>OX596267.1:10306602-10942652 GCA_951394255.1 Polyploca ridens
ATTAAAATGCTTTTTAGCGTGTAAGTTGAATAGGTTTAGCTCAAGATACGTAAAAAAGTCTGCGATCCATTAGAGGTTTAAAAGATAGTCAAATGATGATAATGGATGACCTATAAGATAGTCTTTTTGTGTAATTTAGGAACACGGTAAAGTTACAAAAAGTAACGCGAAAAAAATTTTGCGTAATGGTGGTAATTTTTGGTACCAAAAAAGGTAAAAAGGTTTACACCCTTATGGTGCGACTCCGTCCGTCTGTCTGTCTGTCCATCTTTCACAGCGGTATATTTCAGCAAGCACTTCTGAACTTTTTTTCTAATATCTCTGTAACTAATTAATGTTTGGCCTTCAACTGAGAAGAATCCAGCAAAAAACTCATATAGGCTACATTTTTTAAATATTTTTTGGACTCTTTTGTTTTTACCTAATGATAAATACTCGAAAAAAGAACAAGAAAATAAAATAGTCTAAGTCATCCGGTCCGGTTTTTACAACACTTATGGTCCATGCCATGAAATATTATGTCCAAGGGATTTCGCAACCCTCGGTGCGACTAAACTGACTCTCAAAAGCAACTGCTAGAACATCCTGGGAGATGTTTGGCGACAGATTAGTCTGTCAGATGAGTAGATCCTACAAAGTACTCAACCACCGTTAGGTGTCTTTTCGATCGAGCTCAAGCTCATTGTAGCTTGAATTCAAAGCCATGACCTTCGTTATTCATCAGCATTACAATTTCTTTATGTGACAAACACATTTCAATTATCAAACTTCGTCCCTTAATAAAATGACTAAATTTGTCTTCCACTCATAAATCCACACTTATTCAATATTGAGGAGAATAAATCCGAGGACCAATATCACAATAGGGAAGGTACAAAGGGAGGCCGTTTTCAAAAGGGAAAATTACTTCTCCAAATTGAAGAGATATAAAAGACGTTCTGTCAATATTAAAATTTTTTAGCAAGCACTCGGCGGCCTCTGCACTCCCTAAAATTCTTACGGAATTAAAAAGCTCACCGCTTTTTTAGAGCCCCGTGTGAAATGGAGGCTGAGAAATCAAATAAAATACGTAACTATGAATGATATTTACGACCCAATTTTTCCACCATAAACATACCCATGGCCAGATTATTCACACGATAAGATTATAGATTAGTGAAGCCTATTCAGATTATATGAAAATCTATCTTATTTTCATTTTCTTATCAGTAGCTCACTCTTCCGACTTTTTCCTGTCCAAATTTAATGAAAATAACACTGGAAGGAACAAAATTTAATGATCCTAACTAATATTATAAATGCGTAAGTGAGTTTGTTTGTTTGTTACGCCTTCACGCCGCAACGGATCATCATAAAATTTGGCATGCAGATAGCCTATGGTATGGAGAAGGACATAGACTACTTTTTATCCCGGGAACACGGGTAAAACTGTAGCCTTAGCACGAACCACTTTCGTATCGCCTTCGTAGCGTCATCGTATCGAGTAGATGTCACTTTTGACAGAAATTCTATCGTCTACTCGAAACCTAGCTTGCGAGCTACGTTAAATTCGTCTAGAAATTTTTAAACATACATTTTTAATTTTATTGGTACACAATATTAAAATATTTATTTCCAATAACATAAACTAAATGAAATAATCAGCTTATTTTATATTATTAGCTAACGATATAAGGTATTATACATCACCATTCCCATGTAAATATTTTCTTTTTCACCATTGAAATGTGACGAATGTGGAAATATTTTTGAACGTACGGCAAAGAGTGCACGTGTTTAAAGGTTTGAATTTAGAACATGACAAGAAGAAGAGGATGAGTCTCGTGACTCCGTTAGAAATAAACTCGACGATTTTCATTTCTAGATTTGTGTTTTAGCAGTTTTATGGGATTTCATATAAAGAGTGGCTCAACTTGAACTATCTACATCCCCTAACATTTATACACTTATTTTAATTAAGTATATATAGGATGTTTCAGAATCAATGGGTTAATCCTCGCCTAAAAAAATTTTTTTTTTCGGATAGTAGTCAAACAATACATGAGGCTCCCCAATTGAATGTGTTTTAGTTAAAACTAACTTAAATACTATATTAAATGTAGAATAAAATAAAATAAAATAATTTTAACTAAATGATTCACCATATTTAGTTATAAGATTATAAATAAAGAAATACAAACTAAAAATCTTAATGCTTAAAAAATAACACATTCGAAATATTCCAAATACCTACCTAAGATGCGAGGTGTTCACGTAACGCTCTCACTGAAAAAATCACGGTGACAAAGTCTACGTTAGCTGGCTTGCGAGTAGACGATACCATACGTCAGAATTAGTTCCAATTTCAAAGTATATACCAAACCACGTTTACGTAGTGTGACGTGAGGTTAACGTAGTTGTTCGTGCTACCGATTTGAACGTTTGGCAGCATTAGAATGACACATTCCCATACAAATTTGAGTTAACTCTCTCGATACGAATACGTTACGCTTGCGATAGATTTTCGTGCTAAGGCCTCTGCAGGGGATAGCTAGTTATTTTATATGTAGAAAACCAGATCTCCCCTTTCCACAAAATACCATCACTTTTTAGTTTTTTTCCATTTTAAATTTAAAGTTGATAGGTATGCGGAACCACGTTGATTTATTTAGGGTTCCGTACCCAAAGAGTGCCAAACGGGAACCCATTACTAAGCCTCCGCTGTCCATCCAACCTATCTCATGAACCATAATAGGTAGACATTTGAATTATCACAGAATATGTATTTCTATTTCCGTATAACAGAATAAAAAAAAAATATATACAAGAAACGTTAGCTAATATTATTATTCTAATACGGAATTTTCCGTGTGCGATTCCGACTCGCACTTGGCCGGTTTTATTTATTTACGTAGGTATTATTTTGTGTTACTCAAATATTAAAGGGCAAACATTCTCAAGTCAATTGTACAGGTATAAGAGTTAAATATTCAATTAGACGTTTTGTCTACGAATACGTGATTCTGAGTCTTGACTGCCTGCAGGGTCAAATATTTGTGTTAATTTGGATTGACTATGAATTCATTACTACTCAATTTATTAAGTAAACAATGAATCTTAATTAAATATTTCGCTTTAATTAACCTACTAAGATTTTCTTGGTAGAGCTCCTGATTAAGAGGGTATTATCCGTAAAATTTTAGTCAATAATTAAAGTTGTGGTTAGGTTTTGTGTTAATTTAACACCCGTGTGAAAATTATTGGACATATAATCAATAAGTCGAATATAATAATAACGCATTTGGCAATAAATTAAACAAGTTGCTAATTTTGACCAGATTTTCAAAAATATAGTCAATAAAATATTATTTATAGTTAGCTGAACTATGATTAGTAAGTAAGCTCAACAATATCATCCACGATTTTGTAGCTTTAATGTTCGATCAAAGGTATAGAATACATAATCGACGTTGATCAACCACATTGCGGTTGATCAACGTCGACCGAAGTCCGTACTGATGATTATCGATATTTTTTTATCAGCATCGGTACATTTTTTTTAACTATTTGGTTCATAATTAGATAATTATTATTTTAATATATTTTAACTTGTTTACCAGTTGTTAATATCGTGGCAGCTAATAGCTGTAGCAGCACTTAAAAATGTAATAAAATTTAAAAGTTTTAGTGTCATAAAAGAACACTCTGCTAAAATTGATTTTCTAAATAAAACTTCTCCTACGAAATTCGAGTTTTTTTACTTTCGTCGAAAATGTGCGTTTGAGTAAAGTCGCCAGAGCTCATTGGGGAGAGGGAAAGGTCGGTAACGCGTGAGCGATGCTTCGTGTGTTGCAAAAGTCGATATGTCTATGGTAACCGGTTACCATCAGGCGGGACGTATGCTTGTTTACCGACTTAATCGTATAAAAAAATATGTATACCGCGTATTTATTGGAATGAAAATTCGAACTTCTACAATTTGTTTAGTAACATTTACCGAATATATGAAATCACTTTTCTGCCGTTAGCCGTTTTGAATTTATACCAAGTTTTTTTTTTCTATTCCATGAATTATAAAGTTCTTACAGAAGCATTAGCCGCGAGGCGGGTGGAATTTATTCTGAAACGGGTAAAACATTTTATAAAAGGGATTCACTTTATGCTTTTAAATTATACTATGTCATTCGTCACACAGTCGTACACATCAGCGCCAATATTTTTTTACGTCGTTTGAAATGTATTTTTAAATTATTATGTTAGAAAAGTTTATTGAACAATATTCTTGAATGATTATTTACAACTATAAAAATATTCACAGCTAAGTTTATCTTAAGATGATTTCCCAAATAAATACATACTCAATATAAAATTAGAGATTTAAAAAATATTGAAAATTAAACGAATGATCTCAAGATTCTAGAATGTCAATCATTGCTAAAGTAAATTTTTGAGGTTATAAAAATAATTGAAAATGGTATAACAGGTTTATTTTCGACTAGCGACCCGCCCCGGCTTCGCACGGGTGCAATGTCGTAATGAGGTGTCGATAGATTTGCGCGCCCGCGCCCGCCTCGGTCCGCCCGGTCACGGTATCGAGAATACTGTTTATTGCTAATTTTGAAGCTTTTAAAATTTCATGTATAATTTAAAACTAATTTACTAAAAATAATAACAACTATAACAAACTAATATTAGAACTAATATAATAAGAATAAAAATATGTACAATTACGGGGCGTCAAAAAATTCGTCCACATCGCTGTCAACAGGAAAAGTGCCCAGAAGGCTGGCAGCATTGCCACGTTGGATGGCAATGCTGATTCTTTGGCCAAAAAAAAGGCCAGCCCTCTGGTCTCGTGAAGAGTCGACCAATCGCTTGGCGATATCCCGAAATAATAGGTGCGCACTCGGACCCCATGGCCCTAGTGTTTCAACCCCAAACGGCTCAAACACATAATTACCAATTAAATTGTTGTATTTGCGCCGTTTGAGGTTTTCAGCACCTGCAGCAGCCGCTCCAGCGCAGCACACCGTGCTAGGAAGATGGGATGGTGCAAGGGTGTCGACGCAAGTTGCGTCCCACACCAAAGACCTACCCAACTTCCATGGCATTATGGTCATACCATCTGGTCTCTTCCCATCGACGCGTGCCAGGCCATTAGGTTCTAAGACAGCTGGCACCCCGACGGTGGCAAGAGCACGACGGATGAGATCATTAATGCTAGCGTGCCGCGCTATCCGACCTGCACTCTTACTACAAGAAAGGCCATGGTGTCCGAGGCAGTCGACTGCTTCACCGCATTGACAGCGATGTGGAGCCCCACAAGGAGCGCCCAAACGCAGACATGTAGCGAGTCGGAAGGTTGTGTCACCTAGCATAGTGCCTATGTTAGGCGACGGTAGTGCCTGAAGCCAGAGGCCCGACTCCCACTCACCCACAGCCAGCAGGCGGGCACGCTCAGCAGTATTGGTAGACGTATTAATAAGATTATTCCGTACCAACCTGCAGAGCGGCTCATCCCACTGTCTCTGGGAAAATGGGTTCTCGGGCCGAACAGTATCCGGGCAAGCCACTTTCCATCCAACAAACACGGCACTTCCGAGTCAACCAGGGAAAGAGCTAAAATTTTTCTGGTTAGCTTTTCAGTGCTGTGGACAGAAGACAGGAACGCTGGTAAGCTTACACTAGAAATTTTGCGGACGCCGAGGCCACCAAAACGAATTGGTAGGGTGGCTTGCAGCCACGCTCGGTCGTCCAAGGCCACATTAAGAATGGATGTTAACGTGTTGCGAATAATTTGGTCAATTTTGTCCAAAAGTTGTGGTTTCTTCCAAAGAGGAGAAGAACGGAGAAAATACATAAAATTTGGACCGAAACAGCAATATCTGATAAGGGTGAATGCCGAATGTAAATTAATTTTGGAGAGTCTATCCGAAATATCATTAAAATTTTAATGATAATGAGTAATGGATGAAATGGAATTTTATCTAAGTTTCTATTTAATCCTAAAACTATTTACTGTAAAAAGCTAACTGTATCTACATTAAATGCCCGTCGTAACTAACTTATAATATACTACCCTACTCTGTGGTGCTACCCTAACCTACCCTGCCCTGCCGTGCCCTGTATTTTCGATTAACACTATCTACCTATTCTTGATACTTGATCTACGTTTGAAATCGTTCTAAAACAGGCCTACATAAGTTTATTGAACAATCAACATTTACTTATAGTCTAGAAAGGAAACTTATGTGCTAGGTGAGATGGCATGTTTTTTGCCGCCATCTTTATACCGGATAATAACCCAAACAATGTCTGAACTAAATATTTGGCCACTCTTTTATAAGTACTACTAGTGTTATGATTTAATATGAATATAATTAAATATAGCTGTAATACCTTTCAAAGAGAAACCCTCTTCAACATGTTGAACCTGTTTGAACTTCTGTCATACTTCATTATTATCGTTATGATTATTATAATTATAATCCTGTGTTTGTGACACGATCATAAGATAATTAGTGCATACTTATGTACAAATTATCTTATCAGATAACTGTATCTGTTAACCAGTGTATAAGAGCTGCTTATTTTGAAATCGGATAGTCATGTGTGAAAACATATTTGTAACTCAGTGGCATAACAATTTTGTTTTATGGAGAATTTAAAGTTACAGAGAACACTAGACATAACTGTCGCTCATTTGTCCGCGACTGGCCTCGGTAACAATTTCAAAGTCCACGTCA
Organism: Polyploca ridens; assembly: GCA_951394255.1. Taxonomy (NCBI): domain Eukaryota; kingdom Metazoa; phylum Arthropoda; class Insecta; order Lepidoptera; family Drepanidae; genus Polyploca; species Polyploca ridens. Next base: position 10,313,328 of record OX596267.1, read on the forward strand.
GAACTAAAAGCATTTCTAAAAAAGTAATCCTGCTAATAATTAAATGAGAAAGTTTGTATGGATGTATTTTTGTTACTCTTTCACGCAAAAACTACTGAACGGATTTGGATGAAATTTGGCACACAGATAGAATATGTTCTGTATTAACACATAGGGTACTTTTTATTCCGGGAAAGTTATATATCCCTCGGGAACCGCGGGGCGCAACTAGTATGTTATAAGTGACGATTTTAGTCCAATGGTTATATTTTTCACAGCTTTGAGGAAATTTTGTAACTTTCAACCCGAAGACGGAAATATAAGGTCTCAGTAATTCAGGTGAAACCGCAGATGAATTAATTTTAAATAGAATAATACTCTGGAATACTCTTAAGCTAATAAAACCAGAGGTATGAAGAGCCCTCTCATTACATACCTAAAAAAATTTTAACCATGTAAAATATTTTATTCAATAAGAACATTAGCAGACAAAAGATATTTTTAATTTTAATTATTATAACGGTAGTCACCAAAAAGGTTCCTTTCTCTGAATTAAATTAAAAAATAATATTCTAGGAAAATTTGTAATTTATCATAACTCCCATCTCTAGCATTCCAAATAATTTATTTCCAACAAAGAGTTTTTGATATCTTCTCCCTAATTAAGACATGGATACCTGAGGCATCTCAAGGTATACAAATGCCGTGCCCTTGTTTCAGGAATTGTACCTTTAAGACAATACTAAATATATGTATAGGGTATGTTTAACCATTTAGAAAATAGTCTGTTTTAATGAAGTTGTAATTTTAGCGAAAAGCTTTTTAAAGTTATAACCTACGTTTTTATCAATTTAAGGGGTTGCTATACGATAAGTGGGCCAATTTTTGTTGTTTCAGGCTGTTTCGCAGACAACTTCGTTCTATAAGGTCGTTCACCGACTCATCGTCCTGTATTAGGCATTGATCTGAGGACGACGGCCTTTAATTGAACGGTTACTGCATCTCTGTATACATCCTCAAAATAATAAGCCCAAAGCTTTAATATTTTTAATTCCACGGTCCAACCTAATTGGCGTGTCAGTTTGGGTGGCTTTTTACGCAATCATCGTTAATGTCTCCCCGGACTTTTCGAGACAAGTTTTATTCAATTAGTAGCCACCGCAATGGAATTTTCCATTGGCCGTCATATCTGGAAAAAATGTTGGGCAAATTTTATTGAGAAATAATCAATTTACTACAACTTTTAATTGAATACTTACCTTTTTGTTGTGCTTATGTTTATTTCTATAATAAACAGGGATCATATTCGAGTAAAATATTTGGCAAAGTAGATAGAAAATTATTTTTTTATTTACTTTATTTAACGAATATGTAGGAACAATCTATACATTGAAAATTTCCTCAAGTCTGCCACAGCTTCCGATTAACGGTAACAGTCGCAGAAGGCTGGCAGCGTTTTCTCTTTGGATAGCCAACCTGATGCGTTGGCGGAAAAAGCTTCCCGCCCGCTGGTCTCCGGAGGCCTCTTTCAATTTTTATGATAAAGTGCGAGCAACACGGCGAGCTTCGGACTCCCAAGGTCCCATGGTCTCGACCGCAAAAGGCATAAAAAGATAATTTGGTCCAATCGACGCGTATTTTTTCAATTTTCGCCCCATCGCCCCTCTCAATATGGACTGGTTCCAGGACGGAAGGCACGTTAGCGACAACAAGAGCCCTGCGGATAATGTCATTAAAAGCTGACTATCGGGATATTCGACCAGCACTTTGGGAACACGAAAGCCCATGGTGGCCGAGCTCGTTGACGAGATCTCCGCAGCGGCAGCGATGAGGCTGATTGCTATGATTATATAGATTTTTTTGTTGGAAACAAAATAATAGGTGAAACTGGAGCCATAATTTAGGTTATTGGGGTATTAAAGACATCGTTTCTACCACGTCAGTGTTGACCAATTCTATCTATTGATCAAAAGAATAACAGCTCCGAAGTAAAAGTTATCGACAAACTTAAGAAAACTTTGGTGATATCAAAACTGCGTTACCTCGGAATTTTGAACTAAAGTAGCATTACATGGCAGAAAAATGTAAACTTAGGACACCGCTGTCAATTTTCCGCAAAAAACTTTGCTTCATCTACATTTTATTAAGTCTCAACAAAGTTAAAAAACTTGAAGCACGTTGATTGAATTATGTGGAACTTCCAAGGATTATTTGTTTTTAAATTAAAATATAAGGAAGTAAAGAGAGTTGGTTTTTATTTACAAATAGCTGTTCGTACCCGGCGTCATGCGGCTGATATTGCTGACTTTTCCGGATTTTTCAACCTTGTCCTGACAATAATAATATCCTTGACATGACTCACGAGGTAACCGCCATGTGGGATGTGGATTCGTAGATCATTGTTCCAATAGTTGTTTCAGCGAACGGTCTCATAGTGAAGAGTCTCGACCAACATCTTGAGAGGCTCTCGCTAGATGACTGGATCAAGGGTCAGATACAAAAGGCGGTAAAAGGCTCCTGGCGGGTCAGTGGCCAAACACAAGCACATTTAATAAAAAAGAACATAAATATACCACCAGGCATCATTTTTCACTTAAATCGTATACAACAAAGGGAAAATAAAGTCTTTATAAGTAGAACACTACGTTATTTAACGTTACTTCTGTTCTACCTTTAAATTAAAACATTTTAGACGTCTTGGTCTACGGGGAAAGTTTCATTTTAGACTTAAACGTTGTATTATGTTTTTACTGCTCATTTTGGTTGGCAAAGTGAATATTAAACTTGTAATGAGAAACTGTAGTTCATTGGCATTTCATAAAGGTCGATGACTCCCGCAATTATAATTGATTTCTCGATATTTAAAAAAAAGTGTCATATGTACATCTCCGGGAACCCAACGACCCCTCTATCATGCAAGTTTGGCTACTTTAAGTACTTTATAATGTTGCCGTGAAATGTAGATAGATCCTATTCTGCCAAGTGCGAGTCGGACTCTCATACGAAGGGTTCCGTACAGATATTTCTCGTAAGAGGACCCTCTTTAATTTTTAATTTTATGCTATTTTTTATTATTTGTTGCAGCGGCAGTAGAAATACACATTCTGCGGACATTTCAACTATCTAACTATAACGGTTCGTGAGTTATATGCCACTGACAGACAGATGGACGGACGGAGAGCGGAGGCTTAGGAATAGGGTCCAGTTGGCACCCTTTGTGTCCGAAACCCTAAAAGTAAAAAAGTAGTAACACAATTAGTATTTAGTATGTAGTCTTATGTAGAAGACAGTTCATAGCAAAATTGCAGAGTAAACTGAAACACAAAATTGAGTTAGTTTTATTATTAATGTACGTGAGGCCTTTATTTATAATTTGTATCTTTTGTATAGTGATATCAACAATAGCGAATATCAGTATTTCACTCCCTAGGCACTCCAAACAAGCGAAATAATTTAATTACCTATGCATTGAATCACACATACGCGCAGCGAGCGCTAAGACCCTGTCCAGAAGGGGCGATTTCGCCGCGATTCTCTCGCGCGTATGTCGAGTCAAAGTATGGGGGAAATGCATTCGATTTACGCGCGTAATCGATGCTTGTGGACGCAATGTATTGGTTCCATTCAATCCTCTGTGGTATTGGCTCCCAGTATCTCGCCGCGTCCCGCGCCGTACGCGCATAATGCATTCGCTCGAGTGAATCACCGCGATTTCGCCCCTTCTGGACAGGCACTTAGGCCATTGATCGATGGGCGGGGAAATACTATCAGGAATACTATAATACTGTCACACCATTACGTTGACGGTGGGTGTCCCTTCTTTACGCAGTAACAGATAGTAGTCTTTGGAATTTTAATATATCCGTACCTGTATAGAATTAGCAAGATTTTAGTCATTCAGTCATAAAGTAACTTAACCGAGTAATCACATGCTAGGTCGCAGGTGTTCTGGCATACTGTTGAAATGTCAATTAATCATGAGATAAATAGGTTATAATCCTCTGTTGCTGAGGCCATGACTGACGTAATAGCATTCCACTATCATTGAGGAATACTGACACCTGACACTGCTAGAAAGGGCACTTATTACTTTATGATAATTTCTTAGTCAAAGCCATTTATTTAATTTAAGGACATTTATGAAGGTAAAATTTACTGAAGATACCAACCACCCGGTTCGGAACTCGGCCATAAACTTAGAAGAATCCGGTATGAAACTCAGCAAAGTTATATAGGTTTTTTTCTAGGGCTTTTTTCCAAATAATTAACTATAAGAAAAATAAACTCTTCCGCTTTATTATATTAGTATAGGTGTCATAGACATGTTTGTACTTATCTAATAAAAATAACATTTAATGATACAAATAAACCGCAAAAAAGAATAAAATAATGATATAAAAAAAAAATCGGACTGTCTTATTAGGTACTATTTTAAAGGCGGTAAACATTTTGGTAATTTAAGATTATCTATGGAACACGGCCTCTCTTTCGCTGAATTTGTGGAACTTCCACTCTGCCATCTTTTTTAAGGCGATGATAGCTCAGTGGTAGTGACGTCGGATACCGAGACGAAGGTCCCGGGTTCGAATCCTACAATGAGCTTGAGCTTTCGGTGAAGGAAAACATCGTGAGGAAACCATAGCAGGTGGTAGGGTACTTTTTAGTACCCGTCTGGCTGGCTACCACCCTCAAGTTGAAAATCTGTCGCCAAGCACCTTTTGGTGTGTTCCGACAACTGCCCTTGAGAGCCAGCTCCTTCTAGGCTTTGTGTGCTTACCACCTTCGGCCGCATCATCACTTACCATGGTGAGATTGCGGTCAAACACAGGCCTATAAACAGTAAAAAAAAAAAAACGTTTTGAAGTCATTCACACTGTCCTCCTAAAATATTAATAACATTGTGAACACCATAAAATTGTTTGCCAGTTTTTGCAGCTTGCAGACATAGCAATATTAGCTGGCAGTTTTTGTACGCAAAGATAATAAAATACTGCAGTCAGTATTAAAAATATCTTTATTCGCTAGTTTAATCATAAACGCTAGAAACAGTATCAGCTTGATAGGTATAGTAAAGTTATATGGCTCGACTGGGGAAGTACCTCCACTTTAACCTTACCGCAGCTAAAATGCTGAATTATATTCTCTGCGGGGTGAGTAAGGTCGCCAGAGCTCATTGGGTGGGTAAGTAATGCACGAGTGATGCGTCGTGTGTTGCAATAGCTAAAGGGCGGTAACCGTACCACTAACTTTAGGGATTTCAAGCTTAGACAGCCTTTGTCCAATCAAGCATCTGCATTAGCCTATCGGCTTTAACGAGGGACGTGCGTCCTATCTAGCAATAATATATCGTTGTCACACGCATCATCCCGAATCTAACGTGCACTAATGAGATGGTTAACCGAACATTAATGGATGTAGCTGTACCCATTTGATTGTCATGATAAATTAAATAGGTTAATAAGATTACAGATTTTATTCGCTTTTTTAATACTCATTTAGGGTTAAAAATAGGTAACTATACTACCATTGAATGGATAAGTTTATGGTCAGTGAGTGAGCTACAATTATGATGTTTAGTAAATGTGGAACCCACTGATCGGTCATCACCAAGATATTGTCCGCGCCGGCGAGGACTGCCGCGACTTTTTTTTAGCCAGCCTCGTCCCGTTCAAGCGGCCCGAGCTACCAATAGTAATTCGACCTCCCCTAATTAGTCGTATCGTAACTCATAAAAGTCTCCCCGGTAAAGATGTCCTGAGCCGAGGTTCGTGCCCTATTTTGGGGCATCTTCAGGCGTATTTCCCTAAAGCTTACCTGATCTAGACCTATCAGCGCTCGCCGATTTGAATGTAACTCGCCCAAGAGCTACATTCGCTGATCGATTTTGTCACCGAATAATAAAACATGAACTCTGAAGAGTTCAATAAACAAAATACTATTTTTGTAGTTGCAATTTATCGGCTATTTTGCTACAAATAGTGAGGTTAAGCTGTGCGTTTATATATCAGTCAGTTTTTACTATTTTATACAAATTAATGGACGTAAATGATGACGTTGCCAAAAGTTAGATATTAACGTTTAAATCGACCTCAGCGGTCGTGCATTCTGGCAAAAATCAATACATCTGCTAATTACGAATATGAGATGTGAACGAATGCTCGATTACCGTACCGTAATTACGACTTCAAGTGAATATGTTTGCATTTCAATTCAATGGATTTAAATTAATTTCAATTTCACCATTCACATTAATGATGGTAGATGAAAATAATTATATAATTTATCAAGCTGGAGAAAGTATTTACAGGCTTTTTAGGAAACTAATTCCTAAACTGAGTCGTATTTTCGGATTCCGTCTAGTGGTATGTTTACCAACTGAGACAATAGAATCAACCTGAAAAAAAGTTACTACTTATCTCGTTCTGCTTTGTCTCCTTTGTTCTCGTACTGATGCGTATAGTACAAAATAAAGAAAAAAAGGAGTGGTTCCAGAACACTACCTTGGGGTACTTCCATAGATTTAGAATTTTGAAAAATAAAAATGAAATGAAAAATTAATTTATTTCCACCAGAACGCACAGAATAATAATAGATAGGTACACACAAAATAATAACAATAATAAAGAAAAATAAAACAGTAGCAACAATAATAATAATAGAAATCTGTGCGTCGCGGTGTAAAAAAGGCCCCGACTCAGTATAAAGTTGTGGGAGCTACCCACAACACTGGTATTCTGTCGGCACCTTGTTATGCGTAAGTCACGAACATCGGCGAGTAGGTACAAGAAATATAAAAAGCAAAAATCAAAGCAAGAAACCAGAATATAAAAAGAAGGTAAAAATAGCGAATATAATTGGAACAAATAATTAAAATGACATGCAGTGAAAGGTTTAACAAAATTTGCAATTTTCTACTACTATCCTTCATCTAAGTGCGACACAATAACAAAAGCTTTAGACTTGACAAAAATAAAACAACAGTATTTTTCTTTGAGTCCATCAGGTTGGACGTAAGCTTGTTTAACGACTCCGTGGTATAAAAAACTTCTCAAATTTTTTCGACATAATTGGTAATAAATAGAATAATGGACCCATAGACGTATAAAAAAATCAAGAAGGAGTGTCAAACGAAAATGAAGTGAAGCCGAAAATTTCGTACGTATGCGTGACTAAAATAAGTACTGGCCCAAGCAGGCACAAATGATACTAAGCCTTATTGTCACTGTCAACGTCTCAGTGTAGAATGACAACCTATGAGTCGGTTTGCCATGGTGTATATGTGTATGTGGCCATGTATTTACAAGAACGCCGGCTTCCTTTTGGTGCTTCACTCATTTATAGGGCGACACTACGTCCTGATTTTTTATACGTCCATGAATGCACCTATAATTTCCTAGTTCACTAACAGTGTAAATCTACCTTATTTCTGCCAATGTTTGTACGTTGCTATGGCAATTTGTAATACTCGCCTGGCTGACTACCTTTCTCAAGCTGGTACTCTGTTACCAAGCACCAACGAGTTGCACTTTAGAGCAATTCCCTTCAATGTTTTGTGTAATTACCCTTCGGTGAAATTAGCACATAGCACTGTGAGAGCATCATAAGTCTCAGACACTGGGTTCAATAATATCAAACTATTATAGGTAATAAGGATCTTAGATATAATTGTTTGAATTTGCAGGGAAATTAATGGACTTGTACATAAAAGAATATACTAACTTTAATATAATAAATGCGAAAGTGAGTTTGATTGTTTGTTTGTTACGCTTTCACGCTCCAACTACTCAACCAATAATCATGAAATCCATTGGCATGTAGATAGCCTTTGGTATGGATGCTTATTCCAGGAACAAGAGTGAAACCTTGGGGAACAGCGAATTTACTTGCTTGAAGCGTATTTCGTTTCGAATTAACTAAGCAAAACGTATATCATGCAACGAACCTAAATCTAGTATTAGTATAGTCCTACAAATTTATCTGGCCCGGTGAGAAAGTCACATTCGCATTTAGTGGAGCAAACAAACAATTAAAGTAGTGTTTATATTCTCTTTGACCAACGGCGAATTACATTTCAAAATGGCGTCGTTAGTTCCTCTTTTGACTCAGGGTCAGATAAGTTTGTGGGAGTATAAGCGAAGCATTGATAAGTCAGTTGGCTAATCAATCAGACGTTGACATAATAACGGTTAAAAAAATACTATCATAAAGTTTTATTATCCAGAAAAATCTGTTGAATGAAACACATATCCGAACATCAATTGCCACTGTAGGACAGCAATAACTCTTTCAACTACTCTCTCAGCCACTAAACCATGTCATTAGAAAATGTATGAGTAAAAAACTCTCAAGTCTAAGATAGATAAAATAATTTAGTAAAATCCACGCAGCTCCGCTCTGTGGTTTACCGCTTCGGCACAATATTATGTACCTTCAAGCTGTAGCTTTCTAGCTGATGGAAACATCAGTAATACAACACAGTTTAAATGTTACAAAGAAAATACCTGGTAAGCAATATAATAAAGTTTGTAACATAATTTATTGTATTATCAGTTGAATACTCATATTGACATCCCTAAGTCTAACTTATGTCTAGGATATTTTCCTTTTTGACCAAATGAGCGGATCCGGCGGATGGCCGACGAATATCCGAGGGATCTTCGGCTTTTCTCCTCTACAGAGGGCCAACCACAAGCTCTTAAAATAATATTATTATAAGCTTATTTGTCCCTCTTTGACATCCGGCGTCAAAAGAGGACAAAAGACAAATAAGGTTATTTTAACCTTGTTTTAAGAGCTTGTGGTAGGCCCCCAGGTCGCATTTCTCAACCGGTTCTCGTGAAATTTCTTTAGGATTTTGTGGGTTTTTTGCCGATTCACCGCACACCAATGGCTCCACCGCCTCTACCTGTTTGAAAAATTTCCAAAAACTGAATCGACAAAAAACTCATTAAATTTCACGAGAATCTGTTGAGTAATACGACCTGTAGAGGAGAACAGCCGATTCTTTAGCAAAGATAGACTCGCGAGGTCTAGAGTCCACTACCACAACCACTAGTTCATTAATAGCTCAAGACATATACGCAAAGCCTGTTTAAAACTAGTTATGAAATAGTTCAACAGAGTTCAACGTATAGCCATTTAAACGTATATTTCTTTACAACACTCTTTTCTTGTTTACTTCTCTTTAGTTATTATTCTACATGCACCGTTGGTTTTCCTTCTAATCCGAGTTTTACTTTGTATTATCAGGTTGACTAAGTTAAGCTGCTGTAAAACATTTAGCTCTTATATGTACTGTGTACTGCGGCAAGCCACAATTGCGTACAAGATAATATTTTATCATTCAAAAACACTTTTATTCGTGAAACGTAGAAGGAATTATTTATTCGTACAGACGTCGGAAAAACGTGTCGCTCAGACCTTGGGCTCAAGACAGCGTAAAGTGTCTCGATGTTATTGTTTAGATGTACTTTCTATATAACACTACAATTATGATTATATTGGTAGATGTATTGAGTCGTTTAGTTGTTGAGAGCTATTTAAAGCTCGACTATAAACCGAGGGCACAGAGTCTCAAAGTAAATATAATCTCACAGGGTTCAATTCCGGAGTCTGACTTTGGAGCCGCTTTTGGTGCCACTCCGTCCATTCGTTCACAGCCGCATATTTCACCAACGAAAGACAAATACTTCTATATCTCTTAGAAATTTGAAATAGTTTTAAAATAATAGTAGTAACACGTATTTTTTTTTATACTACTACGTCGGTAAACAAGCGTACGGCCTGCCTGATGGTAAGCGGTTGCCGTAGCCATATGTACGCTTGCAACACACGAAGCGTCGCTCACGCGTTACCGACCTTTCCCCTCCTCCCCAATGAGCTCTGGCGACCTTACTCACGCGCAGGAACACAACTTTACACAACATAAAGTTATTTGGCTGCAGTATTCGTACTTCTTCAGTCAAGTTGCTCTTTGAGCGAATAAACGCTATGCTCTACCTCTCTTGTACGTATTTTTGTACATCTCTAATCTTATGGTAACCTCCATCTGTATGTTGATAAAAGTTTGAGCATAAGTATACTTTCAACACATGGAACCACCTCCAAAAACTGGAAATCAATAAGTCGACATTTTCTAAGAAATGTTAAACGAGCTGGGAATATTTTTACTTTAACAACTTGCGGTGGACGGATGCTAATTACGGCCAAAGGCAAAATCCATTAGACGACAATAATCAAGAAATAAGTTAAATAAAACATGTGTTGCTGAATAAAGCAGAGTGCTGGCCAAACAAGTTGTGCGACATCAATAGTGTATTGAGATGAGAATGACAAGATGGATGAAAGAATAAAAGGAACAGAAATTAGATTATCAAAAGAAGACTGAAAGAAGCCCCTTTTATAGAAAAGCTTATAGAAAACCATAGGCTGACAATGATTCGTTGATAATGGCGAGAGCAGGATCACGTAACTTACAAAACGCAACGCATAAGACGTGAAATCAACTACCATGCTCCATTCTAGCAGGTCCATTAAAAACCAGAGGTCTTACTCCCGAAAAAATCATTTATTCAAATAGACCTTCAAAATCATTTATTCAAATAGACCTTCGCAGGCACTTATGAAAAGTCTGACTCTAATACTCTAATACCGGTTCGGAAGGTTGCATTTGCTGAGAAGAGCCGGAAATAAACTTAGCAATTACTCTTTTCAAAACAAGCTTAGATTCATTACATAATATTTACATTCTAATCGCACTGACAACAATTGCGCGGCGGCAAAACTACAAAGTAGACTGAATCTATATTCAATAAGTAAATAAATAAATGGCAAACTTAAGCAGAGCAAAAATAACATTTTAACATGTGTGATGAAGAAATCAAACACAAAACGTTATATTAATAATATTTTGTAACATTTTAAGATAAACACATCTAGGCAGCACTGTAATCCACGGTGAGTGGGTAAAAACGGGCGAATGTTGCGGCAGACAGGTGAAATAGTGCGAAAAATTGCCCTCCGGTCAAACGAGTACATTACATTTTCCTTGGTGTTTTCTTGCCCAGAAATGGATTGACGTTTGTGAGATTGGGTTAGCCTTGGGTTTCTATTATGATTATTGTTGGTATATCGTAAAGTAATTTTAGGAAGTGATTCAATAATTAATTTCACGCGTTACATGAGTGGAAAAATAACAAATGATTGTCGTTTACATATTTTGCAAGTATTTTGATAGGGACGTAACTAAAAGGGTAAGAGTAGAGTATGTATGGATGTATAATGTATAATGTTTTGGAAAAAAATAGCCAATAGTCAGATTGTTCAAAAAAATATTAAAAAATGTAACCTTGCTGAGTTTCTTGCCTGTTCTTCTCAGTTGAAGGCCGACTTACGAACTGGTGGTAACTTCAGTAGCTTTGACCTTCATAAGTGCCCTACTAGGGCCTAAATTGAATAAATGGCTTTGACTTAGACTTTGACTTTGACTATGAATATATCATAGATAATATCATAAACTAGTGATAGCTAGATAGATAATACTTTATTGTTACACCAAAACATATTATTACAAACAAAACTTAAAACTAACAGTGAAAGATAAACATTAAAATACGGGGGTGTACAATAAAACCTAAACAAAGAATAAATTAATAGTAATAAACATTAAGACATAATAATATAAACTAAATAAAACTAGTGATTTACTGTCAGAGATAATTACGAAACACCAATTACGGTAAACACCAATTCCGGTAAGAAAACAAATTACAAGGAACTCATATCGTAATTTTCAAATCATATGTATTTTATAAGTATCGATAAAAAACCGCCAAGTGCGAGTCGGACTCGCAAACGGAGGGTTCCGTATAATATTAACTAACTCACTATGTAAACAAAATACCAAGAACATACCGAAATGACGTTTGTTGTATGGGCGCCCCCTTTAATTTTTAATATTATTTCATTTTTATTATTTGTTGTTATAGCGGCGATAGAAATACATATTCTCTGAAAATTTCAGCTGTCTACCTTTACCGTTCATGAGATACAGCCTGGTTACAGATGGACAGACAGACGGACGGACAGGCGAGTCTTAGTAATAGGGTCCCTTTTGGCACCATTCGGGTACGAAACCCTAGAAATGAGAATGTGCAGTTCGTTTCAAGGCAGTGTTGCACACTCTAGTACAGTAGTACCCAACTGACATGGCGCGTCGTGAAATTTCGTTCGCACAGAAAAGAAAGTATGGCCCCGAAGATTAACGAAAGAATACTTAAAACTTACAATCAACCTTAGATCACTATTATAAGGTTCATAATACAGTGCAGCTGTAAGTTCCGTCTCACTCGCAAGTCACGCCCCTCCGCACGGCGCGCGCTAACATGGCGGCAGCTGCCGACCAATAGCCTTTCCCGCGCTTTGAAAATGTATCTTCTGCGCAGGTACATTGGTAAGCCATATTAGTTGGGTATTACTGTACATTTGCTCTATTAATAATCTATCTCTATAGGTCCTGCCTAATACAACTCTGAAGCTCTGTTAAATACAAATTCTATTTTAAATTAAGGGATTTTTATGGACTTAAGATTTATACAACAATTTGTTAGTATATGAAAAATATTTAGGGATCTCCTCACTATAATTTCTACATAGGGATAATTTCTTTATTCTCACACGTTTATATCCCAAATGCGACCCTGTCTATTACTATACTGGATACTACCGTGATACTAACAATCTCTTTCTCTTCGGTTTCTAAACAATCGAACCCGACAAATTATCTATAGATACTCAATGTAGTATATGTAGTTATTTATTTCCTGTTACTTACATCTTGATCTCTTAGAGGAAAACTATCCTAATTGTGTTACGATGGAATGTTTTCCTACCCACATTATTTGCAAGTAACTACCTAATTAAGTATTTGACGGGCCAGTTGGCGCAGTTGGTTAAGGTTCACCTTACGCGCCGCAGGTCGTGGGTTCGATTCCCACACGGGACATGCATTTGTGTGCATGAACATGTCTGTATGTCCTGAGTCTGGGTGTAATTATGTATATTAAGTATGTATTTACAAACAAAAAAGTAGTATATGTATTATATCAGTTATCTGGTTTCCATAGTACAAGCTCTGCTTAGTTTGGGATCAGATGACCGTGTGTGAGGAATGTCCCAGGATATATTTATATTTATATTTATAATTCTTGCATTTTCCTGCTAATAATATTAAGCATGCGAGTGTGCACGATTCTCGCGTGAACAAAACTAGACAAAAGTCTTGCACTGTGAGATTTAATCGGGACGCTCAGGTTGTGATATGCTAATTCCACGGTTATTAGAACATGAAGTACGTACTACAAGAAATATGTGAAGAGATTGGTTTCAGGGTCGGCACGATTCTTTCTGCTGCGAACATTTATAGGCAATGGGAAACGCTTATCATTAGGCAGCTTAAATACTAGTTTACCACATTAGTGGTATAATAGTACATTATGAAACATGTGTGCAAATTTTGTAATTACAGACGAGACGATATTAAGGGCGTGAGCCGCAGGCAAACGCGATAAGGAAGCCGAGAGTGTAATGATCAATGCACACGCGTCTTATACGAAGTTTTTCAACACACTTGTAAGAAAAAATACAGACTTGTAGATTTTTTGATAAGAATCAACGAGAACGTCAACAAATATGGCGCGCAAGTTTTTTTTAATCAAACTATTTTACCCGTTTAAATTAAAAATACTTCGTCTACGCATATATCAATTACATTGAGGTACAAACTTAAAATAATCGGGATTATACATATCATAAAACTGTGCGGTAATGTAAAGTAAAAAGCACTAGTGCGTAATAAGCTGCATCCCACATAGAGCGTTCTAGAATTCCGAGTTCCGAGTTCTGCATTCCGTGTTGACTATTGTGCACACAGCAGCCGGCCCCACATAGCTTACAGTCAACGCGGACTGCAAAACTCGGAACGCAGAACTCTAGAACTCTTCTCTGTGGGATCGGCGCCTAAGATACCAAAATCGGTGCAATAAATGTCATTTTACGAGCAAGTGTGTTGAAAAAAAATATATGCAACGACTAGACAAGTAAATAATAAAATAATAGGCAATTAATGGTTTAAAAAAGACATTTCAATTTAAATTTTTAATAAGATTTTGAAACAAGTCTGTAACTACTTTAAAGTTTTTGCCTGAATATTTTACGCATCGAGCGTCCATTAAAAAACTTGAGTGCTCAATTACTTTAAACTTTGGAAATATATTCATTCAGTTACGATTCATTTCACCGATATTTATTATAGATTTTTTTATATCTTAAAGTGGTACTTGTCATTTTAAAAGTTTTAATTTTAAAACTTTACCTAGCAATTTGAAAAATCTTTAATAATATGATGTACTTTATGTTATATGTTAACTTACAGTAAAAAATATATATTTTTATAGGTTTATTGAAACAATGAATTATAAATCCGAAAATAAATAAAACATAAGTTACAATAATAAATGTCACGTTAAAAATAACTTTTAAAATAAGAAAGAAAGAAAGAAAAAATATTTATTGACCCACAAGGATAAGGTACACATATTTATAGGTATAGTGAGAGTAACATTTTCTATGTACACGATCTGCGTACACACACACATGAAGAAAATACATCCCATTAATTTGTTGTATGGGGTCAAAAGGTCCCTAATATCCATAACAATAGGAAACATCTCCAACATGTAAAAAAATTCCTAACGTGATCGGTGTTGCCAACTTGCAGTGCTGGCAACACCGATCACTTTATTCATTATGCTTTACTTAAAACTCAGAGTATATAAATACTCTTAAAATGACTATACACCATTAAAGTTGGACAGGAACAAAAGCAATCTCTCAAGTAATTAATCTTTACTTTGTTTATCCTCGTACAAGTTTTGAATCTTATTTAAGCACCTTTCTGAAGCTTGTGGAGGCCTTCACAAACTATTTTAATTAAAAATCTTGAATGACGATAAAGAATAACAAGAATGGGGGCGAGGAGGACAATCTTTTTTGAATAAAAAATAAGAAAACAGAAACTTTTTAATGTTACGAAAAACATACTACGTACTATCGTAGCCCAAAAAGACAGACCTCTGCATTGGAAAACACCTATACATTTTTGATAAGATGATATAAATTAAATTAGTTGCAGTACATTTTAGTATACCACGTAATACCGGCATGGCTTAGGCAATCAAAAAGGTTTCTGAACCCAAGCATCAACTTTTATAAAGCCTATTTAGAGGAAATACTGGTGGCGTTAGTTCCATACAAACGTAATCCTCAGTTTCCTCTCTGGATAATGACATAAGCAATGATTATTTTACCATGCAATCTGTAGGTACCACTGTATGTCCCTCGGTTGTGTTTTTCTCGATAAATTAATTATTATAAGAATTTGGAGCCTTATAAAATCACAAAAACTTACCATTTTTAACGCCGCCCTTATCAGACGTCCAGCGAACTTTGACGAATATAAAAAAAAAAACAAAGGAAAACCGACAGACATAGCCAAAGCCCTTCTTATTATGATTCTTGAATTATTTTTTTAAATCGTTCCCATTGAATTATTACGCTTAGAAGCGAAGTATCGAACAAAAATCCTCGCGACTCGTAGGCCACTTGACAACCAATGTGTGCGTGAGTACCATATAATTACACTCGCTGACACGCACACAAGCGTACGAGTAATGTTGCAAGCTAAATGAAATTTTTCGGTAAAATTAACCTTCCGATACTAGTGAATGAAATTGGAAGTAAGTATTCATAAAATTAATTAAATAGTTTAAAATGTTCTGCGTCTTAGATAATTTATCATAGACACAGGCCTGCTATTTATTTATTACTAGTTTAATGGTTATGTTTCATAGTACTTATGTCGGATATTTTAACATAGTAAACCAAGACAATGTGCAAAGCTATGAACGATCGTACAATTTGTAGTAGGTATTGTTGGTAATGATAGGTTTCATATATGATAGGTTGTATAGAAAAAGAAGATTAAGAAGTATGTAGGTATTTAATTATCATTATCGTATAAAAGACGAATAGCTATACATTCTTATATATCTAACTGAATCTATACTAATATAATATTAATATTTATAATACAAGAAACCGGAAGAGTTTTTTGTTTTTTTGTTTAAACGGGTCAATCTCTGTAAAAAAAAAACTACCTGTAAAACTACTACTGTGTAAAACTACCAGTCTGATTCAAAATTATTTCACTAATATGAAGCTACATTATCCCGAGTATTATATCCCAAGAACGCGGGTGAAACCGCGGGGGACAGCTAGTCAGTTATAATAGCTATAAGTAAAAGAAACAACTTATCGGACTCAATTACTTACTCTACTTCCTACTCTAACAAAATCAGTATCAATTACGTAAAACAACACAAATTCGCACACAAACAGCCGGCAACACTTAGCTCGAAATCTGAGTGAAGTATTTTTATTTTTGAATTCTGTTATTTTAGATGAATTACGCAATAAAATTAGTGGCTTATCTGTGGAATATTACAACAGAATTCTAATCTTTCTTCCCTGATGAATTATGACACAATTTTACTGCACTAACCGTCATATTTATTATTTTTCTGAGAGCTCCACTCACTAAAACGCCAGTCAGTACACTGACAGCGCGGCGGTCATTTGGAGCCATTATGGCTCCAATTGAATGGATTATGTTTCACGCGTGTACTTTGTTTCTATGTGTAATAATTCAATGATCGTTCCAGTTTTGGAGGAGAAAACCGGGGATTACGAAATAGCGATTTCGTCTAATTTAAATAGGTATAATCGGTCCAAGCTGTAGTTGTCTCCATTGCCCTCGGGCGGGATAGTTCGGGCACAGCGCGACAGCAATAGAAATGTTAACCTATTTTTAAAATTTCTTGCAGCCATCTTAATATCTGAACATTTTGTTTATATTCAGTCTGGAGTCTACTACTGCTGTAATCTATCCATTGGCTCCCAATGACTTCAACCAGTGGTAAGTCAGGTAGTGGTGCCTCAATTTTTTGTTTTCAATATGTTGGATGAGTCATTTCCTCTTTTTATTTAGCGTAATCATTCTAAATGTTAATTACCATTTTACTTATTGGATTGTTAAAATAACTTGTCTGGTAAATTATACTGTCTGCTCGTATAATTTATTATACAAAACAACTTAATTACTATATAATTCTACACAATACTTGAAAACAAAAGTTCAATTAACTTATTAAGCTTCACAACGACTCATAATGAAGAATAAATTCAGTCAGTTGTTTTATAAATGAAATAAAAATTTGCTTAAGATGGAATTAAGATTTTAATTATCAATTAAAATATTTATTCCGAAAAGCTTTAGTTGTCTCGAATAAAATAAAGTAATCTTTAAATACTTAAGTATCGTGCTTCAATAGAAGATGATCCTTAGAAAAATAATATCCACTTTTGAATTGAAAACCATACGAAAATAGAGAGCGTTTTAAAAATCCAATATAAGAATTCTTAGTACAAATTCAAAGCTTCGTATAGCGCGCTTAGAGCTATATAAGATCAATGAGAATTGATGCTCTCTCTATGCGAATTAGTGTAGAAAAACCAGTAAAATGCATGTCGGACTACGTACAGTATTGTTTCGTAGTTCGGCATAATATGCGGACTTAGAAGGGGGCTATTTATTACTACATGTTTTACACAACTAACAATATGTATACCAATTTTTCAATCAATATTTATACCATATTGATTGAAAAATTACATAGATATTGCTAAATTACAGCTTTCTAGAACTAAGAGTCTAAGACTTTCTAGAGCTAAGCCGCAAATAGGACGGACATGGCGAAATTGTAAGGGTTCCTTGACCACAGAACCCTAAAAAATCACAAGTACCTACCTTCATTGTCCTTTTCTTTCCCTAGTATAGCACTGTCTCATTGATCTGATCAAATATTAAAGCATTATATTCATCGTGTGAAGCACGCTTTAGACTATGATATAAACTATCTAGAAACCTGATTTAAACCACACAAAAAAGCCATCTAGAATTTCTTCGCACTTCAATATAAGCTTGTAATATCGTAAATTTGCAATTACCCTCTGAACTTTCAAAGGCTCCATACATTATGCCTACCCAACATACGTCCAGGTAATTGCCATTGCAAAAACGTGTTCAACCCTAGAATTTTAAGTGTGCTAAGTGTACTGCCAATTTTTACGAGACAACCCTGGCATGAATACCCAACGAGGCTGCAAAGTCAGAAAGAGTTAAGTTATATCAAGTTATAGCAAGTTTTATAGCCATCCTCCTATTTTGCTGACGACTTAAAGTTTTTGCAAATTTTTGAACTATCTATATTCTTTTAGAATAATGGATGATAAATTTAAGACCTTATAATTTAAATCAAATAGAATCCCTTCAGATACTCTAAAGTAAGCCGACTAATTTTATCGCTTCAACTCACTAAGGAGAACCTAAATATGCTTCTGAAAATATGCTAAAGATACGAGATTTGTCTGGAAATAAGAGTTTATCGTAAGTTATGTGTAAATGGGCGGGGAAATTACAATCAGGAATACTGTCTTGCCGCGCCTCGTTACGAAAATCTTTTACTACTAGTAGTACTAGAGTACTTTATACTTTTTACCTAGGCAAAACGAGTCCTCACGTTCAAAATTCGGAACAGCCTGACTGGAGAAAGATCTCCAGAATAGAAGGTCGCAGCCAAATAACACTAATTTCATGTGCTGTGTTCCAGTGGCGTGCCTGTGCCGGCAGTGTGTGGGGACCAGTACCAAAAAAACTCCTTTCATCTCTTCTTCCAACCCTTTTTCAAGAAGAATATGACGAGTAGGTTGACTTGCGAAACTGATTCCTCTGGTGTTGTAAGCGTCTATAGGCTGGTAACCGCTTAAAATCAGGCGGACCTTGTTAGCAGTATACAAAAATCTTCTATTTAATTTTAAACTTTTTATTTACAAGCTTTTAACTTGCAATGTATGTTTGTTCGGGTGGAATCTTGCTTGTCAATTTTCACCCACTTCCAGTGGTCGGATTGACTTGATATTTGGTATATATTAGTAAGATATTGTATGACAATGCAAGTACAGTCAACAAAACGTACAGTCACTTAAAAAAAGCTTGGATTCAAAATGATTTTTAAAATATTTTATTTAACTTGCAATGTATGTATGTATGTTTGTTCGGGTGGAACCTTCAAGTCAAATTTCACCCACTTCCAGTGGTCGGATTGACTTAATATTTGGTATACATTAGTATATTAGATGACTATGCAAGTAGATACAGTCAACAAAAAGTACAGTCACACAAAAAAAGTTTATATAAATATTTTATTTTTAGCAAAGAACTTATGTTTTAACAAAGAACTTATTTCTAAAATGTATAATAGCATATTATTGCTAAGCGAACCTTATAATATTGAACAATTTCATCCGCAGACGTCCTTGGTCTACACATACTGGTAATCTATATCTCGTAAGGGTGTTGATTGATAGTGCCAGGACTAAGGCTTTTACGTCGAACGTCGATATTCCCTCCCATTGCCCTTTCCTACATTCGGCCGTTACATGGCAGAGTGGATAAGTGATGAACCCATGTGAATCAATTACGTAGAATCTATATCAGCGGAACTATTACGTAACTTTGAAATCTGTTTCAATTTGAAACAGGTTCAATATAATTAGCGGTTTCCTGTTCTAACTCCATATGCAAGCGTATGCTTAATCCTTTGACTGTTTGACGATCCGCGCGGGCGAAGAAAACAATAGAAATAACCACAAGTCAAGGGATTTAATTGTATTTGAAACCATTTTCGACATTGTAATATTCCTATCGATTAAATCCCTGGTGCAATAGGAAGCACTAAAGTGTCACATCAAGGCGTCCTAGTGCCGAACTCTGACGCCTCGCTAAGACGTCGAGTTTAAGAGGTCGTTTCAAATTGAAACAATGTTACGAAATCCACGTACTATTGTAGTAAGTAATATAAAGCTGGCCGCAGACAACCACAATGATTTGATTCAATTCAAAAATGGAATTCATAATTTGAATGACAAACTTTCAGACCGGTATACAATTTGAAACCACTACTCCATTAAAATTTGGATGTTTTCTGACTGATCTGAGAAACATCAGAGAGTTGTGAGAGATAAGTTTTCTTTCTTCAGAGCATGAATTTAGGTTGCTTTATATAATCTGAGTCGGCAAAAAAACATACGGTCCACCTGGTGGTAAGCGGTTACTGGTTCTATGGACACTTGCAATACACTTGCAATTCACCCGTTACTGAACCTTCTTCCCTCCTCAATGAGCTCTGGTAACCAAACTCACGCGCAGAAACACAACATTTAGTTATTTGGCTGCGGTGTTCTGTAAAGTGGAAATGTAGGTACTTATTTCTCCAATCGAGCTGCTCATTGAATGAAAAAACGCTTTGCCCTACCTCTCTTAAAAGTATGGTTATTAAATTCAGGTCATGAGATGCAGTGCATCTCCATATTGAAGTAAAATCGAATCTACCTTATAGTCGTCAACGTCAAAAATAGACTTTCTTCGATAAACAATAAGCGATAATAATCTTGCAACTATTCTTTTTGTAGTAACGGTTGTCTAAGGTGAAAGCATGGTGAAAGCAAAATCTATATAACAAAAATGAATCCCTATTTCCTTTGGTTACCACATAGCTTAAGAACGACTTTACGATTTCATCCATCTTTTTTTAAGTTTTCTAATACTCTGGAGAAGTTCTTACGGAAAAAATTAAGAAAGTTGCGTAGAATATTAGAAAATTTAAGAAAAAACTAAAAGGAAATGCTGGTGGCGTTTGTTCTATACAAACGTAATCCTCAGTTTCCTCTCTGGATAATGACACAAGAGCAATAATTATTTTACCATGCAATCTGTAGGTACCACTGTATATCCCTCGGTTGAGTTTTTCTTCATAAAAACTTAGGAGCCTTCTAAAATCACAAAAACTTGCCATTTTTAACGCCCTTATCAGACGTCCAGCGAACAAATTTGACGAATATAAAAAAAAAAAAGGAAAACCGACAGACATAGCCAAAGCTCTTCTTCTATTCTTGAAATATTTTTTTGAATCGATCCACTTTTGGAGGAGAAAACCGGGGATTACGAAATAGCGATTTCGTCTAATTTAAATAGGTATAATCGGTCCAAGCTGTAGTTGTCTCTATCGCCCTCGGGTGGGAAAGCTCGGACACAGCGCGACAGCAATAGATATGTTAAAAACCTATTTTTCAAATTTCTTGCAGCCTTTCCTCTGAAGGGTAGGGTAGGATATCCCTCGGTTACGCGGGTGAAACCGCAGGGCACAACTAGTCAAAAATAGATTCATGTTTTTTGTAACAAACATTCCAATAACATCTCAGTCATTAAGCTTTATATGTTTGTTTACTATCTCTTTTTTTTTTGAGAATTTTCCTTGAACTATCATTCTCTGATTACGCTCTCATATTTCCTTCCCATTGTTAAAGTATTATGAGCAACATTATAGTTTTTCTAAAACGAGTACTTATTTTGGCATTGATATAATTGTATGTGTTAATATAACCTAATATTTATCGTATTGATAATTCGATTTTGGTTCCATAAACAATCAATGAATTAATGACATAAAAAATATAATATACTCTGAGATTTAAGTGATATAGATGATACTGATACACAGTACTACTATGTATAGTTTAAGGAACGTCTTCACTGGTAGTGGTCCCGTTTATTTCGAGTAATAAAACATCTTGAATGTAGATAAGTACTTAGATTTACTTTCCAATCGACTCCAATAACAATGTTACAAACAATATGTTCACTTCAATGCTCTCGCCAGAATGTGTCACCGATCAACCTTTCGTGCATCCGTTGTGAAAGAAAAACCAAGGGAGACTCCAACTCTGTGATTGGTTAAACCAATTCCACCAATCAAAACGTAGCTCACGCGGTTTTTAAGAAAAATAGTTGTCAGTCAAAATAATATTGCCTGAACGAATGATTAAGTCGATTTTTATATCAATTATCGACAGTAAAATATTTAAACCCTAACAATAGTACTACTATTTATAACGCTAATAATGTTTAAAATAATAGTATATTATGCAATTAGTAAATAATGATCGGATTTAAAGCGAAGGTCATAGATGAATCACGAGCAAGTAAACGTTTTTTTGGAACGGGATAAAAACTATGTCCGTCTCCTGATTCTAAGCTACCTCCCCACAAATTTTCAGCCAAATCGGTTCAGCCGTTCTTGAGTTAATAGTGTAACTAAAACGACTTTCTTTTATATTGATACTGAACGGAAAATGGTGGAGGAATCACGCTTGCATGAGTTTATAAATAAGATGTTTTTGAGGACGTGGTGAAGTCTTAATAATGTGGCGTAGGTTATTAGTTGATGCGATTGCAACATCAGATTAATGTGTAGAACCTATTTGGTAGGGGCTCACCAGAAATGTACCATAACACACGTGAATCCGTAACACACTATAACACACTGAAAATATGTAACATACTGGAAATAATATAAAGACTAGTTCACAAAAAATAATTGTCTTCTGAGTTCATTACGGTTAAGTAGGGGTAAATTCTTTAAATATTATTATAACAGGTAAGTCTTGTAAAAACACAAAACCTATTGTCTGACCGATCTAACCAAAATGAATTGAGGGTGTAAAATTATTCTTGTCTCAGGAAAAGTTGTGTGTTGTTGTGTAGTTTCATGAGAAAAATGCATAACAACATGTCTAGAATTTTTAAGGGAATATTGAGGGTATTTAAAGAAAGCAACATCAATCAAAATAAATCAAGTATATTTAAAAAATGGTTTGCTTTCTTATTCTAATAAAGGATGACAAGAGATTAATTATGTAGGTACTAGTTATTATTAATCAAAAAAACAATATTAATATTAAATCTTATCTTATGTAACTGAGGGGTTTTTTCTTTGGACGTTCAACGAACGTCTGAAAATTTTGGCACACCCAGTGCCAAAATATTCAGACTACATAAAACTACATAAGAAAACCATTTAGAGGTTTCATGATAGTACACTATATTTTCTTACTTTTAAACAAGTAAACTAAAGTAAAATACTATTTTAAGGAGTCCCATTTTTTTAATAAATACTGAATGTAAATTCAACGTGTTAATGAAATAACGCAAAACCTCTCAGCCCATGAAACTGAACGACTTTTGTTTTACAACTTTCATGAAACCTAAAAAAATATTTGAATTTTCATACATCAGCTGACCGACTCGGTCAGCTGATGTATGAAAATTCAAATATTTTTTTTAGAAATACTTTGTATGAAAATCTTAAAAAATATGCCAAAAATAAAAAGAATTTTATTTTTGGCATTTTGGGAATGTTGTAGAACAAAAGTTGTTCAGTTTCATGGACTGAGTTACTACCTCAGAGGTTTTGCGTTATTTAAATAACTCGTTGTATTATAAAAAAAGGATATTTTAAATTGTACATCTAAAATAGAGCTATATATTTTTTTGTTCTTATGAGATGTTATTTCCTTTATTATTTTATGTTTTTTTTTAAATTTTATTTATCTTATCAACTAGTAGTATTGATTAATCAACAAATCATTTTTATAGGAACTTTTATCAGACTTCTACTATCAGACTAATCTTCTAATATTTTAAGAATTTCTTTATCATTCTTATAATAATTTTTCTTTGGAGGCTTATTCTTATTGGACTTTTTAGGTAAAATTACATTTTCAGGAAAATATACTCTTTCATTACTTAATATTTCTATTTTTTTCTTTTTCGTTTCTGGCATTGGTGTAATTTCTGTATTAATTACAGACGTGGACGGAGTCACTTTAATTTCTCCGATATGGACCTGATTGACTGTAGCACATATCTTTTCTGCACTTTGTGAAACATTATCGCACATACTTGCTGATAGTTCAACCTCTTCGCAAAGAGCAAAAGGATCATCTGTGAAAAATATTGGCATTTTATCGATTTCCATATTATCGACATTAATGGTCTCCATCGTTTTATCTATGAAATATGTATCTTCTTTAATAATATATTCTATTACTGTCGTTTCGTTTTTGACGTCACATATTGCGGGTAATAACTTCATGTCTGTACAAATTTTACTTTCAGCTTGCTGTGTGTTTGCTGCATTATCTATTCCAACGGATTGTAGTGTAGTGTGTAATGTGTCATTGTCATATTTCTGCAATTCCATCAACATATTTTTCTCCTCTTTGTTCAATTTTTGATGCTTAAGCTTTTCACTTTCTGTGCTATATTTTTCTTGGAATATTTCTTTAAGGGGCTCATCATCTTCTGAATCTTTGTCATTTTCATCAGTTTTTCTTCGTTTACACCCTTTGCTTCTTATTTCACTATCGGATCCATTAAAATTTTCTTTTCCCTTTTGCGGAATGTTCTTTCTTTTTCCTTCTTGTAATTTTTTTCCAAGCTCTAAGTAACTTTTATTTGTTTTATGAGCATCCTGAGAGTCTCTTTCTTTTTTTTTGTTTTCAGTTTGAAGTACATTGTTTTTCTTACCTACCCCTTTTCCTTTAGATGTGGATGCAGTTGCTTCGTATCGGCTAACAGTTTGACGAGTAGTATGTTTTAAATCAAGATTTATTTTTTGATCAGTTTCTTTAATATTGAAGTGCCTGTACTGGGATAAATCAAAGTAAGCCTTATTTTCTGCTGTATTCTTTACATCTGAAAGCTTTGTTACGGTATTTATAGGTTTAGTTGCGTTTTCTTTCTTCTTTGGTGTTTCTTTTGTTAAGATAGCAGGTTTTAAATCTAAACAGTCGCAGAAACCTCTTCTGGGTAAACCCTTTTCACAGAAACAACTTAAATCACGATAGAAAATAGCATTTTCCATGTTAACATTATTTATTATTTGGTGTAGTTTCATTGTTTTGGGAACTGGTACAAGATCGATGCATTCTGTCACTATGGCTTCTTCTGGAATATAAAAAAGTTGTATCTTAGTGTCTGATTGCTGAAGAAGGTTAAATGCTGTTTTTGCGTCTGGAACGTCTGTACCATAAGCAACAAATGCATCGAGATTTCGCTTAATAGCTCCTCCCACGCCGTCAGCAGCTCCTTTGCCGTGAGCTGATTCAAAGAAATTCCAAGTGGAGTAGGGAAAGCCAAGTTCTCGTGTAAGTTTCGAAAAATAATAGAAGTTTTTTTTCTGTCTATACTGTACTGTAGGACCATCAGAACAAAAATGAATCCCATCCACCTCCGGAAATTTCTCTTTAATCATTTTTAAAACTGGTAAGAGATGGGCCCAGATAGCGTCTGGCCCGTGGTCTTTGTTGGGGGACATAGATGCAAAAGACTGTTTACCTTTTTCGGAATATAAGATTCCAGTATGAATAGTTATTTGATGTCTCGAGCCATCAAAATGCATTGCCTGTATTTCTTTGGCTAACTTACAGGCGTAATTTTCTGAAAAATCGATGTGTAATGCTACAGTGTGGTTATCTAGATTTTTGGTGCACTGGCAGTATTCTTTATATTGATGGATGATATTATATGAGTGGACTTTGAAATCCTCCAATTCTTTTTGAAAACCGTCTATAAGAGATTTTAATGATCCAGTCTTATTTTCTTTATCTACTCTCTTGGTAGTCTTTGTCTCATCGTTATTTTTTTTTGGCTTATACTCATGTGTATTCAAAACCCATTCATTCCATGAAATTCTATCATTCATATCATTTTCGCCCATTACGAAATCAATATGTTTATTTGTACACATCTCACACTCACTGTAAGCACATTTCTTAGATTTCACATCACATACGACCATAGCCACAAGATCATCAAGGTCTTTAGTTGCTAATACTCCAATTGATTTGAGAACAGTAGCTTTCATCAGTAAATTTTCATGTCTCTTACAAGCGCAAGTATCACGCTTTTCAGCTTTTGGTGGCAAAACGTAAAATGGCCTATATCTTTTAAACGTAGAGAATGATAGCTTTCCTCCTTCAAGAACGTATTTCTGATGGAGTTTACGTAGGGTTCCAAGTAAATAACGTCTCTGCTTCTTCTGTTTCTTTTGTGTTTTTGTTTCATTTTTGCCTGCTGTCATTCTACTCACATCATCCCGCTCATAAAATTCTTTTAATTGGTTTAGCAATATATGACTTCTATTTTTTTTCAATGTGTGACGTATTTTTCCTTTTAATCCCAAATAGGTAGCCATTTTTGTCCTCATATTGTATTTCTTTAAAGTATCACTATTCTTGAAAATTTCTTTAACCAATCGCTTTCCTTGAGTATCTCTAGTTAAGTAGCCTTGTTTTATAGCTTCTACTAGCACGTTATGCTGGAGCAATGTTTTCTTAACGCGTTCTTTTTCTTCAGGACGGATATTAGGTAAATTTTCCTCCACATAAGCATACGTTTTTGACAAAGGGGTCATGTTTTCTATATTTTCTTTAGACGTTGGGGCACTAGACTTAAGCTTTTCTTGTATATATTCATCTTTTTGTTTGATCAAATTCGATAACTCATTAATTTTGTTTTTACTTCTTTTAAGTTTTTTTCTAAGGTTTATTGAAGTCCTTTTCCAGTTTTCATGTTGTAATTTTAGTTCCTTATTCTCTTTTTTTAATTTATATATGACTCTTCTCACTTTAAGGCATTTAGGCTTTTCCACTTCACGCTTGTCTTTGCTTTTATTCTTCCTCTCTCTCCACTGCTTTCTGATATGTTGTTGTTCAGAAAGTGAACACTCTGAAATTCTTTTTCGATTTTTTTTCGTCCTCTCTGCATTTTTATTTTTTTGTAATATATATTTTTCAGGGTTTTCTCTTTTCAATCTCTCCCTGTAACGTTTTTGCCGTTCGGCAGGTGTAAGTGGCATCTGCAAAAGAGTATTAAAATATGGTTAACTAGATGTCCGCCCGTGGCTACTCCTGCGTCGTTTTCGATTTTTCCAGTGGGAATAAGATGTTTTCCTGCGGTAACATGTAATCTAGGTCTCATTTATGTATATATCAAAATTTATCGAAACCGGTTTAGACGTTTTGACGTGAAATCGGAACATACATACACACTTTCGCTCTTTTTATATTAATTAGGGATATTAGTAGAGATGAAACTTTGCACTAGTAAACTATGTGACAGTCAGTACTTTTTTGTGGTGAATCATCTTATTAATCTACCTATAAAAAAGTACAAAAATGATATTTTTTCTTACGACCTGTATATAAATTAATTCAATAGTTAATAAATCGTTAAATCAGAACATGATAAACTACAATTTGAACGTGTCTTTACATATTTCACGAGTGTTACGTCACACAACTTCGTAACATACGCAACACACGTGAACAAACACACGTGAGGAACTTAACGTAAAACTCGTGTAGTAAGTTCAAATGCAATGCAAATCAGCGCAAAGGAACACTATTTAACAGTATTTAGGTCCGTTTCAATAGACCAAATTTCAAAAACAACAATTCTGGAACTTACCTTGAAAAATCCCTTGCGGAACTTGTAGAAAACCAAATTACCAAGCAGAAGCACACACAAAGTTTCGCGTTTATCAACACACCTAAGATGGCTGTCACGACAATGACGTTTTTTATTTTTAAATGATAGGTTGCCATCACAAAAAAATCATATCAGGTGTTGCTACTATTTCAAATGAAAAAACTACATTAATTTAACTTTTCCGTAACACACGTGACACCAAACGAAACCAATTTTTTAAACTACTGTAATTAATTAATTTTAATTTAATTCGTCCTGTTTTCGGTTGAAATAATAAGTTTATTTCGTAATCTTGAATATATTACTAAAAAGATTATAATAAATACTAGAAAACATAATAATAAACATCAAAATGTCTCAAAAAATGGGGAAGGGACATTTCACTTCTGTACGAAACTAAAATGCGGGAAACTTGTAAAACCGCTTTTTTTTATTTATTGTTGAAATTTTACATCTTTAAACAAATTATTCCAAAAAAAAAAATATTTGTCAAACGAAAAATTAAATCTTTCGTTATAATAAAAACCTAATAGAATTATTTTTCCTTACCTAAAAATTGAACCACGAAAATTATAACAAAGTTACATTTCTGGTGAGCCACAGCCATTTATAGTAATCCAAGGTTTTAATTTCAATGTAATTTTCGTATGGATTTCTGACATCAAAATAAAGTCAAGATACAAAAGTATTTGATAACATAACCTAGAAGATTAGATAGAAATGACTTGAGAAAGGCTATTTTCAAAACAGCTATAGAATAGAAACAAAAAAGAGAGCATGCTTAATTTTTTTAGGAAGAATTAAGTGAATACCAAAATATGTAGAACTACTTTTATTATGGGACTAAAATACCTTCAATGAATTATTTCACCTTAAACGTAGAAAAACTTGTATATCTCTCTATCTCTCAATATAAAATATAGATTAATTATAGAACAAACCCCTTATCAGTGTTTATTCTCAAAACAAAAGAATTTCACATTTTGACGTAACAATAACATTATGTAAATCGCTTATAACTTGTACCACTGAAATTCACACACTGAGCTATGCAAGTACAGTATTACCCAACTAATAAGGCGCGTCGTGAATCTTCGTTCGCCCAGAAAAGAAAGTATGGCCCCGAAGATTAACGAAAGAATGCTTAAAACTTACAATCAACCTTAGATCACTACTACAAAGTTCATAATACACTGCAGCTGTTAGTTCCGTCTCACTCGCAAGTCACGCCCCTCCACAAGTCGCGCGCTAACATGGCGGCAGCTGCCGACCAATAGCGTTTACCGCGCTTTGAAAATGTATCTTCTGCGCAGGTACATCGGTAAGCCATATTAGTTGGGTACTACTGTACCTGTCTGTCTGAGCAAATGTGACGGCAACAAACTTAAAGCGTAAATTTTAAATGTTAGTTTTAAAGTTACTTGTTATTAATGTCTTGAATTATTGAGAATATTACAGTGTTCTATTAGACCAAAGACAACTAAATTTTAATTTAGTTTTTGCCCCGAGAATACACGTTCGTTCCCGAGATTAAAAAACCAATGTTACTCTCGGGTCCGTAACTTCTATCTATACATACAAAATCACGCCAATACGTTGCTCAGTTGCTGCATGAAACAAGAAAAAACCGGCCAAGTGCGAGTCATAGTCTGACTCGCCCACCGAGGGTTCAGACCATCTGTGGAAGCATCGAAGAAAAATCCCTTTAGAGTAGTAATAAACTTATGATATAACTCGACACTGGCAAAATAATTCCTAAACTCTACACCTTAGTCAAAATATGTGGCTTGGCCGTTTCGCTACCGTCACATGGGCGTAAGGTGAAAAATGTATTCACTGTTAATTACTTTTCTGTAGTACAATAGTTCTTGTAGCGAAACGGCTAGGGCTTGTAGAGTTAGGGCGTGTAGAGTTATAAACTTGGCTCTACATGAGACCTGATAACTTTTTGACAGTGCGAGCCATATAGTCTCGTCTTGGCAACATTTTACATGAAAATGTTTTTGGTGGGATTTCACTTCTTTTTAATCGACTTAAAAAAAGGAGATTATCAATTCGACACGTATGTATGTAATATTACTGGAACTGCACAATATTCGCATATGATAATCTATTAGGGCTTCCAAACAAATATACAAAATTTCATAGGTGTATGTATGTTTGTCCACGCATATCTCAACAATCCTTTTTATTGGTTTACATTTACTTCAACTTAGGGAACAATGCAAGTTTTATCGAAATCAGTTCAGTAGTTTTCAAGATATGGACAAATATGTGTGACGGCCTGGCTTATTGCTACGAGCTACGGGTATGGTCTCAAAGGAAAAACATCTCAAAATCTTGGTCAAATTCTAGTGCATTTAAGAAAAACTAAAAATTATTCAGTAGTTTTCAAGATATGGACAAGAAGGAGGTTCTCAATTCGGTTGAATTTTTTTAATGTTTGTTACCGTGTAACTCCGTCATTTATTAACCGATTTGGAAAAATCTTTTTATTTGAAAGGGCTTGGTCAACCCAGGATTTCTTCTTAGTGCACTTTGAAGTCGGTTTAAGTTTTTTGTAAAACAGTTCAATTATTAGGTACTACTATAATAATCTATTTTTAATCGTATTATTATAATAATTCTAGACATATGAACATAGTTATTGATTAAGAAATGTTATGTTTACGAGTTTTGTGTGCTGTAATGTAGGATCTAAAACGTTCCGTACTTGTAAACCACCAGGTGAGACATTCTAAGTAATTTTGAAGGGTAAACCTGAATGTGAGACCGGGGACCAACCCATAGCGTCCCTCTCATAAATATAACGAGATATTACCCCATATAATACCTAACTTGTGTTCGAGACTTGGTGTTTTGACACGCAATTTTGAAACTAAAGCTCAAGGTATAGAGTTTATTATTAGTAGTATGATTCAGGAAAACAAATGAACACAGGCTTAAGTAATACGGTCTCACATTACTTTCGGCTGAATAGTTGTTAGAAATTAATTTTTTGGGTTGTTTTTGTGTTTATAACACGCGATAAGAAACAGTACTTGATGGTATGCTGTGCATGAATTCAAATTCTTATCTTATTTGATAAGTTTGAGTTTTTTTAACGTGACGTGTCAACAAGTAACGTTGTTGATTAGAATATTATATTAATGAACCTATTTACTGTACCAAGAAGAATCACTACCAAAAACAGATCAGCAGGATGAAAAAATGTGAGGAAGATTATTGATTGGTATATTTACCCTAAAGAGTTTTTACGATGAAATCCTTAACTTTTATATTGAACATAATTGGTCTTTTTTTATACCACTAAGGTGGTAAACAAGCATACGGCCCGCCTGATGGTAAGCGCTTACCGTAAGCTATAAACGCTTGCAACAGTTGCGATTAGAGTGTTAATATTATGTAATGAATCTAAGCTTGTTTTGAAAAGAGTCATTGCTGAATTTAAGACCGGCTCTCAGCAAATGCAATCTTCCGAACTGGTATTAGAGTATTAGTCAGACTATTTATAAGTGCCTGCGAAGGTCTATTTAAATTATTTGATTTTGATTGTTGACCTTGTAAAAGTGTGTAGGTATAGGTAACTACCGGGAACTCCCCCTAATACTACCAGCACAGCGCCTCCTCATGGAGCTCTGGCGACTTTTCTCATAGCAAGAATACAACACCATGGCTGCATTCCGAATTACCGCTGAAATCGCTGTAATCGATTTGAGCGTGCTTAAACCCGTACCGAATTGAATAATGACAGTTAACGATGTCCCGTGAAACGTCATAGATGACGTCATGACATGCGCCACCTTGCGCTCACACCGACCATGCCCTAAACTGATATCACCGTGAGCGCTGTCAAAAGTGACGGCAAAAATCTAATAAGATTCTTAGTTTTCTATTTGGCAAAGATAATTTTTATGGTTTTATGAGAGAAAAATAATAAAAAAAGCAGATATTCCTTTTTGCGAGTCAACTTGACTCGCAAAAAGGAATATAGGCATAAGGCATAAAAGATATAAGGAGTCCTAGCGCATTGATAATTCAGATTTTAATTAAATTCTAAAATGTTCTGTTTTGAATACTGTGAGCGCGATAACGGGCGTTCCGAATTGTTGATAGTTCTCAGCTGTCATAAGCGTGATATCTAATTCGGTACGCAAATTATTGCTGTGATGGCTGTGATCGATATTATCCATTTCGGAATGTACCCCATATTAAAGTAATGTTATTTGGCTACGATCTTTTGTAAGGTGAAGGTACTTTCTTAATCAGGCTGCTCCGAATTTCAAACGGTTCTCCCGCTATGCCCTACCTCTCTTCAAAGTATCTTATATGCCCTTTAAATTATAGGTTATCAATTCCATACGCGATGTGAAAATAAACCGTATTTTCCTCTTTTTGCTCAAAGGATTTTATGTGTTTAGAAAAACCGTGAGTTTTTGTAGATCCCCTACATCGGCGACATGACATGTGTTTGGGATTATATCTGTCAACGCCTTGAATATTAAGTGCCCTGGGTTTTGAGTTATTGGCTGTTTTTCCTGTATTTCATAATTAAATTTTAATAAGGAGTGCTATTAAAAATTGTTGATTATAATTACTTTGTAATCTCTATATATGAAAATTAAATTATTATAAGAAAAAAACCCGACTGCGTAAAACAAAAATTTACTGAAAAGAGAAAAACAAGCTCTAGAAAGAGCAATCTATAGAATTTTGAATATATTTGAATTTTATAAGGTATTACAGTCGGTACATACATAGGTACACTCGAAAACCATAATCCTCCTTTCGGGTCAGTCGGGTGAAACTACCTACGCATTATCTCAATTAAAGTTAGTGAATGCAATAAGGAACATACATATAATATATCGTGGCATAATAATACCTAATAATGTGAACAAAATAGATGGTTTGTCCACTATTTTACAGTTACTTATTTGAAGGCGCAAAGGTAATGTTCAAAATTAAAACAAATAAATAAACAAGGAATAAAATAGATAAGTAGCTTAACTCAATCAAAAAAAAAGAAAAAAAAGACGCTAATTCAATCTGATTCAGCTTGTGGGCAGCTCAATGAACAGATTTGCATCTTCACCGATGAACGATTGAACGAACGAGAATGGACTGGCAATTCTTTGAAATTAAGATTAAAATAAGATAATAAATTGAATTTCTGAATAGACTTTTTTTTCTCTTTTAAGTGGTCAGTTATCGGACGCTCTCACGACCAAAGTAAGATAGTACCTACATGCTTTTGTAAATCAAATCAAAAAGTCATTTATTCAGTTTAGTTCGGCCCTGGTAAGGCAGTTGTTACATATAGTTGAATTTATCACCGGTTTGAAATACACTTACCTACTGAGAAGACTCCGGCAAGACACTCAGTAATGCTTTTTTTTTTTGGGTGGAAGATCTTTTCTTATTACAGCTTTTGTTCCAAATACTTATCCAATATACATTATTATGCTTATTCATACAATTGTCACTTAGCCACGGGGGATGCAAGTGCAGAGAGAAGCTACTACAACGATATATTCTTGTCTTCCACGTAATGAGTAAAAAAAACTGTCAATATTCAATAGCAAATTCTCTCATTAAATAATCAACAGTATCTTAACCTCGGTATTCTTCAGTTCACTTTGGGGACTACGGGGTAATGTCTTGTGGAATTATTGAAGAGAAAACCCGGACTGACCGCCGTAATGTCACTCGGGGTCGTAAAAGAGACGAATGAGTCAATCCCTGTGACACATCGGTATTTGTGGTGCAATCCGTTCTGGTTTGCTACCGAGGCAATATTTTTCTTGCTTATTTTATTTGAAATTTCAAGGTCAATATTTTACTTATTAGTAATTATCATGTTTAAGAACCAATTTGAGAGCGGTAGAGCGTAGCGTTTATTCGTTCAAAGGGCAGTTCAACTGGGGAAGTACCTGCACCTTACAAAATACCGCAGCTAAATAACTTTATGTTGTGTAACATTGTGTTCCTGCGCGTGAGTAAGGTCGCCAGAGCTCATAGGGGAGGGGGGAAAGGTCGGTAACGCGTGAGCGATGCTTCGTGTGTTGCAAGCGTCCATATGGCTACGGTAACCGCTTACCATCAGACGGGCCGTATGTTTGCTTACCGACTTAGTCGTATACAAAAAACAATTAATTTTGTGTAGCGCTAGGCTATACTGAAAAATCTAATGAGTCCAATCTCGGTTTACAACCTATTAGCCAATCACGAGTTTCGTTAGTCACTCTCCAACTTAGATTTTATATTTGCTCAATCGCACTAATCTCATCACTTCATCACTAATCATTATCACTATATCACTCTCACTATATCACTATTAGTCCAGTAGAATTAGATAATCAATTTACATTTGAAAATATATCTTTATTTATAACAAATATGTACAAAATACAATCTATATATAGAAAATTTCCTCAAGCCTGCCGCTGCTTCCGATTTAATTTACATTAATTGTGGTACTAATGATTTTTGGCATATCGATAGAGTTATGTATGCATATGATCACCTTAAATTCGCAACCGATTTGGAAGTACGAAAAATGGTGAAAATTGAGAAAAACTTTGATATTTAATAATTCCTAAACAAAAATTGTGATACTATACTCTATTTCACATAGGATGAGTCGTCAAGGTCAAGGGTTTTTTACCAATATCTAGTGAAATTCCATTTGATTAATTTGAAATAGTACTAACAATATTTCATGAAACCTCGCTCTATCATATTACCTTTATTATATCGAAATAAACATTAACCATCGAGAAATCTAATAAAATACCATGTGTCACCGAACTCATGCTATTTTAAATCAACATAGTTATTTTACAAGTAAAATGTACGCGTATTCGCGTGTTACGAAACTAAGTTCCGTAATGTTCTCTTTGGTTGCGATCACAAAGTAAGTAGAAGTCAACCTACCAATGTGATATAAGCAATAATACAGAATACGCTAATTTTGCTAGAAGAAGAATTTAGCAAAAAGTATTTTCTTAGAGTTCCGTAGATCGCAACCGGCTGCAAACTTAAAACTAAGTGTAAAAGGCTAAAACAAGTTACCAATGAGTTCGCAACGAGTACCACACATTTTGCCTAAGAGATAAAGGCGAAAAATCACTCTTTTAAGTTTAGGTATGTTCCGTATGTCGCAACCGATCCAAATTGCTTGAGAAGGTAGGTAATGGTTCTCTAAAGACATGGTATTCTCGCAACTAGTACCACAATTTTTTTTTAGGAATTATTCAATATCAAAGTTTTTCTCAATTTTCACCATTTTCCGTACTTCCAAATCAGTTGCGAATTTAAGGTAATCATAAACATACATAACTCTATCGAAATGCCAAAAATCATTAGTACCACAATTAATGTAAATTGTTGCTTAATTTTGAGCTAATTCTATTGGACTATATATCACTATCACTATATTAACATAAAAATGCGAATGTTTGCATATTTGGATGATTAGATGTTTGTGGCTCGATTATACGCATCAACGGCTGAACAGATTTGGATGAAACTTGGCACACAGAATATGTTCTGGTGGTACATGTTTTTTTTAACCCGCTTAATCCTCGTATTAGTTCATTAATGGGTGAAAATCGAACAAACTTACGTAGTATATTCTCGTAGAGTAGTCAAAAGTAACATTGCAGTAAGCTCCTATAGGAAATAATAAAAAGAGTAAAAGTTTCATCTCCTAAGTCAACAGGGAACTTGTTTAGTCTGTACAGTTGCAAAAGTCTAGTTTCTGTTACGGTAAAATTTTGTTTCGCCTAATAATAAATATTATTTCTTTATCAGGCCTTAGTGAGTAAAGCAATATTAATAGTTCCACAATATTAACATCGCTAATATCAAGAATTAAATGGTAAATAATTAATCCATTTCAGTCTATGTAATATAAATAATATAAATGGAATATAGTTTTTAAATAAATTAGTTAGTTAATTAGTTACAAACTTTAAGAATTCAATATAAACTTTAAATTGCTTAAAATTATAATATGCACAATTATTAGCCCTATTAATTTTGATAAAGGCAGGATTCCCAAGTTGTTCATAAACACAAAGAGTAAGAATTTAATTGATAAATATTAAAATAAAGTTCAAACTCATGAAAACTATTAATCTAATAAATGATCCTGAAGAATTTAATCATTTATCGTTTTAATAGTAGTAATTGACTTCTAAACGACGGCGAGAGGTCATGGAGTGTACTCTACTCCTGCAAGCGCGTTATGCTCGCAAGGCGGGACAATGTGGCAAGGAGCATACAACTACCCTGATAATCCACCGCAGGAGAACAAGACTTTTACTAGCCATTTTCCCACCCACTTGAGCCCTAGGATCGAGGATTCAGGTGAGTCTGTCGCCCATCACATTCGCGCTTGGGTAAAATCAAGAATAAGTACGTCACTTTCCCAAATGAAAGGTTTTCTAAACGGGAATATAGCCTAAGCGATCGAGTAAGTAAAACTTTTTAAAGTCCAACTTTGCATGGACATTTTGACGTTACATGAGCGGGTGTATGTTAAGGCCATGATTATTTGTTTGGTTTTTTAGTTTGAACTTTGTGACGTAACTATACAGGATGTTGTTTTGGTCGGCGACAAGCGACCCAGGAGCGGTAGTACAAAAAATATATTCCCCAAAAATGGACTTAATTCCATTAAATATTGTAAATGCGTTGAGAAATACCTTATTCAATTTGAAATAAAATTACCGCAAAGTATGGTTACTCGGCACGTGCACAGACTAGAGCCAGGCTCAAGCCGCCATCGGCCCACCCCTTTACTCCCTCGCACTCCCGTTGAGTATTATGTCTACACTTTAGCTTATTACATGATTTTCAAAAATTTTATTTTTTTATTTTTATAATTAAAAAAAAATTAAGTATTTTTTTTATATTTTTTTTAGCACCAGTATCATTTGTATTATCGACCCTGAGTCGCTCGTCGCTGACCAAAACAACGACCTGTATAGAGTGAAAAAGTTTTTATTAATGTTTCTCTTATCTTTCTTGTTTTGTTTGTTTATTTACGATACCAAAAAATAATTTGTTTTAGACCTACTTCAAAATAACTCTGTAAGGTAATACATGAAGCAGTAAGTCTAAAAAAAACAAATGCAACTTTAAAAGAAGTTACAAAACGAACCCCTTTAATTGAAGTTTAATTTGATGCTCGAGCAATGTTGTTTTGCAAGCTAAGACTCCCATTATCTGAATTTACTCAAGACTTACATTAGAGCCCAGGTAGGAAAGATAATGTAGCGTTATAGAAAAAAAGACCCCATAAATCTTTTTGCTTACAAAAAATCTTCATAAAATTCCCGTCTATCTGCAGATTGTTTACATCCAGCTTTTCCCGGTATTAAAACTGAAGCTCTAGTTTGACGTTCAGTAAAGCTAGACTTTATTTTATAAGGGGTCCATGTTGAAACAAGGTGTATTTAGAATCGACATGCAGTTGTTTTTTTTTTGTAGAAATACAAAATCGAAGTTTTTTTTATTTGATTAAGTTTATCATCTATACAATAAATACGAACATTAATTTTTTGTACGCATGTGTATTTCATAACGTAAAATGGGGGACTTTCAAATATCGAGGCAACATTGATGATAACTCGAAAAAAAACTTTTTGTTAAATATGTCAGAAGAAACAGAACGTAGCCCATATAAATTTTTTGTGTCGGCGAAATTGACCGTTCAGCCATCTCAACATTTGGTTCAGAGACGGCATATGATCGAGTAAAAAATTTTTGAAGTATACCTCCAACTAAGGTAAGAAATTCATACTCTGACAACTTCTGAACTACAGAATTAACTACTGTGTTTAGGTTTAAGAATTTTATCACAATAGATTCAGGGTTTATTGGGAGCACAATCATGTTTAGATTTTCTCTTTGCACAAGATAGTTTTGAGGTTATAATTGATTTAGCTGTCGGGGTTACTTTGTTAGAATGACTGGGGCGACATTGGTATCATCAAAGTCACCCCGCTATTTTTATTTTTACTATTACGAGGAGTTTGTATGCATTATCAATCTTGCCCTTATTT
Source organism: Polyploca ridens (assembly GCA_951394255.1). Lineage (NCBI taxonomy): Eukaryota > Metazoa > Arthropoda > Insecta > Lepidoptera > Drepanidae > Polyploca > Polyploca ridens. The sequence goes on from OX596267.1 coordinate 10,350,945, forward strand.
CAAGTATACTCATGGTAAGGACCTATAAAACAATAGTTGATAAAAGTTATGACGCCGAAACCTTGGAAGAAGCTATTATTTTTTTAAAGACTTTAATTAATATGATAGGTGAAAAATTACTGATTATATTGATGAAAAAACCGGCCAAGTGCGAGTCGGACTCGCAAATGGAGGGTTCCGTACAAATATTAATTAACACATGGTGCTATGAAAATAAAACACCAAAAAAGACGTTAGTTGTATGGGCGGCGCCCCCTTTAAATTTTAGTATTGTTTCATTTTTTTTATTATTATATTGTTATAGCGGCAATAGAAATACATATTCTCTGAAAATTTTAGCTGTCTACCTGTTACCGTTCATGAGATACAGCCCACTGACAGACGGTCGGACAGTGGAGTCTTATTCCGTTTGGCACCCCTCGGGTTTGGAACCCAAAAATTAAATCTGTCTGTTTTTTTGTATAAATGTAAGTAGTTTTTATTTTTTTTCTGTTCTGTTTTAGATATTTTTGGAAAAAATTGTAAAATCATAGTTAAGCACAACCTTGTGATGATTAAAATAAGAATTAAGTGAAATTGTTTATTCTTTAAGATTTTAATTAATATGATAAGAAGGTATAAAAGGAGTGATTATATTGATGAAAAATGAACACTAAATCGGTTAGTTTTTTTTTTTGATAATTGTAGATTTTATGTTCTGTTTAAGTTATTTTATAAAATTATAGTTATGCTAAATTAAGCTAAGCCTTGTGACAATTAAAATATGTTATTATGTAAACCAATAATTTTATTTTTAAAATAACTTATGTACCTATATCAAAGTCCCCCCTTAATCAAAATCACCCCAAATTTACTAAAAATCAAATAACTTATGAAAATAAGGCAATAAGAAAAACCGATATTTCAGTTTTTTTTTTCAACGCTCTCGGCTTAAAAATAAAGAAGATATATATGGTAGTGAAGCTCAAAAACCAATCAAAGTAACCCCATTTTACCGCCAAAAGGCGTGTAAAATTTGGCTTACCTACTAAGTGCGTAAAATCACAAATTATTAATCACAAATGGTATACTTATAATTTTTTTTTATATATAGAAACATTTCGGTGAAATTAAATGACAAACCGTAGAACATATATTGTTAAAGTTTCATCAATAGTTAATTAATAGATTGCACGTTAAATCATAGATTTTCGAGTATTATTTACAGTCATTGCTGTCTTAGTTATTCTAAGGCGTCGTCATAATTCTTGTGATAACTTCAGTTATCGCTTACGAGTAAGCCAAAGTACTGGAACTTGAAGACAGTCACATAATTGTTGAACTATTACGAAATAGTTGACTGTATTACTCTTCCAAAATTAGGTCCATATAACTACTATTTTGGAACCCTAAACTATAAATAGTCCTCACGCACTTGACTGGGTTATTAATATTTGTAAGTCAGCAAAAGTATTTATGATTTAAGGCCGGGTCTAAGCTCAAATCTCAAAAATGGGTTTCTTTGAGAGTCGAGTATGACGTAACGCAATGAAATACCTAACACAAAAAAATACTGTGGATAGAAGAGGGTTTTGAGAAAAATGTTAACCGAATAGAATATTAAAAAGTGCTTTGATATTCCCAATAAAAAAATCCTAAGTTACGTCTAAAAAAATCTTTCGCGTCGAAATTCTCCGTATTTTCAGCGATGACAACAATTTTATTTTTAAGAATATATAAGATACAGAATTATATTAGAATGTTAACCGGACACTTATTCAATTGAATGCGTATATTCTGTATAATCTAAAGAAAACCCGTAAATAACAGTCCATTTCATTGAGTCGACACATTTATGATTTACCATTTTCAACCCTATTCCAGAGAAGAACGAGTCCTGTCAAAATCGTAGTCAGTCCGCGCCTTAAAAATACTTCTCTCTACTTCGTCTTCTAAAATGGAATATTTCTTATTCATTGGTCAATTCTCTAGTTCCCTTAATATTTGCAAATTTGACTGTGTATCTACTATACGTGGTTTTAGCTTACAAAATTATATAATCCTGTTTTAAAACAAGAATAAATTCACTTAAGTACTAATATCTATTTATTAAAATGGAATTGAGTCTTACAGTATATTTATTTCCTTTTGCACAGCTAAACTAAAGAACGATGAAAAGTGGAAGATGGTTAGTTAGAATCCAGAACATCTACATGAGCTTTAATTACAAAAAGGGTAAAACACGGACGTCAGCCAAAATGAAAGATTGCAAATCGAACACAAATTCAAATATCAACGACTATACAAAACTAACTGCAAAATAAATATAAAACACAAACAATGAGGTCGAACGGCAAAGTTTGAAACCCCCAAACATGGCGTTACAGAAATTGTTCCCTGAATAATTAAGAACATTGTACCACCTACAAACTTTGTATTCACTTGAGATTAATGTAGTTGAATTGTTGAAGTAGTGATGTAATTAAGCTGGTCTAAGCGATGTTACTCATTTTAAGTGGGTAAATACTATTTGATATTCACAAAATCCGGCAACAATCAACGTAATGCTTTAAAGGAGCTTAGTTGATGAATTTGATCATTTATTGACACTCTTATTATATAAACTAGCTTCCCGCCCCAAGGATTCACCATAATCCCCTAATTTAGGGTTGAATTTGGGATATTCTTTTCTTAGTTCACCACTTAGTTATAAAAAGCACCAATACTAATAAATCTGAATGTTATCTATACAAAAATTTCTAACCCCTTTCTCATCATGTAGTTGAATTCTTAATTTCGCCAAAATTCTTTCTTTATTAATGGATCATCAAAAGTTTCTTCCACTATTTTCCCCCATAAAGGTGGACAATCCAAAAATACTGTAATAAGAGCCCAAGTTTTTATGAGCAACTTAAATCTCCTTTTTAGCCCCTAGGGTGCCAATTCTTGCATTTTCAAATATGAAGGTCCTTCGTCTAATGGCTCAGGTTATTTGCCTGTCGCTCAGGACAAAGCCTTTTAAAAAAAGAAGAAGGGTGTGAAGAGATTTCCGCAGGGTCGTCAACGCGCGAGTGACATCCCTGGTTTGGCAAGCGTCCATAGGCTACGGTGACCGCTTACCATCAGGCGGGCCGTATCCTTTTTTGCTACCTAAGTAGTATAAAAAAGTATCAAACGATTATTTAAGTCACTAACAAACGTCCTGTCTATAAATTAGTTATAGTTTTGGCTATGTGCCATCTACAGGGTTTTTTTTTTCGAAAGTTACATTATAATAAATTTTAAAAAAAAATCTTAATGATTAGTAGATACCTATTCATTGGGTACATTATGTGGCCTGCGTTTCTAAGACGAATAAAAAGTCACGGTGTATAAGCGTTTTTTTTTTTCATTAAAGTTTATAAGTTTTTCATAGAACCTGTATAATCAAGGGAACCAATTCAAAGATTGCCCATTTTTCCCCCATGTAACTGTTATAGCAGGGATGGAACACCTAATAAACTGAATTTAAAAGTAATATTCCGTGAATGGAAAAAAGGAGAACATTTCTGGGTTTAATAGATGCTACTTTCTTTCACATTATGGCGTAAAAGTCATTGGCATGACCATTGGCAAGTATGCCTGATGCACTGTGGAATCTGGGTAGTCCAAACAGTACCCTGAACATATTATTATTAAGGACTCGCTTAAAGTCTTCTTGGTATAACTAACCCACAAATCGCTGGTGTAAAAAGATTGACAAACAAACTAACGTGTAATGTAAAGGGTTTATCTATCCATAAGGGGTCAAGACTAGATCAGGTATAGCTAGACTCTCTCTAAAAAGTTACAGCTCAAAATATATTAAACTTTATACAGGGTGTTGTTTTGGTCGGCGACAAGCGACCCAGGAGCGGTAGTACAAAATATATATTCCCCAAAAATGGACTTTATTCCATTAAATACTGTAAATATGTTGAGAAATACCTTATTCTATTTGAAATAAAATTACTGCAAAGTATGGTTACTAGGCACGTGCACAGACTAGAGCTAGGCGCAAGCCGCCATCGCCCCACCCCTTTACTCCCTCGTACTCCCGTTGAGTATTATGTCTACACTTTAGCTTATTACATGATTTTCAAAATTTTATATTTTTATTATTAAAAAAAATAAAGTATTTTTTTAATATTTTTTTTAGCACCAGTATCATTTGTATTATCGACCCTGAGTCACTCGTCGCTGACCAAAACAACGACCTGTATAAGATATTGAATTATATTAAAATGTTAACCGGACACTTATTCAATTTAATGTGTATATTCTAAAGAAAGCCCGTAAATAACAGTCCATTTCATAGAGTCGACACATTTATGATTTACCATTTTCAACCCTATTCCAGTGAAGAACGAGTGCTGTCAAAATCGTAGTCAGTCTGCGCCTTAACTGATTTTGATTCAAATTGGTAAATAGACAAATGTAGTAAAAAAAAACAGCACACATCTAACATTTTCAATTCTGCACTGATTTAGAATTAATAGATAACATTTCTGTACATGACACAATTAGGTTTATTTTATCCTCTTCAAATAAGAAAGCTTATTAATTCAAAAGTAATAACTCTTAAAACATAAAATATTACAGATTTTTTATTAACTCATGAAGCTCTCCTCCCACCCAGAGAAGGAGCTTGATAAAGGAATCTGCATTAGACATGAAATCAATACATGAAGACGAGCTTATATAAAAACAATCACGACCCATCCTCCCGAAAGAAAATCAAATTGAAATGTAAGATTAAACTCAATTTAGAAAAAAGTGATAAGCGTGTTTGACTTGCACTATGAGGATTCCGTATTAATGTGTATGTGTGTGGGGGGTGTGTGTCTGTGTGTGGGTGTGTGTGGGAGTGTGTGTATGTGTGTGAGTGTGGGTGTGTGTTTGTGTGACTGATTGCCCTACGGATAAGATAACAGATGCCTTGGGATCGAGAGCTTCGGGACTCTTTTAAGCCACGGAGATGCACAATCGGCTGAGTGAGAGGTGACATTTCGTAAACGCCTCATACTATCAGTTGAATCACTATAGCCTGCTTGTTACCTTAAAAACAAAGTAATTTTGATCTTACTGTATATTCTTTAGGTATCTTATTGCTTAATAACAATTTCTGCTTGCTATTTACATATCTAAATATAGCTACAGACAAATAATTAACAACAAGGTCCTTCATAGCTTTAATTAATTTTTATTGTACAGAACCCTCCAAAAAGAAATACCGCCACAACTTCTCAAAGCATTATAAATGAGATTGAAAACGAGCCTGCGTTTTTAATTAACATTTTGTTTTAAACTCGCGATCTTTTTTCGAGTCACGACATACTCTATGGAGACATGATAAAAAAACATTGCAAACTGTGACATAATATTGGTATGTTTGGCCAACGTTTACTCCAAGCCTCGTGGGAAGAATAAGGGACGATAATCTTTAGACGCAGAGCTCTTGAAAAGCGTTGGTACTAAGACGGCTTTGATAAGATAAGATGTGTGGATACACTTGTTTCAAAAGATTGTCTAACAAATATAGAACCTACGTGAAGGTTTTATGTTATTTGTAAAAAAATATTTCGAAAGAGTCTATTTATTAAAAAAAAATAACAGAACTACACATAGTAGTACAACTAGTCTTACCTATTCGAATAAGTTTTTTTTTTTACTTTAATTATTACAATGCTGAGTACAGATTTGCCATCAGTGACCAAATAGTCCTCTTTGTAAATACTACCAATTTTGCATACCCATAGGACCTCATGTTTTACCGGAATATCCAGTAATCTCTCATTTTAGGATACCAGTGTTCTATTAAGTCTAGTGTAATCCAAATATGTATAGCCATTACGGTTTGATTGAGTTACAATCCTTCACGAACATTTATGACATCTTCTTTGTATATAAAATTCTTCTGCACGTGTGTATGTCACTGAACTCCTCCTAAACGGCTGGACCGATTTGAATGTTTTTTTTTGTATGCTTTGTTTGTTTGGGTGATTCACAAATCATCCCGGCAGATGGCGCTGCAGTCGATGTAGGGCCCTACCCTACATCGATATGGTAGCACCACAGTGTAGGGTAGCACCACGCGAAGTTGCGCCAGCAAGTTAGTATATAAAATGTTACTAAAAACTTTTATTATGATTATAAAAAATATCTGTTTGAATGATTCTTTATAAAGCATTGTTCTTATTTTAAGATATAAATGCTGGCTATCCCACTGATCTGTGTGTCACCGAAGCACACAGTTCAACGGCAAAGAAAATTTATTCCGTCACAAACACTCTTAGCCGTGACATTGTGAATCCTGTTAACTGAACTTAATGACTGGCCATTTGGCTCATTAATTTAACTGTCCCTTTTATAGGACACCCGCCTTTTTGTAGGACATTCATTACTTTCCCTCGTTCGGTTTTCAATGTGGGTTTTATTTATACACAAGAAACCTACGCACGTTTTTTGTGGATAAATTGAATTAAATGTAAAAGTATTTTTTATATCTTTTGAGTTCCAACAGTGAATTTCCAAATACATTTTTACTGCGTAGGTAAACTTATTAGGACTTATATTATGGAAAATAAAGTAAGAAAGAAAATCTGTAGTATCATCCCACGTAAATGAAGTAAAATGCAATATTACTAACGTATTTTTAATTCAACCTTCTCATTCTTCAATGTTCGCTTTATGATCTCACATTTTTTTTGTATAGTAAAGCAATATTACCTATTAACTAAATAAGTATTATTTTTTGACAGTTTTTAGGGTTCCGTACCAAAAGGGTGCTAATCGGGACCCTATTACTAAAACTCCGCTGTCCATCCGTCCGTCCGTCTGTCTGTCAGTAGGCTGTATCTTATAAACCGTGATAGGTAGGCAGTTGAAAGATTCACAGAATGTATATTTCTATAAATATTAAATGGGGCCTACAAGAAACGTCTTTTTTTGTTGTGCCTACTGTACTATTAATTTCATAGCAAAGTTGAGTTAGTTAATATTTTTATTATTGTACTGAGTCCTCCTTGTGCAAGTCCAACTCGCATTTGGCCGGTTTTTTAAAAGCTTTTATTTAGTTTCACCTGTCCCGTTGTCTGTAATGGAATTTCGCAAGTTAAAGACTTTCCGGTTTCCGATTGAGCTGAAATTTTGCAAGAATATGCAAATCGCGTGACAATGCAATATTATGATGACGTGGAGCTGGAAGGTGGCCATAGGAACTCCTTAATAAAACCACATAACCCCATCGAGTTTGGGCTCGTTTGATTCGTCTTGATGAGTACTTTGTCACAAGTACAGTCAACAAAAAGTACAGTCACTCAAAAAAAGCTTGTATTACAAATTAAATTTAATAATTTAAAGAACTTGTTTACACTATTTTCTGTATCAGCAGCAGTTTTCATTCCCTCGATAATCCAATTAAACAAGAAACAATAATTTTATACCGAAATATTTGAAAAACAATAATAACAGATATCACATATCGAAATACTATGAATTTTAAACGGAAAATGTGTCTATTTAGTATATCTGATACTGATAGTGACTATTATATAACTGAATTTAACATTTCACGAATTGATAACTTCATAAGCATATATAATGGTAGATTCCCGCCATGGTGGAATACAATTCTATTTTTATGGAAGTGTCCCAATAGTAATAAAAGGAATATTATTTGCGAGAATATAGTAACAAATGGAATGTTTTTTTTAACACGACATAATTTTCAACTTGAGGGTGGCAGCCAACCAGATGGGCACTACAGACTACTCTTTAACTGAGTAAAAATCCTTCTCGTTAAACCATATTTGAAGACATAAAGTAGTTATTTTGTAATTTCGTAATGTCATCATTTGGTAAACTATTATAAATTGTGATGCACATTGCGTAACAGTTATTTAAATACTTTGTAGTAGAATTATAAAAATATAGAAGATCGGAGCAAAATAGCATTAATGTGGTGTGGTGTTCCTGCGGTGAGTAAGGTTGCCAGAACTCTATCAGGGGGCGCTATCCTGGCAGTAGAGGTCCAGCGGTGAGTGCTGAGAGCGGTCCAATATACTTTCGATTAAAAAAACTATGCAAAACGCTTTTCCAAACAAAATGGGCTTGTACTTCTAACAAGAGCAATGATGTTGCAAAATTATATAGAAAAACAATATTTACCTTGTAAACTTTATAAATGTCAGGCATAGGATGTAAATTCCACTCAATGTTGTTTGTACAATGAATGTGAGGACGAATTTACGGAATGCTGTCACTGTACCCGTTAGGATGCAGGAGATATACGTGGGAATCTCTAACACGGAACGTAATACAGTAACCTGTTTTTGAAATAGGTAATCTACCAGGATATTTGCAAAATTTTATAGAAAAAAAGGAATTAATAGAAGGATCTAAGGAAAATGAAACCGTTTTATAAAATCTAACGAGAAGCTGATAGTAGCAGATAGTAGCCGATACAAGCAGGTAGGAAACAACCTAATATAAAACAAAAAATAGGACGATCTTAAGTAGCGTACTTCGTACTTAACACTAAAAGATTATTACTAGCCATTACTCGAGTCCCAAACAGCCTTACGTGAAATTAAAGAAAGCGGATAGTAGAGCTAAGCGGAAAGTAAAAACATACCTATAGAACGCAGCTTAAACTGCGTACGTAGTACTTTTGAAGATTCTGTGACTGCGGGCGGAAGATTATGTGAATTTTTGGTACTCGATCAAAACAGCAGAATTTAGTAAAACGATTGATCATACCTTGGAATAAAATACAGAATTACCTTTTATATTTGGTAAGCATAAGGTCTTTCGGTAATTTAGGGTTACGCCGCGCGATAGAATCTTATCTTCTAAACGTTATATTTTTAGTTTACTTACTATCTTACTACCATCTCTTAAAGCAACCTTATCTTCTGTCCTTTTTTGACGTTGAATATCAAAGGAGGACACAAATAAGGTTGGCCCCCAGACAACCATTGAAACAACAAGTTTTGCTGCAGTGATTTATGTCTAATGGCTTATAGTAGTGCATAGAATCGATGCGACGAATTTCAACGCGTCCCCGTATTGATTGTCCGGACAAATTGCAAATGTCATCGGATCTGGACCGCTGTTAATCTTGCCAGTACAGTGTGCCGTGATGACTTCCGTGCAGTAGATCGACTTACTGCATCGCTTTACTAGTCACATTTATTGTGATTCTACTCTACATAACATTCTGCGGGTGTAACAAGTAAGATAGGTAATGCAAGATGTAGATGCTAACAAAATCTTTTTTGTCTTTTCTTCTTTCTATTATAATACTAGTTTCATCCGCGTTTCTTTTGCTTTCTTTGCAAAAGTATCCTACCATGTGTTAATCAGAACATAATTCTATTTGTATGTCGATCATATAAATACATTTGGACATTTATTTATACTTTATTAATCACAAACATCACAGGACTGCGTTGCGAGGCTTCGCATTTCTTTACATTGTATGTTTTTGGTGGGATGGTATATTGATATGGAACTTAAGGCGGCCCTCTGTGGCCGGCGCAACTTCAACGCAAGCATAGTCTAAAAGCTTGTTGTTTCATCCAACGTAATGTTTGACTGCGAAAAAAGAGAGACAGCATCAGAGCCGTCGGTTATCAGTCGGTAAATTCCGCTGATCACTCGCGGCCGCTTCGCTAGGTCGTCATTCATGATTTCGCATTCATAAAACTTGTTCCAGGAGTATACTTCTTGTGAAAAAATCTTACAAGTTTGTGAAAATAAGTTAGTTATTAAGATTCTCCAATATATTTGCAAGCCTGGTATCTAAATGTTTTCTTTACTTTTACAATTTATAGGTACATTAGATATGGCCAAAGTTCAGGCAAAAACGCTGTTTTTCGGAGGCTTTGACTGAATATGTTAAATTACGCCTAGATACACGGCTAGATATAGTGCACAAGATACTAATTTGTTCAAAACATCTAACGAAAAATGTTTAATAACGCCATAATAAGTACAGAGGTTTTGTATGAAAAGTATGACGAATTGAGTCCTCTTAATATAGGTGATTCTATTACCCATATATACAGCCAAAATCTTTCAAGTGGGCCTTGAGATTGAGATTGAGATGAGATGAGTTAAGATGAGATAGTGAGTTAAGATATTAGAATAATCATTATACGCAAAGTCTTTGTAATTTGCATTTACATTATCATGGCATTATTAATACCTCTATATCTTGCCAAAAATATCTCAGCAACAATCGAGTTACTAACTACATTAGAATCAATCAGTGGCTTTCTTTTCTCGTTAATAATATAAATCTATCACATAGTTGTCACAAAAGTAGGACAGACAAATTGCTAATGGCAGCATCTCTTAGTCACAGGATAATCCGTATTGCCCATCGACTGATTTCTTCGGCTGAAAAGAATAAAGCTCATTCCGTATTCACTGAATTAATTCTGTGCCTTGTTTGGGACATTTGTCTGTCTACATCCATATTTATGAAGTGACGGTTGAGCTTATTTTGTTATTTTGATAAAAGTGTCGAACCTCTTGAGGTGATTTGTCCATTATAAAATACAGTGTTATCAACTTGACTGGGTTTTATATTAGTTCCCGTGTCACTGGCGACCAGCCTAGCTTGAAAATGTTCAAATGTCGAGACGAAGCTCCCTGGATTGAATCCTTGAGCTTTCGATCCGAAAGCTGCACTCAAGAGCCAGTTCCTTCTAGGTTTTGTGTGTTTACCACCGTTGACTTCATGATCACTGACTGAGATTGTGGTCAAACACAAGACTAAACAAATTAAAAAAAAAACGGAGAAATAACTTTATGCAAACAGGTTTTTGTTGTAAACGCCATGGGCGAAATGGGCACGAACATATTTGTTGGATAAATCCAGTCAAAAGGTTTCAAGTCAATTGATTGCTCAATTAAGGTATCAACCATCAATGACCGAATTTTTTAAATGAAATCTGTTTACTCAATTATTTTTTCAGAGATAAAATTAAATAATAAAATTGTAGGCTATCTTGTGTTTTAGTAATCTCTTGGTAAAATACCTAATGTTACAAAATAATTATGCCTAAATTAATGCTAAAGATACTATTAGCTAAAACTTGTTTACTAAAAATAAAAGCCATTTTATTTCCACGATAATAAATCCGCGAAAAAATGAAACAAAATACTCTTACTTAACGCTACATAACTTAAACACCCTACATTATGCTTCGTTCTATCTCATAATACTTTTATTTTTGACATAGAGATAGAAAAATGAACCTTAATGTTACGAAATAAGGTATAGCAGATGTTTAAGGTATAAGCAACGCGGAAATGTTAGTGTGCTTAAAAAACCGCGTTCATTTGTCACCGGCAGATGCAGTCGAATCAGCCGTGTGGCTAGGAAACTAGAGATTTTCCAATATTTATAGTTTTTTCAGCCGTTTATGATTATTATCTAGATGAGCAATCTGGTGTCCAGACAGAATACCATTCTTACTTAGATTAGAACAAAATAGGAAAGATACAGTACCCAACCCAGTTTACAGAGTGTAGGAGAACAAAAGTAGTTTATAGCTTAGTCAACCACATGTAGATGTATCTGACACCCGATTATTCAGCTGTAGTAGAGCTTACGTCTTGTAAGCACGATCTTACAGTTAACTGTTACTTAACTTAATGATAGTTATAACTCAAGCTGTTTTTCGGAGGGTTTGACTGAATTTGTTTCACATTTTTTTAAAATTACGCCTAGATACACGGCTAGATATAGTGCACAAGATACTAATTTGTTCAAAACATCTAACGAAAAATGTTTAACAACGCCATAATAAGTACAGAGGTTTTGTATGAAAAGTATGATGAATTGAGTCCTCTTAATACAGAGTTAGAATGTTGTTTTCTCGTCCTGCTAAGTGGTACTGTATTTTTCTATGATTTTATCCAATCCGGAATAATTAGAATCCAGATGCAAAGTATTCATAAATTTCGTAATGAATAGTATTTTGTTAGTTAAATGAATTTTAGTTACGCATTATTTTGAGTTATGTAACCTATTTTATAAGCATATTATTCTACATGATGATCGTTTTCTTTTATAGCTATGCGCAATAAGTAATAGAATGCTAAGTGCCTAATAATTAATTCTTGAACAAACTCTACAATTGGTATGTTTCTCAAAATTTAAGAAAACTATGCAGCAAATAAAATCTACTCACTGTAGAATATTTTTTTTCTTTTAAGTTCAGATTAATAAATAATACCTACTACGGTCAGGGATTAAAAATCTTAATCGCCACCAGAATGGCCCAACCGCGACTGCCAGGTGATTGAGCGCTGTCCTTTGACACGGCCCCGAGGAAAAATTACGAGGTTTTTGCGAATCACAGTAAGTATTATGCTGGTACGAGTTAACATCACTTCACGTCCAATGTGTGTCAGCCATTTTGTGTATTTGCCACCCCTAATATCTTATTTTGAATGACATTTTATAATGCAGGTATAAGTGATTGGAATTTCTTCAGACTTTTTTATAATTTTTGTTGATGTAAAATACGAGTACAAACTGTATTGTGTTCATATTGTGTAATTTTAGGGTCCCGTATGCAAAAAATACCCAATGACTATTTCGTATCCTATATCTGTCTGTCTGTCTGTCTAACTCATGTATTTTTTAAGTCGAGTTGAAATGATTGTACCTTCCATGCGCGAGTCAAACTTCCTAACCTTATTTGTTTTTTGTCTTGTTTTGACGCCGGATGTCAAAGAGGGACAAAAGTCAAATAAGGTTATTTTAACCTTGTTTTAAGAGCTTGTGGTAGGCCCCTTGAAAGGGACCACAAACGAACAATTATTTTTCTTGCACATGTATTAGTTTGAGAAAATTTCTTTCAATATTTTACGTCGAAATCTTCGAAATATTTATTACATCTGTCAAAAATCATCACAACTAAAAACTGTCAAGTATATACAATCAGTGTGACAATATATGTACCGATGTGAAGTGGCATAGTTAACTAACGATCGTTGATTTGTGTTCGACCCCGCAGATTCGGGCTTACGAACTTAACCAGGAACAATTTGTGAACCCGTAGATAATGCTGCGGTCCTGTAAGGTAGAAGAATTCTGTTTATCAAGTTCGTGATTCACACACTAATGGGAATGGAGCATTTTGGAATGTGGAAGGTAAGAGCCTCGATATAAGATAAGACTCACATAACGGTAAATACACCTGTATCTATATCTATCGTATATCTTTTTAGTAAAACCAGTATATCTCTAAATTGAAATGCATTAACTTACTCGTCAAGTTAATTGCATGGAAACCATTTCAATTTGTTTTTTGTCTGAACCTCCGATCTATAATTTCAAGCGATATTTTTCTACACCAAAAGACACTACAAAATTCGACCATTGATTGTAAAGGCTAGCTGTCCTCTGCGGTTTGTCCCGCGATCCCGGGATAAAAAGCCTATGTCCTAATCCATACCATAGGCTATCTGCATGCCAAATTTCATGTTGATCCGTTGAGTAGTTGAGACGTGAAGGCCTAACAAACAAACAAAGTCACCTTCGCATTTATAATATTACTAGCTTTCCCCCGCGGTTTCACCCGCATTCACACGGTAAAGTAGCCTATGTCCTTCTCCATACTATAGGCTATGTGCATGCCAAATTTCATGTTGATCCGTTGAGTAGTTGAGACGTGAAGGCGTAACAAACAAACAAACAAACTCACTTTCGCATTTATATTAATTAGGAAGTTAGCATTAGGACTGACTGAAATATGAATGTTTGTGTGGATATAACAATTATTTTTTTCAACCAAGACGGTAAGTAGTACCTAATTGCTGAACCATCGCACATAGATATTAATCCCGGAGATCATAAAATTCTTCAGAAACGCAGGTGTACCCTGAGATGGAAACTAGTTTATATACAAAAACAATACCACGTCAGATTTACGAAAGGATGAAAATAGTGAAGCAAAAATATCAGTCCATTTCCTTATTGTATGATTTCTATGCCCATTTGTCATTTCTGTTGTCGGTTGGATTTCGCCTGATCATGGCTCGGTGAATACATTATCCGCTGCTTTGTTGGAAACTGTTTGGATGGAAAAAGAATCAAATTGCAAATGGCCGCCTAAATGTAGGTACGCCACTGTGATTCGTGGAGTGATTTTATTATACGAAGAACCGCATAAAATTTTATTTGTCGTATGAAATGCCTATGATAAATTGTTTGGCTTCTTATTTGAGTTATAAAGCTTAATTAGTTAAATGGCATTATTTAATAGAGCCCCTTTATCTGAGGAGTCACTTTGTCTCCTTGTGTGTGCTTTTAGTACAACTGACAGATTGCTGGAGCACAATAAGGTACATAATCGCTGCGTAATTCGGTTTTACGTATGATTTCTACATTAAGATGGGACACTCACACCTACCGGGAATTTATCGTCACCCACCGTCGCGTCGTCACCCGCAACGTTCTAGTGAGTACAGTACTCCTGATAGTATCCCACCCATCTACCAATGACCAATACTCGCTGCGTGTGTGTGTTATTCAAAATCAAAATCAAAAAGTCATTTATTCAGTTTAGGCCTTAGTAAGGCACTTATGAACGTTAAATTGGTACATACAGTTGAATTTACCACCGGTTCGGAATACACTTAAACTGAGAAGACTCCGGCAAGAAACTCAGCATTTTTTTTTTTGTGGAAGATCTTTTAATATTACAGCTTTTTTTCCAAATACTTATACAATATATACATTATTATTTTATGCTTATTCGTACAATTGTCACTTAGCCAGGGGGATGCAAGTGCAGAGAGAAGCTACTACAACCATGTATTCTTGTCTTCCACGTAATGAACCACCTTATAGTAGGCTTTGTCAATTAACCTCTGCTTTATGAAATCTTTGAATTTATCATTAGACATTTTAGTTACTTCGAGTGGGATTTTATTATAGAATCGAACGCAATTTCCGAGAAAAGACTTATTAGCTTTAGATAACCTGAATCTAGGTGTCACAATTTTATCTTTATTTCTTGTATTGAAGTTATGGCGGCTACTATTAATTTCAAATAAATTTAAGTTTTTACGGACAAACATAATATTTTCATAAATGTACTGTGACGGTAACGTTAAAATTTTAAATTCCTTGAATCGACTCCGTAGTGATTCACGAGGACCCAAACAATAGATTGCGCGAATTGCACTTTTCTGCAGAATATTCAAATCCATAAGTAGTAAAATTAATTCATGGTGTAGTATGATTAGCCTTCACCATCGTGGTCATTACCTGGATGGGCGACTGCCTAGTGGAATATCAAATCGAGCGTTTCCGTGCTTCGGAAGGCACGTAAAGCCGTTGGTCCCGGTTACCACTTAATTGTGACAGTCGTTAAGCTATTTGGAGGCCTCCTAGGTGGCTTGAAACTCCAACAGTAGGTTGACCACTAGCCTACCTCCACCGATCCGCAATGGGCACGCGTGGATGTGCTCAGCAGTGGGACATTATAGGCTGATGATGATGATGATGATGTGACATCCCGTTAGTTTTTGTATTTCATCTATTAGTGGTTTTAAATTTCTAGTTTTTCTTTTATATCAAATCTTTTTCAGAATCCTAACACGTTTCTTTATTATTACTACAATAGTTTTAGTGTAGAGGATAAAAAGCATGGTATCCAGAGTATTTGTTATACAAGAGCCGGTTGCTTCGTGTAAGTACACGTGACTGTAAATACCATTGTTGTAGGACGTGCGTGTTTGTACAGGCTCTAAACTTGGCACGCGTGTTCTGTTATGGGAACTTGAGTTGGCGGTTTTGATAAAGTGAGCGCCACAATCTTTTTTATTCCAAGTATTTTGTGGGTAAAACACTGTCTTAGAATACCGATGATATGCCATAGTAATGGAGAATCACAGGATGATTTCATTTATTGCCCAAGAATATGCTACACATTTATCAATAGTCGACAATACGGAATACAAAATAATCATAAAATCGGTTACAGTAGTACCCAACTGATAAGGCGCGTCGTGAATCTTCGTTCGCACAGAAAATAAAGTATGGCCCCGAAGATTAACGAAAGAATGCTTAAAACTTACAATCAACCTTAGATGACAACTATAAGGTTCATAATACACTGCAGCTGTTAGTTCCGTCTCACTCACAAGTCACGAACCTCCGCACGGCGCGCGCTAACATGGCGGCAGCTGCCGACCAATAGCGGTTTCCCGCGCTTTGAAAATGTATCTTCTGCGCAGGTACATCGGTAAGCCATATCAGTTGGGTACTATGAATAAATCGCGCACACAAACATACCAGATTGGGAAACAGAGATTTTTAGTCGTTTATAAAGTTTACTGTTCACACTTCTGAAAAATGTTTAAACAAAAGTTAATTCTATGTCTATTTTCGAATAGGTAGTATTTACTCAGTAACCTCATAAAAATATTCTTATTATATTATTCTCTGCAATGTGCACAAGCACAACAAGAAATGAAACTAGACTTTCAGAAGAAAATAGTAAATAAAGTCACAAATATTACTACAATGGCCTTGGTGACGTATGAAGCAGCAAGAATGTTATCCCTGCTATTTCCTACTCGGGAATGTAGTGCCGTTCGCCTTGGATATGTTCACAATTTAGTTTTATTCACTGTAGCTTTTGCTGATATGTTTTCCTAGTACATCTTAATATTATTAATTCCTTTATTTAATGCGAGAATTTTAATTACACGATTTTGTAGGCCATTTTTAAGGTATATATTTAGGGGCCAAAGTAGTCTGATAATATCCGGTTCTCCTGTAATGTTTGTACCTCGGTAGGCTTTATGTGTTTTTTCCCTTTCGATTTGTAAGGGAACATAAATTATTCGTGATTGATAACATTCTCGTATTACTCGTTTACGTCAAAATGATAATGTTTTACGCTTAGCTAATATTATGATCTACATTTGTTATTTATATGAGTATCGTAAGTAATTTATCACATTTTATAAGATAATAGATAGATAGATAGGTAGATAGATAACTCTTTATTGTACACCAAAAAACAGATTAACAAAATCAAAAATAAAGTCATATTAATGACTGTACAATGGGCGGACTTATCGCTAAAAAGCGATCTCTTTCAGATAATTAATAAAAAAGCTTATTTCAAAATTATTTATGTAAATAATAAATTATAATCCAAAGAGACTACTTTGCCAGTATGGGGTAACCCTTGCTTATCGGCAGCCCTGATGATTTTTTATACATAGATTCTATTTCATCTTATCATCGAAATAAATACCTATGTAGGTATATATTAACATTAAAACTAGTTCGTCACGATCCCTCAAATGCTTACTGCTATTCATAATACCTGCCTTAAGTGACTCTACATCACCTCTATAAAACCTTTACTCACGTCATCACGAATCTAAGTGCTCAAAAATAAATATAAATAAAAATAAATAAATATCCTGGGACATTCCTCACACACGGTCATCTGATCCCAAACTAAGCAGAGCTTGTACTATGGAAACCAGATAACTGATATAATACATATACTACTTTTTGTTTGTAAATACATACTTAATATACATAATTACACCCAGAATCAGGACATACAGACATGTTCATGCACACAAATGTATGTCCTGTGTGGGAATCGAAGCCACGGCCTACGGCGCGTAAGGCGAACCTTAACCAACTGCGCCAACTGGCCCGTCAACTGGTGTTTTTTATGTCAATAGGCACCAGACAAGCAGGCAGTTCGTTTAACGGATATTTTTTAAGTTTTAAGTAAGTACATTAATAGCCGCATTACAGCATGTACTTTTTGAGAAATAATCAAAATCTGGGTTAAATTTGGAGTACCGTTGAATGGGTATTGTTAAAATGTTATTCTTATTTTGTGATGAGTTTTAAGGGTTCCGTAGTCGCCCCCTCCCTACTTTCTCTCACTCTGCCAGCTAAAAGGTTGTTTTTGGATATGTGAAAAAAATCATGTGTCCCGTGAAATCGCATAACCGTAACAACATTCTGTGTCTGTACCACAGCACTATGTGTCAACAGTACTTAGTGATCAGACAATACATAGGTATTATATCATCTTCAGGTAAAAGGGTGCCGCCCACTGACACGCTGGATTATTATGTAATCTGTTGAGCAAGGAGACTCTAGGAGGGGTTTTTTTTTTTCAAAACTGTGAGTATTATAAAGAATTAAGAGGAAAACTAACATAGCTAAGTAGGTTTTTCAAGTTAACGAGTAATAGTCGATAAAATGTACCTGAAGAAGTCAAAAGGAAAATCTCACACACTTCCATTGAAAATTACTTAGATAAAGTTTTTAGTTGTGCAAAACAGGTAGTAAAACCCTCCAAAGTCTGCATATTTTGACGGGCGACTAGCAACTACGGAACCCTACACTGCGCGTAGCTCAATATACACTTGGCAGTTCTTTTTAACACTCTCACATAGCTTTACTTGTTAGTTATTTAGTACTTTTACTCCATGAAATATACTTGATTTCACCTTCAAATACATACCTCAATCAATACAAATATTTTATGGACTTGTTTAAGGTCGACGCGCAAAAGACAATGATCAAATTTTATACGGGCTTTGACCTTACATATTTTTGGGTCGCTTTCATTGATCATATTTGGTTCATTAGTTAAGTAGACTATCTTATTTATGGCTTCAGATGTCTAGACTTCAATTAATGGTTCTTAATTTAGTTTTCTGGGAAGTGATATTTAGCTGGATAATATATTTATTTGTGCTTTAATAATGCTAGCTCATTGCGGAGCGAATAAGTTTATTCAATAAAAATATTATAATATATACTATATAAATATACTGTGGTGCTACCCTACCCTACCCTATCTAAACCACCCAGGGCGTCACCCAAACGTATACAAAAGAATTCAACTGTACTTGTGTTTGTCACTGAACTAAACGGCTAGACCGATTTGAATTCATTTATTTGGATAAAAAAAATTCAAATAAAGATAATTCTACGATCGTATTTTATTTTCATTTAAATAGCGTGGTTCATAAAACTGAAGTACCATGTATATTCGAGCATAATATTCACTATTGAATGAGTATTTCGTTGCGGAAACTTATATTCTTAAGGTGCGTCTACGCTACGCGAACCGAGCACGAGCCGATGAACGTACAACGAGCCTACAACACGAGCGCAATGAGAATCCCTGTATTCGTCAAAACACTGACAATTGGCGGAGCGCAGTCGAGCGCGAGCCAAACTTTGGGTACATTCCGAATTGGATAATATCTCTCATAGTGCTCACAGCAATACCGTACCGAGTTAGATATTACGTTAATGACAGCTGAGAACTGTCAACAATTCGGAACGCTCGTGAACGCGCTCACAGTTTTCAAAACAGAACATTTGAGAATTTAATTAAAATCTTAATTAACAATGCGCTAGGACTCCTTATATATTTTTTTAAGTTGACTCGTAAACAGAAATATCTGCTTTTTTCTCTCATAAAATCATAAAAAGTATCTTTGTCAAATATAAAACCAAGAATCTTATTAGATTTTTGCCGAAAACACAATAATGAACCGTCACTTTTGACAGCGCTCACGGTGATATCAGATTAGGGCATGGTCGGTGTGAGCGCAAGATGGCGCATGTCATGACGTCATCTATGACGTTTCACATCGTTATCGTGCTCACTTCGGTACGGGTTTGAGCACACTCAAATCGATTACAGCGTCAATTCGGAATGCAGCCTTACTCGAGGCTCCCAAATACGCTACGCGAATTCGTGCGCCGCGTGTGCTTGGCTCGTGCTCAGTTCGCGAAGCGTAAACCCAGATCTACATTGAAATCTCTCCTAAACAAAGAACAAACATAAGATCAGAACACAATAATCCCTCAAGTACGTTATTGAAGAAAACTTATCACCAGAACAATTTTTGTATGGAAACGTCGTAAGCACACGTAGATTAGAAGGGAAGTGGCTCTCAAGTGCGGCTACTGGAACACTTAGGTAGGTGAAAGAAAAGAAAGAAAGAAAAATATACTTATTCTGATGTACACACAACACACACACAAATAACATACAGGTAAATAAAGACAACAAGGAAGAAAAATGTAATGTCGTGTGACATCAAAAATGGTCAGTGACTCAGTAAAACACTGTTAGCCCATATTCGGGTAACAGCACTGATTTTCAGTCACTGCCATAAGTGATATCACGCACAACCGGACAGAAAACTCAAAAGATTTACAATAATACAAAAGAACTCAATAATACAAAGGAACACAATACAAATGAACAAAATAATACAAGGGAACACAAAATAACAATGACTTTATACTTAACTAGCTTCTACCCGCGGCTTCGCCCGCGCAGCCTACAGGAAACAAATGACATATTTTTCTACAACTATAAAACAAAACCAAACAACTTCATCCCGCTTCGAGGGTATTAAAAACGCTGAGACACGTATCAATTTTAATAATATTAAGTTAGGATAGTTATAGTTCTTTGAAAATTATCTCACAGGAACACATTACATGGATAAAATGTATGGATGTAATCAGAAACATATTCTTTTTCTGTGCCAAATTTCCTCCAGGTGTAAGGTGTAAGGTGTAAGGTGTAAGGTGTAAGGTGTAAGGTGTAAGGTGTAAGATGTAAGGTGTAAGGTGTAAGGTGTAAGGTGTAAGGTGTAAGGTGTAAGGTGTAAGGTGTAAGGTGTAAGGTGTAAGGTGTAAGGTGTAAGGTGTAAGGTGTAAGGTGTAAGGTGTAAGGTGTAAGGTGTAAGGTGTAAGGTGTAAGGTGTAAGGTGCAAGGTGCAAGGTGCAAGGTGCAAGGTGCAAGGTGCAAGGCGTAAGGCGTAAGGCGTAAGGCGTAAGGCGTAAGGCGTAAGGCGTAAGGCGTAAGGCGTAAGGCGTAAGGCGTAAGGCGTAAGGTGTAAGGTGTAAGGTGTAAGGTGCAAGGTGCAAGGTGTAAGGCGTAAGGCGTAAGGCGTAAGGCGTAAGGCGTAAGGCGTAAGGCGTAAGGCGTAAGGCGTAAGGTGTAAGGTGTAAGGTGTAAGGTGTAAGGTGTAAGGTGTAAGGCGTAAGGCGTAAGGCGTAAGGTGTAAGGTGTAAGGTGTAAGGTGTAAGGTGTAAGGTGTAAGGCGTAAGGCGTAAGGCGTAAGGCGTAAGGCGTAAGGCGTAAGGCGTAAGGCGTAAGGCGTAAGGCGTAAGGCGTAAGGCGTAAGGCGTAAGGCGTAAGGCGTAAGGCGTAAGGCGTAAGGCGTAAGGCGTAAGGCGTAAGGCGTAAGGCGTAAGGCGTAAGGCGTAAGGCGTAAGGCGTAAGGCGTAAGGCGTAAGGCGTAAGGCGTAAGGCGTAAGGCGTAAGGCGTAAGGCGTAAGGCGTAAGGCGTAAGGCGTAAGGCGTAAGGTGTAAGGTGTAAGGTGTAAGGTGTAAGGTGTAAGGTGTAAGGTGTAAGGTGTAAGGTGTAAGGTGTAAGGTGTAAGGTGTAAGGTGTAAGGTGTAAGGTGTAAGTGTAAGGTGTAAGGTGTAAGGTGTAAGGTGTAAGGTGTAAGGTGTAAGGTGTAAGGTGTAAGGTGTAAGGTGTAAGGTGTAAGGTGTAAGGTGTAAGGTGTAAGGTGTAAGGTGTAAGGTGTAAGGTGTAAGGTGTAAGGTGTAAGGTGTAAGGTGTAAAGTGTAAGGTGTAAGGTGTAAGGTGTAAGGTGTAAGGTGTTAGGTGTAAGGTGTAAGTGTAAAGTGTAAGGTGTAAGGTGTAAGGTGTAAGGTGTAAGGTGTAAGGTGCAAGGTGCAAGGTGCAAGGTGCAAGGTGCAAGGTGTAAGGTGCAAGGTGTAAGGTGTTAGGTGTACGGTGTAAGGTGTAAGGTGTAAGGTGTAAGGTGTAAGGTGTAAGGTGTAAGGTGTAAGGTGTTAGGTGTAAAGAGTAAGGTGTAAGGTGTAAGGTGTAAGGTGTAAGGTGTAAGGTGTAAGGTGTAAGGTGTAAGGTGTAAGGTGTAAGGTGCAAGGTGTAAGGTGTAAGGTCAAATCCGTACAGATGTTGAAGCGTGTGAAGCGTGATTGAGTAACAAACATTCATCCATCCGAACTTTCGCATTTATAATAATATTAGTAAGATTTGAGATAGTGATTTGATATATCGTTTTTCAATTACGTAGGTTTTTTTATTTATTTAAACTTTTTAAATATTTAATGTTACTGTGTAACATGGTCAAGCCTTCTTGAGGAAAATGTACTGAAACTCATTTTTACCAACTTTTAAATACAGAGTTCCTGTACGATACATTTGTTATGCTGTCCCGTGGAATCTGTGCATTTTAAAGTAAAGTAGCCATTGTCATTCTCTGATCCCTAACCTAAACTACCACAATGCAAAATCGATCGCTTGCTCTGTTAAAATCAAAACCGAACCTATCCCACGGGAACGTACATTATTCCGGGATAAAAAGCAACCTATGTGCTACTCCAGACTATAATCTATCTCGTGCCTAATTTAGGGTCGGCAAAGCGCGAGTGATACCCCTGGTGTTGCAAGCGTCCATAGACTACGGTAACTGCTTACCATCAGGCGGGCCGTATGCTTGTTTGCCACCTAAGTGGTATATAAAAAAAAAAAATTTTGAGCTGGTCAGCCGTTCTGCCGTGATTGAGTAACAATCAATCCATCCATCCAAACTTTCGCAGTAGGATATATACATTTATAGGTACCTATATAAAGTTTTAGTCGTTCAAATAAATTAACATTGAAAATCATCCCACAGGAACATATTACTGGAATAAAAAATATGCTATGTCCTTCTCCATATCATAGGCTATCTGCGTGCCAAATTTCATAATGATTGGTTCAGTAGTTAAAGCGTGAAAGCGTAACAAACAAACAAACAAACAAACAAACAAACATACAAACAAACAGAGTTACTTTCACATTTATAATATTAGTAAGGATTAGTAAGATTTGAGATAGTGATTTGATATATCGTTTTTCAATTACGTAGGTTTTTTTATTTATTTAAACTTTTTAAATATTTAATGTTACTGTGTAACATGGTCAAGCCTTCTTGAGGAAAATGTACTGAAACTCATTTTCACCAACTTTTAAATACAGAGTTCCTGTACGATACATTTGTTATGCTGTCCCGTGGAATCTGTGCATTTTAAAGTAAAGTAGCCCTTGTCATTCTCTGATCCCTAACCTAAACTACCACAATGCAAAATCGATCGCTTGCTCTGTTAAAATCAAAACCGAACCTATCCCACGGGAACGTACATTATTCCGGGATAAAAAGCAACCTATGTGCTACTCCAGACTATAATCTATCTCGTGCCTAATTTAGGGTCGGCAAAGCGCGAGTGATACCCCTGGTGTTGCAAGCGTCCATAGGCTACGGTAACTGCTTACCATCAGGCGGGCCGTATGCTTGTTTGCCACCTAAGTGGTATAAAAAAAAAAAAAAATTGAGCTGGTCAGCCGTTCTGCCGTGATTGAGTAACAATCAATCCATCCATCCAAACTTTCGCAGTAGGATATATACATTTATAGGTACCTATATAAAGTTTTAGTCGTTCAAATAAATTAACATTGAAAATCATCCCACAGGAACATATTACTGGAATAAAAAGTATCCTATGTCCTTCTCCATACCATAGGCTATCTGCGTGCCAAATTTCATAATGATTGGTTCAGTAGTTAAAGCGTGAAAGCGTAACAAACAAACAAACAAACAAACAAACAGAGTTACTTTCACATTTATAATATTAAGTAAGATTTGAGATAGTGATTTGATATATCGTTTTTCAATTACGTAGGTTTTTTTATTTATTTAAACTTTTTAAATATTTAATGTTACTGTGTAACATGGTCAAGCCTTCTTGAGGAAAATGTACTGAAACTCATTTTTACCAACTTTTAAATACAGAGTTCCTGTACGATACATTTGTTATGCTGTCCCGTGGAATCTGTGCATTTTAAAGTAAAGTAGCCATTGTCATTCTCTGATCCCTAACCTAAACTACCACAATGCAAAATCGATCGCTTGCTCTGTTAAAATCAAAACCGAACCTATCCCACGGGAACGTACATTATTCCGGGATAAAAAGCAACCTATGTGCTACTCCAGACTATAATCTATCTCGTGCCTAATTTAGGGTCGGCAAAGCGCGAGTGATACCCCTGGTGTTGCAAGCGTCCATAGACTACGGTAACTGCTTACCATCAGGCGGGCCGTATGCTTGTTTGCCACCTAAGTGGTATATAAAAAAAAAAAAATTTTGAGCTGGTCAGCCGTTCTGCCGTGATTGAGTAACAATCAATCCATCCATCCAAACTTTCGCAGTAGGATATATACATTTATAGGTACCTATATAAAGTTTTAGTCGTTCAAATAAATTAACATTGAAAATCATCCCACAGGAACATATTACTGGAATAAAAAATATGCTATGTCCTTCTCCATATCATAGGCTATCTGCGTGCCAAATTTCATAATGATTGGTTCAGTAGTTAAAGCGTGAAAGCGTAACAAACAAACAAACAAACAAACAAACAAACAAACAAACATACAAACAAACAGAGTTACTTTCACATTTATAATATTAGTAAGGATTAGTAAGATTTGAGATAGTGATTTGATATATCGTTTTTCAATTACGTAGGTTTTTTTATTTATTTAAACTTTTTAAATATTTAATGTTACTGTGTAACATGGTCAAGCCTTCTTGAGGAAAATGTACTGAAACTCATTTTCACCAACTTTTAAATACAGAGTTCCTGTACGATACATTTGTTATGCTGTCCCGTGGAATCTGTGCATTTTAAAGTAAAGTAGCCCTTGTCATTCTCTGATCCCTAACCTAAACTACCACAATGCAAAATCGATCGCTTGCTCTGTTAAAATCAAAACCGAACCTATCCCACGGGAACGTACATTATTCCGGGATAAAAAGCAACCTATGTGCTACTCCAGACTATAATCTATCTCGTGCCTAATTTAGGGTCGGCAAAGCGCGAGTGATACCCCTGGTGTTGCAAGCGTCCATAGGCTACGGTAACTGCTTACCATCAGGCGGGCCGTATGCTTGTTTGCCACCTAAGTGGTATAAAAAAAAAAAAAAAATGAGCTGGTCAGCCGTTCTGCCGTGATTGAGTAACAATCAATCCATCCATCCAAACTTTCGCAGTAGGATATATACATTTATAGGTACCTATATAAAGTTTTAGTCGTTCAAATAAATTAACATTGAAAATCATCCCACAGGAACATATTACTGGAATAAAAAGTATCCTATGTCCTTCTCCATACCATAGGCTATCTGCGTGCCAAATTTCATAATGATTGGTTCAGTAGTTAAAGCGTGAAAGCGTAACAAACAAACAAACAAACAAACAAACAAACAAACAAACAAACAGAGTTACTTTCACATTTATAATATTAGTAAGGATTATAGCTTAGCAAAGAATAAAAAAAAAAACACGGTAGAAAAATAATAATAATAAAAATATCCAAAATAAACCAAACCCATACAAAATAGAATATTCTTTAAAAATAAAATAACAGTTAAACAAAAAAAGAAAAAACAAATATTTGAACACTGTACTGCAAGCAACAATGCTAAAACAAAAAATATTGGAACCTGAAATAGTGATGGTAGGATCCGTAGAGAAATAATAAATAAATAAAAAAAAAAACAAATTTATCTTTTCTGGAGATTTAAAAGGTGGGTCTTTAGATGTTTACTGAATGTCTTAAAAATTTTCAAGTCACGAATTGGCGGCGGAATGTCATTCCAGCATCGAGTAGCTGCGAATTTGAAGCTTAGCGACGGAGTGGTACCAAGGTACCCATTCTGCTTGAAGCGGTTTCTTCAAAGTCTACCATTCCACGATCCTATGGTGCATCATCAAAAGTTCAAGCTAATTGTAGAATTTGAGCCCATAACCTTCATCACGGTATTAGTCGGCCACTCACCATAAATCTACCTTCATAAATACATAATTATAAAATTAAATATTATCTCTATGTACGCCATAATTAGTTTTCAGTTCTAAATCCTTACCTAAACGGCAACCGACAACATTTGAGCTTGCCTTAAACTTAGCTAATTAAACTTCGTCCAACTGGTGCCCTTAGAGGCCCCATGATGCTTCCCACGGCTTGTTTATCTGGAAAACCAATATTTTCCCTTCAAATATTCAAAGGGTACCATGTTTACCAAATTTTTATGATCCTCAGAGTATGATTTTAATTGTCCTTACTTTATGAGGTTTATTTTAATTGCCTAAATTTTTATTCCATCGACCTCATTTTCAGCCTTTCTTGGGGTGTTTTGGTTACCTATTGGTTATCTTAAGTTAGCGTCATGCATGATGGATTCTGTGAAAAATGTAATAAGTTACAAAGAGTGTTGAAACGCTCGTGGTGTAGCATCATTAGCTGTTCTTAATCGATTGGCAAAGTTAAGCTACTACCGTCGTGGTCGGTACCTGGATGGGTGACCGCCTAGTGGTACTTCAAATCGAGCGTTTCCGTGCTTCGGAAGGTACGTAAAGCCGTTGGTCCCGGTTATCACTTAATTGTGATAGTCGTTAAGCTAGTTGGATGCCTCCTGGGCTGCTTGAAAAGTTCCAACAGTAGGTTGACCACTAGCCTGCCTACCTCCACCGATCCGCAGTGGACACGCGTGGTGGAGGTGCTGCCCATTCCCTTTCACCCTCATTGAAAGGAGGCCTGTGCTCAGCAGTGGGACATTATAGGCTGATAATGATGATGAATGGTGATAGGTATGACAGATTAAAAAGCCGAAAGGTAGAAGCAAAAATATGAGATAGTAGATGATGATTTTCTAATAGCCCACAACAGCTACACAGTGGGCACTGCAAGTAATTCGAGACGGCTTAATACCTTGAGTGTAAACAATAGCGTTAGCAAACGCTTCTATTGCATTTGCGTTGACAATATTTCTGTATAGGAATGGGCAGCTTTCCAGTTTATATTCTTAATTGTCATTTTGAGAAAGAGGCTACCTACTCTAGATATACTAGAATATCATAGAAGTTAGAAATAAATAATCCATACAAATCTAAAAAGTATGCAAAGCTTAGCAAGCATAGAATTAATTTTATATTTTTCCCTTTCACATAAACGCCATCTCCTTTCTGCATTATTGTAAAAGTCTTTGAAGGTTCTCTTTGATCTGACCAGGGCTAGACTTTGAAGATGATTGAAGACTGAACAATGCTGGGCATAACTTAAAAATACGATCCTTAGTCAGTGACGTATTTTGAGATTGATATTATAATGACTGAATTTTCAATTCGGCCTTTGATGTGGCAAAAGCTTTAAAATAAAATGTACGCTCACAAAAACATATGAACACTGAATACAGTTTAATTGAGTGTCAAACGCAGGCCTTCCAAAGTATGGCACCCTGTAAAGACATCAGTTATTTTCTTATAGTTTTCCGCCCCGCGATTTTACTCGCGATTTCCTATTTTACTGCAAAGGACTATGTTATAAAAGATCCCAATCATCATCATCATCAGCCTATAATGTCCCACTGCTGAGCACAGGCCTCCATTCACAAATGAGGGTGAAAGGGAATGGGCAATACTCCACCACGCATGCCCACTGCGGATCGCTGGAGGTAGGCTAGTGGTCAACCTACTGTTGGAATTTTTCACGCCGCCTAGGAGGCATCCAACTAGCTTAACGACTATCACAATTAAGTGATAACCGGGACCAACGGCTTTACGTGCCTTCCGAAGCACGGAAACGCTCGTTTTGAAATACCACTAGGCGGTCACCCATCCAGGTACCGACCACGACAGTGGTAGCTTAACTTTGCTGATCGATTAAGAAAGGTTATTATGCTACACCACGAGCGCTTCCTCCTCCTAATAGATCCCAATTCCCATCATCCCAAATAATAAATTTGTGAATTTCATCTTGAGGGATGAATGATAAGGGGTCATTAGTAATCAAAAAATAATATTAGATAAATAATCCATGGGAAAAGAAACAAAATTCCGAAATTGAACTTAATATCAGTATAAAGTATTAATATAACCATTTATCTAAAAAAAAAACCAACGGATTATTTTTCATTTTTTTATTTTTTTATTACTAATGACCTATACATTCATCTCTCAAGAGGAAATTCATATATAAGAAACACGTATCCAACATTTCAAGATTTTGACTCTGTGGTTTGGGATGTGCGTTTATCTGTTAATCAATCACTTACTCCTATTATACAGGGTTATAGATAAAACATTAACAACCTCTCAGGACTATATTACTAACATCATAAACGACAATTTTTGTTCTATGATTTTAAGTTCATCAGACTTTCATACAAAAATTGAAATATTTTAATTCAACGCTCTAAATGTTACGAACTCTACGCGTAACAAAAGACTGAATGATAGTTCACGGGAGGCGTAGAGGTATAACAAATAACAGAATTTAAATGTGTTAGATAGAACAACGAAGTCTTGTAAGTTTGTTTCGTGAAAAGTCATAGAATAAAATTTGTTATTTATGAGGTTAGTAATACAGTTATGCAAGGTTGTTGGTGATTTACCAATAACCCTGTATATATCAATTTCTATGATGCCTATGTTTCCGTTTTCATTTGACATAAGCCTATAAATTTTGTACGCAAATCTTCTAGGAATCACAAAGCATTACATAAATAAACAGCCATTTTAGTGTAACATTGCGTAACGATCAGAGAACTTAATAGGATTTTTTTCGTCCGACATCGTTTATCAAGACATGATATCGTGAGAGTGGAAATAATAGGCTTTTTGTGTCATTTTCTTTGTTTCGTAATGGTCTGTGAATGTAACAGTCTTTACTCTGTTTTCAATGGTTAAGTGGTGTTATATTCAATAAGAGTTTTACAGGCTTTGTCTTTTTGTTTGACTCACTCGTAGATAAGTCGCTAGCTTCCCTCCGTGGTTTGACCCGCGATCTTAACGGTTCTCATGTTTCATTTAGCAGTTTTTTTTTTTAATTTTATTTTGTATGGGTATGCGCTTGACCACAATCCCGCCTGATGGTAAGCGAAGATAGTCTATAAGATGCCTGTATGTACCAAGAGTGAGAGTCTTAAAACAAGGTTAAAGTAACCTTATTTGACTTTTGTCCCTCTTTGACATCCGGCGTCCAAATAGGACAAAAGACAAATAAGGTTAATTTAACCTTGTTTTAAGAGCTTGTGGTAGGCCCCCTGATTGAGTACCACATCTATAATACATCTAGCATTTCTTTATCTGAGCTTCCCGTGGCTTCATGCGAGTTGGAAATGATTATCCCCCATGCTTTTTCGCCTAAAGTTTAAAGCAAAAATCGATCTTGTATTCTTAAAAAGTTTGGTGAAATATTCAACTTTCAATGCCAATCATAATCAAAATAAATTGAATTATGCATATTTTAAGTGTAAAGAAGTAATAATAAACTCGAAAGTTACGAAAAAGAATCGAAAGTCACAAGATTTCTTGTTAACAATGAAAATATTATTTATGCAATGTCTCGAGGGCACTATTGCCTGCTCTTACAATTATTTTCTTATCAAAAGTTAATTTTGGTAAAGGATGGTATTAACTCATAGTTACGCAAATTTAATTTGTTATTTAATTTTTATCATTGAAAAGTAAATTCTAAGCAACTTTCAGAACCCTCAAGCTTCAATGAAAAAGAAATTGTATGGTAACGTAGTTTTTCACGACCAAAATAACAACTTACTTGTTTTCTCCGTACATTTCAATCCGCTGTGCAGTGATGTGACGTCACAAGCGTATATCAGTTTGTATGGGGCGTTTTCAACGCTGTCTGACGTTAACTTTTATTTCTGATTTTTGTAGTGATCTAATTGCAATTGATTGGCACCAAAACATCATAAAAATAGTCGTTGAATAGCTTATTGGAAAACTAAAGAAATTTAGACTAAATAAATATGGATTTATGAAGTTTGTCGTCGTCAAAATTTAAATTTATAATGACAAAATATCCATGATTAAAAAAGTTGGATCGATTATAAATCAAACTTGGTCCTAATAACCCTCTTCAACCCTCTGTTATATTGTTTTTGTAAAAAAACCTCACCCTTATGCGCCGATACTGAGATTAATAAAATGTTAATTTTCTGACGCAGTCCACGTTTCCGAACAATTTGAGTAAAGATTTTTCCTTGAAGATTCTTAATATTTCTAACTTGGGCCGTGTAATTCCCTTTTGCAAATAATTGGTATTATCTTTTTGTTTTCATCGAAATTATTCCATGGCACGTATTATAATAACAAAATCCTATTGACATTCACATATTCATAAACATACTGATTTGAATGAATTGAAAATATTTTGTAGGTACTGTAGTTACATATTATACATATTTTAACCGTGGATTATTTTAGCCATTCTGTTTTTTTTCTTTTCTTAAAAATGTATGAGCAAAATTAATGAATATTAATTTAATTTAATTTTTATTTTGCATGAATGTAATAAACAATAGAACAATGAAGGTAATTGATGATACGGCCTCAGACCTTTACTATGGTTTATATGTATATAGGAGTAGCCAAAAACTAGCATTCAAAAATCTGGAATATATTTTTAGGTAGAATGTAAAACAGATTTAGTTCAACAATTGTACAGTAGTTGAACTATTCAAATTATATTGAAACATAAAACACGATAAAGTGCTCAAAACTACAGCACTAATCAATAAACACTCAAACTTTGCACGCAATATTGACATTTATTAGTTTTGCATCCATCGAGCTATGAACAAATTGTATTAAATTATGTTGAACACTACAGCTATTCAAATTACTATTAGGTTAGGGTACTCTTTCATTATGAGAAAACTTTTAATTCACAGATTATATTGATACTATTTTAATTATTTATCATTAAATTGAATATATCTAGCCAGCTATATCTATATTATATTAGTAATTACAGTTTAAAATACAAAAAAAATCGCTTTAAAAAATTCTATTGGGTTTCAACGAAAAGCGCCCCACGCTTTTTTATATTTTTTAGGAGTGGCAGTAACAATACTATAGTTGTTATTGTTCTTTAGGATTTTTTTTTTTTTTTTATACTACTCAGGTAGCAAACAAGCATACGGCCCGCCTGATGGTAAGCGGTTACCGTAGCCTATGGACGCTTGCAACACCAGGGGAGTCACTCGCGCGTTGCCGACCCTGCAGAAATCTCTTCACACCCTTTTTGAAGAACCCCATGTTGTAGTCCATTGGGAAAACCACGGCAGGGAGCTCATTCCACAATCTGAGCGTCCGCGGAAGGAAGCTCCTTTGAGACCGCACAGTTCGAAACAATTCTGGTTTCAATGTGTGGGGATGGACTCCCTGTCGATGGCGAGAGTTGCGATGGTGGAAGGTAGCCGTGGGCATCATCTTAAACAATTCTTCAGAACACTGTCCGCTGTACAAGCGGTAGAACACACATAAGGAGGCAAAGTCTCTCCTCAGACTGAGCGGCTCTAAGCCGCTTGTGAGCTCGGGATCAAAGTCAAAGTCAAAGTCAAAGTCAAAGCCATTTATTCAATTTAGGCCCCAGAAGGGCACTTATGAAGGTCAAATTTACTGAAGTTACCACCGGTTCGGATCGTCCACTATTCTAGCGGCACGTCGCTGAACCGAGTCTAGAGGCCCAAGCTGGTATCCAGGTGCCCCCGCCCACAGATGACAACAGTACTCCATATGAGGCCGGACTTGCGACTTATATAAAAAATAATTGAATAAATGGCGTTGACTTAATACAAAATTGAAGTGATTAGTCACAAGAATTCCTCAAAAGCAAAACATAAAATCGATATGCAATATCATTCTGAATGTGTTTGCTGTGAGATCAGATGGACCTACTTTAGGCAGGTTTATGAAGCTGCACGTCAGGTGTTATGCTTCATAATCTGACTGTCGTTTTTGTCTGTTGTTTTAATGTTTTAAATGTACTAACTTAGCTCTTTACTAACAATCTATGGGCCCTGTTGTCTGATAATAAATGCATTTTATTTTATTTATTTATTTTTTAATATACCTTCTTCAAAGCGTGAAAAATCTACTAAAACTATGCAGGATATTTCAATTACTATTTTGATAGCTTATATGCAAAGCAGAGTTGCGTTCTCGGAAGCAACGTAATCTTAACGTCAGATACATACTTTTTACACTGCCTTGAGACAGTATGTATTCAGTATGAGTTTGTGAGCAACACCCTCCTCGTACATAGGTACTTTCGATTAGTTTGATGTATTTAAATAGCACTTTTACGATATAGACGAATCTGAAAAGGTACCGAGGGGGTACTCAGTCATCTTTTTTAGGGTTCGGTACCGGACAAAAGGGAGCTCTATTGGTGCCACTCTGCTGTTGTTGCAGAGGTCATTGAGTAGATATTAAATTATATATTTGTACTACTGAAATAAAAAAACGGGGGCCTTCTAAGCTTGACACTTAGAAATTCTGTATTCCATAAAACAAATATTAAATATAGAACAATAAAAAAGAGATAGTACTTAACAATTCATAAATCAACTTATTTGCGGTACAGAGACAGAAACTATGTTGCTATTATTACGGAATAAGTACGGAACCTTCCGCTTGCGAGTCAGACTCGCACTGGGCTGTTGTTTTTATATCATTAACGTATGTATGGATTATATCTATCTATCTAAATACACCTGAATTATTGCGAAAACGGCATTCGTCTTTCATCCTGGCATAAATTTATCGTTGCTTTCAAATAGACATCATTAATACACCTTCAAAACAAAATAAAACATTAATATCTGAAGGCAAACCACTACGAAGTTGTTTACTAATTCCATGCAACGCTAAGTTGAACAAAGAAATTAGTCGCGAGGTGATAACTTTTAATTTATTCGCTTTGCAATTTGAATACAAAATTAGTGGTGAAGTGAACCGAGTGAACAATATATGAGGGGTGAAAGAGAAATCAAAATAAGGTCTTCACAAGGACTTATGGGTTATCTAACATTTTACCGAAAGCTAAAGGTGTGTCTACACTACGCGAACCGAGCACGAGCCAAGCACATGCGGAACATGAATTCGCATAGACGGACTTACGAGTCTCGAACTGCACTACGCCAATTGTCAGTTCGTTTTTTTTTTACTGTTTATAGACCTGTGTTTGACCGCAATCCCACCAAGTGATGATGCAGCCGAAGGTGGTAAGCGCACACAGCCTAGAAGGAACTGGCTCTCAAGTGCAGCTGTCGAAACACACCGATAGGTGCTTGGCGACAGATTTTCAACTTGAGGGTGGTAGCCAGCCAGGTACTACAAAGTACCCTTCCACCTTGCTATAGTTTCTCACGATGTTTTCCTTCACCGAAAGCTCAAACTCCTTGTAGGATTCGAACCCGGGACCTTTGTCTCGGTATCCGACGTTACTACCACTGAGCTATCATCGCCTTATCCGAACAATATTTGTATATTTCTTCTTCATATTTTAAGCTATATACTACCATTTAGAACATGTAGTACTCTCTTACACAAAAGCTACTTATGTAGTACATTGTTCAATGCATAATAATACTTACATATACCTTTCCCCCTCTCCAATGAGCTCTGTCGACCTTACTCATGCGCAGGAACACAACATAAAGTTATTTGGCTGCGGTAATCTGTAAGTACACATCGTTCGAAGAGTCGATAACCGATGAGGATGCAAGGTTCTCGAGTGGCTACCACGTATTGGAAAGCGCCAAGCGGGAAGACCTCCCACCAGGTGGACCGACGACCTGCCGGGCTATTGCGTATCTTTGGTAGTAATCGTTACGAACACCATTAATTATTTCATCCAATGACGCGCACGCGATGTGACGCGACGATGACTATTCGCGGGCCCTGATTGGATGAAATTTATTAATGGTGTTCGTTACGATTACCACCAAAGTTACGCGGTAGAGCCCCTGGTCAGAGTCGCTGGGTGCCGCTGGATGCAAGCGGCCCAAAACCGTTCGAAGTAGAAGCTAATGGGAGAGGCCTATGTTCAGCAGTGGAAATACTTAGGCTGATATGATGATGATTCTGAAAGGTGGAGGTATTTCCCTAGTCGAGCTGCTCTTTGAGCGAACAAACGCTATCTACCACTCTTTAAAAACCATTGCTATAGACTAACCCCCTTCATAATCGCTTTTAACTAAATCAGTGTAATAGTGTGCCCCGTCTCACTCTTTCGATCACCAAATGTCACCTGTCAGATAAAGTCTTCGGAATTTTAGCTAATCAACGTTTGATAACTTTATTATGAAAGGGGGTTATAAAACAAAGAGATGGTAAAACAACCCATAAGATATCGATACCAGAAACATGATACTTACTACACAAAGAAAATAAATACGGAATTAACAGAAACAAAAAAATATCATTACCAATAACGTGTTTTATTTATCCTGTATCTTCCAAAGTTTATTGTAAGGATATCTTATAAGTATTGTATGTAACATCGTGTGACAAGGCTCGCCGTCTCAAGCCCGCTCTACCACGTAATTTGTAAAGAAAAATATACTTTTGTTTCCCTTCCCCTGCCTTTGCCTTTTACTAGAAACATGTTTGTAACGGGATAAAAAATGTATGAGCTTCGCCCACGTTATGATAGCGCTAAGCTTTGGTTATTACAGCTAAAGTGCTTTTTATAGGAATTTCTTAAAACATGCGAGAATCTTGTGGATGTTACCAACGGTGGTTATATTTTTACGTTTACCATCTAGGAGTACCTAGGGGTAACAAATGAACCTCCTAGATTAATTTGATCTTATATAAATTCAGATTAACAACAATGTTGGTAAAAGCTCTCTTTTAAATTTATTATCATCAAACAGTCAAGACTTCACCTTTTAAATAAGTAATATAATTTCGGAGATTAACGTGTTCAAACAGACAAACAAGAAGTCAGACGTGAAGAAGTGCGACACGGATAGTATGTCGTTGACCTAAGGCAACCAAAAAAACCAAATAGCTATTGTAGACAGAAATAATCTATTGTAAAAAATCAGGCTTGCCAATATTATGATATTTCCATATGCATATGATATGACATTATGAAATAAAATACTTTCCAAACAGCCGACCTTTAGTATAATACATCTTTTATGCGTTTTTCATGCGACAGTCCTTATCAACAAGTAGGTATATAAAATTTTATGAACTATAACGACCTCAAACAAACTTAACTGCAAGCAAGTAATACCCTTGTGACGGAGTGTGTTAACTCATAAAATGACGTTTTATGAGGACCTCGAGTGTCGTTAAACGTTGGGCTACATGTCTTAGATCCGACGTTGTTGTAGAAATACAGGATTGAGACAATCATTAATTTAAGAACAGGAGCTGAGTGGTATCTCTAAGCTCTTTGCGTTTCTCGGCGATTTTCCACTAAATACATACAGGCTTTCAAAAGTAATGAGTATGTATATGTCACTGTATTATTGTGAAAACCGTTACTTTATAATCTACCTAGCGAGATTATAAACTCCCCGATAAATTGTGATCTGTACCATCCTGCTGACAATATAACGTATTCATTTCCGATAGTTTATAATCTATCCGCGACAAACCGTTATATTGTGAACTGGCATCATACTTGAAACCGACGGAATGCTCTTTGCGCGCTGATTGGTTGAACGTCATGTGTCCCGCGCCGCCATTTTTACCTAGCTGTCATTTGTTATCACCGAACGTAAACAAATATATTTTTTTGTGTTTTTAATCTATTAAACACAAAATCTATTTTGTGTTTAAAATAAGTGAACGTTATCATAAAGTTACAATTATTTGTGAAAATAAACTGGGATTTAAATAATAAGTCAAGTTTCTGTGAAAAAATACTGTTAGTAGCTGAACATACCTGAGTTATACTTTTCATGTTTTAATATAATTACTCGTGTAAGTAAAGTGTTTTGATTTTATTCGTGAAACTATATACAATTAAAAATGTCGGATATTGATTCTAGTATTCTACAAAACGCTCTACCGCCAAGACTGATCAATAAGGGACGGTTCACAATATTACGAGTGATAAAATCGAACAGATTGTGAACCCTGTCGGCAAGTGCAGGTTCGTTTGCAATATGACGGTTTGACATGGATAGATTATAAACTATCGGAAATGAATACGTAATATTGTAAGCAGTATGGTACAGTTCACAATATATCGGGGAGTTTACAAACTCGCTAGGTAGATTATAAACTAACGGTTTTCACAAAAATACGGTGACATATACATGTTGTTCGTGTCTCTAAGGATATAGCTAAATGATGGAAGATGTTGAATCTTTCAATATATTAGCTCTTCTTACTGAAAATATATTTTTTCATTATACATCGATGTCTTATTTGAATATATGTATTGCTGGGTACTTTCTTTTGTGAGGCGCTTCCCCAAACTGACACAATACGGTATTCTAGCTAGATTACGAGCAAATAATACGAGCTTCCTGTTACTTCTTAACCGAGATAAGAAATTTCCACTTTTGCAGTTATAACTTTAACCACGCCATGTGCATTGTAGGTGGTTCTTGGTTAATTTTCTGTCTAAGTGGTTGTGACGTCGCGCGTCGGTCTCAGTGGGGATTTTGTATTTTTTTATTTTACATCATAAGTAACTACGTAACATAAAAGAAAACAAAAACCTGTTTTGAAATGAAGCTCTTTCATTGATACTCCTTTTAATCTTGTAGCCCTAGTTTCCCATTCCGGCCCTTTTGCAAATAAAATGAAAATATTGTTCAACAAAAATCATTTGCAATATGTAAGGGTCAACAAAGTCGTGATGTTAGCAGTATTTATATTTTTAAGTCTATAGCATCAGTGGATGCTGAAATATACCGCTGTGACAGACGAACAGACGGACGGAGTGGCACATAAGGGTTTTCCTTTTGACCTTTTTGGTTCCGTACCCTAAAAACCGTTATTCATATCCTTTACGAGCTAGAGACCCGTGACATACGAAGGGACAAGACAGACAACGGCTCTTTTTTTTTTCCTTTGGAACCCTAAAAACTAACATTCCCAAATCTAGATTTTTTATAACACCACAATGTTCTGTAGGTATAGTTTATGCAATCTGATTCTGTTAAGAAGTATTTCTATATTAACAAGGCAACATACACTTTATAAAGCAAAGATAATATTCAGTGCTTAACTTACGCTTAACTTTCTAAGCCGATGCCGCATTTCCTCCAGGAATTCGCTGTTCAAAGGCTTACTTTAGCTTAGAATCGGTACTGAGATTATGCACTAGCGTTGCACCACGAATAACTTTTATGTCGACATATTGGTAAAAAAATGGATGCACATTTTCTTGTGGATATATTCGAAGTTATTTTGACCAATATAATACTAATCCTTATCTAATTAAATAAGTTAGTTACATTGGGCATTTAATGTTGATACAATTTAATTTTGACGCCAAATTATTATCATCTGGGGGCATGGGAGCGCCCCCCGCCAAGACGAGCCAAGAGAAACGCTTCGTTGTTTTTTTGAACCCTCATAACTTGGGTTTGGATTATACCAGATAAATAAAAGTCTCGGGATATGATGTCAATAGTGAACTTATTAAACAAGTTTCAATAACATAGCTCTTATATTTCAGATTTTATTGATATCTAAAAAACCCCAATTTCGTCACTGACTCATTGATGATCATCAAAACTCAGGGTACTTCCCAAATCCTAGAAAGCTTAAATTTGGTATGTAAGCGTGTATAACTATTGTATTACAGAAAATTTATTAACATCGAACACCCATGTGACGGTAGCGAAACGGCCAAGCCACATATTTTGACTAAGTTGTAGAGTTAGTATCCATTAAAACTAAAAATCGTAACCGCTTAGACGTGAAAGATACGCCTTGCGTTTTCTAAAGCAAATCATCAATTGAACATGTTGATTAAACTAAATTAGCACCAATCATCTCACTAATAATGCGGTACAAGTAGTACATGTACCTGCGCAGAAGATACATTTTCAAAGCGCGGGAAACGCTATTGGTCGGCAGCTGCCGCCATGTTAGCGCGCGCCGTGCGGAGGGGCCTCACGCGCGAGTGAGACGGAACTAACAGCTGCAGTGTATTATGAACCTTATAGTTGTGATCTAAGGTTGATTGTAAGTTTTAAGCATTCTTTCGTTAATTTTCAGGGCCATACTTTCTTTTCTGTGCGAACTAAGATTCACGACGCGCCATATCAGTTGGGTAATACTGTACTTACATCCTTACTTACATTGTAGTATTTTTTAAATATTCCTTATTATCATTCCCACATCAAAAATGTATTCCGCTAGATTTTTTAATGCTGCTAGTGGTCCGTTACTTACAAAGATTGACACCCTGCGTGATTCCCTACCCTCCCCTGTTCCTATGAACTGTCCATAACATTCTACTACAGACAACCATAATCGTACCTTGCTACATAGTAAAATTCTGAACATAGTCCTCCATAACTTGCTAAAGTTTTAATCAAAACCGATGAACTCATATATTATTTAACTTACGAGATTTTAATTGCAGTTTAAAATAACCTTTGTACAGAAATACTCGAACGTGAACGTAATGAATCACTCCATCTGCTCTTTGTTGAATGGAGTTGAAATAAATATAAGAGAGTTTATACATTCACTGTGTGAAACACCCATTTCATTTTTAACCGACTTCAAAAGGAAGGAAGAGGTTCTCAATTCGTCTGTATATATTTATTTTGTAAATGCTCACTGAATACTCGGAAACGGCTTATCCGGTTTTGCCTATTGTATTACAGTAGATCCACGGTAGTACGCACGGCTACAGATCAAGCTTTACATTTCCAATATAAGCTGACCTCTCATTGTACGGAAATCCTATACAATGCGAGATCAGCTGTAAATGTATAGCTTGATGTGTAGCCGTGTGTACCATATAATTTTTATCATGATCCGATCATGGACTTTGAAGATATGATGGAATTACTCAACGGGAAGGAGCAAACATCGCGATTGCAGCATATTATTCAATATTGTCGCCTATTTATCGATGATATGCATATCCTCGGTCCGTGACAAATCTTGAGAAATATTGAAAAAGCATACCTACTAAACTTAAAATTGAAAATTTTTAAACTTTTAAAATACTTACTTCCAAGTGCCACCATTTATTTTGTTTTCCTTTTGACCCTGTCCGGAAGGGGCGATTTCGCCGCGAATCTCGCACGAATGCATTACGCGCGACGGCGAGGTACCTACTAGTCACCAATACTTTGCGTCCAAAAGCATCGCGCGATGCTTAGCGTAATATTGGGGCGAAATCGCCCCTTCTGGATAGGCACATTGCCAATCAATGCGCTTGCCTGCATATATTGTCTCAGCCACATGTAGCCACTGTTCACTGACACAATCGAACAAGTAACCCGAAGAAGCTCAATGAATTTCATTTTGTATGAAATCAATTAGGCGATGATAGCTCAGTGGTAGCGACGTCGGATACCGAGACGAGGGTCCCGGATTCGAATGTCCCAGGAAAATGTCCCAGGATATTAATTTATTTATTTAATGAGCTTGAGCTTTCGGTGAAGGAAAACATCGTGAGGAAACCATAGCACGGTGGTAGGGTACTTTGTAGTACCCGCCTGGCTGGCTACCACCCTCAAGTTGAAAATCTGTCACCAAGCACCTTTCGGTGTGTTCCGACAGCTGCACTTGAGAGCCAGTTCCTTCTAGGCTTTGTGTGCTTACCACCTTCGGCCGCATCATCACTTACTATGGTGAGATTGCGGTCAAACACCGGCCTATAAATAGTAAAAAAAACAATTCCGCTAATTCCCCACTACAATGCGCTCTGATTGGCTAAGTCATAAACATACACAAAAAATTAGATGCAGTGATTGGTTGGTAATGTTATTAATCAGTGCAAAAGTACTTACTAGTAGCGGACTTGGATTGTTATGTACGGTAATCTTATGTTTGCTCAATGCTTGACGTCAGTCCATTGTTCCTTAACAGCTAACTAAACCTTTACGTAATGTATTTCTATGAATAATAAGTATTTGGAAAAATCTTATGAACTCCTAAAAACGCATTTTTCATTTCGTTAATAAAGCAAATAGATATAAATTGCATGTCTAATTTGCTTGAGTGTGAAGTATCTTTAACAATCCCTCATTTGCTTTCTGAAAGTTCACCGGTAATTGTTCAGCTACACGAGTTCAGAAAGCTTTTAGGCCACGCATGTATTTTACAATGTTTTGTATTGGCCTTTCTGTTTTCGTTTTATTTTATTGTATAGCAAAACTCGTATCCAATTTTAGAAGTGATACTGAAATGTATTGTTGTTGTTAATTTTAAAAAGTTATTGTTGTAAAAGCTTAGTTTATTTTTGGTGGATATTATTTCTAGAAGTAACTTCTTAATTTTTAGTTTTTTTTTTCACTGTTTATAGGCCTGTGTTGACCACAATCTCACCATGGTAACTGATGATGTGGCCGATGTTGGTAAGCACACAAAGCCTAGAAGAGTCGAGTTTTACGTTTGCAAAGCATCTAATATTTACAATAAGATTTTGTTAAAAAAATCATTATGAATACAAGCTTTTTTTGTTGACTGTACTTGCATTGTCATCCATTAAACAAATGTATACCAAATATCAAGTCAATCCGACTACTGGAAGTGAGTAGACATTTTACTTCCAAGATTCCACCCGAACATAGTTACATACAAAAACACATAAAAAAGGAATTGAAATTGTTGTTTAAATTTATTTTTACAGAAAGCATACTCTATGTGCTAATAAAAGTCAAAGGAAGACACAATAAATTCGGTTATTAATTTAAATTTTATAAACGAAAGCAAATTGGAAACATTAATTCATATTGCTCTTTAAATTGACGTTAAATAAATGGTAATACATGGAACTGAGAGCGACCTTTTATATAAGTACCGAAAAATAATTAGAAAAGAACAATTACTTTTGTATAAGTATTTGCAGCAATCAGTAACCGGTAAATAACTGAATTGGTAATCGTCAATTTTATATTTTCACTCCTGGCGCATACTGAATTATTTATATCAGGGCCGGTAAATTGGGTCGCTTTTCCTATTTGATGTAACTTAATATTTTCCAATTGTTAATATTGCATAATATATTTTGAACTGTAATTAAATACAGTTCATTAGGTCGCATGTAAAATTTACTAACTACATACAATCTAATGTCCATATTAATCAGTCAAAACTTATGAATGATTGATTAATCAATTTTCAGTTAGAATTATGCGCTTGTTATTTTATAATTTCCCAAGTAACAATTCTAAAAGAAGCCATTTTTTCTCGTAAATACATCAATATGTTTAATTTATGAGCCGCATATAGGTCAAAGGGAGGGAAGTAGGAAGTCATCTATCAAATCGTTGTTTTTCACAAAGGGCATGATCTTTCTGTGAAATACGTTCTTCATATTTACTGAATGTTGCATGAGAATATTTGGCCGGCTTCGGTGAACACATGGCCTTGTGTTTAGTTTCCATTAATATTTACTGGAAAGCTTTGTTTTTACGGGAGATTTTACAAAGTTAAACATAATTTCCCAGAATTAATCCCAAACGCCATTTAATAAAGACAAAATTTCACTTATCAGATAAAGAAATTAAGTTTTTTTTTTATTAACAAATATATTAATCGTCCGATAACTTTGGTATGAATAGGTGGTAATAACTATAATGCAATAAAATTAACCCATTCTTTTAATGATAGCAATATTAAGTTTTTTCAGGTATTTCCGAGAAAATCGACGCTTCGATTCGGAAGTCTGCCTTCCGGTGGTAACTTTTACTTTTAAAACTAAAATAAAAGTCGTTAAAAAAGACAATTCCAGATTAGCAAACTTTTACGACTTTTTTCACTATAAATCTTTTGACCTACTTACAAAAGGTGGGATACTGACTGTCACCCACCAACACTGAATTAGCATAATGTAAGCACATTATCCCGTGAGTGCTTTAGGTTTTTCAGGATTCCTTCAAAGCTAAAACAAAATTATAAAGTCCTCAGTGAGCATCAGTTTCAGTGTTTTGTTGCAGTTGAAATCTAAAATAGATTAGAGCTCGTACTGTCAAAAAGTTATCAGATCTCATGTAGAGCCAAGCTTATAACTCTACACGCCCTAACTCTACAAGCCGAAACTTCACAAACTCTACACCTTAGTCAAAATATGTGGCTTGGCCTGAAATATGTATTTTATTATTTACTAGCAGACCCCCGCGGTTTCACCCGCGTACGGTTTTGCTAAGTAGCTAAATTACTCCTTATAACATCAACTATGAATCGGAACCACCGGAACAGACAGACGAAAATGTTTAAAAACTCAATCTCAATCTTATTAAAAAAAAAGTTGAACTCACATAATAGGTTACCCAACTTATATGGCGCCGAGGGTGCTTCTTATTTGGCCCAAAAAAAATTTTTTTTTAATTTGATCTGCGTCACCCTTTCATTCTGTTCTAAGGCACAAAAAAATAATGTAATTTTTTTTTCAGATTTTTTAAGTTATATTTAGGGGTCGCTACCGGCAAATGAAAAATATAAAAAACTGTTTTTGTTGTTTTTTTTTATTAATTTACAAAAAGGACAAGCATGCACAAATTATATAACTATACACATAAAAAAATTATAACTTATGCTAATAACGTGGTTTTCTTTGCATTAGGGTACTTTTGCCTGATTTTTTTATAACCAAAACAATGAATTGCTTTTGTTCTTCATCGTTAATAATAAGTTTATTATACGCTTCAATCAAAGCTACGCCTCGTTTTGCAATTTCGAATCCTAAGGTGTTGCTGGACACGAAATCCTCAATATTTTGTTCATTTCGCTTGGGACTGTAGTCTGGACCTTCCTCATACAGTGCGATTACCATTTTTTGTTTGCTTTAAAGACAAACCTCGTCGTCAAAAAAAGCTAGTGCTACAAGTTCTTCGGACAGATACCATAAATACCCCAGTAACTTCGTTAGAGCTTTCTTAGACCACCACTTTACATAAATTGTGACAACGAAAACGCAAATTTCAGTGATCGCTTTAAGTTCCCTTTTTGTGAGTTTAAACTGGTCTTTAAACATAAGCCCCTTATTAATAAATAAGGTGTAAGTCAGTCTTGTAATAACCAGGTATTATGATAGCCTCATCCCTTTTTGTTTATATGAAATTAGAAATTGACGGATATATTTTAATCCTAGGTTTAACTATACTTGACTTACACCTTATTTATTAATAAGACGGAAAAAGTTTAAGGTAATAAATGTCTTTTGCCATACATCGTATCGTACACGATGAAGACCTGCTGGAGGTCTGAATGTAATCCCTATTAGGAACACCTCCCAAAAATATTATTGCAAGCATTAATTGCAAGTTTCAACTATTTCTTGTAATCGTTTCGTAGCTGAAAATCATTTAGCTGTTTCTTAGAAAATGAAATTATGCTGCTTACTAAATTTTCTACGCATCTTGGAGCGTCAGGGTCTGAAGAAACTGCATTGAACTTATTCTGATCAATGTTAGGTCAAGCAGTTCTAAATCGTTTGAAGATCAATATTTCTGGTCCACTCGACGGACCTAGTGCTTGAACTACGACTGTTTCTAGCATTATTTCCATCAATGATGACGACAGGCCAACCAAAGAACATCTTTTTCCATCTTCTGCTCTAATAGGATGCAAGCACCAGCTCTTAAACCGGTGTTGACTCTGTTGACCACAGTGGTGTCGAAGCAAAAGCATTTTATTTCTCGATCTAAAAAACGTTGAACGCGAAAATTTTCCTCCTGTTTCTTAGTTATTTGCTAGGTTGTTGCGCATGCAGGACGTAGGGAGGGGAGGGGTACGAGTATCCTTGGATGGACTAATGCGACAATAAGTTGAATTACTATTTTTTATCATGTTTGAATAATGAATATAACTATTTTATGTACATTGAGCTGCAAGTTATCATATCGTCATTTTTTCAAACTTTGACTCGAAGTAGCGACCCCTCAAACCGTATATAAAAAATAAATAAAAATCACAAGTTCGTTATTTAGGTGATAGAAGCGAATGGCGGGTTGACGCAGTTATTTTTCAAAAGTCGAAAAATAAGAAGCACCCTAATGGCGCGTCGTGAATCTTCGTTCGCACAGAAAAGAAAGTATGGCCCCGAAGATTAACGAAAGAATGCTTAAAACTTATAATCAACCTTAGATCACTACTATAAGGTTC
This sequence comes from Polyploca ridens, assembly GCA_951394255.1. Lineage (NCBI taxonomy): Eukaryota > Metazoa > Arthropoda > Insecta > Lepidoptera > Drepanidae > Polyploca > Polyploca ridens. The sequence continues at coordinate 10,395,210 of OX596267.1, forward strand.
ATATTACACTGCAGCTGTTAGTTCCGTCTCACTCGCAAGTCACGCCCCATCGCACGGCGCGCGCTAACATGGCGGCAGCTGCCGACCAATAGCGTTTCCCGCGCTTTGAAAATGTATCTTCTGCGCAGGTACATCGGTAAGCCATATTAGTTGGGTACTACTGTACCTAGCTTGGTGCAATGCGTAGATAGAGAATTGTAGGTAGATAGGCTGTCAGCGTATAGCGAAGAAGATAGCGAAAGTTCGACATAGTTACATATATATTTGGATTTTTATCGTATTTAGACGAAATTAATTATAAAATTTGCATGATATTGACAGAAAATACACATGAGTGGACTTGACGTTGTTGACATACCGAAAATACGGACACAGCGTTTTGCATCCTCATTTATAATGCGGTCAGCAAGGGAGTGGAACTTGCTTCCGGCGTCTGTATTTTCTGACTCATACAACCTAGGGAATTTCAAGGCCAGAGTGAATATAGGTTCCTTCTAGGTAAGCGTGTTCCATCTTAGGCTTCGTCTTCGTCCCTAATGGGCGAGTCAGTGGCTAAACGCAAGCCCATTTTTTTTTTTTTAAATAATATAATGGTATTTTTTTTCTTAATTTTGCAATGTAACTGAAAAACGCTTTTCGGATTTCTTCCTCTACTTGTGCTACATGGAATTGCTTCTTGCCAAATTGTATGATTCTAGGTCAACAGGAAGTACCCTATAGGTTTTGATTCCCTTGCGAGCGTCAAAATATGCGGCATATACGGCCGTATCTTTTGATTGCGTTGACTTAGAAGTTTGTTTTTGTATGTCACAGTGACATTTAGTGCACATTGGCGCGGTTCTTCTTAAACACCACTATGGTATTTAAGGCGCGTCACGGGAAAGCCATTTCTGTGCAGTGGTGTCTTTATTCCCACTTCTACGTCCAACGATTATGATGAAGCGGGACTGAACCTGTCATGCGCGGGACATTCAATTTTGGGCAAAAAATCGGGACGTCTGGCAACGCTGATAAAAAGTCACAAATTTCATACAATTAGGATTTCACTGCTCTCATCAACAAATATCATATATACACAAACTTTTTTGACCTCAACGACACTGAGGTCAAACAATAAAAACCTATACGCGAGATAGGGACAAAAAATACGCTTAGTCCTGCTCACACATACACGTTTTGACATATACGTATCTTGACCTGTCTACCTGTAATTCTCCGTCTACGGTACAATGCAATTATCTTCAAAATTGGAATGTCGAATATAAAATAATATTTAAATCAAAAGCAGTAAGGAGTATTGATATCAACATCGATGAAAATCACCCCTAGAATAACTTTCTTCCCCTTTTTGATACTGTTAGGCGATGAGTTTCAATAAAATACGAAATACGTCTTCCATCAATTCTGTTAAGGAATCTTTATGCAAAATTTGAAGTAGATCGGACCAGGGAATCACGTTGTCCCATACAAACTTTGCCCCCGTTTTTCACCCCCTTAGGGGTAGAATTTCGGAAAATACTTTCTTATCGGATGCCTACGTCATACAAAGAACACACCCTCCAAGTTTCAGGTCTCTACGATCAGCGGTTTAGGTTGTGCGTTGATTGTCAGTCAGTCATTCAGGACAAAGCATTTTATATGTATAGATAACAGTACGCGTATATCATTTTTCAGACCTTTATCATCAAAATTTGCGGAAGTCTCATACAAACTTTTTTGTTGTTTGTACCTTACGTGCCAAATTTCAGCTTTCTAGCACTTCAGGAAGTACCCTAAGAGTTTTGATGATCATCAGTGAGCCAGTGACAAAATCGTTTTTTTTTAGCTACAATACAATTGAAACTTTATACATTTAATAAGTCCACTATTGACATATCCCGAATATTGTCGAAAATTTTGTTTATCTGGTTAATCCAAACCCAAGTTATGAGGGTTAAAAAAACGACGAAGCGCTTCGAGAAAGTAGGTAGTAGTGCGCTCTTTCGCTTCGCTTGGCTCGTCTTGGCGGCACTAACCGATTTGTTCAGAGCTCACGCAATTCATACAAAAGTCCCAACATGTTTGGTTAACCATTTCTCGAGCACATTACAGGTTTTTAGGGTTTCATATAATGAAGGGTCGAACGAAACCTGATATTAGTTCTGCAGCCCAACTACCGTCGGCTTTTCAATCCTAAGCCTAGTAAAATTTACAAAGTTTAAAATTAAAATGTCTAGAAAACATACTCTAGATCTTAATCTGCTTGAAATTGAGTTTAGTTTGAATTTCAGCCCTATTCTAAAATTCTATTCAAATGTTTCAGGTATGTTTCAGGTACCGTTTGTATGCGGTTAAAAAGTGATGGAGCGAGATTTTTTTTTCGGTTTTGCGTTTTCTAATAGTGAAAAATTGGTGCCTTTTAGACTCAAATCAATCTATGCAAAATATTATTTGATTTGATTTAGAGTAATAGCCTCCGCAACGACATTGAATTTTTGAAAAAAGTTGTTTTGTAGACTTCATTTTGATGACATGTAAATGTATGAAATTTTAATAAATAGAACTATTTTATTCCCAGAAGTTATTGCAAATATAGTTTATTTTCAATAAAAAATAAAAATAATGCATAATATTATGTTTATAATTAAAATTATAAATAATTTATTTATGACGTTGGTTCAGCAAAAAGAATAGAAACTGCGATGACAGGGTTTCTATCACAATAAGGAATTTCTCAACATCATCTTATGGGAATCGGTTTTGATGGACTAATGTGAATACTGGCATGTATAGGGATAATTTGTTTACTTCATCTACATAAACGAAATTCCTTTTAGACACAAGTTTCTTTATCTGACGCGGATACTTCGGGGCCGAAGTCTTACACTGGATCATTGGTAAAAGCACTCGAAGGTTTGTGAACAAGTTCCTGTAAAAAAAATCACCGTATTGAAGTACAATTATTTCCAGAAATGGCTTAAGATTAGTACAGATCATCAGTACTTGCACAAGATAGTCTCAGCGGTACTTTCAGGTGATTTCCCAGAAGATCTTGCAAACAAATCGGCAGGTAAAACGTCACATGCCCCACGTGCTAACCGAATACTACATTTGTATGTAAAAACAGAGACACCATCAGAAAACTTGTCAACTTTGGCTACATTTGTTGTAAAAGTTTACGCACCATCTTTGTTCGACATTAAAAATAAACCATCATATAGAGATGGCAAGCGACATGATTATAACTATTTAACATGATTAAAACGTCCTGGTACTGGTACCTGCCAGAGAATCTAAAAAAGATTTATTGATCCTGTCATTCAATGCAATAGCTATTTTACATATCCCGAGAGCATTCTCCACAATGATACAATGATAACTGATGACAGGAAGCACATTAGAGGACTGATAGCCCGGCACATATTAAAGACACGCAGGGTGCCTCGACCTTCAACACCTAGAATGTTAATAAATTTCAATGCTTCAATATATATTGATTTAATAAATTGGCAGGAATTATTAAATGAACCACCGATTATAACAAACTTGTCTGACCAAGAAATTCAGTCCATTGTTAAATCAGATGGTAAGGGTGGAGTGTTGTTTTTAACTCTTCCATGCCATACTCAAGCTGTGTAACGGGCTGTAAACGTGATGATGGAAGCTGCCACTTAAAAATGTACAAAAAAGTCACGATTAGGTGCAATAAAAGCCAGATTGGTATCACGGAAAGTAATGCCAAAATTAGAGACTAAAAGAGATTTTCGAGCAAATTAATTGTTTTTTTTTTAATAATATTATTATATAAAAATGAAGTATTTTTGATTAAAGATGATTAATAAAATATCTGAATTATATATTGTGTATCATTTATCACCCATTTACCATTAATTTCAGCCTAATAACTGGCCATAATTGAACTAGACTTTTTCCATTCAATAAAGAATTTTGAGGTCAATGCGGAGACAGAAGATATTAATCAAATTGATTGAAAATTTATATTTATGTTAACTTTGATATAAGGCACCAATCCCCCTCTATTACAAATCAAAATTAAAACAAAAAAATTTTTTCATACATCTGCGCTCCACCCTATTGAATACCTACCTTCTAACTAGACCCCTGCCCAATATGAAAACGTAACACAAAAGATTTCATTTAATTCCATTTCATTCAAATAAATTCAGATGAAACAAAGCTCAATTTATGAATTACTTTGTTCTTTCTAGCAGCTAGAAAAAATAAAAATATTTTTGTTGCTAGGTATTGTCTTGGGGCATGGCGGCGTTGTCAGTAAGTGGCTGTTTCTACGAGAGATTTTTAATTAGTTTTATAAACAAAATAACGAATGTCTGACATAGCCAACGGCAATTTTAAATTTTACTTATCTTATCTTATCTTAAGGAGGGGCCGAGAAATAGCTCGGACACTTCGACCCATTGGGATCTATTGTGGTCCCCTCCACTCTTTTCATGAGTTTTACAACGAGGCTAGGAGATATGAGCCTATAGTCTTCTGGTTTTGGATATCCGATCCCTAGGAAACTCATTCGCTTACCAGCTAGTGCATCGCATGTGCACAGAAGGTGCTCCATGTAAGTCAGTCTGTCTGTCTCCTGCTAAGTCTGTCTCCCATTAAGTAGTTCCGATCTGACTATCCTGCTTCTCAGCATATAGTCAATCCAGTTGCACGTGGTATCGTTGATGCCATGTTCCTTTGCAGCAATGCGTACTCAAATGTTGTCTTGTCGAAGGCTCCCTCTATGTCGAGGAAAGCCCCGATGCAGATCTCATGTCCCTCTAGCGCAACCTCGGCTCGACTCGCCCCAGATAGTCGAACCCGGTGCTAGCCTGACTCATGCCGGTCGCCGGGTGACGAAGAGGTGCTGCCTATGCCGGTCGCGTCCGAGGCCCCATGGTCCGAGGTCGTTTGACCCCTAACACAAGGTTCCCTTGTCGCGCCAGTTTTGGCAGTTTCGCAGCAGTGCCGACTCTTGACAGTTCCGCAGCAGTCCCGTTTTTTGACGGTCCCGCCGTAGCCCCGCCTCGAGACGATCCCGCTGCAGTCCCGCCCCTGGGTGGTCCTGCTGAAGTCGATGGAGTTCCGCTTGCGCCGGTCCCGCCTTAAGGTGTGCAGTCCCAGCTTTCAGCTTTGTGCAGCACAGCACCAACTCACACCGCTACCACTAGCGATGCGAGCGAGCGCCGCCGCCTGCAAGCCTCCAATGGGAGTGAACTCGCCTGGGGGCCGTCTGACCGGACCCCGCAGCCGATTGACCGCAGCTGGCTAAGCTGCGGCCTCCCGTGTAAAAAGAAATCCGGGCCAAAGTGGAGTGTTACCTCAGAGACGTTAAACCGCCTACGCTCATCGGCTCAGCCACCAGGATCCCATCATCCTCCCGTACGGGTCCCCGCGCACGGCAATAACACGCGGGAGGTAATGACCTCCCGCGTGTTATTGCCGAACAAGACCAGACCTTTGCCGAACAAGGCCAGGACAGCCATTGCTGTCCAACATCTGGTCTTGTTCGATGGTGGACACCCAGGGCCATGACCTCGCCACCCTTGTGTTAAGTAGCCCAGTGATTTCTGATACGTCTATTTCATATGGAATTAGACTAATAACGGGGCGGCAACCTCGAGAAGGAATACCAGCGCACTTGCCTTGAGGATCTACACGACCGTAGCGCTCTGCCTGCATCTATACTACCAAGCGAAGCATGTTGTAAAATTAAAAGCATAGACCCAGCCCCGCCCCTTTTAAATCTTTAAATTTTACTTACCATTTTTATTTCTTTGTTTGCAACAATACAGTGCGGCCGCGCGAGAGAATGCGTTTCTGACACGTGTGAATTAGCGATGGGCGATTGATACTAAAAACAATCGAATTATTCGGTTGTTCAATTTATTCGAATCATTCGAATAACAATCGACAGCCGTCGATTGTCCGTCGATTGTTCATAATACGCTACACGCAGCGCGCCGCGCGTAGCCTCTGCCGTGAGCTGACTGTCTGTCCGCTGAATGAATGAAACTATTGGCCCGGTCAATTTATACGCATACTACGCATACTACTAAAAATAGCTGTAAGTTTCTCTTAAAAATGTTAAAATAAAAAATAAAAATAAAATACTATTGAGCGAGCTCAACTAAAAAATCGTCGCCGCTGTACGGAGCGCAACCCCCGGTTCAAATTGATTCGAATTATCAACAGTTTGACAGGTATTTTGAGCATAGAGGTATCATAAAAAACTCCTCAATGCAACCTGCTTTGCGTGCGTCAATTTTCATTAGAAATTTCGATTGTTATTCGATTGTTTATTCGTTAGAACGAATGAATCGACAATCGAATGAACAGTTTTACAATTGTCGATTCTTTCGATTACTTTTTTTGGAACAATCGCCCATCGCTAGTGTGAATATTGACTATTTCACGGAAACGGCTCATCTGTGATTATGGTATACTTTCCCTACGCTATGCTAAGAAAATACTGAACCTTTCTGTGAAAGTCTCATCGCTATAAGATTAGCCGTTTCCTAGAATAGCCCATTATTAACAATTGTCAAAAACGCATTCACTCGTAAGACTACCCTACAGCTGAAAATCTGTTGCCAAGTATGTGTATATTCCATTTGAGAGCCGATAGTTTCCTAGATTTTTGTTTTGAGCCCCTCTAATTTATTATTTTATTTTTATTATTCGTTGTTATAGCGGCAATAGAAATATACATTATGTGAATATGTCAACTATCTACCTATTAAGGTGCATGAGATACAGCCCGTAAATTAGAGGGGCTAATTAGCTTAACTTTGCCGATCGAATAAGAACGGCTAAACATACACAATATTGCAAGTTAAATAAAAGCTTGTAAAATAAAATATTTTGAGCAAACATTATTTTAGTAAAGGCTGAACTTTTTCTGACTATGGATCCTTTTTTGGAAGCTTTGACCGCTTATTGAGTAATAATATTTGAATAACATTACACAAACTTATAGTGAAATACTTGCGCCTGATTCTCGCGGCAGCACGGCAGAGTTCTGACAAAAATATACAGAACTAGCTGTCCCCCGTGGTTTCACTCGCATTCCCAGGATAAAAAGTAGCCTATGTCCTTCTCCATACCACAGGCTACCTGTATGCCAAATTTCATGATGATCCGTTGAGTGGTTGAGGCGTGAAAGCGTAACAAACAAACAAGTATGGATGTCTAAAATATTGGCAGAAACACGGCAATTGTCAAATGGGACATGGATGTAAAAGGCACGAGAATTAAGAAGAACGCCTACACGAGATTACTCTACATTATCACTCTCCTTTTAACTTTCAAAATTATTTCAGTGACTTAATAAACACCCATAATAATGACCCCACAGATAATGTAGCAATCTTCCCAGTAATCTTCCTGGTACACCTTCAAAGTTAAAATAATAATTAGTGCGTGCTATTAGCGCAGATTAACCGTGTTACCATTAAGTTCATCTCCTCTACCCGTACATTCTCCCTGGTCCTGTAATTTGGGATTTTCCACGCGAGTACACTCAGCTTTTTAGATTAAAACATCACGTAAATTTGCGTAACTTACGGGCCAGAATGAAAATGTTCTCACGCCCGTAATTTCAAGGTTAGTGCTTTGAAACGTGGAGGTAGGAAACTAGCCTCTTTTTTTAACAGTTTGGTACACTAGTTTTTGGGTAATTTGAATGGCCTACTATCTGTAGCGCTCGTGGTGTAGCATGATTAGCCGTTCTTAATCGATCGGCAAAGTTAAGCTACGTCTGTCGTGGTCGGTACCTGGATGGGTGACCGCCTAGTGGTATTTCAAATCGAGCGTTTCCGTGCTTCGGATGGCACGTAAAGCCGTTGGTCCCGGTTATCACTTAATTGTGATCGTTAAGCTAGTTGGATGCCTCCTAGGCGGCTTGAAAAATTCCAACAGTAGGTTGACCACTAGCCTACCTCCACCGATCCGCAGTTGGCACGCGTGGTGGAGTATTGCCCATTCCCTTTCACCTTCATTTGTGAAAGGAGGCCTGTGCTCAGCAGTGGGACATTATAGGCTGATGATGATGATGATGATGACTATCTGTAGATACTTTTTTTATAGTATTCAAGTGACAAAAAAAATTATTCATCGTGTCCATCATCATCTGTCGATCCACTGCTGAACACAGACCTTTCATTCAGAGCAAATGATTTCTTCACGTAATGACGTACCATAATTTCCTAGTCATTTGTTCTTTGTACTTACCCGTAAAGTTACCTGCAATTTGGCTTTCGATGCATGAGATGGATAATGGATATATTGAAACCGAATACCTAGCACGCTTACCTAAAAAATCTATTCACTTGGCCTAGACATCTAGGTTAAAGGTGTCAGTTTGTACAAACGCCAGACTGAGTTAAGGTATGCGGCAAAGGATGTCAATAACATAGATTAAAATTCTCTAGGCGTCTTGTGGTTGCGTGAAGAAAAGGGGATGGTATAATTTATGCAGATACGCACTCTCCGAAATATAGAATAGCGATAAACATGCAACTATATTTCGGCGGTTAAAGTTTGGCACCCTTCCACGACGGACTATTGAGTCAAAAGCGTCAAGTTTACACTTAGTAGATTTTTTAGTAATTAGAAGTATTATATGCACTATAATTGCAGTTATTCCGGTTTAACCCAACAAAATATTTTGAGTTAGTTTTCCACAACGTGACCTTTACTACTGGATCATTGTTACGTTTACTTCTTGCCACTACATAAACATACTGTCTCATGTTCAACTAAAAACTAATACTTATTATATGAGCTGTCTAGACACGTATTGTTCACTTCCATTATGGAAAATGCTATAAAAATGCTACAAAAAGAGATTGACGCGGTGACAGATACTAAATATAGATACCGACAAAGTGCTAGTAGATTATAAAACATCCACTAACAGCATTTATTATTATTCATTTATTTTAACGATTTATATGAAGACTTTTAGTTATTTCCTTTTTACAGTGGCCAAAGTCTGATAGTGGCGCACTCTTTTATGGAAACTTTTTTTCTTTGATGAGTGTTTATCCAAGTATATATGTCACCGTATTTTTGTGAAAACCGTTACTTTATAATCTACCTAGCGAGATTATAAACTCTGCTTACAATATTACGTATTCATTTCAGATAGTTTATAATCTATCCGCAACAAACCGTTATATTGTGAACTGGCATCATACTAGAACCCGACGGAATGCTCTTTGCGCGATGATTGGTTGAACGTCATGTGTCCCGCGCCGCCATCTTTACCTAGCTGTCATTTGTTATCACCGAACGTAAACAAACATATTTTTTTGTGTTTTTAATAGCATTTGTGTTTAAAATAAGTGAACGTTATCATAAAGTTACAATTATTTGTGAAAATAAAGTAGGATTTAAATAATAAGTCAAGTTTCTGTGAAAAATAACTGTTAGTAGCCGAACATAACCTGAGTTATACTTTTCATGTTTTAATACAATTTCTCGTGTAAGTAAAGTGTTTTTATTATATTTGTGAAACTATATCTAATTAAAAATGTCGGATATTGATTCTAGTATTGTACAAAACGCTCTAACGCCAAGACTGATCAATCAGGGACGGTTCACAATATTACGAGTGATAAAATCGAACAGATTGTGAACCCTGTCGGCAAGTGTAGGTTCGTTTGCAATATGACGGTTTGACATGGATAGATTATGAACTATCGGATATGAATACGTAATATTGTAAACTGTATGGTACAGTTCAACAATTTATCGGGGAGTTTACAATCTCGCTAGGTAGATTATAAACTAACGTTTTTTACAAAAATACGGTGACATATATAAGTATATCCCTCGCGCTCCGAAGCGCTCGTGGTGTAGCATGATTAGCCGTTCTTAATCGATCGGCAAAGTTAAGCTACCACCGTCGTGGTCGGTACTTGGATGAGTGACAGCCTAGTGGTATTTCAAATCGAGCGTTTCCGTGCTTCGGAAGGCACGTAAAGCCGTTGATCCCAGTTATCACTTAATTGTGATAGTCGTTAAGCTAGTTGGATGCCTCCTAGGCGGCCTGAAAAATTCCAACAGTAGGTTGACCACTAGCCTACCTTCACCGATCCGCAGTGATCACGCGTGGTGGAGTATTCATAGCCCATTCCTTTTCACCCTTATTTGTGAAAGGAGGCCTGTGCTCAGCAGTGGGACATTATAGGCTGATGATGATGATATAAGTTTATCCAAATGTGTCCAATGTAAACCATATTTCCGTTTTAAATCCTTAGTTTTAAGACTGTCATTTTTCGTAGCTCTACGTTAAAACTGAGCTGAATTTCACCAGTAACAATTTTAAATCGGCCCCGGGACTCCCGGAATCGTAACACTTTAGCCAGATAAGGGAATTATTCTTTCCCAACATCGGATTATTAGATTTGCTTCCGATATGAGAAAGATATTTCTTTGTCTGTTTCAGGTACACTTTTAGGTACTTAACACTTCGGTTTTTTTTCTGTAGCTGATACTTTATTGTGGGTAATGCCTATTTTGTTCGTGGTTATGAATTTATTTCCTTGTGCTGATCCACTGATAGTTTTAACCTGTTCCGATAGAGAATGATTTTGAGAATGGCGGCTCGTACTTGAATTGACAGATTGTACAATAGGTTCAAATTCAAAATATTAAAAAATCGTTAAATTTATTCGATACGATTACTACCAAAGATACGTAAGTAATAGCCCGGCAAGTCAGAGTCGCTGGGCGCCGCTGGATGCAAGCGGCCGAAAACCTTTCGATGTGGTTAATGATCACTGAAAAAAATGGACTACAAGGGACTACAAAATTTTATTTAACAGTAACACAAAATTTTACGACCAATTACCTAAACAGAGTGACTTGCGAACTAAACTTACCAGTAACAAAACTAGTTTTTGTGCGTTAATAAATTATTTGATTAAATGTAACTAAAGTTAGTTTCCCGACAACTAAAGTTAGTTTCCTGACAACAAAACGTCAACTTACTTAACTAGTTTTGTAGATATTTTTTTTCAGTGTGATGACAATAGTTACAATCCACGAATATAAATCTAAATAGATAACAAAAGTGGCAGGCACAGTAGGCCGTAACGCAAGTTATAGATATTTTAACAGATTAGCTGTCGGTCTCCCGTAGTTTCATTCGCGTTTCCGTGATGAAAATTAGAATCACCTGTGTGAATGACTTCTGTATTCTTTTTTAGTTAATTCTTGTTTTCAGATTTGTTCATGCATTTTTGGCAACAATGTTTACCTGTAATGCTAGAAATAACTATTCAACTAATTGATTGCTATGTGCTCTTCACAAAGTGCGAACTAAAAACAAAAACTATTTATTTGTATTTTGTCCAAATATGAAGCAATCCAAGTTATACATTCAAAACATGTCCACAAACGTTCCAAGTGTCTTTTGGGATCCGAAAGGGTCAACTAATCAATCGCAATAACTTTTGACGACATCCCCTCGACATAATAACGATAACAGTGTCCGTATACTGTAAAGTAACATGCTATAAAATTTTACGCCATACATAACTCTTGAAGAATTAAATTGCACAAAAACGGAGGTGGTAGCGTTGGAAACAAATGTGGGAGTATTTATTTTCATATATTTGTAACCTACAAGGTCAAACTACCTATAAAAAACCGGCCAAGTGTGAGTCGGACTCGCACACGGAGGGTTCCGTACAATATTATCTAACTCAACTTTGCTATGAAAAAAACGCAAAAAAAAAACGTTTCGTGTATGGGCGCCCCCTTTAATTTCTAATTTCATTTCATTTTTATTATTTGTAGTTATAACGGCTATAGAAATACACATTCTTCATAAATTTCAGCTGTCTACCTATTAAGGTTCTTGAGATACAGCCCACAGACAGACGGACGGATGGACGGACGGATGGACGGACGGACAGCGGAGTCTAGGAATAAGGTCTCGTTTGGCATCCTTCGGGTACGGAACCTTACAAATCAATGGTTGTCTGTTGGTTTTTGACCGAGCGTGCAAAGCGAGCAAACCGTCTCCGTTTCAGCTTGGACAAAAATGCTTTCATATTCGGCTGCTCTTCTCTACAGGTCGCAAGATTCTCGTGTAATTTTGTGAGCAGTCGGTTAGAATCGACAAGGGAATTCCATATAATGATTGAGACTCGCAAGGTCTACAGCTCAAAGAGCCACTAGCAATTATAGGTATCATTCTAATATGCCTCACTTACGAGTGAATGATACAACTGTAGCGACATCTATTAGCCATCTACCAGTAACATTGAAATAATTCACATACGGAAAGATAGATGGCGTGGCACCACAATATCCTGCATCGCGCTTAAGAAGTTTTCTCGAGAATTTCCATATATACAACTGTCCGACATGTACAGTTGGACCGCGGTCCCCAGGCACGATGACCCAGACTGGCGGAAGATCTTCCCTTTTAAATGGAGGTGTCATCCACCTTGCACCTCCATTCCATACCACGTTTTCGTTCATTGCTTAATCTACTAAATTAAACAACACGTTTCTCCTAAGTCTTAACACATACCTAAATACGGAGAAAAAGCATCCTATAGATATCATAGTGTAAACCCGAGTCTATTTAAGGATAACCGAACAAACAAGGAAAAACATTGAAAATAAAACAATGGCCTACAAAGAGCGAACAATCTACTAACGATTGCGGAAAAAGAAACTTTATTCTTGAGTTGTGCAATCGATATTTAAGACCGTGAATCCCATTTTTACCACGACGGAATGAAGAAGGTATGCATTCGGGGTAATGTTTTTGTAGATGAATTCTCGAATGAAGACATTGCACAGGCAAGTAGTAACTCTAATTCAATGGCTTTGAGTATAATAAAGACACTAGAGTAATATTAGTAAATAGTATTCGATTCCCGAATTCACAGCAGACCCTTTGTAATTCCAATATTTTTTGATAAAATAATCACTCACTGGGTTTGATGAATTGCATAGGAGCTTCTGTGAATTCGAGAATGAAATTCAATTTAGCAGTATTGCTTCAGTAGGTTTTTTAAACCCCTAGTAAGTGAGAATGCTTGACAAAGAGGACCAAATTGACTACTTACCCTTAAATATAATGGGTGATGGTGTATATACATAAAACGTGTATTAATCCAACTAGTTCCAACCCCCCAATTCAATTGATTAACTGAAAGTCAGAATACTAACTGATTCAAAGTTCAATTAAACACGAAGTGTACACAAAGTTGTATCAAATACCAACTGGGTACATATTATACAGCCATTGAGGAGTCGGAGGTATTCCAAGGTCCGACTGATAACAACATCCTGTAGGAACTCTTAATCCGACCCGCTCCGGTATTTGCGTAGACGCAAGATAAATCTTTGAGCCCCTACTACAATTACTTTATCGTTTTGTGTTCTAAATTATTATTTTTTTGTGGAGAAAAAGTAATTTTGGGATCTTAATATCCATGACACATTTCAAGACTCTTCAAAGTTCAACGCGATGCACTAACACTAGCTTTTGATATGTGAGTGAGTCTGTACCAAAGTAGGCACAGTATTAAGAAAAAATAAGTAATAATAACGTAGTATTTCAGGATAAAGCTGGATAAATCTAGATTCACTTAATTTTTGCACATGTTTGTAGCATCATAAGCCTACTTACGGCTAGTTGGATATCCCCGATTTTTTCCGATTTTGGCAACACACTCGTGTATACTATCGTGTGTATCTATACAATTAAAATGCATAGGTGAATACTTTTCTCAAGAAAATTTATAAAGCACCCCGCAATCCATAATAACTCATTCGAACACAGCAAATACAACAAGTAAACTCGAACGAAATCTCAATTAAATTATCTCACTTAACATATATAGGATTATGGCCATATTGTGAAGACCTCACGTTCGACAAGCGTACGTGACATCGCCTCGTGATTCACTAGTACTCATTCGAGAGGACAAATTGTTAAAGTGATAAATCCCCGGCCTCCCCTTATTATTTTGTCGAAGAGATTTTCGCTGAGTGTTTGCCATACTCCAACTTTTTTGTGAACATGCTGCGTTTAATCATTGTTATTTATTTGTGGCGAATCTATTTTATTTGAATACAGGTTTTTTAATACTGGCTTTAAATTCACTGAAATATTTTATCTTCAACTCGCTGACCCACTTCAGCTTCATAAGATTTTCCTAAAGTCTTAAATATCTACGCTACGTTAGGAATATCACCCGTACGGTAGTTTTTACGACTTCCCAGACATAAACCGTGAGAGTTCAGCTAATATGCAATAAACAAGTATAACTTAATTAAAGTTTAGAAAAAAGACAGATGATAATTTTAATAAAACTCGTTCAGCATTTATGAGAACTTTTGCAACAAACGCGGGATAAGCTGTCTATGATTTATACTATGTAGCTTCGATCAAATTCTATATCGATGGTGAGGAAAAAGCTAACAACGGTCAAGTGTGAGTTAGACTAGTGCACGAGGGGTTCAATAATAATAAGTTCAATTTAATTTTGTGGCTGTGTAAACAACTGTGCAATTTACCATTATATTAGCAACTAGCTTTTCTGCCGCGGTTTCGGTCGTGCAGACATCGTCGTCCCAATATATTCTTTATATATTTAATATAATAATTATAATTTTATTTATTGCCACACATTAAAAAAATAGTACATATTATGATAGAGACAAAAATTACGGCTAAGTTTATACAAGTCTATGAGTCTTCTGGCTCCCAAGCTAGAATAATCTGTATTATGGGCGTCAGTGAACCTCTATACATAGGTGAAGGACCAGCGCCAAAAATGCTTTATTATTATAATACAATAGGAATTTGTTAAAACCGTATGAACATATTCGTTCAGTAGTTAATGCTTTTAGTTTATGTGTAAGCGTGTTCAAACAGACAGAGAGGTAAACATACTGACAAAAAAAATGTAAATGATCTCTTTGTTAGTCTTACATCACCTGTTTTTTGCAAATTGTTCAATATAAGTACAGATACGCTGGTTCATAATAGAATGGATAAAGACAGATTCAAAGTGTCAAACTTCCATTCAATGGAACGTGAAGAAAATCCGTTCATTTGCTTGATGCTTGATGATAGGATGCTCCGTAGTATATAGAACGTCAGTCAAGTTATGAGTAGAGATTAAAACTATTGAATTTGGAACGTCGCCCTTTGACATAAGATTGGAATAAATACAATCTATTCTTGAAACTTAATATGCTTAATCACTAGAATAGCAAATCCTGTTTTTTATGTAGTTACTAGCTGTTCCGCGCGGTTTCACTCGCGTTCCCGGGATATAAAGTAGCCTATAATACTCGGGGATAATGTAGCTTCCTATTAGTGAAATAATTTTTTGAATCCGACTGGTAGTTCCAGAGATTAGCCCGTTTAAACAAACAAACAAAAAACTCTTCCGCTTTATTATAGTAGTATAGATAGGACGCGCGTGCTATCCACGATTCAATCTCATACAGTAGTAGTCTAGCCAGGAGTTCTGTTATGCTATTGAGAATTTAACGCGAACCAGTCATTTCCTTTTTAGGCGTTGTGTGCTTATCAACTTCAATCACACAAGTAAACCCAGATATAACTTAATATTGTATTATCCTATTATGTATAATATTAATTCTACAATCGATAAATAAGCTCATACTTATTCAAATGGCTTCAGTATCCCACACACAATCTCACCCATGTCAATCACGGCCAATGTCACTACATTATATCACATTGATTTTCATTTTTAACACGCTTTTATTAGCTTCACCTGTATGTATGTATGTACGTATGTATGTATGTATGTATGTATGAATGTATGTAAAGGAATCTTCGAACGTAATTTTCATCGACTTCCAGACGTCAGATTAAACTGAAGTTTTGCACACAAGTACCGATGACAATACAATAATTTGGTACCATCGAGCTGATCTGATGATGGATCCGGAAGGTAGGCACTGGAACTCCATAACGGAGCAACGTTTCTTAGCCGTGTTTGGGCTTGTTGGAATTGTCATGAAATGAACTTTGACCATGTATGGTTTTCAGGGTCTGATGATGGAGTAGGAGAGTAAGCACTGGAACTCCATAACGGAGCAACATTTCTTAGCCGTGTTTGGGCTTGTTGGAATTGTCGTAAGATGAACTTTGACCATATATGGTTTTCAGGGTCTGATGATGGAGTAGGAGGGTAAGCACTGGAACCCCATAGTGGAGCATCGTATCCTAGCCGTGTTTGGGGTTGTTGGAAATGTCGTGACATGAATTTTGACCATGTATAGTTTTCAGGGTCTGATGATGAAGTCGGAGGGTTGGCACTAGGGTTTCGTTTTTCCCGACCTTTTTCCATTCCCGGGAACCGGGAATGAAAAAAATGATTTCCCGGGAATTCCCGTTTCCCGGGAAAAGTTGTTTGTTTTATTTTTATTTGTCAAAAGTCAATTAAAACACTTAATTTAATTAAATTGGTTATTTATTTGGCTCAAAAGAATTGGTGGCAAACAAGCATACGGCCCGCCTGATGGTAAGCAGTTACCGTAGCCTATGGACGCTTGCATCACTCGCGCGTTGCCGACCCTAAAAGATTATGATATTTTAAATCTCACACTCCTAAGTGTAGCCCAATAGGCTAAAAAAGGAGCGAAAGTATAAATTAGTATAATGAAAGCGCATTAATATAATAATTACGTGTTTTACTACCCTTTTGAAATAATAAATTATTTTTTATCAAAGCACACAAAATAGGAAATATTGAAATTTTTCCAAAAAATAACGCTGTTCCGCATTATCTCCGAATTTCATAAATATGAAATGAAATTTAATAATTGTATTCATTCAAATAGGCCTTCACAGGCACTTATGAATAGTCAAACTCTAATAAATTTGAATGTCACTTTTATTTTCTCCTAAATGAAGCTAAATCAGCGTTTTCCTCTAAAACCTGCAGTTCAGAACCCACCCACACCAACCCAGTGCGAGTCGAACTTGCACACGAAGGATTCCGTAAAGACATTTCTTGGCGGCCCCAATTTTTTAATTTAATTTAATTTTTATTATTTGTTGTTATAGCGGCAATAAAAATACACATTTTGTGAAAATTTCCAATGCCTATCTTTTACGGTTCATGGGATACAGCCCACTGACAGACAGACGGATGGACAGTGCAGGCTTATTAATAGTGTCCCGCTGGCACGGGACCTAAAATATCACTACAATAAACAAAATTTATGTTAAAAAAATGTGTACGCTGATTCACTTTATCTCAAGGTACTATAATTTAAATATAACTATATTTTTAAAATAAATTTTAATGTCACTTTTATTTTCCTCAAAAATCTGTTAATGGTTTTTTTCAGCTTTTATCTGTAGTTCAGAAAAAACCTAATTTTGGTTGCGAAATTTACCGATACAGAAAATGTACGTTCGATTTCGGTGGATGTAGACATTTGTTTTATGATTTGATGCAACATTTTCGCGTATCAAAGGTTTTTCGTTAATTATGATCAAGATTTGCAGGTGTTTTAGCATTCTATCTGCTGAAGAAATTCCCGGGCATACCCGGGAAACTGCAAAATAAATCCCGACTTCGGGAACGACGTATTTCCCGGGAATTCCCGATTCCCGGGAACCGGGAACGAAACCCTAGTTGGCACTGGAACCCCATAGCGGAGCATCGTATTCTAGCCGTGTTTGAGCGTATTGGAATCGTACTATGCGCATTTTTGCCAAATATGGTTTTCTGAGTCTGTTGGTGTAGTCAAAGAGTAGGCACTGAAGCTAAATACTTATTATAAATGTGAAAGAAAGTGATATTGGGTGAAAATATGGTATAAGTAACATAATAAAATGGTATGAATAATTTATGTTGACTAAAAAATTAAAAATAAATTACAGTTTAAAAAAACTAAAAAACACGCTTTAAAAAGCCCTACACTAAAAAGTGTTAAATAATTATAAAATTGAACCTAAATATATTCTCTGTCTATCCCGTAAGGGCCTAAATATAAGCAATTTTTGTAATTAAGTTCAATATTTGAATGAAAAGCGTGGGGCGCTTTTCCTTGTAACCCAATAGAATTTCTAAGCATTATCATTCTTCTTTGCCTGGCCCTTTCCCATTTTATTTGGGGTCGGCCCTCCGTATCATGCGTCTCCAGGCAGCTCGGTCCTGGGTCGTCTCTTTGGTGACTTGGGCTTCTTTGAGGTTCTTATCTACTACGAACATCCATGTGATTCGGGGTCTTCCTCGTCCTCGGGGTTTAGTTTCTATATCTAGCACTTTTCTGGTCATGTGGTCGGATGGTCGCCTCATAACGTGTCCGTACCACCTCAGACGGCTCTCCTGTAATTTATCTGGGATAGGTCTCACTTTGAAGGTGCCTCTTATGTGAGTGTTTCTGACATGATCCAGCCTAGTTACACCACCTGCCCACCTAAGCATCTTCATCTCTGCGCAGTGTAATTGATTCTCGTGCTGCTTTTTGAGTGGCCAGCATTCGGCTCCGTATGTCATGGCCGGTCGGACGGCTGCTCTGTATACTTGTCCCTTTATGCGCACGGGCATTCGGCTGTCGCATAGCACACCGGATAGTTCTCTCCATTTCATCCACCCGGTATTTATGCGATGGGTGACATCAGTGTCTATTGACCCATCTTTACTTATGACTGACCCTAGGTACTTGAAATGGTCCACTTCTTTTAGCTGGGTGTTCTGCAGACAGATGGTGTGTTTGCTCTTAACGCCACTAAAGTTGCAGTGCATGTACTCGGTCTTTTCTCTGCTTATTCGCAGACCTGATGTTTCCAGAGATTTTCTCCACTTTTCTAAAATCTGCTGTAGGTTGTTCACATTCTAAGCATTATCATTATTATGAAGAAATATCGTAAATTACAAAAGTGAAGTTACCAGTGGGCCAAGTCTGCTAAAATGTCATACTGACACGATACTATTGCAATTCCATTATCATTGAGCCGATGTGTGCAGTCTACTAACTCATAATGGTCTCATGGAAAAGAAATTTACTACAAAAATTGTCAAAACTGACAACTAAGAAGATCATGGCACGATTGTAGTTTCAGTGGAAAATCATCGGAAAGCTACCATGGCGCCATTATGACGATATTGTGTTAGTAGACTACCAAAACTGTAAAATGTGTCAATTTTGTCTCCACTGATAGTTCATTGGAACGCAATTGTAAAGCAGACTTGGGCCCATGAGCTCATCAGGTCGTGGACGCGGGTCAGCCATTCGTGAGTGATGCCTCGCTTGGTAATCGCTTACCATCAGGTGCGCCGTACGCTTATTTACAGACCCCGTCGTATAAAAATCGAAAAACTTATGCGTTAAATTGAGAACTTCCTCTTTTATAAAGTCGGTTAACACGAATAAACATCCTTTCCTCGTAGGTGTCATGTTAAAACAGCACACTACAGTGGGTGTGTAGTTTGCATTTACTCCAGGCGCTATTAGCTTTGCCTTACAAGTTGGGGTTACGTTCGTTTACTTACTTAAGTGTAAGTAAGGCTAGATATTCGGTGTTGGGTTTCTTTGTACGTCTCGCTTCAGTTTTTCCCGTGTAACGTAGATATATTTTTTGCGGGAATACTTTAAGCTTATTTAAAAATTAATTGGTATTTGGCATCGTACAATACGTATTTGCTATTTACGAATTTGACGATTAAATGGGAGTCATGCTTTTTTTTACCGTGTATCACCATGGTAAGAGATGATGTGGTCGAAGGTGGTAAACTCACAAAGCCGAGAAGGAACTGGCTCTCAAGTGCTATAATCGGAAGATACCGATAGGTGCTTGGCGACAGATTTTCATCTTGAGGGTAGCTAGGCAGGAGGGTACTACAGAGTACCCTACCACCGTGCTATCGTTTCTTCACGATGTTTTCCTTCACTGAAAACTGAAGCTTGTAGGTCATTCGAACCCAAGGCTTCGTCTCGGCATCCAACGTCACTACCATTGAGCTATCATCGCCTTAGCTAATATTAAGCTCATCGCTCACTTTGTCAGCACCGCTCCATCGCAGCAGCGACCCGGCACCGCCTCAACTCAATCCAACCACTAGCTGCCAGCTCGTGGGCGCGCGGGCGGCGCGGCGCCGGTGAAATTGGTAGCGCGGCTATGGCAAGATACCGCTTGCTGGCGTCACGCAGCAAGGGAGCGGACCGCTCGCTGGAAGCGAGTGGTCAGCAGGACAAGTGGCTTGTAGCGGCAAGCGCGCTTGCCGCGAGGCGTCCACTATTTTATCTAGTCATTGTAAAATTGACTTTAACGCATACGATTTAAAGGCCTTACTTGCATGGCAAGTTATATGCCGAGGCGTTGCTGCGATGGAGCGGTGTTGACATAGTGGGTTATATTCATATATTAGTATTATTTTTTTCAACAGGTCGAAATGCCGGCATATGGTCCACTTGATGTAATCGCCGCCTACACATGTTTGCTATTGCAAATACCAGGGAAAGTGATTGCCAATGTGTTGCCAACCTTGAGCGCCACAGTTTCCCCCACATTCCCGAGGGATCTAATATTTTCTCTTTTATTCCAGGTTTTGATCTACTTGCATGCCAAGTTTCATCGCTATTGGTTTAGGCGTCAAAAGGTAACAAACAAACTCGCATTCGCACTTGAGTGAGTGGGTTTCTTCTGGGTAAGCGTGCTCCATCTTAGAATAGAATAGAAATAATAGAATAGAAAGCATTTCTTAGGCTTCGTCGTCTTCCTTTATGGGCTGGTCTGTGACCAAAAGCAAGCCCATTTAATTAAAAAAACTTAGGCCCGAACTTAGAACGTTATCAAAATATATGTCAAGTCTTAAGTCAATTATCAAATTCCTGGAAATATAATATCAGATCTATTTTCAGAATATAAAAATGAAACAAATAAATCTATTGGTACTCGATAATAAAAAGGCAGTTATCTCGGATCTAGGCCGAATTTACTTAGCAGCAAAAAAAACGATTGGCGACTGCCACTGTTGTGCTAGCCTCTCTAAATATTTAATGAACACACAGACAAGACAAAACAAGGTAATTGAGGACAACACTTAAGCTTCAGCCTGTGTTAGGGCTACCACTCAAACTTGAATATTGTTTATTTTTACAAGCTTTTATTTAACTTGCAATGTTATGTATGTTCGTTCGGGTGGAATCTTGCAGGTCGAATTACACCCACTTTCAGTGGTCGGATTGACTTGATATTTGGTATACATTAGTATATTGGATGACAATGCAAGTACAGTCAACAAAAAGTACAGTCACTCAACAAAAGCTTGTATAAAAAAGGATTTATTAACAAAGAACTTATTGAGTTTGTACAGATGACGGATAGCCCTCGGCCAAAGAATACGACTACCAACTATTACCACGTAAAGAAGGACCTCAGCCGCGAATTAAATTTCGCCCATCGTCACGCATCGCCCTCAATGTAATGGCGAGAGTACTCTTGATAGTATTCCCCTGCTCATCGACCAATAGCCTCCCCGCTCGCTATGTGTGCGTGTGATTCAAAGCGTTGGTAATCAAATTTGTTTGCTTGTATGAAGTGCCTGGTGGTGTGTTGGCTTTTTTGTATGTAAAAATAAAACACTAGAGAGGCCAACTGTATATAATCGCAAATATTTTGATTATTAAAAAACAAGAAATGGCGTCTAAAATTAACTCCCACGACATAAAAAAGAAATATTAACGAACCTACATGACCTATTTATAGGAGTAAATAACATCCTATTAAGTAAATAAAGAAAATATTACGTGATAAAAAATGAATTTGAGCTCTCTATAGTACTTCAGCATTGAAGGAATTTTTATTGAAGAGTAAGTATTCAGGAGCAGAGCGCGATCTTCGAAATTCTTCACTAAAAAATGTTTCCGAACGAACGCTTCGCTTTATCGCTCAAACAATTCCCCGAATTCCAGGATATTTATTATTTTGTTATTTATGCCAACCCTGTTGGGTTTTTTGGTAGCTGCGTATTTTGCTATTCGGAAATCTATATTAAGTCGGTTGTATAAAACAAACAGTAAGGTCAAGTAGAACTCGATTGACAATAGGCTTTATTTAAACCAACAGTAAGTTAATAATATGAATCTAATATATATAGATTTATAGCTTTTTAGGGTTCCGTATCTCAAAAGAAAATGGAATCCTTATAGGATCACTTTGTTTTCCATCTGTCTGTATGTCTTTCCGTCTGTCAAGTCTCTTTTTCTCAGGAACGCGTGGAGGTAACAAGCTGAAATTAACATAGAAATAAAATAACTAAGTTTAATAAAATAATTTTAATTCTATGGAAATTAATATCAAATACTCAGGTCTATAATTCCTTGGCGCAGTGAAAAAAACAAACTTCAAAGTCAACGCAATCAAAAAATACGGCCAATTATGCCTAATATTTTGACGATCGCAACGGAATCAAAACCTATAGGGTACTTCCCGTTGACCTAGAATAATGAAATTGGGCAATAAGCAAGACCATGTAGCACAAGTAAAGGAAGAAATCCGAAATCCGTAAACTTGTAGTTACATCACATAAAAAATAACATAATCGGAAAAACATGGGAAAAATCATCGGAACTCGATTACCGTGATCAAGGAACTATTTAGATACTTATAAGTCTATACGGAACCTTCTGTGCGCGAGTCCGACTCGCACTTGGCCGGTTTTTTTTAAATTATGGTAGTACCACATTTCATTTTCTTCTTCATTCATAAATAATTTTATACTACGATGAGCGAAGGAAGAACTCCAAATAGTGTTTCCTTCTCGGGACCGAGAATCGGGAATTTATCTAAAACACCTGTTAATCTTGATCAAAATTAACGAAAAACCTTTGAAACACGAAGCTGTGGAACAAATGGCGGTCGGCCAACCAGCCAGTACTTCAAAAAAGATTATTTTCTACGTTCAGTTTTCAGTACCGGTTTGGCATTCTTAAACACCCGGCCAATTTCGCACCGAGGGTTCTGACCTTCCTTGGATTTTTTTTGTGAAGAAATTTTAATAATCAAGAAACTGAGCTAGTTAGAAACATCGTAAAATTTTTCCGTTATAATATTCTACGTAATGGTATATGTATCTTAATTATCTATCATAATCTTACTGGAACTAACAAAGCATTGTTAGTTCCTATGTATGTCCTGAGTCTGGGTGTAATTATGTATATTAAGTATGTATTTACAAACAAAAAGTAGTATATGTATTATATCAGTTATCTGGTTTCCATAGTACAAGCTCTGCTTAGTTTGGGATCAGATGACCGTGTGTGAGGAATATCCCAGGATATTTATTTATTTATTGTTGATAATCGTGCGAACTTGTTTATCCGTGCAGCTTGCTACTTTTATACGAACTGTGAAACATACTACCAAAATAGATAATTTTGAAAGACCTGTTCTGAAAGGAAAGTTCATAGTCAATAAATTCAATAGTAGCATTTTCTAATAGTTAAGTTTCTTTTGTTTCTCCTGAATAAATGAGGTTCCTACCGTAATGTTTCACCTGAGCGTAATGCCAATAATTAGCGTGTTTTTTGACATAGTATGCAGATATGGTCGGATTTTAGCGCGCTAATATGCTAATATTATAGGTGATAGCTCAAATCAAATGATAGTGTTGCCATCCATTTTCAAGATATAACTAAAATTCTAATAAGTAAATAAGATGCCCGAACCAAAAGCTAACTGATACGACTGACCTAATTTTGTAACGTTTATTAATTTTAAAAGACAATAAGTAATAAGTATCATTAATATCTCTCCCTTCAAAAGCGGAGTTCATTTGTATTCATTAAAGAGCCCCTGATATATTTGTTTTTGTTCTGCTGAATGGCAACAAAGGGAAACAATGTTTAAAAATGTATTTTCAACATTACGGCAAGGTTACAGAGAAAAAAACTCGTGATGAAGGTTCGTTCGTATATACCTTTATTTTTTAGCTTACGCACACAATAGTAAATGATGATTTTTTGCATAAACAGCTGACCAACGACGCTGAATCTACTATCTTTATATTCATCACATGTGTGATCTTAAAATTTGGTGAGTATCTCTGGACCTAGATCGATAACTATCGATATTGATACATCAAAATGAAAATGTTTTGTAATGACTAAACCCCCTTATTCATAATAAAGTTATTAAACGTTGATTAGCTAAAATTCCGAAGTCTTTATCTGACAGGTAACATTTGGTGATCGAAAGAGTGAGACGGGGCACACTATTACACTGATTTAGTTAAAAAGTGATTATAAATATAAAATAATATAAATATCCTGGGACATTCCTCACACACGGTCATCTGATCCCAAACTAAGCAGAGCTTGTACTATGGAAACCAGATAACTGATATAATACATATACTAAGTTTTTATTTGTAAATACATACTTAATATACAGAATTACACCCAGACTCAGGACACACAAACATGTTCATGTACACAAATGCATGTCCTGTGTGGGAATCGAACCCATGACCTGCGGCGCGTAAGGTGAACCTTAACCAGCTGCGCCAACTGGCCCGTCATCTATACATATAAAATGCTTTGTCCTGAATGACTGACTGACAATCAACGCACAGCCTAAACCGCTGATCGTAGAGACCTGAAACTTGGAGGGTGTGTTCTTTGTATGACGTAGGCTTCCGATAAGAAAGGATTTTCCGAAATTCTACCCCTAAGGGGGTGAAAAACGGGGGCAAAGTTTGTATGGGACAACGTGATTCCTTGGTCCGATCTACTTAAAATTTTGCGTAAACATTCCTTAACAGAATTGATGGAAGACGTGTTTCGTATTTCATTGAAACTCATCGCCTAACGCGTTGAAAAAGGGGTAGAAAGTTATTTTTGGGATGATTTGCATCGAAGTTGATATCAATACTCCTTAGCGCTTTCGATTTAAATATTCTTTTATATTTGACATTCCAATTTTAAACAGTAAATTGCATTAAACCGTAGACGGATAATTACAGGTAGACAGGTCAAGATACGTATATGTCAAAACCTGTATGTGTGAGCAGGACTAAGCGTATTTTTGTCCCTATCTCGGGTATAGGTTTTTATAGTTTGACCTCAGTGTCGTTGAGGCCAAAAAAGTTTGTGTATATATGATATTTGTTGATGAGAGCAGTGAAACCCTAATTGTATGTTATTTGTGACTTTGTATCAGCGTTGCCAGACGTCCTGATTTTTTGCCCAACAGTGAATGTCCCGCTTTTCATCATCATCATCGTTGGACGTAGAAGTGGGAAATTATAAAGACACCACTGCACAGAAATGGCACCAGCTTTCCCGTGACGCGTCTTAAACACCACAGTGGTATTTAAGGAGAACCGCGCCAATGTGCGCTAAATGTCACTGTGATAGTATACAAAATACAAACTTCTAAGTCAACGCAATCAAAAGATACGGCCGTATATGCCTCATATTTTGATGCTCGCAAGGGAATCAAAACCTACAGGGTACTTCCCGTTGACCTAGAATCATACATTTTGGCAAGAAGCAATTCCAAGTAGCACAAATAAAGGAAGAAATCCGAAAAGAGTTTTGCAGTTACATAGCAAAAAGAAGAAAAACATTGCCATTATATCACAACATAATCGAAAAAAAGGAGAAAAATCTCCGAGAATCGATACCTGTGATTATTGAACTATTAACATAGGTACCTACAAGTTTCTTCGGAACTCTCGGTGCGACTCGCACTTGGCCGGGTTTTTTTAGTATATCCCGCTTTCGGCGATAGAATCCCGCTTTTTTTTACCCAAGCAGTTACAAAACACCTCTTTGACCCAAAAAAAAAAACTGGCAACGCTGCTTTGTATATAAGGTCCTAATAAATTATAGAACTTCCTCTTGAGGGATGAATGTATAGGTCATTAGTAATCAAAAAATAATAATAGAAAAAAAATCCAAGGGAAAAAATTTTTTTTTGTTTCAGTTGCATAGTAAATCTCCATACATTTATTAGGACCTTATATATCCTCAAAGATATTGTTTGGTGTGTAGTGATGATGAATTGTTGTGTAATTGGCTGTAAAAGCCGTAGTAAACGAAATGAACCAAACATAGCCTTTCATCGGTCAATAGTTTTTTTTTTAACTAATACAGTAAGTAAATCAAAGGATTACTATACTCAAGTGTTATTTTCATCTAAATACCTACGTTAAAAATCCAAATATATATGTAATTATGTCGAACTATCGCTATCTTCTTCGCTATACACTGACAGCCTTTCTACCTACAATTCTCTATCTACGCATTGCACCAACTTTTTTTAAATAAAATCGGATTTAATTTTTAAACATGTTTATAGGAGTATCTTAGCTACTTTTATTTTTGAACAATAATTAATGTTCCGCGCAAAAAAATTCAAACCGTTCGCGGGTGAAACCGCGGGGGTCTGCTAGTTATGAATAAGGGGATTAATATTTATCATACCATTTCTATCATTCTTAAGAATTAAAACAGGAGCTAAAGGAGTCATGACGCAATAACTTCCTTACTGTAGGATCGCTGCCACTAAAACACTAATTATCATCTTCTTATTATTATATGTCATGAGTTGACTAAGGAGTAAGGATACAGTTTAGAACAAACTTCTTCCGAAATCCTGCTAAGCTTCAGATTACAATGCAGTGACGTTAGTCCTATTTGGAGCGCTTTATTTTATTCTTTCCTGTACACAGAACAACAACGAGATGTGGACTGTAAACAATGCATGTTACAAAGGCCTTACAGAATTTCGGATGCCTACGCTTTAGGCATATTGCACAGGTTTTTTTCTTGTTCAAAATCCCTGACAATTCATCATACTCATTTTTGGTGAAGATTATAACTTCCACGCTTATGAGACGCGTACGTTATGTAATAAATTCGATAGCTTTTAGTGGACTGTATTTTTTGGAATTATTTTTGTGTAAACTTGTAAAGAAAATGCAGGCGTGCTGGGATTTTTTAGTAGTACTATGAGTTCCACAGTCTGCAGAACAAAGGAAACATGCACTTGTAAATTCTCTTTCAGCGACGTCTTTTTTTATATTGAATGGGCTTACGTTTGGCCTTGAACTGACTCGAAATATTACTTCAAAATTCAACAAACAGTAAATTTTTACTGCACCAACTGGATCACTTTTGCTAATAGTTAATTAGTATATTTTGGATAATTTGAATGAGGATGGAAACTCAAATTTCGGATTAATCAGGTGCAACGCAAGTTAAGTGCATATTGAAAAAGAAGGGATGCGGAAAGAGAGATAGTAGGGATATGAGTTTTACAATTAAGTAGAGTATTATATTATGGATAAAAACCAAAAATATCATTAATATTTATTTTTTAGAACTTAAAGCATTCAGGACTGTTGCGTGTATCGTTATCACATTGATTCTACTTATCCTTAAAAAAAGTAAGACACTAGAATTACTGACTTGAGTCAGTACAGTAAGCCTATTTTGGCTCTTTATTATAGCTGCAAAAAGATTAATATGTCGACAATAACAATATGTTGAACACAAGAACGTTCGGGTCATGTTTTTAGAGTACAGAGCAGATTTCTTATATGACTTGTTGTCCAGTTTTGTTAGGTACTTATACACAGTCATACACTTGGACTTATGTATATGTGTGTAATATAAGTCAAACAACATTTTTTCTACCGTTACATTTCCGTTTTAATGTCATTGAGTCACTGTATGGAGGTGCAAGGTGGATGACATCTTTAAAAGGGTAGATCTTCCGCCAGGCTGGGTTCTCTTGCCTGGGGACCGCGGTCCCACTGTACATGTCGGACAGTTAGTTTTATGCAGATTGCCGAGAAAACTTCATAAGCGCGCCACGCCATCTATCTTTCTGTTTGTGAACTATCTCATTGTAACTGATAGATTTCTGATTAACGCTAAAACTGAATAAAACAACGACGAAGATATATTGTATTATGTCGCCAATACAAGACTTATATTATATACTGAATAAATGAACCTATATATCATAGACTGGCATTTTCGCATCCAACCAACCCTGTACTTTCGTCAAGTCATCCAGAAAGGCTTTATTAATTTAAAATTAATTCAGCAGCCTACATCTTTATAATTAAATTCGTATTTCAACCAGAGTGTTACGAGCACGTAAGCTTATTACGGGAGCCCAAAATACGCACCAGAAGACTCGTATATTTTACCCGCTCCAAAAATGAAAATTTTTTTCATTCCGTCTGGGCAAGAGCGTGCGGCATTCATCATAATATTACTTATCATTACCGCGAATTTAGAAACAAAAGAGGCACATCAATCACTGTCGACGCAAAAAGCGTATGTTGAGCCATCCGAAATGGACATTTAAAAGGTTTTCTTTGCTTCAAAATAAAAGGACATTTACTGGAATAGGTGCGAAAACTTTTATTTTTGTTTTGACTCGACATCCGTAATGTATAATCATTTGTTGAATGTTTGAGGTTGTAACGTACTGAATTTGTGATGAATTTAATGTTCATAATGAAATAAAGGCTGTATTTTAACGGTATCTGTCATACATTAGTACCCAACTTATATGTCTTACCGATGTACCTACGCACAGGCCTGTCTCACTCCCATGTTTAGGTACGATTTCGCGCAACGCGCCCGCAGCGAAAGACGCGTGTGGGTATAAATACCTACGTACTTATATAAAGTGTTTATTGTTCTTATTTTAAAACTATTTTGTGTTGGTATCGTTGTTTTCATAGTACTAGATTTTTTGTTGTTGTTTCATTGTATTGTCCTAATGTCCTTTCTGACTTTATTAAGGTCGGCAAGATCTAATAGGCCCGTTTTGATAGCATACCAGTGTGTCAAAAAGAGAAGAGACACCCTCTTATCTAAACGGGCCACTGAGACCTCAACAACTCATGTGACTTATATTAACCGACTTCAAAAAAAGGAGGAGGTTTCTCAATTCGACCGTACATTTTTTTTTTATGTGTGTTCGCGGATAACTCCTTCGTTTATGAACCGATATTGATTTTTTTTTTAGAAACTGTTAGTAGTTCCAGAATAGAGAGTGTTCCCTCTTCAAATATACAAACAAACCAATGTTACGTTTTTATAATACCTACTAGTATTATTATACACTAATGAATATACATTAGTGTAGATTTTACTTCTACCTTTTTAGAATAACTAAGATTAAACAAACCACTATTTCAAAAATCAGTAGAATAATATTCAGAAAAATTTTACAATTCTAATTGTTATTACTTACTCAGTATATCCTTTTTTAAATAATTCTTTAACTTTATAATTTTTTATATAACAAACTTGAAGATTATTAATAACAAACGTTGTGAATTTCGGCTGACGGCCCTGGACTAGGTAGTCGTGCCGTTTCTTGTCCCGTCGTCAGTTATTCCAGATTTTATATGCATGTATGTTACTAAAACCCTTCCCCAAAATAGGTGTATTTAGTTTCGTAGACAGAATACACATTCAGTATACAAAGTATCAGTATAGGCCTAAAACTGAGATTTAAATATGCAGACATTTAAAAATAACTTTCTGCTCTAATACTAGTTAGCTAGGATATTTAAAATGTCATTATTCACGAAAGGAGAATAGTAATAGGTACATACATAACCGATAAGGAAATATTGAAGATTCATAATACGTCATTAGACAACCCTACCGTAAGACGTGCCGCGTCATACAGGATAGAGTTATACGATAGAAAGAGAGGGAAGTTGTAGGTGAATATAATTTTAGGCGCGCAGCGCTGCGCGTGCTGGATTGCGCCTTATTACGTCGTTCCAAAAGTCGCTTTTTATTTAAATGTCGTTTTCGAAGTGGGTTTTCTGTACGTAGTACTATTGAATATTCTGTGCTACGCAGAAGATCCATTTTCAAAGCGCGGGAAACTTTATTGGTTGGCAGCTGCCGCCATGTTAGCGCGCGCCGTGCGGAGGGGCGTGACTTGCGAGTGAGACGGAACTAACAGCTGCAGTGTATTATGAACCTTATAGTAGTGATCTAAGGTTGATTGTAAGTTTTAAGCATTCTTTCTTTAATCTTCGGGGCCATACTTTCTTTTCTGTGCGAACGAAGATTCACGACGCGCCATATAAGTTGGGTACTACTGTACAATGTCGAAAAGAGATTTCCGAAATGTAGGTATCTAGAAATTCTATTTAATACCATTAAATTTATAATAACTTTAAGATAAAGTATACATGTCTTATACTTACTAAAATTTAATAGATTACTTTTATAATAGATTATGTAATTTAGTTTGAGAATAATTAATTAAATTAGCTATGAATATTTACAAGTTTTCGTAATATGAAACTAATTCTCAGTATGAATCATATATGAATTTAAAATAAACAAACAGGATTATTTCTAGTATGTAGTTTCTAAAATGAAAGCTAAACTGATTTAAGGAGCCTACGAGCCGAGTATTAAAATGAAATATTAGAAACCAACTCTAGAAAATCTTGCTGGTCTATTAGGTAACTATATTGCAATAAGTTTTGATTTCAAACTAGTTCAATATAGACTTTATTAGGGTTCCGAACAAAAAAGGTAAAAAGGAACCCTTATGGTGCCACTTTATCCATCTGTCTGTCTATTTGTCCATCTGTCTGTATATCTGTCTATCTGTTCGTATGTCATAGCCATAGCGCTATATTTCAGCAACCACTAATACTATTGATGTTAAATTAGGAATGGTTTTAAATATTTATTTTATGCAAAATGGCCGAAATAGCGGACCGAAATTAAAGTAGGGATACAAGTTTAAATGGGCTTCGTTTCTATATTCCAAAACAGGTTTTTATTTTCTTTTGTGATTTTAGACTTTTGACGAAACATTACAAAAAAATACCATTGTCCACTTGTCTACGTTTTTTTTTTTAACTACTATGGTGGCAAACAAGCATACAGCCCGCCTGATGGTAAGCAGTTACCGTAGCCTATGGACGCTTGCAACACCAGGGGTATC
Organism: Polyploca ridens; assembly: GCA_951394255.1. Classification (NCBI taxonomy): domain Eukaryota; kingdom Metazoa; phylum Arthropoda; class Insecta; order Lepidoptera; family Drepanidae; genus Polyploca; species Polyploca ridens. The sequence continues at coordinate 10,426,192 of OX596267.1, forward strand.
ACTTGCGCGCTGCCGACCCTGAATAAATCTCTCCATACCCTAAGGATTATAGCTCAGTGGTAGTAACGTCGGATACCGAGATGAAGGTCCCGGGCTTGAGCTTTCGGTGAAGGAAAACATCGTGAGGACATTCATGCAATTATTACAGGAAAAATAGAATGATTGTTTCTATGCTTGGTCCAAACCAAGAAATATACATCCCAGTAAGTTCGGAACCCTCGGTGCGCGACTTAGACTCGGACTCGCACTTGGCAGTTTTATAAAATTTTGACTGCAATTATAAATGAAGTTTCATTAGAATTGAAAATCTTGTCTTTGTAAAAAGTCGTCAAGTAGAAACAGTTTGCAACTAAGTTTACAAAACCTAATCGGTTCTTGCTAAAACCTCACAGGTGTTCAGATCTTATATCTAGATTTTATACGTGCTAGAGTGAGCTAGAGCGCTATTCTTGGAATCCAGATGAATGAGTATATGTCATAGATTATCTAACGTGGAAGATTTAGAGACACTTTAAAATATTACTAGAGTAGATTATGTGACTACGAGAACTATAAAGATAGAAATATACTTAGAAATGAATGTATTGTTTTGGGTAATATTTTAGTTAAGGGGATTATGTAATCATAGTTTCAAAAAAGTTGCGCTTTGGTTTTTAAAATCTGTATGAATGTATGTCAATAAGTTGGATTCCAAAAGAATGGATTGTGCAACGATTGACCAACCCCCTTATTCATAATCGCTTTTTAACTAAATCAGTGTAATAGTGTGCCCCGTCTCACTCTTTCGATCACCAAATGTCACCTGTCAGATAAAGACTTCGGAATTTTAGCGTTTGATAACTTTATTATGAATAGTTTAAATTCATCGATGAATAATCCCCTTAAAATTGTAGTACCGAGAAATCCAACTTCGCAACTAATAAGTGATTTGGTCTTATAAATAACAGTGTTGACCAATCACTGCATCTATATGTTTAGTGTGTCCTTTACTTAGCCAATCAGCTATGCTATTTTGTAAAAGGTAAATCATCTCGAAAGTCATCTCGCAACTCACCTCGCATCTCGATTTGGCGCTGAATTATGTTTCAGAATACCAAATCCTACTAAAAACCGTCAAAATACTCACCTGTCGTAGTACATCTCACTTCCGTCATCATTCGATGGCGCTAGTGTCGAACTCACTGATTTTAAGAATAGGAAACTCTAATCTCATCGCGGATTCAGAAGTGATATTGCAAATGAACTTTACAGAATAGCACTACTGAGCGCATTATCATTGTCCTTCTTTGGGTTAACTGTTCTAAAATTGTTGTAAATCTTTAAAATATAGAAATAAAACACTCTAGCTCGTAATATTGGATCTCTAGGTCCATCTATTTACGCTCTGCATTGGCTGTCAGTCAGTCATCATTATCATCTGCCTGTCCTGTTCGAAAGATATATCACACCCTTCCTGGAAGAATGTTGTATGTGAAAAGTGACAACTTTTCAGGAGCGTAAAAAAACTGTCCTAAAAAATTTATCAATGTTATTAAAAATAAGTAGTATACATCAAATGATAACTAAAACTACCTGTGAGGGTCCTACGTTTTTATATTTTAAATGTACTCAATGTGTATTGAGAAAAACCTAAAAAGGAGCGTTGCGTAATTATTCCTCGAAACAGTTGATGGAGTAATTATGAATATTGCATTGTTGACATGCGCTGTTCGATATTATTGCAGATAACTCTGTATTTGCATTGAGATTTAGTAGTGCATTCAATGTGTAAGTGTCGTTTACATAGGTTTTCCTCGAGCTACTCGTTTGTGTAACAAGTATGCAACTACAGTTATTCGACAATATATTTTTAAGTCTTCGTTCAAAATTTATGTAAGTATGAATATGCTATTAGTCATATGGAACTTAAGTGAATAATTAAGTGCAAATATATTAACTTCGTTTTATGATGGAAATATAAATATTTAAATGTTGCAATATTTTACATAATTGTATTTAATTCCTTCATTTTGAAGATAAAAATTATGAAAAAAATTGACAATACGTATGAATTTTTTCTTGATTTTTTAGTGCAATAAAAAAAAACACGCAAGTCGACTTGCATCTTTGTTCCAGGGGGGTGCGATATTAGAGTATTATTAAGTATATAGCCGCTAAAATCTTTATATATAAAATTCTACTGCACGTGTCTAAGTCGCTAAATTCCTCCTAAACGGCTGGACCGATTAAATGATTTTTTTGTATGCGTTTGAGTGGCACCCTGGATGGTTTAGATAGGGTACGGTAGGGTAGCACCACTGGGCAGGGTAGCACCATGCGAACGAAGTCGCAGCAGCTAGTATTACTATATTTTTTTATATGTGAATAGGCTTCTGTCTAAACTCAATTTGGCTGAAGGTGGCAAAGGTCGGACAGGCTATTTAATTAGATTTAGATAAATGCTCCCCTGAGAGCTTTTTGAAAACAATCAGCTTGCGTATGACGCTGTAAAATAGTAACGTATTCAGTTTTTAATCCTTTCAATTGAAATATTTCATGCAGAGCATTATTGTATGTTGGGTTAGGGATTTATTCGCATTTTTTGTGACAGTGTTTTTAAATTGTGTATTTGCTATAAAATCTAGCGTGTGTGGGTGTATAGCGGTCTTTCATAGATGAACTAATGACGTCATCCTTTTATGTTCTTATGTGTGTAGTTCGATACAATCGGTTTAATATCGTCAAAGAAAACTCGCCACGTCCACGTAAGACCATGCACATAGATAGGGTTCCGTAGTAGACGGCATGGCTAATTGAATATAGCTCGTGAACTAAAAGACTCTCACTTATAGCATTTTTTTAGAAATATCAATATCTCTGAAAGCAAAAAAAAAATAAAATAAAAAATAAGTTTTGTTATTTTTACCTATAAAAGGTCACATAAGTCAAATAAGCTTATAATAATATTGTTGAGCTTGTGGTTGGCCCTCTGATTGGCTTTGTCAAGAACACGCCTGACATTTAGATGCAGTGTTTGGCCCTTACCAATTATGCCCTTATGACCTAGATAGAGAGAAAAATGCAGGATGTTAAAGGTGTTTGCTCCACACCTCAACATAATGTACTTATAAGTATTGTTTTCTAACGGTCTGGCAACACTTGGTCAGTCACTATTATAAGCTGCGCAATGAGTGCTACTTTTTGTGGTTAGGTCATCTACTTTAAATCCTTTACCTAGAAATACAGTTCATATATATATATTTATGTGGGTTTAATCCTACAAAGGGTCTTGTTATAAAAAAGCATTTTCACGCGTCTTAGAAATGTATGACGGATAACAGCACTCAAACAACGCTATTACAGGCGCAGAAATTCCTACGTTTTAGTTTCGTAATGTCCATTCATCCTTGCGGCCGTCTGTATTAGGGTTTTGTTTTTCTCGACCTTTTCCGTTCCCGGGACCCGGGAATAAAAAAACCCGGGAATCGGAAAATTATGAAAAGTTATTGGTTTTGTTATTTTTACATATCAAAAGTCAAGTTAACCCTTTCCTAACGGCTACTAGATACATTAATAAAATACGACTTTTAGCATTAAAATCTTTTAAAGGGACATATAAAGAGATAAATATATTTTTTTCAGATTTTTATTGGCATTCTAGGTATTATTTTCAAAACCTGGACTTTTTAGTACCGTCAGAGACTTTGGGTCCAAAAAAGTCTAGCTAATGATATAAACATACGAACTTTAGAAAAAATACTAATCACATTTTACTAAACTTCGACACCATGATATTCTAGAAACAGTTTTTTTTATTTCATTTAGACACAGGAAATCTTTGTTTGAGGCTTCGACTGGATGTTTTTCATGCTACAAACGTCACATTGCATCTTCAGTCTTTCTGTCGTCTTTTAGTGTAGATAACCCTGATTTACGTCGCTTTGATAGATTGGGGCTTGGAGTATTGTCTCTTGACAATCTATTTTTCTTAGAAATAGGTGGGTCTCTTTTCGACATAAAGTGGCACAAGCCACTTATCTTCTGAACTCTTTTACTGGCATTTGCTCCTGTAGTAGTCCTTGCACAATGTAAGCATTTACAATTGCCATATCCAGCATGCTCCAGAATAATCTATGCCACCACTTTGGGACTCTGTCAAGACAGTATAACCCTCTCCTATGATCTGCGGTATCTACCTCTCCCATGAATTAGTTGTAATGCTTCACAACATTGGGGCAGGTAACTGCAGATCTCGTGCCATCTCTTTGTTTTCACGAAACATTAGTTTCCTCGTGACCGTAGAAAATGGAGACAAAATGCGTAACTTTGTTATCTTTCCACTTCCCAACTCTAAAGTCAAGATTAGAAACCCTGTTGTCAAAGTCTCCTCTTTTCAATTTGCTATCAGACTTGTTAGGCAGTCCCTTTCTGTTCTGACAGTTCCACAGCCAAAGAACTACTCCAGTTTCAGTAGAATATGCTGGTAAGTAGTTTGCTTATCACTTTTTTTCCACCTTCGGTCTACTTCACATCTTTTCCATGAAGATGGTCTGGATGGTTTGGTGTGGTTTGGTGTTGCAACATTTACATCAGGGCTTGATGAAGAAGTAGTGAGTGGTACCTGCTGAGGGTTGTCCTTCTACTTCCAAATGCGATAACAGATTGATTTGGAGCTCTCTTTCTAGAGCTTCCTATAAATTTTTATCAGATCATTCTCCAAAATCCCTCCTTCCTTCACAGAAAGGAGGGATTTTGGAGAATGATCTCACCATCGGAAAATTCTACATCAGATCCTGCGTCGTGATCTGGAAGGTCTTCTAGGAGACACGCTTCGATCAGCGTGATGATTTTCAAGATATTCACTGTAAATGACCTAAAACAATACCTATAATAACTTTGTAAATACTAGTATGTAACAGTCAATACTGAAAATAAAATTATACCCAATGTCCCTGATGGTACTTTGCAGTCCCCATCAGAATTACGTAATTTTAGTATAGAAAACCCTTGAAATATATACATAATTTATAAAAATAATATTATTTATAAATCAAACTAACTAATTTACAAAGAAAAACAAAACTTACCTTGTAAATTCTATTTTTAATATTTTTCTAAAATTATCACACTTCACTTGCTCCGCCGTTTCTTCAAGCCTCAACTTGCAAGATTCACAGATTGGTTATTTTCTGTCGTCTATCAAATAACGCGTTTTAATTGGCTTACGAAATGGTACTCCTAAGGATCGACAGTATCATTTGTACGTTGCGCGTTCGGGTATTTTAAATATGTGGAAGGAAAGTAGGCAGTACGAATTAGTACCGTCAGATAGGAAAGGGTTAAACACGTAATTGAATTATATTAGTTGCTTATCTCACAAACAGTTAAAAAAAAACACCTGTAGATTTATATGACAGTTTTTACCTACTTCTGAGAAATATAAACAGCTATTGTAAGTAAATTACGTGTTTAAGTAAAAAGTAACAATTTTCTTTTTTTATTAAAAAAAAATTTTTTCACCTAATTCTGAACCTGCAGTACCGAATCTAATCATAGTAACTACAAAAAAAATCACCTGTAGATTGATATGATAATATTTTTAATAAAATATTAATATAAAATAGTAATAAAAATATTATTAAATGACGTGTTTTATAAAACAGGACAAAAGACAAATAAGGTTATTTTAACCTTATTTTAAGAGCTTGTGGTAGGCCCCCAGAGCACATTGTCGGTGGTAGGGAATTTTAACCGACTTCAAAAAAAGGAGGAGGTCCTCAATTATATAGTATTTTTTTTTTATATTTGCTGCTTCATAACTCCGTCATTTATTAAACGATTTGGAAATATTTTTTTTATTTGAATGGGTACACTTCCTTTTTGGTCCCATTGTCATCAGATCAGGATTTGATTACTTCTTAGTGTACTTTGAAGTCGGTTCAAGTATTTTTGTAAAACAGTCCAATTATTGGAATAGATATCAAACAAAATGAATTGCGCTTTGTTAGATGATCTAGGTATAATAAGATTGTGTGTAGTTTCACAGTCACACAAGTCCATTTCACAAACGAAATAACGTTGTTTATATCTCAAATACTATCAGAATCTGTAACTGATAAATGCTTTAGCAAATCATTTGCAGATACCTTTATTATCCAATCTATATGCGCAAATTGAGTATCCAAACCAAAATCTAATTTTCCAGGAAATTCTATGCATAGGTGCATAGATAGATAGGTGGTGTGGGACACAACCAGTGTTGCCAGATTTTTTTCAGTATCTTTTGATTGCGTTGACTTAGAAGTTTGATTTTATGTCACAGTGACATTTAGCGCACTTTGGCGCGGTTCTCCAGCATATCCAATATCTTTGGTCTCTCCACACCACTGCCACAGATTACTAAATAGTTACTACGTAACCAACCACAGCGGTGTTTAAGACGCATCACGAAAAAGTTGGTGCCATTTCTGTTCAGTGGTGTCTTTATTCCCACTTCCACGTCCAACGATGATTTCACCGTCGAATAATCCTCGAAAAGCGGGACAGAGCCTGTCCCGCGCGGGACATTTAATTTTGGGCTAAAAATCGGGACGTCCCGCCAAAATCGGGACGTCTGGCAACGCTGGACACAACCATTGGTATGCGACTATCACCTAGATAAAAGGAATTAACGCATCAGCTTAAACGTTTTCTCGGCTGGATTTAGAACACCACGTGCATTTAATGTTAATTAACTTCATGTTCGGAATTGGAAACTTATGAAAATACCTAATGCAAATAGCAGGATCTTTTGTTATGGTGATCTATGGTGAAGGCCTGTGTTTGGTAGTGGACAAATGTTTCCAGTAATGATAATAGTCTGATTCGCGCACCGAGGGCGGAACCTTCCTTAGACGAATATATCTTTTTTTGGGTCATAGGTACAGTGACCAACTGATAAGGCGCGTCGTGAATCTTCGTTCGCACAGAAAAGAAAGTATGGCCCCGAAGATTAACGAAAGAATGCTTAAAACTTACAATCAACCTTATTTAGATCACTAATATAAGGTTCAAATACACTGCAGTTTTTAGTTCCGTCACACTCGCAAGTCACGGCGCGCGCTAACATGTCGGCAGCTGCCGACCAATAGCGTTTCCCGCGCTTTGAAAATGTATCTTCTGCGCAGGTAAATCGGTAAGCCATATCCCATCAAAAAACATTCTGTAAAAAACTAGCCAAGTCTCGATGGAGCTGCTTGTTTATGTCTAAAAAGTAATGAAATCTAGACAAAGTCGTGCCAAGTCTAAGGTTCCTTACTGCGATTTCTATATTATTATAGTTAATGTTGTGTGACTTGGCCGTTGAACATTCTTTATACGTTAGTGGGTACAAGTACAGATTGGTGCAATGGTGTCATGGAACACCTGGTTTTGTACCCTTGTGTTCCCTTCAACGGCCAAGTCACACAACATTAACTATAATAATAAAGAAATCGCAGTAAGGAACCTTAGACTTGGCACGACTTTGTCTAGATTTCATTACTTTTTAGACATAAACAAGCAGCTCCATCGAGACTTGGCTAGTTTTTTACAGAATGTTTTTTGATGGGATTTCACTTCTTTTTGTAGAAAATGAAGCGGCCCACCAAGTTGAATATTTTTTGTAAAGGCGGTATGTCGATCTCTAATAGTTTGGTTGGGCTCTTGTGTTTTCTAATCAGGGTCACCAGGTACTCCAGATCTTCGATTATCCTATTTTTTATAGTTTTCCCTTTATGTGGTCATTAAACCCTAACTCTGTACCAAATTTCAGCTCTCTGAGTTTATGGGAAGTACTAGTTCTATTTTGATGATCATGAGTGAGTGAGTGAGTGAGTGAGTGAGTGTCATAAATGTGAAACTTTGCTTTCGCTTAACTTCGGAACTAAATGACCTACAGACTTGAAATTTTGGATTTTAAGTATGTGATTATAGCTTACTGGATGACGAAAATTTCTGCGTTCGGGTCTTATCCAGAGGTTCTCAAATAGGGGCCTGAAAATGCTGCGAAATGGTTCCAGTAAAGGATGGTACGGCAGTGTTTGCTTCGCGCTCGACTCGGCGGGGGCACTGCCGTGCCCCCCGATCTGTTGGGTATTACTGTAACTGTTGTAAAACCAGGCCGCATATCTAAGTCCCGTTAGTATCCTTTGAACAGGGGATCCTTATTTTTTTTTAACTTAATGGCATGTGTTTGACCACAATCTCACCATGGTTAGTGATGATGGCCGAAGGTGGTAAGCACACCTAGAAGGAACTGGCTCTCAAGTGCAGCTGTCTAACACACCGATAGGTGCTTGGCGACAGATTTTCAACATGAGGGTGGTAGCCAGTGTGGTGGGTACTTCAAAGTACCCTATCATCGTGCTATGGTTTCATCACTATGTTTTCCTTCACCGAAAGCTCAAACTCATTGTAGGATTATAAAACCTCAATCCGATTTTATTTAAAAAGAAGTTGAATTCATATAAAAGCTTGGTGCATTGCAATCTTATTCTTATATGTCTGTGAATGCAATACTCTTTAAAATTGGAATGTCAAATATAAAAGAATATTTAAATCAAAAGCACTAAGGAGTATTGATATCAACTACGATGCAATTCACCCTTAAAATAAATTTCTACCCCTTTTTAACCCCATTAGGCAATGAGTTTCAATAAAATACGAAACACGTCTTCCACTAGTTCTGTTAAAGAATGTTTATGCAAAATTTGAAGCAGATTGGACCAAGGAATCACGTTGTCCCATACAAGCTTTGCCCCCATTTTTCACCCCCTTAGGGGTAGAATTTCGGAAAATCCTTTCTTATTGGATGCCTACGTCATACAAAGAACACACCCTCCAAGTTTCAGGTCTCTATGATCAGCGGTTTAGGGTCTGCGTTGATCCATCAGTCAGTCATAACATAACATAAATATACTTTATTTGTACACCACAAAAACAGTACACAAAAAGAAGGAAAACAAATACAAGAGGAAGTGATACAAAACAGGCGGTCTTATTCAGGACAAAGCATTTTATATGTATAGATAATATCTATATAATATTTGGCATAGATATAAGATACTTCTGGAACGTCAACTTGTAATAAACGTCATCAACATTGGCGAAATGCGGATTCTAATTGATATAATATATTGATATATAGTTTGGTATGGCACGGCAGTTAGTTTCTCCCTTAGAGAGTAAAGGCAAATGCCCGTTTTGGGCCCACCGTGGACATTACTATACAAAGAAATGATTTTGTTTATTAATTTTGATATTTAAAAATGTGAATATTACATTCATTTAAACAGCTGCCACTTTAATAAACAATGTTTCGTATATTAAAAGAATTTTAATAGTCAACGACGTCAACGTTGCAAAATGTTGCCAGCGTTTAAATCACGTTTTTGTTATCGATACTAAATCGATTTTTAATAAAAATACAACATTCATCAGAATACACAAATAGAACATTGCTTACACAACGTAGTTCATAAGCCATTTAAAAAGGTGGTTTTAAATAACAAAGCTATCAGTTATTTAGCTATTTAAAATAAAGAAGTAAATGAAGTTGATTAAAAAAGAAACGATTAATCGATTACGTGTGATGGATTCAACCTCGAGAAGTAAGTTTTGAATCACTTTACAAAAGAATATAACCAACAAAGCAACCTTCTGAACCAGTATTAGTTTTAGTCAGACTTTTCATGCAAAGGTCTTTTTGTAAATGATTTTGAATTTGATACAAAATATTTATTGTATATGCCTGTTTGACCACAATCTCACTATAGTAAGTGATTATGTCGCAAAGGTGGTAATCACACAAAGCCTAGAAAGGTAGTGGCTCTCAAGTACTGCTGCCGGAACACCTCAGTAGATGCTTGTTGATAGATTTTCAACTTGGGAGTGGTAGCCAACCAGGTCGGTTGACTACAAAGAACCCTACTCACGCTATGGTTTCCTCACATTTACCTACACCGAAATCTCAAGCTCATTTTAGGATACAAACCTACAACCTACACAGCGGCATCCAATCTCACTACCACTGAGCTATCATCGCTTTATTTGTTTACGGTCTTATGTATGTATCGGCGGACAATCGCCGTTTGTATTGAAAACACCGTTATTCATATTAACCGTATCTATTTATGAAACGGGTACTGTAAATAATTAAATTAGAACACGCACACACGTAAAATATTTCAACAATATAGAAAATATAACAATTAAATATTAAAAAGCTTGTACTTAACTCAAGGTTGTTTACTCCTTCACGTCTGAGCACAGAATGAATTTGCAAGCTCGGTTCGCTATTGCTTTTATAGTTTTTATACGCCTGGAATCTACCCTCAACGATCAACACTTTTATTTTGAATAAAATGAACAACTTCCGGTTGATTTAAAATCATAGAGTGAGCTGTCAATTAAAATACTGAATTGTTTGTAAAAATATAAAATATGAAAAGGTAAATGAATATAGCCTGAAATAATTCAAGAAATCACAATCATTTGAACAATAAAATTATAATAAACATATTCTTGCCTATTTGAAATCTTTAGAATAGCATTAAATAAGTCAGTTTTAAATATTACTTATACCGACATGATGATCGGAATTGTTTGGCGCCGACATATGCTATGCTTGTTTTATTAGCCTAATCCTTGTGACTACCCAATAGTCTATAACTAAAGAACTTCTATTGTGTATTGTTTAAATTGCTTAGGGTACTAAACAGATTAATTACATAAGATTAAAAAATAAGATGTTATGTTAAAATGCTGTCAATGTATCAATTGAATGTTATGTAGAAAAAATAAAATAAAAGCTTATTAATTAAGAATACTTTTCAGATATTTTTTGTACCCCTATAATAATAATAATAATAAAAATAATAATAAAATTCTTTATTTGCAGGTAGAGGTACCCATAATGGTGCTTACATACTTAAAAGTAGTAAATGTAAAATTAAAGCTAAAACACAATACACAATAGTGTTGAGGTCAATAGACTTATACTTAGTAAAACTACACACTAGTGTAAAGGTCAATAGACATGTATAAATAAAACAGTAGTTAAAAAATAGCAATAACAAAACGTTTAAAATTAAAATTATTTTCGGTTCTCATCCATATGAAGAGAAAGCCAATGTCTGAAGATTGGACTATTAAAATCGTGACACACAGCCCTCAGGATCGCATTCTGTGATATCTGCAGTCTTCCCCAAAATGACGCCACTCGCGTTCTAATTACGGCAAAGAAGTCAGGCACCCCCATCTCAGCGAACATACCAGACGCGCTGCAGTACCGCGGCTGACGCATGAGGATGCGAAAACAATCATTGTATTGCACCCTCATGGTACTATATACTTTTCGACGGTATTTAACCCAGAGTTGGCAGGTGTAGAAGCATTGACAAAAAGCATTGAAAAGTGTCAGTTTTACCTCTTTGCTACACCTGCCAAACCTTCGCGCCAGCATGTTGCACCGTACAGAAAGTGCCCTCCTCTCACGTTCTATATCAGCGTCATCGTTCAGATTATCCGTAATAATATGACCAAGGTATTTGAACCGCTGCACCATCCTCACCACTGCTCCATTCAACCGTAACACCGGAATGTTCTCCGGACCCTTCCCTGCCCTAAATACCATCGCTTCGGTTTTATTAACATTATATTTCAGCCCATGAGCAGCTGCATAGTGCTCACAGACTGAAAGCAACCTACTTAAGCCTTTGATCGATGGGCTGAGGAGAACCATGTCATCGGCATAACTTAGGTTGTTTACACATAGTCCACCTATGTGACAACCTATGCGAGTCCCCCGCAGCTCTTCGATCAGCCCATTCACGTAAATATTGAAAAGATCCGGAGATGTCAATCCACCCTGACGTACACCACATTCTAACCTATAGCTGCTAGAAAAGGCGTCGCCCCACTTAACTGTATTAGTTTGGCCCCCGTACCAAGCCCTCAACAGATCAACCACCTCCCCTGAAACACCTGAATCGCGCAGTTTTTTCCAAAGAATCGAATAATTCACTAGATCAAACGCACGACTCAGATCGAGAAAACAAGCATACACTGATGTTTTGTGTTCCACGTAGTAGTTAACTGTATGTTTTAAACTTATAATGGCAGTATCTGTCGAAAGGCCAGGACGGAAACCAAACTGTGCATCATCAATGGTAACATTCCTTAGCAGTTAAGGCTGGATCAGCCGTTCAAACACCTTACCCAATATTGTACCCAGAGATATAGGGCGGTAGTTAGCTGCAGAGCCACGATCACCAGTCTTGTTCTTTATTATGGGTACGACTATTGTCTTAGTAAGGTCTGGCGGGACAAACGAGTATTGAAGGCATAAGTTAAAAAGATGACTTAACTTTGTGTACAAATGCGAACCTGCGTGAATAATGTGCTCGAGACTGAGACCGTCATAGCCTGGTGACTTCCCATGCTTCATCCTTCTCACTGCTAATGCTACCTTTTCAGGCGTGAAGCGAATCTGTGAGAGTTCAGTACTCGGCTCATAGACATTCCCAGTCCCAGACGCATTCCCTAATATAGGTTGCGGTTCAACTGAAAACATTTTAGCGAACATGTTGGCAATTTGTTGTGGATCCTGCAGGCTGCCGACACTTATAGGCAAACTTTGTTTACAGTCAAATTTCTTGGTTTCTTTCCAAAATTTTACGAAATTTTTATTTTTCCTACTTTTAGCCAAAATATCCAATTTTATTTGTTCTTCATTACTTTGACACCATTTTAATTTACTTTTAAATCTATTCCGACTCATAACCATATTATCAAAAGTCAACCCAGACCTTGGCTTTCCCGACATTAACCAACAGTTAAAGTAACTTCGATATAATTGGTGTACTTCCTTTACATGGAAATTCCACCCAGGTACCTCTTTATTAACTCTTCGAGGACGAGAACAACAAGTAACAATAGCACCATTTTGTAAAACAGATACGATGTCGGAATATAATTGACATATAAACTTATAATGATCTTCTATCTTGGAGCATTTTTTAAAATCATAACCATTAACACAGCAATCACACACAGAACTATCTACATCTTCAATTTGTGTCAACATATCCCTACAATACCTATTATATTGTTCTATTTGACTTATATTCCGAACGCCCCATTTGATTTTATCCTGCTTAATATTACTCCTAAAAACACGCCCTTCTGACATATTATAAATATCCAAGGTAACGCGTAATGGAAAGTGGTCTGACCACGACACGTCACTCGTCACCACTCCCACCGACACCACAGTTTCCCAGGCTGCTTTGGTCGTCAGACAATGATCTAGCCACCTGTGAGTGCCGTGCGCTTCACTCACAAAAGTAAATATGTCCGTATTAATGCCTAACTTCTCTATATCTGCACAATACCACTTCTGCTCTTCACAAAAATTCAGAAGCTCCTTTCCAAACCGTGCAGTTGGATGTGCATTAAAATCGCCGAGTACATACACGGCTTGTACATCGTTCTCATCTATAATAACACTCACTCTCGCTAAGCAATCCGTAAACTCGGGTAGATTATTAGGATCGTCGGTTGGCATGTACACGTTTATAACTATGAACGCGCGCTGCCCCATGACTACACGTATCGCAATTACTCGGTTACACAAACCTTTAATAACAGTGACATTTGGAAATTTTGATTTATTCCACAAAATTGCAAGGCCCCCATACGGTCTCCCGCGCAGGAGGCCTGCCGATGTGTCTACTGATGATATCGCTGCCGATGAAAAGTCATCATCAATGCTTTGTACATAGTCAAGATCGTGTGGTAAGAGCCAAGTTTCCTGCAATGCAACGATATCAGATTCCTTACATAAATCACGTACATACGACACACATCTTTTTATGGATTTGCAATTAAACGAAATCATTGTCGTCAACTTTCTATTACTATTGGTTGTACTAATCATGTTGAATTAAAATTGTTAACGTTTTTCTCGGTAGTGGTATTACGCTCGCGAAATATTCTGAATTTAACCCCAGATGGCCAGAAGTCAGTACTCAAAAATAAATCTAATTTATTCCGCGCAAGCGAAACTTTAAAGGAGTTAAAAGTTGTCACATTTTTCTGAGGTAGAAGTTGTACGTTTAAACAATTTTCCCCCTTATCCTGTATATGCTCCCGTACCTGTTCCGCAGTAGTATCTTTCGATAATCTCGATACGTATATCATCACGGGCATTTCCGCTGCTTGTATTTTACTAGGGCCCTGCGCAGAACCACACTTGTTACTGGCTTTTTTCTTATTTTTCTTGTGTTACTTCGATAAACTCGTCATTAGTCTGTATGTAAGTGTTGTTTACGTTCCCCTATCCCTGTACCTTTAAAGAATGGAGTAAAATATAATAATAACTGTTGTTTCTGGTTAATTTTTACACATCAAGCATAAAACAAACATAAATTCTTAATATTTTTTGCAGTAAGACATATTTTCATAATGTAAAATAACCTTAAAATGTTTTATTAATTTCTACTCTTTCTAAAACAATGGCATCCTTTTAAATATATTTTTTAGATATCTGATGAACATATGATTTTAAAACACTAAATTATTATACTCATTATTGCTGTCCATCCTGGGCCCAAGACCCTATGGATCGTGGGCATTCCCCTTTAGCTCGTCACTTAGTACATATCCCCTGAGAAACGTATCACTCAACGTTTCATATAACGTTTCGGATATCCTTCCTTCGTGTAAACGTCACGGACTCCATCTTAATTGTATGTTGTAAATGTGCAATGCATATGGGACATGTACAGTCGGCTTGATATTTACTTTAAGGATTTTAAAATGAATAATGAAAATACGTAATTCGATGTGGATAGAGAATGGTTGCAGTGTCAACGGGACCCAACATTAGATTCAAAAATTATTACCTACTTACATGTTATTTTGCTAAAGCCGATAAAATTATCGTATATAAAAAACACGCAAATGCTGAATACAAATATGTGTTTTTTTTTTTTTTATTTATTTATTTACTTAATAAAAAATATACACTTTTACATTTAAAATATCTGCCAAACTGCATTGCAGTTTGTCGGCAAGTGTGTTCTCATGTTACATTTATCTATATAAGTGTATGTTAGAGATAATCTAAGTACATAATAATATAAATCCCAGAGATATCCCTATATATGATAAATTTTAATGGCAATCTATCATTTAAGGACATAGTGACAGGTAGTGTTTTCTGAGGACCTTTTTTAATTGCGTCTTTGTAATTACATTATTTGTTAAGTTTTTCGGCAACTCATTAATGAGTGTTGGTGTTATCCATTTCCTTGCGCGTTTACCAAAATAGTTATGAGTTCTAGGTACACATAGTTTCTTTTGTTTTGACAGTCGGGTTGGATACTTATGTTCTCTTTCTTTTTTGTTTTCATACACCTCAAATTGTTCCAATATTATCATCATTTTTACTTTTAAGTCCACGGGTAATATGTTACAATAGCTTGCTATATAGCAAGTAAATTGCTATATAGCAAGTTTATAACCCTTATCAAATTACGAAGGTGAATTGGATCAACAAAACATTGATGTCGGAGGCCTAAAATCCGCGGATTAACGGAGACTTCTGACTACAATTATTTTTAATCCACGACCCTTGTTATGATTATTTATTTATTTTTAATTGTATCCACATATTAATTGAATTTATTCTCGAAGAAGAACGAGTAATTGATATCGCTCTAAAAGTTGAACCTTTTAACTAAAAAGTAATCCAATGCTAACTTGATGACAATCGGACCAAACGACAAGTGTACCCTTCCAAACAAAAAAAGAATTTTCCAAATCGGTTAATAAATGACGGAGTTATGATGATAATGAGGTAACAAACATAAAAAAAAGAAAAAAACCTTCTCCTTTTTTTGAAGTCGGTTGAAAATAGTTCATATTAAACAAAAAGTATCAATGCCACAATATGCCAAATGAACGACTACGGTCGCTAATCACTCAAATATTTAGCCGTATTATTCTACGACGGTAAAAACCAATAAAAACTAGAAAAAAAAACCTGCCTCGTGCTGAGCATCCACCATTAGTAACCAATTTATTTTCATACGTCTTGTTATACGACTGACTGTACCTCGAAAATAGATATATTCAGTGATTAGACATGTAGGTCATATGCGACTCTTGAGTCTGCGAAGTTAGACAGTTGTTAGACAAATAACTTACAATTTTAGGTAAGGATTTGGCATAATAGGTACTAAAATAGGATATTAGCTCCACCCTCCGCCAAGTTTCAACGAGATTGGAAAGAATTAACATAACTGAAAATTATGCATTTATATTGCAGATAAAGTTACCGTTTCGATATAAGCGAAAGTTTTTACTATATATAATTTAATGCATATCTCTCAATTCTCTTGAAAACGGCTTGTCTGATTTGGATGATTTGTTTCATAGATTTCACGGTACGGTTTTACGGTTGTACATATTGTAAGCAGTATGGTACAGTTCACAATTTATCGGGGAGTTTACAATCTCGCTAGGTAGATTATAAACTAACGGTTTTCACAAAAATACGGTGACATATACAAATTATAGACAAACAAAAAGTAGTGCAAACAATTTTGGAAGCCTTATCGCCGAACAGATTCATTCTAAACTAAACTAACTAGGACAATAGGATACATAATAGTATTATTAGGATAAAGTATGTATGTATATAACATATTTGCAGATGATGTACAATACGGTTTCATATAAGCCTGGCGTCTTTACAGTTACTCTCAAGTTTCATACTTTTGTTTGCGCTGTACGCGCTAAATTCTAATCATGCGCTTGTACATGTATCACCTAGGTCATGGTTATAAGCGGCTGCAACTATATATTTCAATATTACGATTTCAAATCTTTGAATTATTTTAATGTAACGACAAGTTTGACGGCCTGTTTATTATTAAAACGTATGAAAAACTTGGATTTGGA
Source organism: Polyploca ridens (assembly GCA_951394255.1). Taxonomy (NCBI): domain Eukaryota; kingdom Metazoa; phylum Arthropoda; class Insecta; order Lepidoptera; family Drepanidae; genus Polyploca; species Polyploca ridens. The sequence continues at coordinate 10,443,157 of OX596267.1, forward strand.
ATACTCAGATAATTTATTATGATTATTCTTTTTTTAATTTAGCTTGTGAAATAAATAAACCAGTGAACAAAAAGCTAGATAGAGTCTGGCATACGAAAGTAGAACCTGAAAAAGCGCGGCATATTAAAAAAACTAGATGTGGTATCACTAAGTATAGTAGGAATAAATTGTTTTGATACTTTACAAAAAAAATATATAAATTTTAAGTTATGTTTGATTTTCCTAAATAATATTTGCATGTAAATGAGTTAAAATTGTACATAAACTCGTATATTCTATTTTTATATAGAATGCTTTTAAATAAATAAATAAATAAGTATCCTGGGATATTCCTCACAAACAGTTATCTGATCCCAAACTAAGCGTACTAAATATTCAAATAAAAAAAATGTGTTCTTTTTTTTCTAGTTTATATTTTTTTTACCTCCGTAAGAACAATATAGATATATGTTTCAGTGATTAGCGACGTAGAAGTTCATTAAGCATATTGTAAAACATTAAGATGATCGAAAGAATGAGTAGGTGGACACTATATCACTGATTTAGCTATAAAGCCATTATGAATATAGGGTTAGTATCAAAACTGGTTATAGTAAACTAGTTGACACTTTTTATGCCGGGTGACGAAATAGAATGTTGCCATGTAAAGAGTTTCAATTACAGCCAGGCTCAACTTTATAGTAAATACAGCTTTTCATGTAAAACTGCAGTTTTTTACCAACCTATTACCTATTTATCTCTTGTGTAAAATGATTAGTCGTTCTTAATCAATTGGCAAAGTTAAGCTACCAACGTCGTGGTCGGTACCTGGATTGGTGACCATCTAGTGGTATTTCAAATCGAGCGTTTCGGTTATCACTTAATTGTGATAGTCGTTAAGCTAGTTGGATGCCTCCTAGGCGGCTTGATAACTCCAGCAGTAGGTTGACCACTAGCATACCTCCACCGATACGCAATGGGCACGCGTGGTGGAGTAACTTCTTATTCTCTTGCACTCTAACTTGTGAAAGGAGGCCTTTGCTCAGCAGTGGGATATTATACGCTGATGATGATTACCTATAAAAAAAAATATTTTTACGTATCTGAAACAATTTGAAACATGTTCATTGCGTGCAGTCTAGGAAAACTACGACTCGCATAAAAAAAAAGCAATTTTTGGGCGTCGTTTGTGATCATAATTATTATGATAATCACTTAGTGAAACATAAAGGTATTTTTGCTATTACCAAAACCGCTATATCTAGAGAGCATATCCGCAGTCTTACTTCGTATTATTACCTCCCCGCTTCAAGTTGAGATTAAAAGGCGTTGTCTTTGATTACTTACTGCTTGTATACTACAAAGGACTTTATGATTTAAACCGTTAATAATAAATTTGAACCTCTATCAATTTTCTAATTCTAGGTTAATAATTTATTAAAATTCCGCCCTATACTTGAAGGGCCAAGAAACTTCCAAGCTTTGTGCACTTACAACCTTCGTGGAACTTGCTTTTAGAATTCTGTTAAACGACGTGTTTGTTATTCTGTTAAAATTAGTTAAGGGTAAGTACCTACAAAGAAAATGTAAACATAGTGTTCCTATATAGCTTAGACACTCACTGTTGTTACCAGGATATAGCCTGTGATACTCCAGAAATAAAGACAAATCTAAAACGGCTGTATTTTGTAACTACGAAATTCGAAACATCGATTGACTACCTATAGTGCGAATGTTCATAAGTTTGTAATACGTTAGTCAGAAAGTCCCTATGTTATTGCGAAAAACTTAACAGATTTTCGCGATGGAAATCATGCAAACTAAACTTTCGAAAAACTTACTTCGTGATGAAAAATATTCGAACTAAAGTTTTTCGCAATAGCATACATTCGAATAAAAGTATTTCGAACTCATGAACATTCGCACTACGGTCAATCGGTGTTTCGAATTTCGAAGTTCCAAAATACAGTCGTCTAAAACGATAGTACAGTAGGTAAAATATCAATCTACATTCAAATATGTTTACCTTTTTTTACTAAAAAAATACGTACAAGTGGCTACAATCCTATTATATATGATATTTCCACGATATTTCCTTTGGTATTTAGAGAAATAATATATATTTTTACCCAAATGTGACTGAATAGCACAAATATAAATACACCTTTTACCTTATAGATATGGAAACCTAAATAAGGATGGCTATTTTTAGATTTTTCTCATATGTAGACCCCATTCTAGTGGTTTATTCTTTCACAAGGAGAAAATCACGAGCGTGACATTCTAGTTTTAGACGTCATATAGCCTCTCAGATGATTGATAGCCCTGGCTGACTGATGATGCTGCATGCCTGAATTCTCCAAACGACAAATAGAATAAATTAAGTACTCCATAGACTTGGTCACACTACTCAATTATTTAACCTCACAAATGGTTGCTCTATACCATCTATGGGCAATCAGGGGAATTATTCAATAGTTTTGGGTTGGGGAATGTTCTACAAGACGAATGTGGATACTTCTATGTTTTAGTGCGCAATATAGTTTCTGTTTGTTAAGGGATGGAATGGATGTTATTTATGATACCCATATGGTATTCTGGTTAGTTTTAGGTCTAGCGTTTGAATGGGTGTGGCATACTCATGCAGCTTTGACCTAGGGTTTACGTAATGGCTTTGACTTTGTTTTTTATACGAAGAAGTCGGGAAACAAGTCCGCCTGATGGTAAACGGTTACCGTAGCCACGCTACCATTCCTTCCCATCCTCGCAATGAACTCTGGGCCAGTAGACAAGATGGTTGTCGACAAGCGTTATCGTTAGTAAACGATCAACCTTTGTATGGGATTGACATTTCAAATCAAAATATCACGTGATTTTTAACAATATGTTATGTCAATCCCATCCCACCAAAAACATTTTTATGTAAAATGTTGCCGCCAAGACATATGGCTCGTACTTTCAAAAAGTTATCAGATCTCATGTAGAGCCAAGCTTATAACTCTACATGCACTTACTCTACAAGCCCTAACTTCACAAACTCTACACACCGTAGTCAAAATTATGTGGCTTGGCCGTTTCGCTACCGTCACATGGGAGTAAGGTGAAAAATGTATTCACTGTTCATTACTTTTTTGTTATTCAATAGTTCTTGTAGTATTGAAACGGCCAAGCCACATATTTTGACTACGGTGTGTAGAGTTTGTGAAGTTAGGGCTTGTAGAGTAAGTGCATGTAGAGTTATAAGCTTGGCTCTACATGAGATCTGATAACTTTTTGAAAGTACGAGCCATATGTCTTGGCGGCAACATTTTACATAAAAATGTTTTTGGTGGGATTTCACTTCTTTTTGTAAGTTGCTTATGTTTTTTTTTGTTTGAAATTTCCAAGTTTTATAATTTTTTTGTTGTTTCTATACGAATACAAGCTTACATACCAAATTTCAGCTTTCTAGGACTTCAGGAAGTACCCTATGAGTTTTGATGATCATCAGTGAGTCAGTGACGAAATCGGGGTTTTTTAGATATCAATAAAATCTAAAGTATAAGAGCTATGTTATTGAAACTTAATATGTTTAATAAGTTTACTATAGACATCATGTCCTGAGAATTTTGTTTATCTGGTATAATCCAAACCCAAGTTATGAGAGTTCAAAAAAACGACGAAGCGCTTCGAGAAAAGGTAGGTAGTGCCCTTTCGCTTCGCTTGGCTGTCTTTGCAGGGGGCACTTCCGTGCCCCCAGATACAAAGGTTGATCGTTTACTAACGATAACGATTGTCGAAAACCATCTTGTCTAGGGGGGCTGGCATTTAAGTTACATTTTAGTGTTTCATTATAATGATTAAATTTTTAATCAACTTTATTATTTTGTCCAATTCAATGACAACTTATCAAATTATATTCGTCACACCAACACCTACATCGAAAAAGGGCTAAATCAAAGTATTTTATTAGCTGAATTCTAGTACCCTTTCAAAGCCTTTCATCAGAGCAAAAGTTTGAACTTGATCTAATTAGTTATCTGTCTGTATTTGTCCGAAAACTATTCGAACTAATCCTAATTGGTGTGAAGGTGGCCCATTCAGCCGTTGTGTCACGTATCAAAGTTAATAGAACTTGCTTCAGAGATTTCTAGTCTTAGCTTAGTTTCAAGAAAATTATTAAGAAGTTTCAGTTGGCTGTAGGATTATGTTGCATGTACCAAGTTAATTTAATGACTTTATGTTTATTGGTAATAAAATTAACTTTTTAACAAAAAAATAAACTGCCTTCAAAGTAGGTATTTATTTTTGAACGTTTAGTTTCATCTATATGAAATTTATATGGGACCATTTTGGAATAAACCCCTTTCGAACAAAAAAATAATTTTGCAAATCCGTCTATATATGACGGAGTTATGCCCGAACAAACATAAAAAAAAAACATAAACAAGTCGGTTAAAAATATAATTCAATACGTTGTCCAAAACATTTTCTCAGTTAAAGGCTTGGTTTCTTCATTCAAATTTTCTGTTTTACATACTTTTGAATTAAACACACGCTCTAATGTCGGTAGGTTCTTATCACAGAAATAGATATTATATTTCTGTGGTTCTTATTATGTTACGAGTTCTTATACAATAACTTGGGAAAGTTAATATTATCTTGAAGCAACCTAAAATTGCCTGTATGATGTATACTCTTACCGCATATACATTAAATGAGTTTTCAAATGTCTTGTTTTTGTTCCAACCAGCTGTTAATGTTGCTAACTACAAGACAGCTGTGGTTGGGAGATGTGTACGTGTTGACATAATTTACTGGATTTCATAAACGACTACACGAGAGTGCATCTGCCGCCGCAGCGTTCAACGTGTTTTCAGGACCTCGTCATAGAAGAAGACTTTTGGCCGCAGGGTGGTCACAGAGGATTTTAGTTATAGCTGTGGCGTGGTGTTCCGTCGCTTCCGCGGACATGTGCTACACGATCGCACAGTAATATAGTGCTTTTTACTAACATAAGCGTTTATATCTACTAACACAAAATGTATGTGTTATCCTATTCCTATCTTTATGATTATCTATGGCCTAAAGTAGCCTGATATTGTGAAGATTAATACAATATTTTTTTTTTACATAAAATCAAATTAGCAAATTATTATAACAAAATGGAAAAATAAAAATAAAAAACAAATTTATTTAAAGATATGAGACCTCAAAGTTACGCTGTCAGGTTTTTTTTATCATCCAAAAGTAAATTAAAAGCTACTTTCAGGACACAAAAAAATTTACGGCAAATATTTACTAAACGCAGTTTTTCAAGAACATAATTACAAATTACGTGATTTCATAGGTGTTTGTATGTATGTATGTTTGTCCACGTATATCTCCGAAGATATTAATCGGATTGTAACCATTCTTTTTTTATTGGGTTACATTTACTTCAACTTAGGGAACAGTGCAAGTTTCATCGAAATCGGTTTAGTGGTTTTCAAGATATGGACAAATATGTGTGATGTTCTGGCTTATTGTTTTTTTTTTTTTTTTTTTCCACTTAGGTGGAAAACAAGCATACGGCCCGCCTGATGGTAAGCAGTTACCGTAACCAATGGACGCTTGCAACACCAGGGGTATCACTCGCGCGTTGCCGACCCTGAAGAAACCGCTTCACTCCCTTTTACGAGCTACGGGTGCGTTGTCAAAGGAAAAACATCTCAAAACCTTGATCAAATTATAGTGCATTTAAGAAAAACTAAAAATGATTCAGTCGTTTTCAAGATATGGACAAATATGTGTGATGTTCTGGCTTATTGATACGAGCTACGGGTGCGTTGTCAAAGGAAAAACATCTCAAAACCTTGATCAAATTATAGTGCATGAAAAACTAAAAATGATTCAGTCGTTTTCAAGATATGGACAAATATGTGTGACGGCCTGGCTTATTGATACGAGCTACAGATGTGGTGTCAAAGGAAAAACATCTCAAAATCTTGGTCAAATTCTAGTGCACTTAAGAAAAACTAAAAATGAGGAAATAAAAAAGTCATTTAAAAAAATTAAATCGACTTCAGAATAAACTGAAAAGTATGAAATAACTCTAACTTGACATTGATTTGAAGTCAGCGAAAGAACACGACGTATTCCATTGAAAATATTTTGCTGACTTCAAATCAGTGTCAGGTTAGAGTTATTTCATACTTTTCAGTTTATTCTGAAGTCGTTTTTTTTTAATAACTTTTTTTTAGTATATTTTGAAGTTGATTTGATTTATTTAAATAACTTTTTTATTTAAAGTACTTTTTTATTCTCAAGTCGATTAAAAAGTAGTCATCTAGCTTATTCATGGATCTTCTCCAAAATTAATTGTAATAATAGAGTAAAAATTTTCATATTTCGTGTCAATATAAATTTTGTACCATGTATCTGGGGGCACGGAAGTGCCCCCCGCCAAGACAGCCAAGTGAAGCGAAAGGGCACTACCTACCTTTTCTCGAAGCGCTTCGTCGTTTTTTTGAACCCTCATAACTTGGGTTTGGATTATACCAGATAAACAAAATTCTCAGGACATAATGTCAATAGTAAAATTATTAAACATATTAAGTTTCAATAACATAGCTCTTATACTTTAGATTTTATTGATATCTAAAAAACCCCGATTTCGTCACTGACTCACTGATGATCATCAAAACTCATAGGGTACTTCCTGAAGTCCTAGAAACCTGAAATTTGGTATGTACGCTTGTATTAGTACACAAACAACAAAAAAATTATAAAACTTGGAAATTTCAAACAAAAAAAAAAACATAAGCAACTTACAAAAAGAAGTGAAATCCCACCAAAATAAAAAAAAAAAAAAAAATGAAATGAAAAAAATATTTATTCTTGCGCGCCATTCGACGCAAATAAAACTAACGAGACACAGATAAGTATTAATATTTATACTATTTATAGTTTATAATCACAAACAACACAGAAGTTATTGGCTACTATTTTAGCTACCACGAGAATTACAGGTGGCAACACCACATAAGCCTTCCGCCATCTTTGATAAAGCCAACTTCCAATTTAATGATAAACATACGTAATCTGTGAATAAACAATAGAATAGGTACAATCGTGATGCTTCTGTGATGTGATGTGATGAGTGATACAATTTTATCTAATTAACAAGAAGTACAGTACACATTAAAGTTGAATAATAAGTAACAATATAACAATTTTATATCTTGTGTAAACAATATAAGTTTTTGCGTCGTATGTGCGCAAAAACAGGAACCTGCTCAGCTTAGCTGGGAAATTAGGACTAGCCTAATGTCTGCAGCGCTGATTTTCAGCAAGAACCCATGAGCGACGCAATTCGCTCCCACCAGTGGAAAAATTGATATCCAGTAAGTACTTATTACATATTAAAACAATCGAAGTATAGGTACAACAACAAACAGTGATTGAACTTAATAATACTTTAATGCAATAGTTATATTTACTATTTTACTCTTTGCTTTAATGTAAAATGCTAGTGCCTTTTTCCAATACAAAAGAAAAAGAAATGTATATATGTATAGGGCTCGATAAACCGGTAACACGTCATATTTTCGCTGGGTATAGTTAGTATGCCAGAACCGTGACTATGACGCATCGGCTAGTCGCAGCTAAGCCCAAAAACGAACACAATAAATAATAAAATTAAACAAGACAACTATGAATAAAAATAAATAAATAAGCCTCCAGTACAACATAATATAATCTGAATATGTAAGCGACAAAAATAGAAGTATAAATTTAAGTACATAAATAAAATAAATATACCATTTTTTATTTTTTTATTTCAGGACTGGTGTTACTTCTAATGCAGCCATATTAATACCAACCAAGGCATGAAAGGGCAGGCGCATAAGGCACTCCCCTTTTTGATAACACACCATTGCAAGATAGCTTTTATACTTTAGGTAATTGTTATCATGTACTATTATCATTTATTGTTGCTATTTTTTTTATAATAATATCTATGATACCTGCTGGATCTGCAAATAATGACTTTTTAAATGTGTTAAAAAGGTTTTTTTTGATTTCAGGCTACGTATTGGCGGTAAAAGGCAGTTCCAGCACTGCGTGGCAGCAAACTTAAAACTCCCCCTGAAAGCCATAGTCCTGTGTGTTGGGATGGAGAGAGGATTAGTTGCCCAACGGATTTGGTTTTTACTTTGATGTTGTCTCCAGATCAGCTTTTCAAATAGATATTTTGGTTTTTGTGTAGTAATGACACCAAAGAGCAAACCAGCCATATGCAGTTTCCTTCTTGCAGCCATTTTAAGCATGTTGTTAGTATTTGCAAAGGGAGTAATATGGCATCTTCGCGGTACATTCACACAAAATCTGATACATGCATTTTGTATGCGCTGTATTAGCTTATCAGTTCTTGACAGCAGACATGGACCATACACAGTATCACAATAATTGAGCTTTGATAGTATTAGGCTATCCACTAATTGCTTTCGCAATGGAACACTTAGGTATTCTCTGATTGAATATAATACTTTTAATCTATAAAAGCAATTCCTCATACAGTTACTTATGTGTTTTTCAAAGTGCAGCTGTGAATCCATTGTTAGACCCAGATTTAATGCTGTATCTACTCTTTCGATGTTTTGGCCCTTGATTGTCACTACTGGTCTAACTGATAGCATTGTACTGATCATCTTCCTACTGCCTAGCACCATAAATTTTGATTTCATAGGATTTAAAACTAGTGAGTTTTGTCCAGACCACTCATCCACTCTTTTTAGATCGTCATTCATTTTTCTCACTGCTTCCAAAGTGTCGCTAGGTTTACAAGTTATATATATTTGAATATCGTCTGCATACATATGATACTTGCAAAATCGGAATGACTTAATAATGTCTGCACTATATAGGATGTATAAAAGGGGCCCTAAAATTGATCCTTGAGGTACTCCCCTTGATACCAGTTGTGGAGGGGATGACAGAGTCGATCCATCCTCTCTCCGGATTTCCACATATTGAGTCCTGCCTGTCAAATAGCTCTCAAACCATTTTATTGTTTCTCCCGCAAAACCATAATAGGCCAACTTAGAAAGCAACAGTGACGAATTTATTGCATCGAACGCTCGAGAAAAATCCAGAAGTGTCAGCAATGATCCCTCTCCTCGGTCACGTGCCTCAAGGATATTGCCTACCACGTCCAACAAGGCAGTAGCAGTTCCACGTCCCTTTCTGAATCCAGATTGGAGATCTGGCAGGATATCATTTTTCTCCAAGTAATCCGACATCTGATTGTATATCACCCTCTCCAGAACCTTGGACAAGCAGGGTAATATGCTCACAGGGCGAAGATCTTTGACTGTAATTGGGTTGTTATTTTTGGGAATAGGGCGCACAATAGCACACTTCCATGCATTAGGGAAAGTATGAGTATCAATTGACCGGTTTACTAATGATGTGATAGTTTCAAGAGATGAAGGCAGTGTGAGCATAAGCATATCCAGATTAATTCCATCAACTCCCTTTGCATTTGAACTCAGGCTCTTTAAGATTTTATGTATTTCTTCCTGGTTGACATTTCTGAGTACGAACTGGGAACTATTAAACCTTTCAAACTCAAAGTATGTCAGTTGTGATATGCTCACGCTAGGTTCACCTGGCACGTTGAGAAATGCATTGTTTATATCATCAGGGTTGTCAAAATGAGCTGGAATAACACCATCATCATGGCCGGGGATCACATCCGATTTTAACTTCTTCCACAATACCTTGGGATTATGTACATTATTGTTAATATGTTTACTGAAATATACGTTTTTTTCTTGTTTTAGAGCAAAGATAGATTGTTTTTTTAGGTCTAGATAATAGTTTTTTGAAGTATTTACTTTGTTTTGTTCTTTATTATATATTTTCAATTTATGATATCTTTCTCTTGCTTCGTCACGTAATTTAAACATAAGCCGTATATTATCTGTAATCCAAGGCGTCGGTTGGTTCCTGAACATTTTACTTTTTATAGGAGCATGAAGGTCAAATAGTTGGGTTGTGAAAAAAATTAACTGGTCAGTCACACTGTTAACGTCCTTCAAGCAACTCATTTCCCTCCACGGCATTGCTGCGAGATCTACTTCAAAGTAATCCATAAGAATATCCTTCAAAGGTCGATATACAATCATTCGCGGCTTGGGCTTTTCCTTCTTAATCACCGTATCACATGTTATGAACGAATGATGCCCCAGCTCACTAATATGGTTCACCACTACATTCCTGACTCTCATATCAGTGCAGATAACATCAATAAGGGTCATACTATCTCCTACGAAGTGTGTTGGTGTCTGAACTATTTGATTCATATTGGTGTAATTAAGAAACTCCTTAATATCCTTTGTTTTTAAATTATTTGAATCTAGTAAGTTGACATTCAAATCGCCCAACAGTACTATATGATCATAAGGAGCCAAAGCACCAATACTGTCAGTTATTCCTTCTAGAAACCTTGATAAATCTAACCACGGTGGTCTGTATGCAGTACCTATCAACAACTTCTTCCCATTTATCGTTAGATTTAACCACATTTGCTCAACATCTGGTTGTTCAGGATGAGGTGCTACACGCGCTCTGACTCCTGTTTTAACGTAGAAGGCAACACCTCCTCCTCTTCCCCCGCGTATGTTTTCGGGGCGTGGTATGTGCTTTAGCTTATATCCAGGTACATTGGGTGCACGACCCTCTTCCCCGGGCCGCAACCACGTCTCGTTTATTGCCATTACATCTACCGAGTGGCGTGACATTGCAATCAAAAATTCATCATGGTTCGTTCCCAATGATCCTGCATTAAATAAACCTAACTTCAAATACTTGTCCCGAATCATTTGATAATTGTAATTTTTTCTTTATATATAATTAGATATGTAAACGAATAAAGTAAATATTGTAATTTCTTGCTTTTAATTAAAAAATTCTGTTGTGTGTTTATTAAATATAATGTATATGTTGATTTATTGATTTTAATTAAACCATTTTGCTGTGTGTTTATTAAATATAATGCATATGTTGATTTATTGATTTTAATTAAACAATTTTGCTGTGTGTTTATTAAATATAATGTATTTGTATATAATGTTGTCTTAAATATTATTAGTGTTAAATGTAATCCTGTATATGTATTAATATAAGTAATTATGGTGGTATATATATTAGTTACATCTTCAAATTGTCTCTGACTAAGACAGAAACGACGCACAAGCCCCGCGAAAGCAAAGATTTTATGGCAGTTACAACCCAAAACATTAGATATTCGATGTATATAAAAAGAATTAGTGTGTGTCCGCATACGGTCCAATAATCTTAATAATATCGTCCTCAGAAGCAATTCGGTGAGTAAGTTCACCAGGCTTACTACGAACCAGAATACGACCTCGCCTCGTCCAGACGAAACGCCAGCCATGAAGTCCGGCAGCAGCCCGCGTTCTGCGAAATAACTGCTGATTCGTTTTAGTCAGCCTCTCGTTCACATAAAAGCGATGGGCCGTGCCAGGGAGGCCGAGATCCGCAGTAGTAGCATCTCGTCGAACACGCGCACTGTCAAGAAAGGCATTGCGTAGATCACGGCGTGCCAGACGAACCATGATAGTGCGTGGTCGGGCCTCAGTAGAATTAAGTGGGCTTGTCGCCTTAATGTTTCTCCCACCCATTCGTTCAGCACTTACAATGTCGCGATCGTCCACTGTAACTCCCAGCTTTGAGGCGATAAGTTTTACCATATGTACTGGACTTTCCGATTGTGATTCCGGCAGATTTGCAATAACTACATCATTCGCCATCAGTTCCTGGTCTCTGTCATTTAAGTCGCGCATCAGTTGCCCTATAACCCCATCCACCACGCCCGTATCAGCTGGGGAATCAGAACATCGGCTCTCCAACGCATCCAGTCTATTCTCTATGCCATCCATACGATTGCTGCATGACTCGTTAGACTGCTTTAGTTCCGTCCTTAATGCCAGAACTTCATGCCTTAAGGAACGCAGTTCCTCCATTATCAGCATCAGCGCAGAACTGACATCTTTTGGCAAGTCTGAGACTATCTCCGGAAGCAGCACAGGCGAAGCGCTCGACGGTGGCGGTGGTGTTGTTACCATCGGAGGCGCCGGCAAAGACGCCTGCTCGCCGCTCTGGGCCCCCTGCAGGTTCCCTCTGACGGGAGTATCGGCCTTATTGTCTCTACGGACGTTCTTTTTGCATTCTGGGCACTGCCAGGTAGAAGGCACTGCTCCTTTTGCTGGGACACTAACGCACCCCCGATGATACGATGCGCTACATTTACTACACCTAGCGGTATCTGTTGGCGACATAAATTTGCCGCAACCACCACATGCTAAAGGCATTGTAGATATTGATTACGCACAAAGTTCCGTAGAGTTCCGCTAGATGACTCCTATAGCCGTGACGCTTTCAATGTCCACCCAAATGGCTCCTATAGCAGTGTTGCTCCCAATCGCCACCAGATGGCGACAGCAGCAGTATGTAACTAGGAGGCGCAGTGTCTTGATGGTCTTATCTGTTGCCTATAGATTCCGCTAGCAGTAGCTGCCTTAATGACTTTTATTTTGTAATAAATACCTTTATGGGGGTATATAAATATAAGTCCTCAGGAATACTGATTTGTTTTGCCCGTTTTATAACTCTTAAACTTAGAAACCAGCACTCACTACACTGTATAGTTTGTATAATGATGTTATTAACTATATTACACACCGTTTGACCACTATCAACACGTATTTTATTAAATACTCGGAAAAAACTTGGACAAGGTTCCCACTCGTGCGAACGTCAAACGTCGAACCAAAGTAAAGTAATAACTCTACATGCACTTACTCTACAAGCCCTAACTTCACAAACTCTACACACCGTAGTCAAAATATGTGGCTTGGCCGTTTCAATACTACAAGAACTATTGAATAACAAAAAAGTAATGAACAGTGAATACATTTTTCACCTTACTCCCATGTGACGGTAGCGAAACGGCCAAGCCACATATTTTGACTACGGTGTGTAGAGTTTGTGAAGTTAGGGCTTGTAGAGTAAGTGCATGTAGAGTTATAAGCTTGGCTCTACATGAGATCTGATAACTTTTTGACAGTACGAGCCATATGTCTTGGCGGCTACATTTTACATAAAAATGTATTTTGGTGGGATTTAATTTGGTGGTATGTAGGTACACACGGCAACACATCAAGCTATACATTTCCAGTATAAGCTGATCTCGCATTGTATAGGATTTCCGTACAATGAGAGGTCAGCTTATATTGGAAAGGCATAGCTTGATCTGTAGCCGTGTGTACTAACTTTATTTACCTATGTATTTGGGAAAAACATTATCTTTATTACCTGTAAAAAAAATTGATGTAAATACCAGATGAAAAAGTTCATCTCGGTAAAATTACACTTATAAAAACAGAATGATTTTTTTATAGACGCAAATTAATTGTTTTGTTAATAAAAAGAAGTACCTAACTGTAATTAAGTAATTGTGATCCAACAAAATATTATTTCACTTAACCTAATTCAATACTAATTCACTTTACAAATAATTTTGCCAGCATTTGTCTGGCCAGACAAACATCAGTTGTTTGAAAACAATCAACCGTTATCCTTTTAGTGGTCTGCATAGTTAATATACTGTTGCTTAGAATATTTGACATTCATTTGAAGCTGTACATTTGAAAACTAGAGTGTGCTATAGCATTTACTCGTTGTTTTATTTGCTTATTTTGAATAATAATTCGGTTTAATATTATCTCCTTCTTATTATCAGCTTGGCCTTTAGACTCGGTTCAGAAACGTGCCATCAGAATTGTTGACGATCCCGAGCTCACAAGCGGTTTAGAGCCCAGTCTGAAGAGAGACTTTGCCTCTTTATGTGTGTTCTACCGCTTGTACAACGGAGAGTGCTCTAAGGAATTGTTCGACTTGATGCCCACGGCTACCTTCCACCATCGCAACTCTCGCCATCGACGGGGAGTCCATTCACATACATTGAAACCAGAATTGTTTCGACTGTGGAATGAGCTCCCCGCCGAGGTTTTCCCAATGGAGTACAGCATGGGGTTCTTCAAAAAGGTTGTGAAGCGGTTTCTTCAGGGTCGGCAACGCGCGAGTGATACCCCTAGTGTTGCAAGCGTCCATAGGCTACAGTAACTGCTTTCCATCAGGCGGGCCGTATGCTTGTTTGCCACCTTAGTGGTATAAAAAAATTAAATAAAAAAAAGTCTCCTACATGTAAATAAAAATGACATGCTGATAGTTGGTAAGCGCGTTACTTAAGATTTGAGAATGGCTGGATCGAAGTAGCAATTTTTTTAAATAGTCGGAAGTCGGAATAATGTTTTTTAATAAAGAAAATTGAAAAATTTGCGCGTAAAATTTAGGAAAAAATTTATTTTTTTAACTGGGGAACATCCATTGGGTCAGTTAATAGTTAACCAATATTAATAATGCATAAAAAGACACTTTATATGTCTAATATGCTTTATTTTACATAAAACAAAGATGTAGGTATATAGAACATTTCCTCGAGTCTGCCGAGAGTGCCGGTTAGCAGCGTTTCCTATTTGGATAGCCAATCTACAGGCTATATAATTATAATTAGTTTTTGTCACTTCCTATGTATACTTATAGTAGCCCTAATATATTTGTGTACTTTGTGCAATAATAAATATGATATGTTAATGTTAGTTTCTAGTATATATTTTCCACGCCCATAATGCAGCTACGAGTCGACTTGATTCACACGAGGATAACTGACAGGACAGCGAAGGAAATGGAATAAGTTCTTTCTATTCTGAGAATACGAGAACGACCGCTGCTGGGTAAAAATGAGTTATTATTATGAATACTTTATGAACAATTATTCAAATACCGCAGTACTGTCTATTTTCATGGGAAATAAACATTGTTCTGTTATAAAATACAGTAAATATTTTGTAAAGTCTGAAGAACTTGTAACAAGTTGAAATAATGGACGGTAGAAATCAAAATGGTAAAAACAAATCTTTCAAATTCATACACATAAACGCGATCCCTCGTCGCAAGTAATTCTACAAATAAATTAATGTAATTACTTTGAAATTACTAAAATTTAAAAAATGTATGTTATAACCAGACCAGCCCGGCTACCGCATGTCTTTGGTGGTCATCATAATCGTTCCATGACGCGGTACCACGAAGACCATTGGTGGGCCGTTATTACGATGGCCCCCAAAGATACGCTGTAGCCCCGCAGTGATATAAAATATGGGAACAATGAAAAAACATGATATCTGCATAAGTATAAGAACTTTAACGCATACACCAACGCCTTTAGTATATGTAATGTGTATGTGGGTGTGTTTGTGTAAATAGGTAGTATATGTATGGGTGTGTAAAGTGTATGGGGGTGTGTTTGTGTAAATAGATAATATATGTATGTGTGTGTGAGTATGAGAGGTGTAAGTGTATATGTATACATAAATAAGTATACTAAATTATTTATTTACCCGTAGGATCTCCTACGCATCTTCCCCCTCCTCAGCATCTTCATAGAGACAAGTATGTAAACTTTTATGTAAATTATAATTATTCAAATAAAATATCATTATAAACACACAAATTGTCCGTCTTTATTATATGAGCAGGCGTGATACGAAATGGATTGCACTTTATAGTATAATTACTTGACCCAATTATTGTTGCCCATTCCTCCGGACTGTATTTGCATTTGGTAATTATTCCATTACAGGTAAATATTCTATCTCATCTGGTCTAGTCGTCAACAAATATGTGAGTGTACGCTGGT
This sequence comes from Polyploca ridens, assembly GCA_951394255.1. Classification (NCBI taxonomy): domain Eukaryota; kingdom Metazoa; phylum Arthropoda; class Insecta; order Lepidoptera; family Drepanidae; genus Polyploca; species Polyploca ridens. Next base: position 10,458,944 of record OX596267.1, read on the forward strand.
TATGTGCACATGCAAATTCTATTAGAATAAGGTAAGGGAGCGTTAAGCGGAATCTTAGGGAAGCAGAGTTGCTGCTTCTAGGGTATAGAGGAGAGGAGCAGAAAGGTGCTGTGCCCATATTACTCATGGAATTGCATAAAATCTCCACTCTGCTTCAGTGGCCAGGGATTTGAGAACTAGTTTAAAAATTCATACAAAATTGGGAAGCGGGTCGGGGAAGCGGAAAGAACCGGCCGCCGGGTATTGCAGCCGGGGGCTCGGCCTAGCCCCGCATAATCCGCAACTCCGCTCCACACTATCTCACTCCGCAACTATGGACAGACACAGTCCGCAACTCCGCTCCGTATTACTCCCTCGCTCCTCTCCGCTGCCTCGCTCCGCTTCAATGGACAGGCAGCCTTCGCCAGATACCTCCCGTAGCTTATGCACTAGAACTGCATAAGAGTCGCCCCCATGACCATTTAAAACATTCCTTAACACGTCATCCGCCCTTCCCTCCCGCCTGCATTTTATAACTGCTTTTTTGATGTGAAGTTTATTAAGGCTCATAAGTCTACGGGAGCGCTTATGGAGGTGCAAGGTGGGTGGATGACACCTCCATTTAAAAGGGAAGATCTTCTGCCAGGCTGGGTCATAGTGCCGCAGGGACCGCGGTCCCATTGGCAATGGCAATCACAGTTCATGATACGGCACAAAGGCACGTATTATATACTTGGATTTATCGTTAAAATATTTTCAGAAAATAATTATAAACAGGTGTTGTTTTGGTCGGCGACAAGCGACCCAGGAGCGGTAGTACAAAATATATATTCCCCAAAAATGGACTTAATTCCATTACAATACTGTAAATATGTTGAGAAATACCTTATTCAATTTGAAATAAAATTACCGCAAAGTATGGTTACTAGGCACGTGCACAGACTAGAGCTAGGCGCAAGCCGCCATCGCCCCACCCCTTTACTCCCTCGTACTCCCGTTGAATATTATGTCTACACTTTAGCTTATTACATGATTTTCAAAATTGTAATTTTTTTATTTTTATTATTAAAAAAAATAAAGTTTTTTTTTTATATTTTTTTTGCACTAGTATCATTTGTATTATCGACCCTGAGTCGCTCGTCGCTGACCAAAACAACGACCTGTATAGGTTTACCTTTCTAATTATTTTTAGTAATGGTGGCATCTACCTCAACATAATATTTAACCTTCACTTGATCATGACCCGTTTAGAGGTATGATTATACAAATACTACCCATGATTTAGAATAAGAATAAGAATAATTTATTTAGACACACGAAATATGAGAAATGGATATAACAAAGTAAATATTTAAATTAACGTGTGTCGTAAAAAGGTAATCGCTCAACATGAAGTTGCAACGACAAGCGCCACAACGCTGGTTTTCAGCGAAACCTTCCGACGATAGACATACAAACAGTAGGTACAGACAGACAGTATAGACAGTACAGATATAAAGAAAAATTATAAATAAAAAACTCAACAATATTTTGTATAAGGACATAAAATAATAATAATAATTGAAACAATAATACAATATTCAAATAATACATAGTAAATAGATACCTACATTATAATTGATTACACAGTTCAAATAAACAATACAAATTTCCATTACATTAACATTAATATACCATAGGCAATATGAAAAAAGCAACATGTTGTTTTAACTATTTATACGATCTAATATTATCATCACCCTTTTTGCCACAGACATGTAGGCTTATGTTGTACTAAATTCTAAACCTTTCCCAGTGATGCGTGAAATATATACAAGGTACCTAATGATATTAAAGTACCCTTTAGTACTTTCTCTATATTTTCTACTGTATCGATGAATACTTAACAGGCGGTTCTTATCCATTATTTATCCATATTTTATATTATTTATTTTTAGAAAAGAAGTATCTTTTCTACCAAATTATATACCCTTTTATCGTGCTATGAAATTCCTACGTAGTTTTTCTTCGCCGACAGTGAACCTCAAAGTTTTTACACGGCTTCCTTTTCCTTCCAGTTTTTAGAAATACAAACCTTTAAGGGGGTGAAATAAGGGATAGGCGCAAAGCTAGCTATATGATAACACTGTAACTAAAGGGAGACAGAGGGCCTACTACGAAAAAACGATGCTCGATAGTCCGATCATCGTTGTCAGATATTAACCAATAGAATTGCATAAAAACGACTCGCCAGTTTTACTGCAATTCTATTGGTTTTTCGTAGTAGGCCCTCTGAGCTCTGATTTGTGAAACACGCTTGACAGAATCAAACTCGACGCCGCAAATAAAACCGGGGGCTAAAATTATATGCCAGTATGAAGGTATACCCACAAAAGGTTCACTGACCAGCTGACCGTCCCTCGTCACATATATGTCATTTTTTACAAGCTTGTGGATCGTTCAACCTTTACGTGATAATACATAAATAGAAACGTAGATCCATCAAGTCCTATACAAATATTACTCATTGAATTTTGTCGTTTAAATAGATTGAATTTTGTTATGAAATTATAGTGATTGAATTCTAAACAAAAAAAATATTCTTATATGTTATTCCAGGCTATGATCTGCGTGTCCAATTCCTTCACGATTGTTTGTGCCACTAAGGCACGAGTGATTTATTTTGGTTTCTAATATAAATTATTGATGCCCTATACCTTTCATCATCATCATCATCAAAACAAGCCTATAATGTCCTGAGGGTGAAAGGGAATGGACAAATAATTCCACCACGTATGCTCCACTGCGGATCGGTCGACGTATGCTTGTGGTCCTGCATAATACATCTATACATATAAAATGCTTTGGCCTGAATGACTGACTGATGAATAAACGCACAGCCTAAACTGCTGATCGTAGAGATCTGAAACTTGGAGGGTGTGTCATCGTAAGCATTCGATAAGAATGGATTTTTCAAAATTCTACCCACAAGGTGTTGAAAATGGAGGGCAAAGTTTTTATGGGTCCAATTTACTTCAAATGTGTTTCGTATTTTATTGAAACTCATCGCCTAACGGGGTTAAAAAGGGGTAAAAAGGTATTTTATCATCGAAGTTGATATCAATACTCCTTAGTGCTTTTGATTTAAATATTATTTTATGTTTGACATTCCAATTTTAAGGAGTATTGCATTGCACCAAGCTTATAAATATGTGAGTTCAACTTTAAAAAAAAAGGTATGAGTTTTTAAACATTTTTGTCTCTCTGTTCCGGTTCATAGCTGATGTTATAAGGAGTAACTTTGCTACTTTTATTTTTGAAAAATAATTTGATCCTCTAAAAAAATCATACCGTACGCGGGTGAAACCGCGTGGATCTGCTATTCTATACTAAAAACGTAAAGAGAGATCTTTGCACCCCTTTTTAAGCACATTGCGCGCACGCAGGCCTGTAAGATTTGGCATAGTTAAAGATTATACAGACAGAAAGCTAAAATATTTTTATTTTAATTTTTTTTTTCTATCAATTTCGAAATTTTTTGGAGTAATTTTAACATAAGCTGTAATTTTAACCCGAGATAACATTACATTTAATACAGTACTAATAATATTATCAGTACCTAAATATAGGTATAATAAGATCCATCTAGCCATATCACGATCTTTCAAACCAAAACTACTTATATATACTACTTATACTTTAGTCTACGGCCCAACTTACTCAATATCGAAGTTACTGCCACTTGCGACATGGAAACTATCACGTGTCTAGCTAAAATCATGAATTAAGGTAGGTACCTACTATAAACTGACCGTAAAGTTGGTGTTAACCAAAATGACGTCTAACTTCATGCTTAATAGAAGCCATCTATGGTCGTTGATGGCTAAAGTAATGATAAGTGGCCACCGTCGCTTATGGTCTTTATCCATAGTGGAATTACCAGTGTTACCAACCTTTACAAGGCTTTTTTTACTATACATAGGCCTGTGTGGCTGATAGTAGAAAGCAGTCAATTCCTAGAAGGGAAAAAGTCTCGAGTACAACTTCCAGAACACTTTAGTACACACGGCTCCATATCAAGCTATACATGCATTCCAGTATAAGCTGACCTCTTATTGTACGGAAATTCTTTACAATGCGAGATCAGCTTATACTGGCTTGTACTCAGCTATTATGTATAGCTGGATGTGTAGCCGTGTGTACATGCTTGTCGACAGATTTTCAATTCGACGGTGAAAGTCAAAGTCAAAGCCATTTATTCAATTTAGGCCCCAGAAGGGCACTTATGAAGGTCACATTTACTGAAGTTACCACCGGTTCGGAACTCGGCCTTCAACTGAGAAAGTACCCTATGGTTTCCTCACGATGTTTTCCTTCATAAGATTTAAACATACAATCTTCGCGACGGTATATGTTGTCTACAATTTCTGCGGTATTACTGTGAGTTTCGTTTGACAAATAATTATTTCTAAGAAAATTTGACTCTCTCAGAAACAAATTGACATTAATTACATTGATTGCTACGAAAAACCACTTACTTTTGGGGACGTAGATCCTCTAGTGATTCTGGGAAACAGACACGCTTTCTATTTATACCAGGTGAAGCATAAAATACCTAGAAATAATATAAAGCACTGACCGTTCCAGAAATAACTGTTTCACAAGCCTCATTGAATTTCTGTTGAACCAGACTGACCAATGGCTTTACAAATAGTCATTTCTCGCTTAATTTACAGCAAAATGTACTAAATGCTGAAGTTAAAATGTATATCGCATACTAAGCAAGGGTTAGTTGTACCCTTAGTCGGATGACCCATCACTCCGTTTAAATGACTTGCCGCTTGCTAAATTGAATGTAGGGTTAGGTCAGGAAAAGCTGTAGCTTCAGTATCGTGTCGAATAGAATTTGTTAATTAATAAGATTTTATTGTGCGCAGTATTTCTGATGATTTTTCAATATTCCTCAAGTTTTGCCGTTTAGGAAACATGACTAACCAAACAAGTCTTAGGTTTAGAAAAGTGATGCCATCTGGAAATATGCGTAAAGTTTATGTTTCCACTTACTACATGTATAAGATTAGTAGTTATTCACCAACAGTGCTTTATGGGGTGCAAGGTGGCAAACAAGCATACGGCTCGTCTGATGGTAAGCGGTTACTGTGGCCTATTAGACCTTGCAATACTACCATACCACTATCATACCACTGATGGTATGATAGTATACGTGCACAGATGATCTCTCTTTGAGCGAAATAAATTAAATTATTAAAAGAAACAAAAAACCCGACTGCGTAAAACATAAATTAACTGAAAAGAGAAAAACAAGCTCTTAAATCTATAAAATTTTGAATATAACTTGAATTTTATAAGGTATTTTAAAGTCGTTTTTCATCGACTTCAAATTAACAAACATTATCAATTCGACACGTAAACTTAGGGAACGGCGCTAGTTTCATCGAAATCGGTTCAGTAGTTATCAAGATATGGACAAATATGTGTGCCTGGCTTATTAATATGAGCTACGGGTGTGGTGTCAAAGGAAAAACATCTCAAAACCTTGGTTAAATTCTTAACTCTGCACTTAAGAAAAACTAAAAATGACGAAATAAAAAAGTAATATAAATTCCAATCTATTTACATTCTATTCATACGGACGAAGTCAAAAGCTAGTATTTAATAATAACGAATTACTTTGCAACCGACAAACACACGATACACCGCAGTTAATACACAAAAAGACAAAGAAAAGTATTAATGCATAAATAAAATCTTTTTCGTATTTCCAACAAAGCGTACGACTGTGCCACTGCATGGAGATTTAAAAATTTAAATTTATATTCCTCTAGGAGCAGTTAAACTGTAACCAAAACTGGGTGTGCCAGTAATTTTGCCACATAGTACATTTATGCTATGAAATGTATTATAGCTAGCGACGGGCTCATTAATGCATTTTAATATTCAATTTTACTAGTGAACCAAAATGATTTCATAATTATATTTAGATATTAAATATCATATTTTAATTAACGTTGGTTTTCATGCATTAATTTGGATATAACCTGGCTACAGAATAATCTGTGAAATAGTAAGTAAGCTGTTGGAATCGAAAAGCGATTAAAATGGTAGTGATTTTTAATTCTATAATATGGTTGAACTTTCCGTGCAGAAAAACATCGTGAGGTAACAATAGCACAGTCGCTGGTACTTTTAGTTAACCTCTTAGAACCATTGGATTTGATGTGTTCATCACGTATGCGTCTGTTGAGATTTTTAACCAAACACAAAACTACGGTCATTCGGCCGTTAGGTCTGGTGCGATCTATTTCTATAAAATAACACAACTGTCTAAACAAGTTCTTTTTAACCGGCTTCTCAATTCAATTCAGTTCAACTCAAAGGTTCTCAATTCGGTTGTATTTTTTTTATGTTTGTTACCTCATAACTCCGTCATTTATTTACCGATTTGGAAAATTATTTTTTGTTTGGAAGGGAACACTTCCCGTTTGGTCCCATTGTCATCAGATCAGCATTTGATTACTTCTTAGTGTCCTTTGAAGGCGGTTGAAGTTTTTTTAAAACAGTTTTCAATTATGACTAAAAAAATCACATCGATGTAAATACCATAATTTTAAGGCGCCATTTCTGCGGTCAGAGCTCTACTCGTTTTCTCCTTGAGCCACACGGTCGCAGTGTACAATGATACAGTGAACGCAGAACGCAGAACTCGAGACCATCGCTGTGGGATCGGTACTAAAAGTCACACAAGTCAAAAAGCAAAGAACCTTACCAACTTCCAAACCCCCGAAATCAAATTACAAATAAATACATCCATTAATTTAACCCGAATGCGTCGCACGCGGCGCTACGGCGAGGTGTAATGTGTTTGGTCCGTGTACTCTTTGCAGCCAACATTACAATGTCATTAGACGCGATCGCCGCCCCAAGTCACGTGCGTAGCGTTGCTTGTATATTGCTGTTCTTTTTTTCGCTTGCATCCCTTATAGTTGGGCTAGAGAATTGGCAGTTTCATAAGGGAGCGGGTAATTTAAAATTCAAAATCATTTATTCAAATAGACCTTCGCAGGCACTTATGAAAAGTCTGACTCTATTACTCTAATACCGGATCGGAAGGTTGCATTTGCTGAGAGGAGCCGGTAATAAACTCAGCAATTACTCTTTTCATAACAAGCTTAGATTCATACATAATATTTACATTCAGCCCCGGCGCGGCGGCAAAACTACTAAGTAAATAAATAGCAAACTTGAGCAGACCAGCCCCCAACTGGCAAGCAGCACCTGTTCACAAGTATGACGCTTGTGGCAGCCATCGCTCTCCTCGCCATATTGAAGGGAAGTGAGCGAGCCGTCACACGACGCCGCCACAAAGTGAGCATAACTTCCTTAAGTCAGCCATAGAAATTACTAAGGGAAAACTAATGTCTGGCCTTGCCTATGCCAGAAAGTATTTTAATTTGAAAGTTTCGTGATGTAGGTACGGAAAATACTGTGGTAACTTCAATCAGCTTTGTCCTTTATAAGTGCCCTTCTACGGCCTAAATTGAATAAGTGGCTTTCACTTTGACATTTACTGGAAAGAAACTTATTTTACAAGCTTTTATTTAACTTGCAATGTATGTATGTATGTTTGTTCGGGTGGAATCTTGCAAGTCGAATTTCACCCACATCCAGTGGTCAGATTGATTTGATATTTGGTATACATTTGTGTATTGGATGACAATGCAAGTACAGTCAACAAAAAGTTCAGTCACTAAAAAAGCTTGTATTAAAAATGAAATTTTTAACAAAGAACTTATTGATTTTTCACATAATACCATGATTAATGACAACTTATCAAATTATATTCATCACACCAACACTTACATAGAAAAAGGGCTAAATGAAAATATTTTATGACCTGAATTCTAGTACCCTTTCAAAGCCTTTCATCAGAGCAAAAGTTTGAACTTGATCTAATTAGTTATCTGTCTGTATTTGTCCGAAAACAATTCGAACTAATCCTAATTGGTGTGAAGGTGGCCCATTCAGCCGTTGTGTCACGTATCAAAGTTAATAGAACTTGCTTCAGAGATTTCTAGTCTTAGCTTAGTTTCAAGAAAATTATTAAGAAGTTTCAGTTGGCTGTAGGATTATGTTGCATGTACTAAGTTAATTTAATGACTTTATTTTTATTGGTAATAAAATATAATTCAATACGTTGTCCAAAACATTTTCTCAGTTAAAGGCTTGGTTTCTTCATTCACGTTTTCTGTTATACCTACATACTTTTGAATTAAACACACGCTCTAATGTCGGTAGGTTCTTATCACAGAAATAGATATTATATTTCTGTGGTTCTTATTATGTTAAAAGTTCTTAAACAATAACTTGGGAAAGTTAATATTATCTTGAAGCAACCTAAAATTGCCTGTATGATGTCTACTCTTACCGCATTATACGAGTTTTCAAATGTCTTGTTTTTGTTGCTAACTACATGACAGCTGTGGTTGGGAGATGTGTACGTGTTGACATAATTTACTGGATTTCATAAACAACTACACGAGAGTGCATCTGCCGCCGCAGCGTTCAACGTGTTTTCAGGACCTCGTCATAGAAGAAGACTTTTGGCCGCAGGGTGGTCACAGAGGATTTTAGTTATAGCTGTGGCATGGTGTTCCGTCGCTTCCGCGGACATGTGCTACACGATCGCACAGTAATATAGTGCTTTTTACTAACATAAGCGTTTATATCTACTAACACAAAATGTATGTATTATCCTATTCCTATCCTTATGTTTATCTATGGCCTAAAGTAGCCTGATATTGTAAAGATTAATATTATATATTTTTTTTATTTTTTTTACATAAAATTAATTTAGCAAATTATTATAACAAAATAGAAAAATAAAAAAACAAATTTATTTAAAGATACGAGACCTCAAAGTTACGCTGTCAGGTTTTTTTATCATCCAAAAGTAAATTAAAAGCTACTTTCAGGACACAAAAAAATGTACGGCAAATATTTACTTAAACGCAGTTTTTCAAGAACATAATTACAAATACGTACGTGATTTCATAGGTGTTTGTATGTATGTATGTTTGTCCACGCATATCTCCGAAGATATTAATCGGATTGTAACCATTCTTTTTTTATTGGGTTACATTTACTTCAACTTAGGGAACAGTGCAAGTTTCATCGAAATCGGTTTAGTGGTTTTCAAGATATGGACAAATATGTGTGATGTTCTGGCTTATTGATACGAGCTACGGGTGCGTTGTCATAGGAAAAACATCTCAAAACCTTGATCAAATTATAGTGCATTTAAGAAAAACTAAAAATGATTCAGTCGTTTTCAAGATATGGACAAATATGTGTGACGGCCTGGCTTATTGATACGAGCTACGGATGTGGTGTCAAAGGAAAAACATCTCAAAATCTTGGTCAAATTCTAGTGCATTTAAGAAAAACTAAAAATGACGAAATAAAAAAGTCATTTAAAAAAATTAAATCGACTTCAGAATAAACTGAAAAGTATAAAATAACTCTAACCTGACACTTTTCAGTTTATTCTGAAGTCGATTTAATTTTTTTAAATTACTTTTTTTTAGTATATTTTGAAGTTGATTAATTTATTTAAAAACCTTTATTATTTAAAGTACTTTTTTATTTTCAAGTCGATTAAAAAGTAGTCATCTAGCTTATTCATGGATCTTCTCCAAATTTAATTGTAATAATAGAGTAAAAAATTTTGTACCATGTATTTAATTTGGCGTTATGTAGGTACTTACTTTATTTACCTATGTATTTGGGAAAAACATTATCTTTATTACCTGTAAAAAAAAAATGATGTAAATACCAGATGAAAAAGTTCATCTCGGTAAAATTACACTTATAAAAACAGAATGATTTTTTTATAGACCCAAATTAAATTTTTTGTTAATAAAAAGAAGTACCTAACTGTAATTAAGTAATTGTGATCCAACAAAATATTATTTCACTTAACCTAATTCAAAACTAATTCACTTTAGAAATAATTTTGCCAGCATTTGTCTGGCCAGACAAACATCAGTTGTTGGAAAACAATCAACCGTTATCCTTTTAGTGGTCTGCATAGTTAATATACTGTTGCTTAGAATATTTGACATTCATTTGAAGCTGTACATTTGAAAACTAGAGTGTGCTATAGCATTTACTCGTTGTTTTATTTGCTTATTTTGAATAATAATTCGGTTTAATATTATCTCCTTATTATTATCAGCTTGGCCTTTAGACTCGTTTCAGAAACGTGCCATCAGGATTGTTGACGATCCCGAGCTCACAAACGGTTTAGAGCCCAGTCTGAAGAGAGACTTTGCCTCTTTATGTGTGTTCTACCGCTTGTACAACGGAGAGTGCTCTAAGAAATTGTTCGACTTGATGCCCACGGCTACCTTCCACCATCGCAACTCTCGCCATCGACGGGGAGTCCATCCACATACATTGAAACCAGAATTGTTTCGAACTGTGCAGGCTAAAAGGCCCGGAGTTTTCTTCCGCGGACGCTCGGACTGTGGAATGAGCTCCCCGCCGAGGTTTTCCCAATGGAGTACAGCATGGGGTTCTTCAAAAAGGTTGTGAAGCGATTTCTTCAGGGTCGGTAAGGCGCGAGTGATACCCCTGGTGTTGCAAGCGTCCATAGGCTACAGTAACTGCTTTCCATCACGCGGGCCGTATGCTTGTTTGCCACCTTAGTGGTATAAAAAAATAAAATAAAAAAAATCTCCTACATATAAATAAAAATATCATGCTGATAGTTGGTAAGCGCGTGACTTGAGATTTGAGAATGGCTGGATCGAAGTAGCAATTTTTTTAAATAGTCGGAAGTCGTAATAATGTTTTTTAATAAAGAAAATCCCACCAAAAACATTTTTATGTAAAATGTTGCCGCCAAGACATATGGCTCGTACTGTCAAAAAGTTATCAGATCTCATGTAGAGCCAAGCTTATAACTCTACATGCACTTACTCTACAAGCCCTAACTTCACAAACTTTACACACCGTAGTCAAAATATGTGGCTTGGCCGTTTCACTACTACAAGAACTATTGAATAACACAAAAGTAATGAAGAGTGAATACATTTTTCACCTTACTCCCATGTGACGGTAGCGAAACGGCCAAGCCACATATTTTGACTACGGTGTGTAAAGTTTGTGAAGTTAGGGCTTGTAGAGTAAGTGCATGTAGAGTTATAAGCTTGGCTCTACATGAGATCTGATAACTTTTTGACAGTACGAGCCATATGTCTTGGCGGCAACATTTTACATAAAAATGTTTTTGGTGGGATTTCACTTCTTTTTGTAAGTTGGTAATTTTTTTTTTTGTTTGAAATTTCCAAGTTTTATAATTTTGTTGTTGTTTGTGTACTAATACAAGCTTACATACCAAATTTCAGCTTTCTAGGTCTTCAGGAAGTACCCTATGAGTTTTGATGATCATCAGTGAGTCAGTGACGAAATCGGGGTTTTTTAGATATCAATAAAATCTAAAGTATAAAAGCTATGTTATTGAAACTTAATATGTTTAATAAGTTTACTATTGACATGATGTCCTGAGAATTTTGTTTATCTGGTATAATCCAAACCCAAGTTATGAGGGTTCAAAAAAACGACGAAGCGCTTCGAGAAAAGGTAGGTAGTGCCCTTTCGCTTCGCTTGGCTGTCTTGGCGGGGGGCACTCCCGTGCCCCCAGATTGAAAAATTTGCGCGTAAAATTTAGGAAAAAAAGTATTTTTTGAACTGGGGAACATCCACTGGGTCAGTTAATAGTTAACCAATATTAATAATGCATAAAAAGACACTTTATATGTCTAATATGCTTTATTTACATAAAACAAAGATGTAGGTATATAGAACATTTCCTCGAGTCTGCCGAGAGTGCCGGTTAGCAGCGTTTCCTATTTGGATAGCCAATCTACAGGCTATATAATTATAATTAGTTTTTGTCACTTCCTATGTATACTTATAGTAGCCCTAATATATTTGTGTACTTTGTGCAATAATAAATATGATATGTTAATGTTAGTTTCTATTATATATTTTCCACGCCCATAATGCAGCTACGAGTCGACTTGATTCACACGAGGATAACTGACAGGACAGCGAAGGAAATGGAATAAGTACTTTCTATTCTGAGAATACGAGAACGACCGCTGCTGGGTAAAAATGAGTTATTATTATGAATACTTTATGAACAATTATTCAAATACCGCAGTACTGTCTATTTTCATGGGAAATAAACATTGTTCTGTTATAAAATACAGTAAATATTTTGTAAAGTCTGAAGAACTTGTAACAAGTTGAAATAATGGACGGTAGAAATCAAAACGGTAAAAACAAATCTTTCAAATTCATACATATAAACGCGATCCCTCGTCGCAAGTAATTCTACAAATAAATTAAAGTAATTACTTTGAAATTACTAAAATTTAAAAAAAAATATGTAGTAACCAGACCAGCCCGGCTACCGCGTGTCTTTGGTGGTCATCATAATCGTTCCATGACGCGGTACCACGAAGACCATTGGTGGGCCGTTATTACGCTGTAGCCCCGCAGTGATATAAAATATGGGAACAATGAAAAAACATGATATCTGCATAAGTATAAGAACTTTAACGCATACACCAACGCCTTTAGTATATGTATGGGTATGTAATGTGTATGGGGGTGTGTTTGTGTAAATAGGTAGTATATGTATGGGTGTGTAAAGTGTATGGGGGTGTGTTTGTGTAAATAGATAATATATGTATGTGTGTGTGAGTATGAGAGGTGTAAGTGTATATGTATACATAAATAAGTATACTAAATTATTTATTTACCCGTAGGATCTCCTACGCATCTTCCCCCTCCTCAGCATCTTCATAGAGACAAGTATGTAAATTATAATTATTCAAATAAAATATCTTTATAAACACACAAATTGTACGTCTTTATTATATGAGCAGGCGTGATACGAAATGGATTGCACTTTATAGTATAATTACTTGACCCAATTATTGTTGCCCATTCCTCCGGACTGTATTTGCATTTGGTAATTATTCCATTACAGGTAAATATTCTATCTCATCTGGTCTAGTCGTCAACTAATATGTGAGTGTACGCTGGTTATGTGCACATGCAAATTCTATTAGAATAAGGTAAGGGAGCGTTAAGCGGAATCTTAGTGAAGCAAAGTTGCTGCTTCTAGGGTATAGAGGAGAGGAGCAGAAAGGTGCTGTGCCCATATTACTCATGGAATTGCATAAAATCTCCACTCTGCTTCAGTGGCCAGGGATTTGAGAACTAGTTTAAAAATTCATACAAAATTGGGAAGCGGGTCGGGGAAGCGGAAAGAACCGGCCGCCGGGTATTGCAGCCGGGGGCTCGGCCTAGCCCCGCATAGTCCGCAACTCCGCTCCCCATCAATGGACAGACACAGTCCGCAACTCCGCTCCGTATTACTCCCTCGCTCCTCTCCGCTGCCTCGCTCCGCTTCAATGGACAGGCAGCCTTCGCCAGATACCTCCCGTAGCTTATGCACTAGAACTGCATAAGAGTCGCCCCCATGACCATTTAAAACATTCCTTAACACGTCATCCGCCCTTCCCTCCCGCCTGCATTTTATAACTGCTTTTTTGATGTGAAGTTTATTAAGGCTCATAAGTCTACGGGAGCGCTTATGGAGGTGCAAGGTGGGTGGATGACACCTCCATTTAAAAGGGAAGATCTTCTGCCAGGCTGGGTCATCGTGCCGCAGGGACCGCGGTCCCATTGGCAATGGCAATCACCATTCATGATACGGCACAAAGGCACGTATTATATACTTGGATTTATGGTTAAAATATTTTCAGAAAATAATTATATACAGGATGTTGTTTTGGTCGGCGACAAGCGACCCAGGAGCGGTAGTACAAAATATATATTCCCCAAAAATGGACTTAATTCCATTACAATACTGTAAATATGTTGAGAAATACCTTATTCAATTTGAAATAAAATTACCGCAAAGTATGGTTACTAGGCACGTGCACAGACTAGAGCTAGGCGCAAGCCGCCATCGCCCCACCCCTTTACTCCCTCGTACTCCCGTTGAATATTATGTCTACACTTTAGCTTATTACATGATTTTCAAAATTTTTATTTTTTTATTTTTATTATAAAAAAAAAAAAGTATTTTTTTTATATTTTTTTTTGCACTAGTATCATTTATATTATCGACCCTGAGTCGCTCGTCGCTGACCAAAACAACGACCTGTATAGGTTTACCTTTCTAATTATTTTTAGTAATGGTGGCATTTACCGCAACATAATATTGATCATGACCCATTTAGAGGTATGATAATACAAATACTACCCATGATTTCCATTACATTAACATTACTATACCATAGGCAATATGAAAAAAGCAACATGTTGTTTTAACTATTTATACGATCTAATATTATCATCATCCTTTTTGCCACAGACATGTAGGCTTATGTTGTACTAAATTCTAAACCTTTCCCAGTGATGCGTAAAATATATACAAGGTACCTAATGATATTAAAGTACCCTTTACTGTACTTTTTCTATATTTTCTACTGTATCCGGATGAATACTAAACAGGCGGTTCTTATGCATTATTTATCCATATTTTATATTATTTATTTTTAGAAAAGAAGTATCTTTTCTACCAAATTATATACCCTTTTATCGTGCTATGAAATTCTTACGTAGTTTTTCTTCGCCGACAGTGAACCTAAAAAGTTTTTACACGGCTTCCTTTTCCTTCCAGTTTTTAGAAATACAAACCTTTAAGGGGGTGAAATAAGGGATAGGCGCAAAGCTAGCTATATGATAACACTGTAACTAAAGGGAGACAGAGGGCTTACTACGAAAAACGATACTCGATAGTCCGATCATCGTTGTCAGATATTAACCAATAGAATTGCAGCAAAACTGGCGAGTCGTAAATTTTATGCAATTCTATTGGTTAATATCTGACAACCTCTGAGCTCTGATTTGTGAAACACGCTTGACAGAATCAAACTCGACGCCGCAAATAAAACCGGGGGCTAAAATTATATGCCAGTATGAAGGTATACCCACAAAAGGTTCACTGACCAGCTGACCGTCCCTCGTCACATATATGTCATTTTTTACAAGCTTGTGGATCGTTCAACCTTTACGTGATAATACATAAATAGAAACGTAGATCCATCAAGTCCTATACAAATATTACTCATTGAATTTTGTCGTTTAAATAGATAGAATTTTGTTATGAAATTATAGTAATTGAATTCTAAACAAAAAAAATATTCTTATATGTTATTCCAGGCTATGATCTGCGTGTCCAATTCCTTCACGATTGTTTGTGCCACTAAGGCTTAACAAACAAACGAGTGATTTATTTTGGTTTCTAATATAAATTATTGATGCCCTATGCCTTTCATCATCATCATCATCAAAACAAGCCTATAATGTTCTGAGGGTGAAAGGGAATGGACAAATAATTCCACCACGTATGCTCCACTGCGGATCGGTCGAGGTATGCTTGTGGTCCTGCATAATAAATCTATACATATAAAATGCTTTGGCCTGAATGACTGACTGATGAATCAACGCACAGCCTAAACTGCTGATCGTAGAGATCTGAAACTTGGAGGGTGTGTCATCGTAGGCATTCCATAAGAATGGATTTTTCAAAATTCTACCCACAAGGTGTTGAAAATGGGGGGCAAAGTTTGTATGGGTCCAATCTACTTCAAATTTTGTGTTTCGTATTTTATTGAAACTCATCGCCTAACAGGGTTAAAAAGGGGTAGAAAGTTATTTTATCATCGAAGTTGATATCAATACTCCTTAGTGCTTTTGATTTAAATATTATTTTATATTTGACATTCCAATTTTAAGGAGTATTGCATTGCACCAAGCTTATAAATATGTGAGTTCAACATTAAAAAAAAAAAGGTATGAGTTTTTAAACATTTTTGTCTCTCTGTTCCGGTTCATAGCTGATGTTATAAGGAGTAACTTAGTGTTACGTTTTTATTGCTATAATCACATATTTATACGTGACTCAATTTAAAACACCATATTTTTTAGTTAAATGTCAAAGTCAGATCAGGTTTGCTGTCATTCGTGATTGAATTTTTTGACTCCGGTCGGCCATCTTGAAAAACTGCACTTGTGAACGAGCCGCCATCGTGGATAGATTAAGGTCGGTATTGTGCAATTAGTGATTTTTATTAAGATTTTGTCCTAATGAGCATAAGTAAATATGTTAAATGGATTGTGAATCGTTTAATTTTAAACCCTTTTGAGTTATTGTCACATTAGCTACTTTTATTTTTGAATAATAATTTTAACCACGCAAAAAAAAAACTAACCGTACGCGGGTTTAACCGCGGGGGTCTGCTATTCTATACTAAATACCTAAAGAGAGATCTTTGTACCCCTTTTTAAGCACATTGCGCGCACGCAGGCCTGTAAGATTTGGCATAGTTAAAGATTATACAGACAGAAAGCTAAAATATTTTTATTTAAAAAAAAAATTTTTATCAGTTTCGAAATTTTTTGGAGTAATTTTAACATAAGCTGTAATTTTAGCCTGGGATAACATTACATTTAATACAGTACTAATAATATTATCAGTACCTAAATATAGGTATAATAAGATCCATCTAGCCATATCACGATCTTTCAAACCAAAACTAATATACTTTAGTCTACGGCCCAACTTACTCAATATCGAAGTTACTGCCACTTGCGACATGGAAACTATCACGTGTCTAGCTAAAATCATGAATTAAGGTAGGTACCTACTATAAACTGACCGTAAAGTTGGTGTTAACCAAAATGACGTCTTCTTCATGCTTAATAGAAGCCATCTATGGTCGTTGATGGCTAAAGTAATGATAAGTGGCCACCGTCGCTTATGGTGATCGCTCAGCCTGAAGCGGGTATTTTGATTTTTTTCAAATTTTTGTTGATTTTTACCTTCGTAGAACAATATGGCTACATATTTCAGTGATCCGCGACCATATTGGTTCATTTGGTATATTGTGGAATTGATATACCTTATGGTCTTTATCCATAGTGGAATTACCAGTGTTACCAACCTTTACAAAGACTTTTTTTACTATACATAGGTCTGTGTCACTGATAGTAGAAAGCAGTCAATTCCTAGAAGGGAACAGGTTATTGAGTGCAACTTCCAGAACACTTTAGTACACACGACTCCATATCAAGCTATACATTTCCAGTATAAGCTGACCTCTCATTGTACGGAAATTCTTTACAATGCGAGATCAGCTTATACTGGCTTATACTCAGCTATTATGTATAGCTGGATGTGTAGCCGTGTGTTCATGCTTGTCGACAGATTTTCAATTCGACGGTGATAGTCAAAGTCAAAGCCATTTATTCAATTTAGGCCCCAGAAGGGCACTTATGCAGGTCACATTTACTGAAGTTACCACTGGTTCGGAACTCGGCCTTCAACTGAGAAAGTACCCTATGGTTTCCTCACGATGTTTTCCTTCATAAGATTTAAACATACAATCTTCGCGACGGTATATGTTGTCTACAATTTCTGCGGTATTACTGTGAGTTTCGTTTGACAAATAATTATTTCTAAGAAAATTTGACTCTCTCAGAAACAAATTGACATTAATTACATTGATTGCTACGAAAAACCACTTACTTTTGGGGACGTAGATCCTCTAGTGATTCTGGGAAACAGACACGCTTTCTATTTATACCAGGTGAAGCATAAAATACCTAGAATTAATATAAAGCACTGACCGTTCCAGAAATAACTGTTTCACAAGCCTCATTGAATTTCTGTTGAACCAGACTGACCAATGGCTTTACAAATAGTAATTTCTCGCTTAATTTATAGCAAAATGTACTAAATGCTGAAGTTAAAATGTATATCGCATACTAAGCAAGGGTTAGTTGTACCCTTAGTCGGATGACCCGTCACTCCGTTTAAATGACTTGCCGCTTGCTAAATTGAATGTAGGGTTAGGTCAGGAAAAGCTGTAGCTTCAGTATCGTGTCGAATAGAATTTGTTAATTAATAAGATTTTATTGTGCGCAGTATTTCTGATGATTTTTCAATATTCCTCAAGTTTTGCCGTTTAGGAAACATGACTAACCAAACAAGTCTTAGGTTTAGAAAAGTGATGCCATCTGGAAATATGCGTAAAGTTTATGTTTCCACTTACTACATGTATAAGATTAGTAGTTATTCACCAACAGTGCTTTATGGGGTGCAAGGTGGCAAACAAGCATACGGCTCGTCTGATGGTAAGCGATTACTGTGGCCTATTAGACCTTGCAACATCAGCGGTATGATAGTATACGTGCACAGATGATCTCTCTTTGAGCGAAATAAATTAAATTATTAAAAGAAACAAAAAACCCGACTGCGTGAAACAAAATCTATAAAATTTTGAATATAACTTGAATTTTATAAGGTATTTTAAAGTCGTTTTTAATCGACTTCAAATTAACAAACATTATCAATTCGACACGTAAACTTAGGGAACGGTGCTAGTTTCATCGAAATCGGTTCAGTAGTTATCAAGATATGGACAAATATGTGTGCCTGGCTTATTGATATGAGCTACGGGTGTGGTGTCAAAGGAAAAACATCTCAAAACCTTGGTTAAATTCTTAACTCTGCACTTAAGAAAAACTAAAAATTACGAAATAAAAAAGTAATATAAATTCCAATCTATTTACATTCTATTTATGCGGACGAAGTCAAAAACTAGTATTTAATAATAACGAATTACTTTGCAACCGACAAACACACGATACACCGCAGTTAATACACAAAAAGACAAAGAAAAGTATTAATGCATAAATAAAATCTTTTTCGTATTTCCAACAAAGCGTACGACTGTGCCACTGCATGGAGATTTAAAAATTGAAATTTATATTCCTCTAGGAGCAGTTAAACTGTAACCAAAACTGGGTGTGCCAGTAATTTTGCCACATAGTACATTTATGCTATGAAATGTATTATAGCTAGCGACGGGCTCATTAATGCATTTTAATATTCAATTTTACTAGTGAACCAAAATGATTTCATAATTATATTTAGATATTAAATATCATATTTTAATTAACGTTGGTTTTCATGCATTAATTTGGATATAACCTGGCTACAGAATAATCTGTGAAATAGTAAGTAAGCTGTTGGAATCGAAAAGCGATTAAAATGGTAGTGATTTTTAATTCTACAATATGGTTGAACTTTCCGTGCAGAAAAACATCGTGAGGTAACAATAGCACAGTCGCTGGTACTTTTAGTTAACCTCTTAGAACCATTGGATTTGATGTGTTCATCACGTATGCGTCTGTTGAGATTTTTAACCAAACACAAAACTACGGTCATTCGGCCGTTAGGTCTCTATCTATTTCTATAAAATAAAACACAACTGTCTAAAGAAGCTCTTTTTAACCGGCTTCTCAATTCAATTCAGTTCAACTCAAAGGTTCTCAATTCGGTTGTATTTTTTTTATGTTTGTTACCTCATAACTCCGTCATTTATTTACCGATTTGGAAAATTATTTTTTGTTTGGAAGGGAACACTTCCCGTTTGGTCCCATTGTCATCAGATCAGCATTTGATTACTTCTTAGTGTCCTTTGAAGGCGGTTGAAGTTTTTTTAAAACAGTTTTCAATTATGACTAAAAAAATCACATCGATGTAAATACCATAATTTTAAGGCGCCATTTCTGCGGTCAGAGCTCTACACGTTTTCTCCTTGAGCCACACGGTCGCAGTGTACAATGATACAGTGAACGCAGAACGCAGAACTCGAGACCATCGCTGTGGGATCGGTACTAAAAGTCACACAAGTCAAAAAGCAAAGAGCCTTACCAACTTCCAAACCCCCGAAATCAAATTACAAATAAATACATCCATTAATTTAACCCGAATGCGTCGCACGCGGCGCTACGGCGAGGTGTAATGTGTTTGGTCCGTGTACTCTTTGCAGCCAACATTACAATGTCATTAGACGCGATCGCCGCCCCAAGTCACGTGCGTAGCGTTGCTTGTATATTGCTGTTCTTTTTTTCGCTTGCATCCCTTATAGTTGGGCTAGAGAATTGGCAGTTTCATAAGGGAGCGGGTAATTTAAAATTCAAAATCATTTATTCAAATAGACCTTCGCAGGCACTTATGAAAAGTCTGACTCTATTACTCTAATACCGGATCGGAAGGTTGCATTTGCTGAGAGGAGCCGGTAATAAACTCAGCAATTACTCTTTTCATAACAAGCTTAGATTCATACATAATATTTACATTCAGCCCCGGCGCGGCGGCAAAAGTACTAAGTAAATAAATAGCAAACTTGAGCAGACCAGCCCCCAACTGGCAAGCAGCACCTGTTCACAAGTATGACGCTTGTGGCAGCCATCGCTCTCCTCGCCATATTGAAGGGAAGTGAGCGAGCCGTCACACGACGCCGCCGCAAAGTGAGCATAACTTCCTTAAGTCAGCCATAGAAATTACTAAGGGAAAACTAATGTCTGGCCTTGCCTATGGCAGAAAGCATTTTAAGTTGAAAGTTTCGTGACGTAGGTACGGAAAATACTGTGGTAACTTCAATCAGCTTTGTCCTTCGTAAGTGCCCTTCTATGACCTAAATTGAATAAGTGGCCTTCACTTTGACATTTACTGCAAAGAAACTTATTTTACAAGCTTTTATTTAACTTGCAATCTCGTATGTATCTTCCAGTGGTCGGATTGACTTGATATTTGGTATACATTAGTGTATTGGATGCACTGACCTCTATTATACAAGTACGCTGGACAGTATATCATCGACCTTTTATTGAACCCATTTGATTTTCGCCATTTTGGCACTGATAGCAATCGTGAGCGTCCACGGAACTAATAGTAGAGACGGGACATTTTAGTGTCTATATCGATAAAAAACGATTTTTCTTTTTTATTTATCGACATAATTTGTTCCTGTGATTTCGTCCGCGTAATCTTTAGATATTGTAGTCCCTAAACTAATAAATAAATAACCCTTACTTTCGTATTCATAATACTACAGGCATACTTAGCGCATAAGTGAGTAGGTTCCTGTGGTAGTGGAGCGGTGCGGGAGGGGGTGATATTTGAATTTTGACATAATTACTGTCTCGCTATACACGATACATTTTTAATTCTCTTTTGTCATTTGACATAATGCAGACACCCTCCGCACCGCTCCACTACCACAGAAACCAACTCAGTTAAGCGCTGTCTGTAGAAGCAATTACCTATTTTAAATTGATATATTATTATAATGAATTGATTAATTGTAAATAATTTTATACTAATTTTATTCTCATATGTAATGACTTTTTATTTACTTCATGTTTTAGCTATTTATAAATTGATTATTTATTGTGAACTATTTTAACATAAACTATAATTTTAAGACATGGAAATGTTAGAAATTTTTTAGCTGTTTAACTGTCGATTAACTGTCTTTGGTGGTGTAACCTGTCTGTATAATTGTTGGTTTTTTTTTTCATGTACCTACTATATTTTTCATATTTTTATTTAACTCTTTTGACATCCACCAACATACGCTCAACACTATATTATTACTTTAGTTTTTTTAATTTCTCATGTGAAGTGATTTGTAATCTTTTGAGAAATAAATGTCTTAAACCTTAAACCTCAATTAGGAGGAATCAGTCCAACAGCTAACAAATGGTTAGTTTTGCCTAAAAATGTTTATTATATGTATAGTATACTAGCTGTCCCTCGCGGTTTCACCCGTGTTCCCGGGATAAAAAATAGCCTATGTCCTTCTCGATACTATCTGGTATCTGGTTCAGCGATTAAGGTGTGAATGCGTAGTTAGGTAACATGCAAAAAAATAGAGTTACTTTCGCATTTATAATAAAAGTATATACAGTATTACCCAACTTATATGGCGCGTCGTGAATCTTCGTTCGCACAGAAAAGAAAGTATGGCCCCGAAGATTAACGAAAGAATACTTAAAACTTACAATCAACCTTAGATCACTACTATAAGGTTCATGTATTATGCTACTGCAGCTGTTAGTTCGGTCTCACTCGCAAGTCACGCCGCTCCGCACGGCGCGATTTAACATGACGGCAGCTGTCGGCCAATAACGTTTCCCGCGCTTTGAAAATGTATCTTCTGCGCAGGTACATCGGTAAGCCATATTAATTGGGTACCTACTACTGTACTATAGTAAGGAAGTATGGATGTTATAATAGTATGACAAAAATGAATTGTGATGAAATGAATGAATGAATCATGAATTGAGGCTTGGGCACTGGCTTAGGTACGGATTAAACACTCATTCGTTAAATGTTCCTGTAGATCACTTGGAAAGGTACTACTAAAAAACACAAAGTATTACTTTAATTTATTTTTAATCAACTTTAAAACAAGAGATTATCAAGCTCTTTCACGCGTGCACTTTGATGGCTCCCTACAAATTATATATGTCCCTTTCGCGTCGAGCTGATCTTGAGCTAGATGTGCCTTATTGTGTGCCTTATGTTCACCTGATTGTGTGCCAAGTGTGCGCTAACTCGCGCAGTTCATCGAAATTTTCTTAGGTCCGTATGAGATCCTGGTGATAGACTGGTCCTGGTACTTCTCTTTTTATCTGGTCAAGCATCTTCGACCTAGCGTTCGCGTATTGGTCGTCACGTCGCCCGAGTCGCACAGCGCTATGCTGATAAAGAAATAACATATACAATAGCATGCCATGACAATAAAATTGAAGATGCTGAGTTCAACGGTTATTGTTTAAAGGTACCCATTTTTTTTAAATAATTTTAGATAAAAGTATCAGTGAACAATACGTAACCCAACAAAATATAACGGGGCGTAATAAAAAAAACCGCTCATTGAATCTTTTATCCAAAAACATATTTTAGATTATCAAGTCTGATGGTTGACTACACTAATTTTGTAATACACATTAAACTCCCATAAAAAGTATCGACCCACTATCGATATGAAACATTACAGCCCTATTTCTTTGTTTACATTACATATTTATTGAAAATGGAGTTCCTATTTTACCTAAATATTAATAAAAACATTTACTACTCAAAACAAAATAGTAATAACAGCTTTAGACAAGCAATTAAACAAATTTAAAGCCATGAAATTCACTTACTTGTGATAGGTTATCCCGCTGCATTTTTGATAGTGAGTTTTACAAAATACGCAAACTCTCATATCCAAAACGATTTAAACATCACGAAATATAACACGAAATAACTAAAACGTGCACAAAGTAGTTTTATTCGTGATTTTTGCGTAAATCCTTAGAGACGCACATAAACAACACGACAGCCATTTGCAACAAATGTCAATAATAGTACCCGAGACGCTCAAGAGGGGCGCTTTGATTCGGCACAAAAAACAACTGTCATTTCGAAAGAAATATGCAGTCCAGCGTACTTGTATAATAGAGGTCAGTGATTGGATGACAATGCAAGTACAGTCAACAAAAAGTTCAGTCACTAAAAAAGCTTGTATTAAAAATGTAATTTTTAACAAATAACTTAATGATTTTTCACATAATACCATGATAATCATAACAATGATCAGTAATTTCCCGCTATTATTCGTGCTATTTGGGTTTCTAGCGATGCGCGGTAATCCTGCTGCATGTATTGAATGAGGATTACTTTGCTCTATTAGGATTATCTCACTCTATACGTTATTCAGTACTCACCATTTCAGGCTTATAAAGTTAAATTACCCTAATACAGTCTATTACAAGGAAAACTATAACGGCTAACAAGTTTAGTATAGCACGAATCAATAGCTTTTAGTTGACAAAACATCCTGAAAGAACCTACTTGCTAACTTCGAAACATAATCAGAGGTCCCCGCGATATATTTGCTTCACCGAAAACTTATTCTCAGTGTAGGATTCGAAGACTCGGCCTTCGCCATTCGACGACACTACCACTGACTTCATCTTCATCATCAAGGATTTCATCCTTTTGTAGCGACATCTATCAGCCATCTATCAGTAACACTGAGATAGTTCATACACAGAAAGATAGATGGCGTGGCGCCACATTAACCTGCATCGCGCTTAAAAAGTTTTCTCGAGAATCTGCATATATGTATACAACTGTCCGACATGTACAATTGGACCGCGGCCCCCAGGCACGATGACCCAGCCTGGCGGAAGATCTACCCTTTTATATGGAGGTGTCATCCACCTTGCACCTCCATACTTTAAAGAAACCTCGAGCATAGCTCCCACCGCCACTGTCCGATTATCGTCGTAAAATTGGTTGATGCCGCTTTGCCACCTCTGGTCTAATAGCCACACTAACAGAAGAGCGTGCCGTGCGCGGATCGAATGAGAAACACGCTCATTACTGTTCGGTTCCAGCGGGAAGAAATCTACCAATTTATTGAATTTGTACTTTAACTGCTTCGAGATTCTTTTGTCACTGTGAAGTATCTATAATACCTAACATATTCTAACAACTTCAAGTGACTTATATTATAATGAAAAGCTAAGTGACTGCCGATGACTGTAAGAGGACTTTTTACGGCGATGTAAATACTTACCCCCTCATTCATAATCGCTTTTTAACTAAATCAGTGTAATAGTGTGCCCCGTCTCACTCTTTCGATCACCAAATGTCACCTGTCAGATAAAGACTTCGGAATTTTAGCTAATCAACGTTTGATAACTTTATTATGAATAAGGGGGTTATTGTAAAAGGCCTAATATGTAAAAAGTAGTCCGACCAAAAATTGCCACTTCTATTTTTTCACAATAAAATTATTGCAATGGTTTGCCCTAATACCAAAAAAAAAACTCAAAGAACAATTACACCTACATAATTAATATCCTTTTATAACTCAAATAAAATTTTCAACTTTAACGATTAATCTGGCAAATAAAGTATACCCATTATAAATACTTAGTCCATAACTAATTTACGGGAAACGTTATTACTTCCTTACCCACGAGTAAGGTATAGTGAATATAGTCGAAAATTTACGTTTATGGGATAATAAGTTACATAATTGATTCCCGTAAAACTATATTCATTTGATATTTCAAGCCTTCATTGGGTCGTGCTTTATAATTATAATGTGGTCGCGCCGTAATCATGTCATTTCATGTTCAGGAATAATGAAAGGACGATATATAGTTGATTAAAAATTGAAATTAATTTGATTGAATGGCGCTCATTTTGTTTCAAATTATCGTTTCGAATTCGGAGCAACCTTATAGAAGATCGCAGTCAAATAACTAAATGTGGTAAGGTCGCCAGTGGGGCGATTACCTAACAAAATTTCAATCATTTTCGAATTCAAATCGGTTCAATATAGCGGTTTTCTGATAACTTTTTTACGTTCTGATAACTGCAAATACAAACAGTGGTTCATTAGAAATGGAACCATTTCCGATTTTGTAATATTTCTACCGATTCAGAGGTTATTTCAATCTGAATTTCATTGAAATAAAGTTACGTAATCCACGTACAGAGCTCCATGAGGAGCACAGCAACTTCTCTCAAGCCCTCTTCCATCCTCTGATGGGAACCGCTTACCATC
Source organism: Polyploca ridens (assembly GCA_951394255.1). Taxonomy (NCBI): domain Eukaryota; kingdom Metazoa; phylum Arthropoda; class Insecta; order Lepidoptera; family Drepanidae; genus Polyploca; species Polyploca ridens. The sequence continues at coordinate 10,484,497 of OX596267.1, forward strand.
AGGCAGGCCGCATACTGGTTTTCTACCTTAGTGGTATAAAAAATCTAGACAACACTGATAAAGATACTCGTCATCCCGGAAGCCCAGATTAGACTGGTAGTCATTGTACATTATAACTCTGTTAAAATCACGAAAATGTTAAATAATGGAAATGGAATTTTGATTTTGATTTTGATTTTGATAATCGTGTTTTCGCAAAATGACTAGATTTTCCACACGTTCACGAAAAAGGATTGTCTGTACGCTATATTCCGGTCTAGACCCAACGCGGCAACAGATACACTTGCTCAAGTCTAAATCATTTCTGAATGTATGATTTTGAGACGTGAAAGATTACTCACCTGATTTTAATGTCTTTTTAGGGTGCCGTACCCAACAAGGAACCCTTATAGTTCGCCATGTCCGTCCGTCTGTCTGCCTGCAGAGACTCTTAGTACTAGAAAGCTTTAATTTGGCGTAGGTATACAATGGTGCCGATTCTGTTGTAAATCACACTAAACTAATTTTAGTCACATCTCATCTCTTTCTTACAAACATGATTGAAAAAGGATAGAATTATATTTTAAGTTGTCAAATTAATCTTTGCCGTCTATTTTGCGTGTATTTAGGTGTAACCGCGATAGATGGTGACTAAAATTATATTGAAAACAAGCATTGGACTAATTTGACAGGACAATTCTTACATCTTTTTCTTATGTTCTTTGTTAGAAAGAGACATAGTAACATTAAAATTAGTTTAGTTGTGAACAACAGTTTCAGGGCCATTATTAATCCTATGCGTAAAGTTTTTTTCTCGTCTGTTTCACTGAGATGTAGTTGGATAGGTTGTTCATCCGTTTGCGATCCTTTAAATTGCAATTTTTTGTTCAGAGTCGACTCAAGATAGTGAATCACATGTTGAAAAATTCACGATAGCAGTATATATAACAAAGTTAAAAGGAAAACTATCACAGGTAAGTAGGCTTTACAAGTATTCAGGTAATACGGTCGACCAACTTATAAAATGTACTTGGAGAAGTAAAAAGGAAATTTTTCTTACAAATTCCATTGAAAATTACTTAGATGAAGTTGTTAGTTGAATATGTTTACAGTGGCCCTGATTCTGTTGTTCACAACTAAACTAATTTTAATCTCACTATGTCTCTTTCTAACAAAGAACTTAAGAAAAGAATGTAAGAAATTAAGTCCTGTCAAATTAGTCCAATGCTTGTTTTCAATATAAATTTAGTCGCCATCTATCGCGGTTACGCCTAAATACACACAAAATAAGACGGCTAAGATTAATTTGAATACTTAAAATATGTTCTATCCTTTTTCAATAATGTTCGTAAGAAAGAGATGAGATGTGACTAAAATTAGTTTAGTGCGATTTACAACAGAATCGGCACCACTGTCTTCTTTGAGTAAAATGTTCCATCTACAATATTTAAGGTACTTTCCCTCCATGCGGCATAGCCGTGGGACGCCCTGTATATAACGAAGTTAAAAGGAAAACTATCACAGCTAAGTAGGCTTTACAAGTAAACAGGTAATAGTCGACCAACTTATAAAATATACTTGTAGAAGTAAAAAGGAAAACTTACAAATTCCATTGAAAATTACTTAGATGAAGTTGTTAGTTGAATATTATAGTATCAAATTAAAAGCCCTCTTCTAAGTCCGCATATTGTGATGGCAACTACGGAACTCTACACTGCGCGTTGCCCGACATGCACTTGAATATATCTAAAAAGGTAAGTATACGGTGATTAAGTTAAACTTTTTTACCTTAATATCCATTTAAGCATAAAACCCACGCTTGGTGAAAAAAGTTAATTAATTAAATCCTTAATTAGACATAGCTCGTTTAGGCTAAATAAAAATACAAGGTAAGTTACCGTGAAAAATTAACGAGGTCGTTCGAACAAGACCCGACTAGCCGTTAAGTTACTAATTTAAAAAAAGGATATTTGAAAAGTCTGGTTTGCTTATGGACGTAAATGAGATTTTAAAGATTATTTTATTTATATGAGTTTTACTAAAATAATAGGTTTTTAGCGTATGTTGTACCCCTGTAAGGTTGTTGTCTTGTCATTCACGGTGCAGATAGGCCTGTAGTCAGCAGTGGGACATTATAGGCTGATTATGATGATTCCAAATTTCAAATCAATAGCATTAGCAGTTACTGAAATATACCGCTGTGATAGACGGACAAACGAACAGACAGACGGAATGGCACCATAAGGGTTTATGTTTACTTTTTTAATTCGGCACCCTAAAAAACAATAAAGTAATTTGGGACGAAAATTATTTTGTAAATAACTAAATACAAGCTTGTTCAGTTTTTTAACACAAGTTATATTATAATTTTAGACTGTACTCCTTCTTCATATAAACCTAAACTATGTTAAACCACACTCTCCTCGATGCGTGAAATATGCTTAAAAAGGGGTAAAAAGTTGTGTCTTCACGTATAGATAACATTGCAAAGTTGCAAATGTATCTCTGGCTACCAAAGTAACAATTATTTCCTTCAGTCAAATGTCAGTTTGTATTACAATTCGCCTGCACCAGGGGATTGAGTTCCAACAAGTGCAACACACGCTTATAACAATTTTAGGATCTAATCAGCCAAGGAAATGAGGTTGAAATTAGTTTCCGTTTTAGAGAATATTTCGCTCGCCGTTGAGTATGTATAAAGCAATATGATTTCCAATGAAAATCAACAATATAATTGCTGAAAACTAATCGGGTTTTCATGAGCCACGTTTGTGTTTTGATATTGTTTAGTGAAATAATTGTATGTTCAAAACGTACAGTTGAAATGCTAATGAATTAAATAATGTTTACTAATGATGCTTTAAACTTGTTGCTATTTTGAAATGTTATCCCCATTTCGACCCCTTTTGCGAAGAAAATAAAAAAATAGATTTATTTGCAATTATATTGGTAATTATGTGTTTGAGCCGTTTAGGGTCAAACACTAGGGCCATGGGGTCCGAGTGCACACCTATTATTTCGGGATATCGCCAAGCGGTTGGTCGACTCTTCACGAGACCAGCAGGGCTATTTTAAAACATCGGATTTGATATCGGAAACGGATTCAAATATTTCCGAGGCGAATTTCAGCAATCGCTATTTTAATTTCCGAAAACTTTTCGATGAATTGAATTGATATTTCCATAAATAATCATCAAAAATATTCAAATTCGGAAATTAAAAAAGCAATTGCGCAATATCGCCTCGGTAGTTTTTGAATCCGTTTCCGATATCGAATCCGAGCGTTTTAAAATAGCCCTGCTGAGGGCTGGCCTTTTTTTGGCCAAAGAATCGGCATTGCCATCCAACGTGCCAGCCTTCTCGGCACTTTCCATGTTGACAGCAATGTGGACGAAGTTTTTGACGCCCCGTAATTGTACATAGTTTTATTCTTATATTAGTTCTGATATTAGTTGTTATTATTCATTATTAGTATGAACATTATTTCTTCTATTCAATAAAAAAAAAATATATTGGTTCAGCAATATTTAAAATTATTCCTTTCAAATCTATAGCATTAGTGGTATTAGTGGTTGCTGAAATATACCGCTGTGACATACGGAAAGACAGACAGACGAAGTGGCACCATCCTTTTTACCTTTTTGGTTCGGAACCCTAAAAATATATGGATGTTGTTAAATTAGAGACTTTTACTATCAACGATAACACACACGTGAAAACATAAAAGCAGCAACAAATTCATTCGCAATTGAGGAAGTGTCATTTGTGAAGTTCTATTTACCAATCCACTTATTGAATGTAACTTGACAGGATAATGTGTGACGTAACACGGGAATGACGCCGGGATGTCTGCAGGCGGGGTCAACACTCTGATAAACGTATAAAGTGAGTTGTTTGTCGACACGACACAATGAGATAGGAATTCCGCTTGGCTGTTGCATGTTTACTATTCTTTTTATAACATACTCGTACTATTTGTCAAAATAATATTATTGCGCCGAGATAGAAGGATGAGAGGCATCATGTGGAGTGATAACCAGCGGTCTGTTCCTTTATGCGACTCTGTGACTGCAGATTATTAGCTAAATTCTATGAAAAAGCTAAATTTTCAGGATATCGCTTAGAGAAATGGGACCCTGATTTAGAATCATTGGCAACCGCTGAATGCAAGCGGTGCAGACAGAACCATTATAATCACGAGGTACCTACGTAGTTTAAGATAGTTTTTAGGGTTCCGTACCCAAATGGTGCCAAACAGGACCCTATTACTAAGACTCCGTTGTCCGTCCGTCCGTCCGTCTATCTGTCTGTCAGTAGGCTGTATCTCATGAACCGTAATAGGTAAACGGTGAAATTTACAGAGAATGTGTATTTCGATTGCCGTTATAACAACAAAAAATAAAAATGAAATAAAATTATAAATTAAAGAGGGCGCCCATACAAGAAAAAATTTTTACCGTTTTTTTTCTTCATAGCAAAGTTGAATTAGTTAATATTATACGGAACCCTCCGTGTGCGAGTCCGACTCGCACTTGTCCGATTTTTTTATCTTAATTATAATAATAACTAGTTTTAACCCTAAGGTTTGACACGCATTCCGGAGGGATCGAAGTTATGCTTGGAAAATGTCATCTTGATTTATTCTGCAATTGAAGCGTCAAAAAATAACATTCGCATTTATTATTTTAGTGGGATCCAAGATATCTGCAGTCTATTAACAATTTCCAGATGCTTCATTTATTTTTTCAGCAGGAGTTTGCAATGATTGTTAATAGTGAACTCTCAGAAGATAAGTGCAAACTATTTGTGCGGATGGCGTCTGGTGGTAATGCGGGATATCGCTTGAGAGACCACTGGGGGTCTACACACATTGGCAGTAAGGATGGGCAGCAAATTAATTACCTACGAGCAAGAAATAGTAATGAAATCTTTACAATATTCATAAATGCAAAATATCCAGAATGGAGATTACGAAATGTAATATTTTCGATACCTATGTTGAGTTAGCTGAACATTTTTTTTCTATGGGACCAACACACAATTCTCGAAAAAAAAATTTTTCATTTTTGAGCACAGAGATGCATTTTGAAAATTATGTTCTCCAAGCCATTGCGTTTTCCAACCCGCGATCTATACCAACTTGCTAAGGTGTTGACAGTCAGGCAACTTTTTATTCAGCAATGTATTCTGCGGAAACATTCTCTTATTTCATTTCCCACAGGCGTAGGGCGGACAGGGTGTGTAGAACAGAATTATGTAGAACAGCCCCAAAATATGACGTCATTTCCATCATTTAAGTCCCTTCCTTTATAATAAAATAAATAATAAATTAAATATCTTTCCCCTTACCCTGCATGACTGCAAATCAAAAATCCATAAATGGCTATTAACCCTCTCCTATGATGAGACCGAGAACCTAATTGAGATAGAAAAATAAACACAATACATATATCACAAAAACACACATCCACTCTTATACTGAAGAAGAAGAAGAAGAAGAAAATGAATTTATTTCCCAGAAACACACAAATAACAACAAAAAACATACTGTACTGCATACTCACACACACACACACACACACACCCACACAATTCACTCACATACTTTTACCACCTCAATGGGTCTTTCTTAGTTATAATTTTTACATGCCATTTCTCCTTGTAATTTGTTAAATAATGTCCTTTTTTTTATATAATTTTAATTTTATAATTATTTTGAATTTCATTATATCATTACCAGTTAATGCTTTTGTATTGTGTGATACCAAGTCTGGAAATGGGCGTTGAGGGTTGCGACGCAGTTATTTTTAACTACTGCAACTTTCATCGTTCTCATTGTAACTATGATAATTCTGGTTTTTATGCACATATAAATTTTATTCTTATTCTTATTTCATAGAAAAGTTCAACCTTGCCCGAAAATAAGGAATGTAAAGTAAAAAAAAAATTGTATTTTGTGTTGGTCCCATAGTAAAAGTTGTTCACTATGACTTACCCAACGTAGGTTTCGAAAATATGACATCTCGAAATCTCCACCCGGTATTTCAAAGCCGACAAACGTGGAGTTTCTTTATGAAAATATAAAAAGAAAACTTATAAAACGCTAAGCTAACGTAATATTACCTACCTATGTGATCCTTAAAACGAATTCGAACATAAAAATTTACGGAATTTTACTAACTCAAATAGCGAAACATAAAATGAGGATAAATAACAAAATATTGAATATTAAAATACAATTACTTTGCAATGGGTAGCAAAAATTTTGGGGAACTATTTTTGATACCAACGAACGATACCTCTGGCACTGCAAGTGTGAATAGACTACGGTTACCGCTTACCATTAGACAGTCTTATGCTTGTTTGCTTCCGTTGTATAAAACTGTATACTACCTTAGTTATATAGTAAATTTCAACAATGAGGAATCATGGCTCCATAACAACATCTGCTGCTAAACAAATTAAAAGAACGTAATTAAATATCGGTTATCCACCCATCCAACAGTGTGTAGCACTATCGAATACTCTCCCGCCTTCACCCGAAGGAATTTGTCGCTGACAGTTGTCGCAGCTGCTGCGCGCTTTACTAAGCTCTACAATCCACTTCTATAAAAACGGAATTAATTTAAAAATAACGGTATAATAAATAATTGGTTTGTAACCTTATAGTTGATTAATCTGTCTCTGATTACCACTGCGCTATTAATATTAAAATAGATGGATGGAGTGAAGAGGAATAATGAAAAAGAGATGGAGATGATATGAGTAAGAAAGGAGTAAATGCTCATATGACGGATGGAAGGGCCGTACATATTGCGCCAACCCCCAAACAACTGGCAACAGGGCCGGTAGATGACGATGCCTTACTAGGCATGAAAAATTCAAAATTCAAAATTTTTTATTCAAATAGACCTTCGCAGGCACTTATGAAAAGTCTGACTCTAATACTCTAATACCGGTTCGGAAGTTTGCATTTGCTGAGAAGAGCCGGCAATAAACTCAGCAATTACTCTTTTCAAAACAAGCTTAGATTCATTACATAATATTTACATTCTAATCGCACTGACAACAATTGCGTGCCCCGGCGCGGCGGCAAAACTACAAAGTAGACTGAATCTATACTTAATAAGTAAATAAATAAATGGCAAACTTAAGCAGACCAACCCCCACAAGCAGCACCTGTTCACAATTATGACGCGTGTGGCAGCCATCGCCCTCCTCGCCATATTGGAGGGAAGTGAGCGACCCGTCACACGAAGCTGCCGCAAGCAAAGGCCTTAAAGTGAGCTTGACTTACTTAAGTCTGCCTTAGAAATAAAAAATAAACTGAGATTAATATCTATGGTAACATCTTATCATCATCATATCAGCCCATGGAAGTCCACTGCTGAACATAGGCCTCCCCCATTGATTTCCACTTCGAACGGATCTGGGCCGCTTGCATCCAGCGGCGCCGGGCGACTCTGACCAGGTCGTCGGTCTACATGGTGGGATGTCGTCCCGCTCGATGCTTAATCCTATTACTTTTCGATTATAGAAATGGATATTGTAAGAGCGATAATATTTTGCATGTTATTCCTTATTGCATAGTCCTCCTATTCTAACAACAAAATCGTTAAATTCATGTTGAAAGAGTATTTTCTTTTCCCCAACCTAGATTGATTAGGAACACGGAATAGATAAATAAGGTTGGAAAGGCCCTCGCTCCAATTTTGTACTAGGACCAGTGTCGCCGCTTGACCCCCACTATTTTAATTTCTACACATACGCAATCATATTTTTACAAATATTTCGCACACAACCAAATCACGCACACATAAATCTCAGGGCAGATATTCGTTCGCCCACTAGCACTAAACTACCGTGGGCATAGACACTCACACACGCAAAAATGCATACACCTGTCAAAAATGTTGACAACTTACAGTAGGGATGGGTAGTGTATAATCGTTAATGAATCGGTTCGATTATCAATTATTATTCTCATAGAACTTGGAATCGATAGTTGCATAGTTATGCTGTACGGATTACACAAAACTAACATATCTTTTTCTATTGAATTAATTATATTATTATTCAGCATAATGATTTTTTGGACCGGCAATAATCAATTTGTGACAATTAAAAACTAATAAAACTATTAGGGTATGTAGTGGTTTTTTTACGGATAACTGCGTGATAGATATATAATATATTATATTATAGTGCGCAAATAACGAAAATTTTTACAACAAATTATATAGTTAACTAAATCTTAACTTCTAATGTTCGATTTGTTTTACTTCTAAACTGATTATTGATAGTCTGGTTGTTCGTTGTGCGTGGCACTTCACTAAGTGGGTGGGACCCGTCAATGAAGAACGACATTATCGTTAGTAAGTAATTACCGAAAAAATACGATACTTCATAGGCGTGAGCTGTTAAAATTATGAAGCTAATTTGACAGATTTGATTTGCTTGATAAAGTCGATATTTTTATCGATAAATTATCTGATGAATGCGTGGGGAAAAATGTAACATGAAATTAATATTAAGAAATTATTTTATTTTATTACTATAGCTCAATGTATATGGTAAGTCTTATCATCTAGACAAACATTTTAATTACCTATGCTAAATTTCAAAATAGATTTGATCCTATACTTTCAATTCTTGATTGTGCATCATCTGTAGAGGTGTGATCGTTTTTTCGTATAGTGTACCACAATGTGTAGAACTGAATCGGATAGTAGATCTGACCAGGGAGCCAATTCTCATTCACTCGAATTAATCACTTGTTCCAAATAAAGTTCGAATTCGTACTTTTTTCGAGTGAAAATCAAGTTAGGCTATTCTGAGAATTTCGAAGCCGCCATTTTCTCTTATTTTTCGAGGGCTAGCGCTCGAACTACTTCGACTGGTCGGGACCGTTCGAAACGTATTTCGAATGCGAACTATCAAACGTCAAACAGTTAGGTTGTCATTTGGAAACGTAATGACAGATAAGCCTAAGGATTTCCGTTACTCACAGAAAATATTTTGTCATATTCATTTATAATTATTATATAAAATTGATTAACTTATGAATTCCGGATATATTAGGATATAATAAGAGTAAAACGTTGTTTTAAATATTTTATTAAAATATTCATTAAAATCTTTTAAATATTAATTTAAGATATAAAATTATCACGTACGTTAACAAAACGCAATTATCAAGTGAAACGAAACGCATCGTGCAATTTGTATCCATCATAATGGCAACATTTACTCCTTACACTCGAACTTATTTCGAAGGTTAGTTCGATTAGTGCCGAGAATACAGGAATCGAAAAATAGACTCCGCCCCTCGAAATTTTACGGTCGAAATAGAACTCGTAATGCAAGTTCGATTCGAAGGCTAGTTCGAGGGAAGTGAGAATTGGGCCCCAGGTCGTCAGTCCACCTGGTGGGAGGTCGTCCCGCTCGGCACTTTCCAGTACGTGGTCGCCACTCGAGAACCTTTCTTCCACATCGGTTATCGGCTCTTCCAGTTACCTCTACCTGTCACGCCAATCCATTGTTCCCTGGCGTTAGGTTCTTTAGGAAACCTACAATTTATAATTTATTGCATTAGTCAAATTACATTTTACTTAGATTATAATACTAAATACATCATAGTAAATACTCGTAGATGAGGAGGGGTCTTATATGTCCATTTATATCATTCAGTCACATTCATTCAATGATTAATATAATATCTAATTTCAAAATACGTCTAACTAAAAATGTACTATCGTTAATTAAATATAAAATAATTCCAAAATTATCTTTGTCAAACGTAATTATATTATATATAGTCTAGAATTCTATCGATGATTTTATTTAACCAAACCACATGGTCACGTCACTACCGATAAACATGCTGCGCCTTACATCACTGCCAATCAGGGCAAAGGACGAAGTGTAGAAGACGCAATGTATGCAGTACATTGAAAGCGGATTTGGTCATTGCGCTGATTGAGCGAGTACACATCGGTCAATGTATGTTTTTCATAACTTGTTGCAATAATTTTGTTAATGTTTGGTATTTCATAGTGTTCAATATGTTTTTATGTTTTTTACTAATAATATTGTAATTAAATGTTATTTTCGACTCACCGATGGAAAGATATACCTCCTCGCTCTATACTTGAGGTCTGACTTTTTTGTCTTACACGTTATTATAGCACAACACGGCATTATAAGCAGAGCTCTGTTCTCCAATGTAATCCGACGCGCACTGACCGCGAATCGGTCGAGTTATGATTATCGAATCATAACTGTGGCGCGCTTGCCCCGCCCACATTACCATTCTAACCTTATTTATCTGTTCTGTGATTAGGAACTAGGTTACAGTTGAAAGCATGAAAGTTTTCGCTGGAACGGCAGTTTGTTTGAAACCTCCGATCTAGGGAAGAATAAATGACATGAAAATAATACAAGTTTTTGAACGATAATAAAAATTATTAGACATTTTTGTTTACTTTCCTCGTCTCTAAAATCGCTTATATTTATGAAACTGTTTCCTAAAATAAATAAAATGTTCTAGACAGTTAAAGATGCCCTATAAAAGTAACCTACCTGCTAAATTTAATTCAAAGTATGCTATTATTATTATAAGTTATCTTCTTTTTTTGTTTAATTTACTGATTATTACTTATAGTAATTAATTCAATTTAATGTTTTTCATTTATTTCTAAATTCACTGATATATTATGTCTGTCCGTCTACTTAATTGTTATATTTTCTATATACCTAAATGATATTTAGTATAAACTTGTCAATAGTCACAGTGATAACAAATTGCGTGTTTAGTAGTTTCCCTTCAGTTTATTTTTTATTTCTAAGGCAGACTTAAGTAAGTCATGCTCACTTTAAGGCCTTTGCTTGCGGCGGCGTCGTGTGACGGGTCGCTCACTTCCCTCCAATATGGCGAAGAGGGCGATGGCTGCCACACGCGTCATACTTGTGAACAGGTGCTGCTTGTGGGGGCTGGTCTGCTTAAGTTTGCCATTTATTTATTTACTTATTAAATATAGATTCAGTCTACTTTGTAGTTTTGCCGCCGCGCCTGGGCACGCAATTGTTGTCAGTGCGATTAGAATGTAAAATTATGTAATGAATCTAAGCTTGTTTTGAAAAGAGTAATTGCTGAGTTTATTGCCGGCTCTTCTCAGCAAATGCAACCTTCCGAACCGGTATTAGAGTATTAGAGTCAGACTTTTCATAAGTGCCTGCGAAGGTCTATTTGAAGAAATGATTTTGTATTTTGAATTTTGAAAAAATATCAAGTTCGTAAGCTGTTTAAATTCGCTTTTATAAATATTTAACATACGTTCTATAAACATATTTGGAGGGTGAAGGCCAACTTAGAAACTATATCATAATCATGACCTTTCACTGTGGATACTGGTTCAGACCAGGATCCCGCATTTGGATGGGTTACCATAAATTAAATCAAAGACTTACCCTCTCGTAGGCTCGTGTCTTGAAATGCGTCCCGCGCGGGAACCCGGAACTAGCGGACAGCGGTTATTTGTAGTAATTTATAATTTAGTTAGTGAAAAAATGTATTTTGCGGATGACGTACGGCGTAGAATTTAGTAATGTCAGAAAATAATTTATTGATTTTTTCCTTTTAAGGTGGTCTATGATTTAAAACATAGAAACCCATCCCCATGAAGGTTTGGCCCGAACACAGTCCCCACCTTGAAAGGTCATCTTTCAACGAAAACAGTTATTTCCTAGTCGGAAGAAAAGTTAAACTAAAATAACAACTAACCTAGGAGAATAACCCAACCATAAAGGTGAAATTAACATAAAAATGAGACTAACCCATTATTAAAATAAGATAAAACAAAACAACATAGTATTCTATAAATGAATAAATTAATAATAGAACCTTAGTAGATGTTAATAAAATAAACAAAATAAATTGAAGAGGTATTCTCATTCAAGAGAGCGAAGGAAATGGATATAATCGAATTACCGGTCGTATAAAATATACCTGTTTTGGTTTTGACAAGAACTATGCGAATACGATCATCTTTGCCCTTTATAGTATGTTGAATAACCCCTAACTGCCTATGTACAGGGGACACATTATTATCCATAAGTAAAACAATAGTACCTTCCCTAACAGGATTTTGCTCTGTATTGCACTTTTACTTAAGAATTGTGTGGGAATTAAATGAACAGGCTCAGATAATAATAAATAAATAAATATCCTGGGACATTCCTCACACACGGTCATCTGATCCCAAACTAAGCAGAGCTTGTACTATGGAAACCAGATAACTGATATAATACATATACTACTTTTTGTTTGTAAATACATACTTAATATACATAATTACACCCAGACTCAGGACATACAGACATGTTCATGCACACAAATGCATGTCCTGTGTGGGAATCGAACCCACGACCTGCGGCGCGTAAGGCGAACCTTAACCAACTGCGCCAACCGGGTCGGCCAGATGGATCCTCATTCAAGATGCCGAGTGGTCTAGAATTCAAGACGGTTTATATTTGGCATAAAACAGTTAATGAATCATATGACAACAAATGATTGCATATGACACAAATATACTTTTTATAGCGGATTCCCAACTTTAGCATTAGGTAAAATGATCATCTAATTTATACGATTTTCATTTAAGATCGACTGAAAATGTTCGTCAAATGAGTTTGAAACAATAAAATCTTGAACTTTATTTATAAATCGTAGGATTTAGCACCTATAAAATGTCAGTCGATGAGGACTGGAATTAATTCAGTTCAGAGCAACTGTAGCATTTGATAACGCAACTATATGTTTTGTTAGAATGCGGAAATAAATTCGTATAATTACTGCAACCATTTTTGACATTATGTGAGCAGCGCAAAGCTCAAGATGTGCAAGTGATATCACTTTAGATTACGCAAAAATCAGCCGCACTAAACCTTCCCAACTCTGAACACACAGGCGTTAGAGAATGAAAATAAATTACAGTACATCTGTCAGTTATCCCTAGATAACGAGATATTTTTGATCCAGATATCAGATGTAATTCCTTTTGAAATTGATTCCATAACTTAAAAATCGAAGGCGGAGCAGTACTATCAAGTTTTAGCAACCAAAGCTCTTTTATAAGAAGCTTAGAAGGAGGAGCAGTCCTATCAAGTTCTAGCAACCAAAGCTCTTTTATGAGAAGCTTAGAAGGAGGAGCATAAAAAATAAGCGGAGCAGTAACACCTAGTACATGCATTTGTTTTACATCAACGCAAAATGCGATTAGAAATAGTCTGAATTTGTGCGAAACACTATACAATTCCAGTTGTAGGTTAGGTCCTACATGTAGAATGTCATTTAGTGAAATGCCGTTTTCAGTTTTTGCGCTGGAATCCAAAACAAGTCTAACTTTTGTTGAAACAGAAGACTCACGGAATACGCCGTGGTGCGGGATTATATATCCTGAAGTATCACTACTATCAGATACCGGGGTAATATAATCTTTATTGAGATATTCTTCAAGAATGCTATCAAAAGCGATCCTATAAGATGGAGAAGATTGAAGTTTATACTCTGAAGACATAAATCTTCTTTGAGCTGTAATAACTGAAGAATCTAAAATACTTGGGTCCCTTTTGAAAGGAAGCGCAACGAACAAACGACATGAATAATCACGACGGGTTGTAGTTTTATTAATATTCTCACATTCCTCTTCCTCACCACTTAACCTTATTGTGAGTGGAGATGGAGAATCTTCTAACTCCCGGAAGCGTCGTAAAACAGCATCTAAAGGAGCACTAGAAAAACAACATAGTGCATGTATTCTATTATTGTGAGTAGGTAAAATAGGAGCTTCACCCATTAATATGAATCCGAATGAAGTTTTAATCGCAACAGGAGTTCCAGGAGGACCCTGAATCTGTCCCTGTTTTATCAAACGCGGAAAGAGTTGAGCACCAATTAACATATCGACCCTACCGGGCTCAAAGAATTTGTCATCGGCGAGCGGTACGTTACTAAGATATGCCAACCTCGATCTATCGATTTTTGAGGTAGGCAAGTAGTCTGTGATATTATTCACGACCAGCGGTTTCACAGCGAAAGAAATATTTCTGTCGAAACAAGAGGAAATAATGACATCCGTTACACCTTTAATTTCATTAGTGCATCCGCCAAATCCGTTAACAGAAACTGGTTCGGTTAACATTTTATATTTTAATGATAAACGTTTACAACATTCCGTTGTAATGAAATGATTTTGTGACCCATTATAAATGAGACAGCGTACAATATGCGAATTACCACAAGCATCTACGATACAAACACGAGCGGTTGCAAGCAAAACAGTAGAAGATTGCGATACAATATTGTTTTGTAGCGAGCACAAAGTGACAGGTGCGTGAGATGATCTGCTTGTAGATGCAGTAGAACGAGGATTACTCTGTTCAGTTAGCGGAGGCGTGCGCACAGGTAAGTCACTAAGATTATGTACCTGTAGCGGTCCAGTTGTGCTGATGGTAGACCTCGAACCATCGGTCATAAGTTCGATCGGCGTCGACTGTGTAAGAGAAGCCGATAACAATACAGTATTATTTTGTTCATTCGAAGGCGGGAAATGTAAAAGAGAATGATGAAACTTTGATTGACACACACCACAAGTTTTAGTTGAGTTACAATTTGAAGTTTTATGCTTCATACTGAGACAGTTAACACAACTATTATGTTGCTTAACAACGTTATAACGCTCTTTAGGACTCAATTTCATAAAATTAGGACAGCGAAAAAACTGATCATGTTCAATGTTATGACACATGACACAAGGTTGCGAGTTATTTGCAGTGACAAATGACTTTACGATTTTAGGAGTAGGTAATTTAGGATATTGTGACATTACAGTCTTTAAAGGTGTAGGATTAATGCGTTCTAAAATTCTACACTGTTCCTTTAAAAAGGTTATAAGTTGAGAATAAGAAGGTTGCTTTTCCGAGCGAAATGTGTTTTCGAACAGACGAATAGTTTCATTGTCTAGCTTCTTAAGTGCAAGAAACAAAAACAAGAAATCTAACTTATCAGATATATTCAACCTTTCAAAGGCAGCTACTGAATTAGCAAATTTATCAATAAAAGTACTGAATCCATCTACAGAGGCGGAAGTCAAAGTTTTAAAATTTAAAAGTTGATTTAGATAAAAGGTACCTAATGAGCGGACATCATCGTATTTATCAACTAAAGTCGAATAAATAAGATTGTAATTATCCCCAGATGGATTAATACCTGAAACTGTAGTCAAAGCTTTATCAGTCAGCTGACCACATAGATAAAATACTTTTTCAGAGTTTTTCAATGAACTATTATTGTGCACGAGACGGTTGTAACATTCGATAAAAGAACTCCACATACATGGATTACCGTCAAATTGAGGTAGTTTTATTGGCGGCAGTTTTAATTTTGGTTTTGATGAATAGTCATGATCAATTGGAAACGATTTCGTACTACGCAAAACTCCTTGAATACAAGCGTACATGTCTTCAAACGCTTCCCATTGACTGAATGTAGGGCAAAAGGTTTTATCATGTTTCATCTGTTCTAAGTTTAGTTGTTCTACAATTAAATTAAATTCCGTACGAATTGTTTCAATGTTAGAAGTTTTATTTATAAACTCGGAACGAACACTTTCTGACGTTTCAATCGTAAGTGACAAGTCGTACAATGACTGTATTTTGGCAAAATATGCTGCCTGTCTAGCTTGTAATAAAATGATTGAATGAGGGACCATCGTCATCTCATCTTCATTTTGATTTTCTTGAACTCTTCTTCCTCTGGTAGCCATTTTGCTAACAGATAAATAAAGTCAAAGAAATAAATAGATAACAAACCGAGGCGGTACAGGTAAGGTAAATCGGTTGTTACGAGGAAAAATGCAATACAGGCGATATACGCGGTTGGAAAACGTTAATCACGTTATTTAAGTATAAACGTTGTTTATTAGCGGGTAAAGGACAAAAACTATCGTTTAAGCCTAGAAAGAAGAAGAGGAGTTTGCCTATCGGCTTACAACCTAACTAGCGAGAAAAATTAACAATAAAATAAATCCGGACGAAGGACCAATGGAGGATGAAGGCCAACTTAGAAACTATATCATAATCATGACCTTTCACTGTGGATACTGGTTCAGACCAGGATCCCGCATTTGGATGGGTTACCATAAATTAAATCAAAGACTTACCCTCTCGTAGGCTCGTGTCTTGAAATGCGTCCCGCGCGGGAACCCGGAACTAGCGGACAGCGGTTATTTGTAGTAATTTATAATTTAGTTAGTGAAAAAATGTATTTTGCGGATGACGTACGGCGTAGAATTTAGTAATGTCAGAAAATAATTTATTGATTTTTTCCTTTTAAGGTGGTCTATGATTTAAAACATAGAAACCCATCCCCATGAAGGTTTGGCCCGAACAATATTCTAAAGGGGTTCTCATTAAAGGAATAGTTTGAAAATATATTATGTTCATACATAGGTACCTACTTGAAAAAGATAACATCGTTGTTCCATATATTAGACTAAGTTTAACAGTTTAGATCTTGGAAATTGGATAATTACAAAATACCAAATTTCGGTTACCAAGAAGACGATATTTAATTTAAATCGAAGGGAAAGATTATTAAAATTTCTTCATAATATTGAGGAGAGTCTGAAATAGCTGCACTCCACACATGTGCACCTAAAATAGTCTTAGACACTCCATATATACTCATACTACTTAAAACTAGTAATCCTATTACTATTATAAATGATTATTATTTAAATTATCTAAAAACAAATTAAAAATGTAACCTTGCTCAATTTCTTGCCAGTTTTACAGAGCCGGTAGTATTTTACGTTTAATTGGATGAATGCTCTCTTTAAAGTTTTCTGCGAAATTTTTCAACTAGCTTTGCTGGTTGGTTAAGCGTATTTACACGCTGTGCCAAGCATTTTGCTACTCACCTGCTACGTGCCTTCTACGCACCTTCTACGCTCCTGCTACGCACCTGCTACGCGCCCACTACGCACCTGCTACGTACCTACTACGTGCTTTCTACACGTCTGCTACGCGCCTGCAACACGCCTTTTACGCATAATGCTACGTAATTCGCTAGAAAGTTTTTATTGTATGATATTAAAGTGTGGTATAAATTATGTTTCAATTTCTATGGCGTCGCTGTCCTACACCTCATGTATTTTATAATTACCACCCAGTTTGCCACCCACGCAACGTAATTTATTTATACCAACGTCAGAAGCATAATTTGTTATGCTATACAATTTATTATGGTGACAAAACTGTCATCGCATAATAGCACTCACTATTTCTAGTAACCAAAATATTGTATTTTTATTTACTTTCTGCTAAAAGAAACGTAGCTACAATAAAATATATTCTCATAATTGAATACACGGTAAGTATGTTTGTTGACGCCAAACCATCCATTAGTAAGTAAAACAGATACATTTTTTTTTAGCATTTCTAGTTCGACAACAGTAATTCCTCCATATCCTTAACAGAATATCAGTACAAATCGGTATAATACTTGTCGTATAAAAAACCTTGTACATATTTTATCTTGTCAGCAGATACCTAGTGTCCTTTGCAAATAAGTCACTGAACTACAATATCTAGGTCGATGGAGGCGACGAAGAAAATTTGGAATTTCCCTCAGAAAATGGGAGAAATGATGTAGAGCTGTCATTTATCAACGGGTAACACTACCTTGGTAGTAAACAGAGCCGACGGAGGCAAGCGATAATTTGTAAAGCTTTTGAATGCGAAACAACTTCGGAATAACTAAGATTTGAGCAAATGTACGTGATTGAATCTAAAAGTCTGCTGATTGATTGAAATAAGGCTTGTATTTAGAGTTTTGTTGAAAAAAATGTTTAGAAGTTATTTTATTTTATTGCAGGGACCGCGTCCATTAACCGGTATTAAAAATACTTTAAATCCCTTCACAGCTTTTATTTTGTTTTGATTTTATTTAATCTTTACTCCAAAGGATATTTGTATATTGTAAACAAATTAGTTTCCTAGATCAACTTTTTGAAGCAGGTGAGGCCACGGGTAACAAACTCATTAAAAACATAGCTCGAAAATCTGCAGACTTAAAGTTTGACAACAAATACAGATTATAATTATAAATCCATTAAGTTTGCGTGAAGTCACTTAATTAGTCCAAAATTGTTACAACTTTTCAAAATTATAAGCTACTCGGTACTAGAATTGGGGTGATTTTTTATTAATTCGAAAGAGGCAAGTTTTGTAATGACTTTAGCAAGGATAATTAACTTTTCAAACAGTACTTACACCACAATAATCTTAACTTCATGGAGTTTTTATTCAATGATTCAATGACTAACTTTTTCAAGATAAGTTTAAGCCACTTATTCAGTTTAGGCCCTAGGCACTAAAGGTAAAATTTACTAACTTATCACCAGTTTAGCTTTTGGTTTTTTGTAAAGTTTTTATTTTTGTTAATAACTGGCCCTGTAGTAAAATTTAAGAGTTTTGTAATATACCACTTAATTTACTCATTATAAGGTCTACATTTGTTTGAATGGAGCTGTGTCGCGACTATCAAACCAATTATATACCTAAAATGACGTGTTTGAATTAAATCAAACTGGGTGTTTTATTGCTAGAAATGAACCGCATGTCACAAAATATACCAAAATACAAAATGTGTGATTTTAATTCATCCTTGAATATGGTTTTATGTCTCGTATGGAAAGCGTCTACCGTAGTCAATTGACATCGTAAATACCATTTTGCAAATGTATTGTCAACCATTATAAAGTCTAGTATTACAAGTGTAAAGCCCATCACAGACGTAGCTATAATATATATTAATATAAATCATAGCAAGTCATATTACGATATATTTTCAATACTAATCTTCGAGTGACCATACACGCAGATAATATATATTTCTGTTTCTTCGCCAACCTGTACTGTTGTACCTGTACTGTTTATATTATAGCTGGGCATAGCTACGTCTGTGATGGGGCTTTACTGATGGAACACATCGGTAGGTGCTTGACCACAGATTTTCAATTTACAATACTCCATCGCCATCCTATGATCCTTCATCAAATGTAGTTTAATGTAGAATTGTACGCAACCTTCTTCATAGTATTTCACTTCACTACCACAAAAGTATCATCGCCTCATGGTCATTAGGTGTACAGATAAGCGTGTATGTATTGCGGTGCAGTGCTGTATCTTGACAAGTGACTGAGCGCTACTGTTACTGTGGCTCCCGCAAGCTAACGTACGCTAAAACAATTTGCATGTGCAGGCGTAACAACATTAATAGCAACGAACCTTCGCAAATAGAATTTCTTCAGAAGGTGCAACCAATATGTGGTATTACGCATATCGTATCTAATATCTTGGCTTTATGAACCAATCGGATTTTTTTGATATAATTTAGAAAAAAATGTCCTAATTAAGTTTACTATAGATGATAGCGGACGATTTTTTCAAAATATATAATTATTTTATTTTGTGTTTTTTAAAATAATGCGACATTTATAAATAGTTTAGATTTAATTTATTGGCCTTTAACAACAGTTATTTTACACGATTTTTAAATACTAAATAATTTTCAATACACGCCTGGTCACATTTTGAATACAAGCTTTTTTTGGTGACTGTACTTTTTGTTGACCGTACTTACATGGTCATCCAATATACGAATGTATACCAAATATCAAGTCAATCCGACCACAAGAAGTGGGTGAAATTCGAATTGCAAGATTTCACCCGAACATAGTTACATACATTGCTATTTAAATAAAAATGTGTGAAATGAGTCTAGCCATCACGAATCCAGCAGAAACAGTGACCACTGTTGACTAAGCTGTTTTAGCGTCTGAATTACGATTTACGCTCACTTAGTTGCTCCCTCTAAACAAGAATAAAATTAGCCAAAAGAACACATAAAAAGAAAATGTGATAAAGTAGGTACTTAAGTTTCAAAAAAGAGCGTCTCTGTTATATCAGATTTATAGTGCTCGGATCTGACAAACAAAATTAGTAAGCATCTTGCCTAATTAAACAGCGCTAAAAGCCGTCTGCTGTTTCACTTCAAACGTTCGCCACTAATCGGATTCAGCTGAAAATTCCTTCGGCACAACATTATTAAAAGGGGCAACCATAGAAATCTAAACAAAATTCAAGAAGTAGCGTATGGCAACGAAAGGTAGTCCCACTTGCTATTGAAACAAAATTATCTGTGAAAAGTGTGATACGCATTGAATTATTACACAGTGATACGTCTACTTGATGGTTAAGCCAATATAAATCTAATAATATATATAAAATGCTTTTGTGGGTACGTAAATACGCAGTTTTCTCAATCACCACCAACCCCAATCAACTTCCCGTTGGGGTGGTAAATACCCCTTGGTCTCCAGGTGGTAGTAAGGGAGTTTGGTCGCGGTGGGTGGAAGGGGGTGGTTGTGGGTGGCGAAAATGTTAAAACATATATTGCTGTCCTTTTCTAACGCATGAGGACTTCTGAAAAGATCTCAAAATTTCTGGAATGGAAAGTTCCAAAATGTGTAAAACGGTTATAATCGATCTGGAATGTTCTAGAAAGTTCAACAAATATCTGGAATGATCTAGAAAATTCTAGAGTGAATGCAAACTATTATAATCGATATAGAATATTTGAGAAAGTTCTACAAATTTCTGGCTTCATCTAGAAAGTTCCAAAATGTCCAAAACTGTTACTATCGAGTTAGGATGTTCGAGAACGTTCTAGAAATTTCCCGAATGATCTGGAAAGTTCCAAAATGAGTGAAACGGTTATAATTGATCTGGAATGTTGTAGAAAGTTCTAGAAATATCTGGAATTATCCAAAAAAAATCGATATAGAATGTTTGAGAAAGTTCTACAAACTTCTGGCTTCATCTAGAAAGTTCCAAAATGTCCAAAACTGTTATTATCGAGTTAGAATGTTCAAGAACGTTCTAGAAATTTCCCGAATGATCTGGAAAGTTCCAAAATGAGTGCAATTTATTATGATTAATTCAGGATGTTCGAGAAGGTTCAAGAAATTTCTAGAATGAGTGAAATTTATTATGATCGATTAAGAATGTTCGAGAAAGTTCTAGAAAATTCTAAAATGAGTGCAATTTATCATAAGCGATTGAAAATGTTCCAGAAAGTTCTAGAATGATCTAGAAAATTCTAAAATGAGTGCAATTTATTATAAAAGATTTAAAATGTTCGAGAAAGTTCTAAATATTTCTAGAATAATCTAGAAAATTCTAAAATGATAACAATTTATTATAAGCGATTTAAAATGTTCGAGAAAGTTCTAATTTTTTTTGGATTGACCTGGAAAGTTCCAAAATGAGTTACATTTATTATGATCGATTTAGAATTTTCGAGAAAATTCTAAAATGAGTGCAATTTATTATAAGCGATTAAAAATGTTCGAGAGAGTTCTAGAAAGTTCTAGAAATTTCTAGAATGATCTAGAAAGTTCCAAAATGAGTGAAATTTATTATGATCGATTTAGAATGTTCGAGAAAGTTCTAGAAAATTCTAAAATGAGTGCAATTTATTATAAGCGATTTAAAATGTTCGAGAAGGTTCTCATTTTTTTTGGATTAATCTGGAAAGTTCCAAAATGTGTACGAGTATTGATCTAACTAAAAGAACCAAATCGAAATCGAAAATAGAAATCTATAATATCTGTTAAAAAATGTATCCTTATATATTTTTTATACCCACAGATATTAAAAAAAAGTCGGATATATTCTCGCTAACAAAAAACTGTGTCACTCAAGTCGGCCACGCTGTACGTACAAGCCGGCATGCACACATTCACACATTAGTTCAGCGCGAATAATCGACTCTATGTAAACGGCGACAGAGTCTAATTTCCCGAGGAATAACCAACTAAGGTGTGCGTGAGAGGTGGCCGACTCCATAGACACAGTTTTTTGTTAGCGAGAATATGTCTTTGTAGTCTGTGTTTATACCACTAAACATGCGATGTATTTTAACCCGAGCAACGCCGGGTTTCGCTGCTAGTTAGCTATATAGGTATACACATCAACAGAATTTAGGGATACCTTTATCCTAAATTAATTAAGTCTTTATAGTTTTAAATCTTATTAGTTTCTATAAAAAGGTTATGTACAGATTGAAATCTCTTTTATTCTATTTTCAAAATTTGAAAATGTTAATATAAAAAGAAAACAAAAGAAAAAAGAAAATAATAATTAGATTTTATATATTTTTTTTAAGATAAAATTTAGAGTTTTATAAGAAGAAATGAAGTTTATTTATCATACTAATTTTCGATTAAAAATCATTTTTTTTAATTTAAAACAATAAAATCACGAAATGTTTTTTATTGTTTATTAAAGACTTTAAAATAACCTATCATTCTTTTATTTACGATATCAGAAAATTCTTCATAGATTTTTAGATATTTTATGAAATATAAAATATCCCTAGATTCTGTTGATGTGTGTATATGGCTATGTATGTGTTGTTTGAATAAAACTTTTTTCTTTCTTTCTAAACAAACAATCAGTACGCAGGCCATAAAATGAAGCAATAAAAAAGAAAACAAATAAAACAAACAAAAGAAAACACAACAATATGAATATAAAATAATAATGTTGTATCTACTTAAAATTATTAGAAGCGTTGTTACTAAAACGCATTTTTTTAAATATCGTACTATGTAAAATACTAAAGAGGGACTTCTAGTTGCTGATTTAAATTTCTATGAAGACAACTCGTGATTTAATATTAGGAGCAAGCTGAGATAATTACGCTTTAGTTACAGTTTTATAACGTGTGTGCTAGGTTATAGAATTAATAAGGTTCAACATATTACCTATATTACTGTGCTGGCGTAACGTGACGTGTGCTGGTGACTTATTACAGTCAAACGAATGTCAAAGGTCAATATTATACACCTTGACATATTGACATTAGGTTTTTATAAGTAAATTTTTATATGACCACCGTAGCCTATTGACGCATGCAACACCAGAGATATCAATCGAGCGTTGCATAAGATGCATGCCTTCATCATAAGCCCAGAGACGTTACCTCCTGGACAAAAACCTTTACCAACAAAAGGCGGCCGCTCTTTACACCCACCTATACCCACTCTGTCCCGCGAGCTTCCTACATAGCGCTTACGTTGTCTTCATTCATCTACCCACTTGTTTACAGTTCTGCAACGGTACATAAGATCATACCTACGTATATAGAGTGAGGTGCCGTAATAACAGAGTTTCCTGTACTGCAAAAAAAACTTTTTAAACATAAATCATGAACGAATCCTCATGCAATTCACCTAATTATACGTAAACAAAATCTTTTTCTGCAAGCGTCCGTCATATTTCTTTTGTTTGCATCAAACCTTTTGTCCCTAATGTCTTCTTCGAAGCAAATTTGTTGTCCTCCTCATTTATCATTAAGGGGAAACCCCTTTTTTAGCACATTACAACGTCTCTGGCTGACATTTTATGAATGGTGCTGTTTCTCAAATAATACTGCGAAATTGGTAGGATAAAAGTCAACGAGGAAAAAGATCGTTTAAATTGTGACGGATACCTTGAAAAAAAAGGTAATGTAATTAATTTCTTGTGAGATCCCTCTGTTTCTATTTCTTTTTGCTTCATTGTTGTATAAATTATAAAGAAAAGCGTCTTCGTATATTATTTTTAGAATACCCTATCCTTTGCTCTATATTGTTTATCGTTCCCGATTTTGTAGATGAACTCATTTGAATGAAATGTACAGAAGAAGTTCAACATCGAAGTGAGGGCCTAGAAGCCAGAATTGCGTTATAGCGTGAATTTTAAATCGCAAAGTTTTTTTTAAGCTTGGTGCGGGTTCCGATTAAATGTCTCGTGACCATCACGAACGAAGGATTATTGTGCCCCTGAAGGTCTTTTAGCGTTTTCGAGTGACGTTATATGTATGTATGTTATTTATTTAATGTATATCACTGTCTTAAATAAATTATTTTATTGTTATTATATAGTATGCAGCCCACAACAAAACTCTATTTCTAAATTGGACCCATTCTAACCTAGTTATGACCGTTCAGCCACGGAGGATTTCTGGCTCTCGAGTCACGCTAACAAGTAGGATCTTGACATAGCCTTAATGTCATACAGACAGAATATTGTTTCAAGTACTAGATTTACAAAGCTTAATTCACGGCTTAGCTTCTTACAAGGCTAAGAGTGCTCTTGAGCCTCTGTGGTACTTTGTGACTATTGTCATTGCAAATTTAAGGCTCAGGGGTTGTAAGTGAAACGTCGATTAAAAATCCCTTTATTTTAGTAACACCGAGCACCCAATTCTGCAACTAGTAAGTGACTTTGCACTGATTAATAACAGTAGCGATCAATCACTGCATATAAATGGTTAGTGTGTCCTTGACCTAGCCAATCAGAGCGCTTGTGAACCGCAGTGTCTACAAACACTTCGGAAGGGTTTTCAAAATTCAACCCCTGATTGATATAAAAAGTGGCAAATAAAACTGTGGATATGATATAATTATATTATTAAAATGAATCATCATCATCATCACCATCACCCGCCGTGGTTTTCCCAATGGAGTACAGCATGGGGTTCTTCAAAAAGGGTGTGAAGAGGTTTCTTCAGGGTCGGCAACGCGCGAGTGATACGGTGTGGTGTTGCAAACGTCCATAGGCTACGGTAACTGCTTACCATCAGGCGGGCCGTATGCTTGATTGCCACCTTAGTGGTATAAAAAAGATATCAGCCTAAGGATTTCCACTGCTGAACATAGGCCTCCCCCATTAACTTCCACTTGGAAAGGTTTTGGGCCGCTTGCATCCAGCGGCGCCCAGCGACTCTGACCTGGTCGTCGGTCCACCTGGTGGGAGGTCGTCCCGCTCGTCGCTTTCCAGTACGTGGTCGCCACTCGAGAACCTTCCTTCCCCATCGGTTATCGGTTCTACGAGCGATGTGGCCTGCCCATTGCCACTTCAGCTTACAAACTCCACGAGCTATATTTTTAAAATAAATAAGAAATTATATTTGAGAATCGTATGCAAAGTAGCAGTATTCGTTACTATAATACGAATCTATATAGCTACTATAAATATCGCTGAATCCGTGAAATACTGTTACGATTCAATGGGGTATACGGTATTTGCACTAAAACGATATAAGTTTCACTTAGTTTGAATTTATTGAAACTGCAACTGTGTGTGTATAACTTTAGATGAAGTAAAGGTTATAAGTCTAGAGTTAAACTATACAATTTACAACTTTATTTCCAAATGAGACAATAGAAATTCAATTATCCTATTCTATGATATAGTAAATTTTCTGTATAGATTGTATTTTGTTTATTTGATGTAAATTATGTTACTAAATATAAATGGTGCTGATTCTATTGTTTACAACTAAACTAATTTAGTCTCACTATGTCTCTTTCTAACAAAGAACATAAGAAAAGGTTGTAAGAAATTTAGTTCTGTCAATTAGTCCAGTGCTTGTTTTCAATATAAATTTAGTCGCCATCTATCGCTTTTACGTCTAAATACCCGCAAATGAAGATAGCGAAGACTAAGACAACTTTAAATATGTTCTATCCTTTTTCAATAATATTTGTAAGAAAGAGATGTAATGTGACTAAAATTAGTTTAGTGCGATTTACATCGGAATCGGCACCAGTGTTTAATATTTTTATCCTATAACATTTTTTAATGTAGTTTCAATTCAAAATACAATATATTAGAATGATTACTTATATATAAATAGTTATGAAGATACCTGTAGTTCACACTGTACTTGGCCGGTTATCTTTTCCAATTTATATTCATAGACTGGCGTTTGTACACAATAAAAATCAGGAAAGCAATGATTCAAAAGCTACCCATTTACATATTGTAAATGAACCAATTTGCCTCTAGAAAAAAATAAAACTAAATCCACTTCTACAATACAGCTCAGCACTGAGTAATAGCAATTTCTCGAGTATTTGAAGCATCCTTTCCTATCTCAAGGTAGATTTTTCCACTTTTTCCCTATTTTCGTTCCTTAAGTCAGGCACGTTTGTACGAATGCTAGGCAATACCTTTAAAATGACTTGGAAATTGTTTGACTGAGTTCGCTTGATCGAAATCGATTTAGCGATTCGTTCTTCATTTGCTGTCGTGCTCTCTACCCTTAGACTTTAAGAAATTATTGTAACAAAGGAATATTAGACCATTAATGCATATAACATTAATGTCGACAGGTCGCTGGTGTGGGATGCCACATGTGTCGATACACTCGCGCCATCTCACTTACCGGCGACTTGTAAAGCTGCAGGGGCAGCTGCGGCCAGTGCGGAAAATTCAAAATTCATAAAATACACATCGATTGACCCAATTATATTTTTATGCCTTTTGCGGTCGAGACCATGGGACCGTGGGGGTCCGAATCTCGCCGTTTTGCTCGCACCTTGTCATCAAAATTGATCGAGACCTCCGGAGACCAGCGGGCGGGGAGCTTTTTCCACCAACGCGTCAGCTTGGCTATCCAAAAAGGAAACGCTGCCAGCCTTCTGGGAACCTTGCCGTTAATCGGAAGCAGCGGCAGACTTGAGGACATGTGATAAAGTCAAGACTAATTTATTAGTGCATATAAATATCCTGGGACATTCCTCACACAGCTAACTGATCCCAAACTAAGCAGAGCTTGTTTTTTTTTTTTTTTTTTTTTTATACAACTAGGTCGTTAAACAAGCATACGGCCCGCCTGATGGTAAGCGGTTACCGTAGCCATATGGACGCATGCAACACACGAAGCATCGCTCACGCGTTACCGACCTTTCCCCCCTCCCCTATGAGCTCTGGCGACCTTACTCACGCGCAGGAACACAACTTTACACGACATAAAGTTATTTGGCTGCGGTATTCCGTAAGGTGGAGGTACTTCCCCAGTCGAGCTGCTCATTGAGCGAATAAACGCTATGCTCTACCTCTCTCAAAAACTGTACTATAGAAACCAGATAACTGATACTACTTTTTTTTATTGTAAATATATACTTAAAATACATAATTACAACCAGACTTAGGACAGATATTTCATGCACACAAATGCATGTCCTGTAAGAGAATCGCGCGACTTGCGGCGCGATAGGTGGAATCTTAACGCACCAACTGGCCCGTCAAATGCTCCAAACGCAGGCACCGCTCGACCTTAGAGTATGCTTGACTAAGCGATGTTTTTCAGAAGGAAGGGGAGTATATTCGCTATTTTCTTGATATTATATTTATTATTTACCTACTAATATTGGTTACCATACTTTTATAGTCACTGAGATTTTTTTTTAAGATACTTCTGATTTTACGAAGAGCGTTGTGTTTATTCGCTCTGTAGGACCTCCACCTTACTGAATACCGCAGCCAAACAACTTTATGTTGTATCTGCGCATGAGTAAGGTCACCGCTCATTGGGGAGGAGAGTCGGTATCGCGTGAGTAATGCCCCTTGTGTCGCAAGCGTCCATATGACTACGACAACCGCTTACCATAAGGCGGGCCGTAAGCTTGTTTACCGACTCCGTTGTATAAAAAAATATATATTATGTAACATGACATTCAACACCAACTCTTAATAAGGATAAGGCAACGATAACTTAAAATTTCAAAGGAACTCTTAAATCGAAACAAACAGGAACCTTACCGAATTATCTCGTTTCATTCACAATATTCTTAAAAACGGCAACGCATTGGTTACAGAATTTAAATGAAAGCTTTGTTTGAACATTAAACACATCTATAATCAGCTATATTACGCGAGATCATCCACAGCTTATGACATTCTGTACTGAAGATTTGAAAAATAAGCAGTGTTATATTTACTGTGATATTTATTTAAACTATGGTATCATTAACAAGACAAACATAATTTCCTCTCTTTGACGAACTGAGTGTAATGGATGGTGAATATTTTGTATAAGTTGAGTGCAAATAACGATTGTGAAGGACGGAAAGGAAATTGTGGTCTCTTATAGAACACGAAGTTTATGTATTTTAATGTTCTTTTTGGACGTTTTTAGTTTGGTTTTATTGGGAAAAACAAAAGAGTGCATAAAACGTAGTTACCCCCTGCTTAAATTTAAACTTTAATTTTATTATTGCGACTAGCATAAGTACAAACTGAATAGGAAATATGAAGGTAATTTTATATGAGTTACGTAATAGCGTCAGCGACTGCCAAGCGATACGAACACCATGATTAAGGTTCTGTGGTACCAGGATTCGATGGGCGTAGTGCAGGCAATGAAACAACGTAATACTATCGCATCGGAAAAGTCCCGTATGAGGAGAAGAAGCGACGCAACAAACTCCTCATGGGCCCCGATAGGTTTACTGTACTGTTACGGTTTATTATATTACAATTAATTAGGTAATCACTTCACTTCACAATCTTAATCTTAACTTATAATAAGTTACAGAACCGGGTAAAACAATGATCGTACTGAGCTGTGTCTAGCTCGAGAGCTTGTGAAAAACTAACTCTTACAAATACAAACCCACACGTTTATATGCTATGCAATGTGCGCTATGGTTAGTGTTGCCACATCACTCAATCATTCTACCATAATAATATGATCCAACCAATATGAATAAATATCTAATACATATCTAACATACGTATCCCTACCCCCTACAGCTAAAACTGTAGTTCTAAGACTCTAAATATATCTTTAGCGCTGCAAAGCACAAGTTATAAGGAAAACTACATATTCACTCGTGACCACGATCAATGCAACTTGATCGAAACGTCGCCGCGTCGAGGTTAATGTGCGCGAATAGACCCGATACATTAATATTAAAGCTACATATTACGCTATAGTCAGATGTTGCCAGAACTTCTGCATAGATCAACACATTTTCAAATATGCAAATCGTATACTGTCCACTGATACAATTTCGTGCCATCTATAAGAGTAAAAATAAGATACGACATTTAGACTTTCAATGGACCCCCTTTTCATAAATCAATAATCGTAATTTTATTAACTTTCTAGTTTACAATAAACAAAATCAAATCGGAATAGCAAATAACAATGTTTAATCGAAAACTCGTAAACTCCACTAACCACAAAATACAATAAAGCATAGCTAAATACGATAGACTGACCGCAATGTTCGAGTGCCAAATTTAAAATTGTCATGAATCTAATTTTTGAACGAGTTTTGGCCACAATTCCATCTGTTTAAATGAGTTTAGTATCGCTTTAGTGTTTTATAGTTGTTAAACAATATAACCAATGAATATATGTGGAGAGACCGTGATTCCAACCCGTCTACTAAGGCACAAAATACCTATACAGGGTGTTTTTTTAGTCAGCGACAAGTGACCCAGGAGCGGTAGTACAAAAAATACATTTTCCAAAAATTGACTTAATTCCATTAAATACTGTAAATGCGTTGAGAAATACCTTATTCAATTTGAAAAAAAATACCGCAAAGTATGGTCACTAGCCACGTGCACTGACTAGAGCTAGGCGCAAGCCGCCATTGCCCCACCCCTTTACTCCCTCGCACTCCCGTTGAGTATGACGTCTATATTTTAGCTTATTACATGATTTTCAAAATAATATTATTTTTATTATTATAAAAAAATAAAGTATTTTTTTTATATTTTTTTAGCACCAGTATCAGTTGTATTATCGACCCTGAGTCGCTCGTCGCTGACCAAAACAACAACCTGTATAAGGTCTTTCTAAAGTTATGGCAGATATTTTTAGGGATGAATCTAATATGTTTTTTGATTACTAATGACCTTTACATTCATCCCTAAAAATATCCGCCATAACTTTAGAAAGACCTTATATAACTGAAACGATGAGAATTGAAAAATTAAATGAAATTCCATAAAGATCTCACAATATCGATCTCAATTTCTAATATAAACAAAGAAAGTTCTACAAACAGAGTTTACTCAAGACATATTTATATGTCACAGTGTTTTCTCAGTGTTCTGCGAAGTGATATCTCTCTACGTTCCCCGTAGTTTCGTCGCTTGTTAGTCGCTGGATTAACGCCCCAGGCTAGAGTTGCTCGACTACACTTTAAGGTTTTATCTATTTGAATATTGCCGAATGCCCTGTAGATATACCGTCCGAAATAAATCGACTTTAAATATTTCTGATAGACGGCAACGCGAATATTCGTGACAATTGTTTGAAGGCTCAATTTTTTATGAATTAAGGCGCCGATCCCACAGAAAGTATTCTAGAGTTCCGCGTTCCGAGTTCTGCATTCCGTGTTGACTATTGTGCACACAGCAAGCAGTCTAGAGTTCTGCAATATTCGCTACTGATCGCACATCATACACTTTTTTTACTTTCAAAGGCGCCACATAGCTTACAATCAACGTGGAATGCAGAACTCTGAACTCGGAACTCTAGAACTCTTTTCAGTGGGATCGGCGCCTAAAGGTAATCTCGACAGTGCAGTCGACCTTGCCGAGATGTAAGACACAGTCGCGAGTGAGACTTTAAAAAAAAGCAAGCACTGTGAACTCTGGGTATGTGTTCGATATAAGTGTTTGCAGGTAATATAGATTCTATGGGTAAGAATAGAGTATATAAAGGGATAATGGAAACGTGCCGTATTCCTGTTAAGGTGTTATAGATGAGGTCATAAAGGGTAGATGTTACGTAATGTAGTATCCGAAACAACGGTTTGATGTATTCGAGATTTATTTGTTTTTGTGCAAAGCTATGATTCGTAACCAAAGTTCTCAACTCTATAATGGAAACCAATACTGGAATAATGACTTGCAGCGTTTTTAGATATCTTAGGCTGTTGCAATTAATATCTAAGGTTGAATCCCATTAACATTTTCCGGAAATGTACACTGTCTATTACAGGCCTCTCAGTCCGCAATAAATTATCCTAAGTCACTTGCATTCAGGGGCCCTGATAGGTCATTAGGTCTGGTGGGAGGTCATCTTGCTGGCTTTTATAATCGTGGGTCTGAATCTTACAAAATGCTTGTGCTTTCGGTGGTGAAACCATAGGAGCAGCAGTATCCTACTACTTTGTATTATCCATCTGGAACCCTAAGGTTCATTTATTACATAATCCACAGCTCTTAAAAATAAATACATTTATCTTATTAAATACATCTTATAGCCAATTAAGGATTAACAATTTAATTCCTTATCTTTTAATTAAAGTAAGGAAGAGACCAGAATGTCTCTCATGAGCAGAGTATTTATAGAAAACATATAAAATTTTACAATTAGATTGTCAAAGTCAAAGTCAAAGCCATTTATTCAATTTAGGCCCCAGAAGGGCACTTATGAAGGTCACATTTACTGAAGTTACCACCGGTTCGGAACTCGGCCTTCAACTGAGAAGAATCCGGCAAGAAACTCAGCAATGTTACATTTTTTACATATTTTTTGGACAATCTAGTCAGATTGTCCAAAAAATATGTAAAAAAAAAGATATACCTAAGCATAGATATTAGATTGTGCATGAAATAATGGAGATATGTGTGTGTGAGTATGTGAGTGTGGGTGGGGGTGTGAAAGTGTATGGGTGTGTGTGTAAGTGAATATGAATGTGTGAGTTTTTGTATGTATTACTATATATTTAGCCACTTTTATGTAATATGTTGGTACTTAATGTACTTTTTGAATGAAGAAAATATCCACGCAGTCAAATTCCTTGTTGTACGTACGTAATGTCCTAATTATTACAGAGTTGTAAGCGAAGTTAGTATGACTAAGTGGTGTGTGAAATAATCTAGTTGAAAACCTTTCACCAAGTACCAGTGTGCTCTGGCTGCTGAACCTGAAAGCTACTTATTTGTTTCCACTTTCGGTCACGTCATCACCATATACAATTGTAGTCCAAAATAAGCTTGTCAAATGTAAAAATACTAAATGAGGATTCAAATTAAACCTAATATGTATTTAAGAACTTAATCCCAGATTTTGTACAAACACACAATGTAGTGAAATACTGGAAATAATTAAATTCGCCCTCTGAAAACTGGCTAACTTTCTAGTCTCTGAAATTTTGTTAAACAAAGAGTATAGTTAAATACGTTGAAACATTGGAGACTGAACCACTTAGAGTTAAATGGAAAACTCGTTTAAAACCTTATTAGAAACGAACGACAAACAGTGTAGTTAAATAGCTTCATTACTGAACTTTTATACTTGTTATGTTATTGCTGTAAAACTAGAATAGAATAGACTAAAGTCAAGCCAACGAGACGAGATAAAGAATGTAAACAAACTTAAAATTTCCGCTTTCCTGTAACACGAATCACACAACGACAGCTGTTGTCGACCAGCTGACGTCATATTGCATGCGAGAGATAATGGTCGCTCGCTATCGTAATTTAACTCAGTAGAGGTCGGTTGTTTACATCCCTTCCCTATTGTCCTATGAATTAACCACCGAACGAATTTAGTTACCTAAGCTTTGATCACACACGCGGCGAGTCGCTAATTTGTCGATGGGCGGAGCAATACTATCAGGAGCACTGTCACGCCATTACGTCGCTTGCGAACAAAGACTGTGGGCGATGATAAATTCGCGGAGTGTGACTTTCCCTTCCTTACGGAATTATAGCTGTATTCTTTGTTCTGGAAAAACTTAACTTCAGTTTCGTCGCTTATCGCGCCGATGTCATACCACGTCACAAGTCCCGAGTTCAGAATAATTACATCTCTTTCTTACAAACATTACTGCATAAGGATGAAACATATTTAAAGCTGTCAAATTAGTCTTTGCCGTTTTCATTTGCGGGTAAATAGACGTAACCAACTTTGATGGCGACACAATTTTGGTGAAAACAAGCATTAGACTGATTTGACAGGACTAAATTTCTTACATCCTTTTCAAATATTCTTCATTAGAAAGAGATATAGTGAGACTAAATTAGTTTAGTTATGAACAACAGAATCAGCACCATTATAGTATTATCATTTTGAAGCAATAATAAATAATGCCCTGCATGTAAGAGAACATTACCGCCATACCGCGCCTTCTACGCGCATTTGATATTTATGTCGCGAATTCGCGATGGCCTTAGTGTGACGGTAATAGTTTTAAGGCATTTATTACGGCACATTGACTTCTTGACCCCTCTTCAACCCTCTTTGGATGTGAAGACATTTTGCTGGGTCGGCAACTCCTTGTGTGTCAAGCGTATATAGGCTACGGTAACCGCTTACTATAAGCGGGCCGTATATTTTTAGCTGAGAGTCGCTGAGTCGGCAGATGGGGGGAAAAACATACCATTTGATACAACACCGCTGGTCCCAGCACACTGCCACAGAACCTCCTCAAGTTTATTGCACATCTATGAACTGTTCGTTTCATTCTTGGTATGGTCCGTCATTCAATCGTGACCATCTAAAGGCTAACTTCTGGCCTTTGTGTGCTTTCCACCCTTGGTCACACTTTCCGCATGTGCGATTTTGGACGAACACAAGCCAAATTGTAAACCAGTCAAATCAGGTTCCTTACGTAGGTAAAGGGAAACATCGTGAAAGCCTATGTGACTGAAAAGAAATTCACTGAAGCTTCTACATTAGGTTAATTTGCTACCTACCCTACTACTACCTATCTATCTACTACCCTAATTGTAATTTAATTAGTTAATAAATTACTCAATTACTATTTATAATAAAAAAAATCTGCAGAAAAAATCCCATCAGGCTGGCAGCGTTTCCTCTTTGGATAGACGTTCCAAAGGTTGTAATAAATCAGCTTATTTTCGTCACAAACAAAAACAATAAATAAATCTTCATATTTTTATTACAAAACCGAAATGGTTTGGCTTTTATTCCATGTTTCAACAAAACTCACAAAGTGTTTTTTTTCTGATTGATCAGTGATATACAGGGCGTTACACGGTAATGCCATACGGAGGGAAATTACATTTAAATATTGTAGATAATATGAAATTTTGATGAGATACAACTTTCCTACCTTGTTTGCCAATATTTAGAAGAAGTATGAAGCATCATTATATTAATGTTAAACACGGCCTTTCTCTCGTTAGCGAAGAAACAACTCCATATAATATCTAATTGATTAACATTTTAAAAGAGTTCTCAATCTCAATATTGTAATGTAAATCATAAATTGACTGATTTTCTTCTTTTTTTTTGGTATTATTCCCGGTACAGGCAGGTAAGTTTTTAATCTATAATAATATAATAAAGCGGAAGAGTATTTTTGTTTGTTTGATTAAACGGGCTAATCTTTGGAACTACCAGTCGGATTCGAAAAATTCTTACACCATTGAGAAGCAACATTATCCCAGAGTGATAGGCTACTTTTTATCCCGGGAAAGTGGGTGAAACCCCGGGGTACAGCTAATCCTAACTAATATTATAAATGCGAAAGTAACTCTGTCTGTCTGTCTGTTACGCTTTACCGCTTAAACCGCTGAACCGATCGCGATGAAATTTGGCATGCATATAGCCTATGGTATGGAGAAGGACATAGGCTACTTTTTATCCCGGGAACGCGGGTGAAACCCCGGGGTACAGCTAATAATCTATAAATGCAGTTGTGTTTATTTTTGTTAATGAAATGAAGGATGGTATCAGTATAAAATCATATCTTCCAATATTTAAACTACTCTCCGTCTGTGTCGCATAGCCGTGTGACCCCTGTATAAATATGTCACTGGATGTGACATCACGATTCACGATATTATATATTGAAAAGCGAAAAAATACGTTCACATCTGTTTTATTGGCAGCTGGACGGATGTTTCATTGATGCAATGAGTTGTTCGTTTTTACATGTTAACGGGGTGGAGTATAGTAAATAGATTAATTTCAATAGACAGAAAAATATACTAGGTATATCAAGCTTTTTTTAGTAATTGATAACATGTAATATCAAAAGTATAGTAGTAGGTAACTAATTATTAGTGTAACCCAACGGTTGCGCTTGAAAGGCATTTTTAACCGACTTCAAAAAAAGGAGGAGGTTCTCAATTCGAATGTTTTTTTTTTTTTTTTTTTTTATGTTTTTACCTCATAACTCCGTCATTTATTAACCGATTTGGAAAATACTTTTTTTATTTGAAAGGGTATGCTTCCCGTTTGGTCCCATTGTCATCAGATCAGGATTTGATTACTTCTTTGTGTACTTTGAAGTCGGTTTAAGGTTTTTGTAAAACAGTCCAATTATTAGGATCCGATCCAAAATGGTAAAAAGCCTAGGAACCCTTATCTAAATCTACATCTACACTAATCATAAAGCGAGAGATTTGGATTTTTGTATTAAAAAAAAAATTCTAAAACATTTATTCAAATAGACCTACGCAGGCACTTATGAAAAGTCTGACTCACCGGTATTAGATTACTCTAATACCGGTTCGGAAGGTTGCATGTATTTTTGTTTGTAATGAATAAACTCAATAACTACGGGCCGAATTTAAAAAAATCTTTCACCAAGAGAAAGCTAAATTATCACTGAGTAACATAGGCTAAATATTAATCTTTAGAAAAATAGGGATCTTTTGGTAAACTCCAATAATGTAACCGAAATTTCACCCGGGTGACGCCGGCCACGAACAGCTAGAACATTATAAGGTGCTATTCCATCCGTCTTCTGTCTTTCTATCACAGCGGTATATTTCAGTAGCCACTGATATCGATTTGAAATTTGGAATAGTTATAAATATAACTTACCCAAGCTTATAAATGTAAAAATAAATATTTTAGTTTTGCAAAAGGGGCCGAAATTGGGGACTGAAATTTAAAAGAAGGCTACAAGTTTAAAGCTTTTATCTTATGAAAGAGCTTCATTTGTATGTTTTGTATGGTTGGTAGTGACGTCGGATACCGTGATGAAGGTCCCGGGTTCGAATCCTACAATGAGCTTGAGCTTTCGGTGAAGGAAAACATCGTGAGGAAATCATAACACGGTGGTAGGGTACCACCCTCAAGTTGAAAATCTGTCGCCAAGCACCTTTCAGTGTGTTCTGATAGCTGCACTTGAGAGCCAGTTCCTTCTAGGCTTTGTGTGCTTACCACATTCGGCCACGTCTTATCAATTATATATGAAAGAAAGGTCGGATCGGAACTCTCGGTGCGTAAGTCAGACTCCTATTCGTGGCAGGTTTTTATTTTTAAACTACTTACTTTTTTATGGAGTTGAGTTCCTGGGGTAAGGTCGCTACAACTCCATGTAGTTTGCTGGCGTGTGATGACCAACGATGTAGTACCAAATGTTGTTTTATGTTATTTGGCTGTGATCTTCTGTAAAGTGAAAGTACTTCCCCGGTAGGGGGGGTTTTTTTTTATACCACTTAGGTGGCAAACAAGCATACGGCCTGCCTGATGGTAAGCAGTTACTGTAGCCTATGGACGCTTGCAACACCAGGGGTATCACTCGCGCGTTGCCGACCCTGAAGAAACCTCTTCACACCCTTTTTGAAGAACCCCATGCTGTACTCCATTGGGAAAACCACTGCAGGGAGCTCATTCCACAGTCCGAGCGTCCGCGGAAGAAAACTCCTTATAGTAATTAAGTATAGATTATTATATTAGTATAAATTATTATATTAGTATAGATTATTATATTGGTATAGATTATTATATTAGTGTAGATTATAGAAATGCATTACGCAATCATGCTAGATGTACATGATTCAATTCGGTATGAAAGCAATCAAAGGTGAATGTTTCAAGTCGTTACCGGTGTAAATACGTTAGCGATCTTGACTAGTCGATCCGTGAACCCGAATTGGAGTTATGTAACTACGAATGTGTAGAGAAAGCTTATAGCCTAAGATCCGACTGCAAGATTACTACGCTCATCGAGTTTTTTATCGGGTTATTTTTTTTATTGGTATATAATTGTGAAAGGGGGAATGTATTTTTGACGGGTTGCCTATCAAAATGTGGCAGCCAATACCTTTAATCAAAATAATAGTTAAAGATTCTTTCGAAAAAAAAACATCGTCTCGTTTTTTGTATAAAATATAATACACTTGATAGCAATGTAAAGATCTTGAAATGTTTAGTGGCTGTTGCGCACTTGGTCGCAACCTCTTCGCGAACAAGTATTATTTTGTCCAATTCATACGTTCTTGATTTTCAAGTTCTTTGTATATAATGATGTGAAGTCGAAAAATAAATTAATATAACTATAATAAAAAATACTATCGGTCACATTTTGATAGGCAACCCGACAAAAATAAATTCCCCCATTCACACTTAAGTATACATAAAAAAATATCCCGATCAAAATCTCGATGAGCGTAGTAATCTTGCAGCCAGATCTCGTACTATTATGATTCATCGATTTGTTTTCTAGGTAAATAAGCATCAAGAGCTAAAGTACCTAAAAGCTGATTAGCTTAGCACACAAGTAATTACATTATACATAGTATTCTTGAATAAGGTGTTATACAAGCGAACTACAGTGCGCCAAATCTAATAAGTACCTTTTGACGTTAAATAATGTCAAAGCCGAACTAACCTTATTGCATTACGGTTGCTTACGACCTTACGGTTTATCAGTTAAATCTATGGTTATTTATATAATAATATGGATGAGCTTTATTTTAATGAAATACGGACTACTTTTCTTTGTATTTATAAACGTCAAAAGTTGAATCTTGTGAAATTACCTACGCTTTGGTCACACATTTACGGGACAGCTGGCGCAGTTGGTTAAGGCTCACCTTACGCGCCGCAGGTCGTGGGTTCGATTCCCACACAGGACATGCATTTGTGTGCATGAACATGTCTGTATGTCCTGAGTCTGGGTGTAATTATGTATATTAAGTATGTATTTACATACAAAAAGTAGTATATGTATTATATCAGTTATCTGGTTTCCATAGTACAAGCTCTGCTTAGTTTGGGATCAGATGACCGTGTGTGAGGAATGTCCCAGGATATTTATTTATTTACATATACGGTAAAGCCATCTCACCATTACGTTGCGACTGTGTTTGCGACGATTAATTCACGGGAAGTCTGAATGTCCCTTCTTTACGTAATAATAGTTACTACTCTTTGGTATACCCTACTGCCTACTAGGTACTTGTAGTTCCGCATATCGTGTGAAGTGAAATGAAATCGAGTGTAGTATAGGCTATTGATTTTTTACAGCCACTTAGAATGTGATGCAGGAAGGATTTCCTCAATCCCGATGTATTTTACAAGCTTTTCTTTAGTTTAAGTATTAAGTTTCAGTTAAAAAAAAAAAATACAAGCTTTTTATGGCGACTGTACTTTTTGTCGTCTTTACTTGTATTGTCATACAATATACTAATGTATTTAATACAGACACTGGGAAGTGGGTCAAATTTTACTTGCAACATTCGATTACAGACACCGACAGGTGGAAAAAAATTAATAAATAAAAGTTTGTAAAATGGTTGCAATGGAAATGTTTATGAAAATCCCCAATAAACCAACTAAGTACCTAATTACCCACTCCACAATAATACTTCCTAGCTCCACGTAATCTGAAGTCTCAGTTCATTAACGACGATTAATCACCTCCAACCTTGGGTCCGCCATCACTAATGTACTAAGCGGGAGCTAACTCGGACTAATACTTCACTCTATAATCAAGGTCTTGGACCACCAAATGCATTTAATTCCTTAAGTGG
This sequence comes from Polyploca ridens, assembly GCA_951394255.1. NCBI lineage: Eukaryota > Metazoa > Arthropoda > Insecta > Lepidoptera > Drepanidae > Polyploca > Polyploca ridens. The sequence goes on from OX596267.1 coordinate 10,523,143, forward strand.
TCTATTTGAGTTCCCATTGGAGGATTACTTAGTTCTCTCTGTGGACTCAGGTACTTTTAAATACATATATAATACTAGTTTCGCTTCGAGTATTCACCCGCGTTCCCAAAGAACATTTTATTTTTATGTTTATCCATAAAAGTACACGAATTCTTTGGTACACACGGCAACACATCAAGCTATACATTTCCAGTATAAGCTGATCTCGCATTGTATAGGATTTCCGTACAATGAGAGATCAGCTTATATTGGAAATGTATAGCTTGATCTGTAGCCGTGTGTACTAGGCGCACAGGTTCAATAAACTTGGAAATTGTATGGTAATTTATTTTGAGTTGAAACTTTGTATATTATTTTATATTATTATATACCACTTGCCACCTTGGCAAACAAGCATACGGTCCGCCTGATGGTAAGCCGCGGTTACCGTAGCCTATGGACGCTTACAACACCAGTGGTGTATTCTTCACCCCTTTCGAATAGATATGTGTGACAAATGCAACCTTCCTTGGACTTATATTTCTTGGTTCGTCGATCGTTCTATATTTCCTGTAATATTTACAACAATGTTTATTAACTGTAATAGTTTTCGCTGTGTAAACAGCGGTATATATCAGTAGAAATATACTGCTGCCATAGTTTTACCTAAGATGGTAATACTGTGGTGCTGCTGTGACAGCGGGATAGACGGACGGAATGGAACCATAAGGGCTTTTGTGTAGTAAAAAATATATTTTCCCCCATCAATAATATCATGATTTGTGTATTACTAAGTGCGGGCCTGTATACAATATGAATGTATCTCGTAGCACTTTTCGTAGAAGATCTCGTAGCATACCGCTGAATTCGTAACTAAGCCTAAGAGAAAATATATCCCTACATCAAAGAATTCTGTTACATATTTTTATAAGCTATGAATAAGTACCCACCCAAAATAAATAGTAGCTCGTAAATATTCATAAAAATCGTGTCTAACACGATAACGACGTACGAAGGACCATAATCGTATGTCATACGTCCTCTTTAAACACTGTGTTGACTTTAAAACGACAGTCGATTTTTCTTTCCCCCATTCTCGGTGTATCGGTACGGCATGGAGCCCAACCGGTACTCTATCACCGGTATTTCCGGAAAATTTACGGTATTTCGCAAGTTTCCGAGCGAATATTTGTCAGTGAGTTCATTGCCGTACGACTCCCCGCTTCTGTACAGTGGCGGACATGAAAAATATACGCTTCGGAATTTCAATCTAGACAGTCACATTTAAAAGATTTTATTTTCGAGATGTATTTGAGTTTTTCGTCTAAAATATATCTACAGGACTGTGTTTGAATTTTTGCTTTCGATTTTATTTTATCGACAAAGAATCTCTTTGTCCAATCTTGAAGCTAAAAGCTTAAGCGAAATTAAACAGAGCACTTGTCTTAATGGATTCAATCTTAACAATTAAGTATATTATATATTTTTCAATACTCTTCATATTACGAAGTTGGATTAAATAAATTAAATTATATTTTTTGTTACAGCTATGTTAAGTTAATAGCGACCTACAGTGTACTGTGACTAGAATAAATAATGGTTACACAGATATTTTGTAAACTCAACCAGCGAATTTACGATTGCCGTGAAGTTATTATCTAGCGCTGAGTTGCCTTATTTATGTCGTTTTACTTACACATTATAAATGTGGCAACACTCAATGCGAGGTTTTGTAAGCGTGCCTATCATGCCACCAGCGTTTCAGTAAAAAGCAATAACTTTTTAAGCTTTATAAGTCTATTTAAAAATAACATGAGGATTTCATAAAAAGTTAATTGAAATATGTAAATGAAAAATTCTATAATAATATGTTTGATTTTCTTATTTTATTAATGTTATTATTATTTTATGTATAACGAGATGGAAGAGAAGCCATGTGTTTTTAATTTACTATTTTTTTATTTATTTTTTTATTTTTAAAGATACCCCAATATCTTTAACTGTAACTTACGCGAGATAGATTTCCGACAAACTGCAATTCAGTTTGGCAGAAAGCTTTGATTGCTAACAGTGTACACATTATATAATAAACTAGCCCGGCGCAACTTCTTTCGCGTGGTTCTACCTACCCTACCCTACCCTATACCGATTGCAGCGCCATCTACCGGGCTGATTTGTGAATCTAAACCATCCAGGGCACCACCCAAACGCATACAAAAAAAACATTCAAATCAGTCCAGCCGTTAAGGAGGAGTTCAGCGACATACACACGTGCAGAATTATTTTATATATAAAGAAGATAAATTATGTTATAACCTAATCTGCAAATATTATTAACAATAATATATGTCCTCCTGTTATTGGTGAATTTTTATTTAACTACTGTATATACAAAAAATATAACTATAATAGTGCAATACAAACTGTTACGTTTCAACCTTTATATTCAAAAACACCCAAAAGACTAGAGTAAATACATGAAAAGCGTATTTCTTGTAAAACGCCACGTCTATAAGATAACCTGAGTAATATCCGGCCGTCATTCAACTACACAAGTGTCAAACACGTGTACTGTCTGTACTGTCAAACATTTTCTACACCCCAATGCGCCACTATAAGCTGAACCGTTGCATTCCCTATAACTACATCCGTTGATAATATCGATGTCATGGGCCATTTTAAAATGGTTGCAGGCACCGTCACTTGCGCTTTGCCAATACATTATTTTGTAATTTCAAAGGATATTGTGCTTTATTTCTGAAGAATTAAGGGTTTTGATGCATGCATTGATAAGCTAGGAACTATAGCATGTCAACCGCATTCCATGGAAACGGAACTTAATTTTACGCTTGGCTGACTTACAGAACACAAGTATGCATATAAGTTAAGTTTGGTATGAAGCAGCAACTCGGGCGCCCTCAGGCGTAGTTACCTCCTACCTATATAACTCCAGTTGAGAGCTTACTTGCCCGTTTGCTTGGTTCCTCACCTTCTAGACAATAAAAAAAAGCAGTTTCTAACCTGGGACCTTCGTCTCAGCATTCGAAGTCATTACTACGGAACTATTATCGCCTTAAAATTATCAAAATATTAAAATTATCTTAATTATAGGCTTGGAATAATCAGACATATGCATACGCAAAGATATTTGTTCTGATTGGGAATCGACCCCACAACCTGCGGCATGGCAGTTACAGTATCTAAGCTCCTTGTCAATCGGCCTATCATTATCTTGAACAACTTTTCCACCCGTAGGCGTCAGAAGCGCAACTCTTTGTGGTAAACTGATATGATTAAAATCTTGCAAACTTCAATTAATGACTTCTTTGAAATAATCAAAATTTATTTAATCTGATAAATCAGTAACTTAATGGGTTGGTTAGTTCTCAAGCTGTTTCTTAATTACAAAAGTAATAACATAGTAGCAAAAAACAAGATGGTTCAAACCATTTCATGTAATAAGCGCGGAAGCGCTCGTGGTGCAGCTTGATTAGCCGTTCGTCCCCTTTCACCCTTATTTGTGAAAGGAGGCATGTGCTCAGCAGTGAGACATTATAGGCTGATGATGATGAATCGATCGGCGAAGTTAAGCAATCACCGGTGAGGACGGTATCCAGATGGGTGACCGCCTAGCGGTATTAAAACTCGAGCGTTTTCCGTGCTTCAAAAGGCACGTAAAGCCTTTTTGTCTATCACTCGTTACGCTATTTTGAGGCCTCCTAGGCGGCTTGAAAACTCCAACAGTAGGTTGACCACTACCCTACCTGTACCAATCCGCTATAGGCACGCGTGGTAGAGTATTTGCCCATTCCCTTTCACTCTCATTTGTGAAAGAAGGCTTGTACCTAGCAGTGAGACATTATGGGCTGTTGATGATGATGGTTTAAACTTTTAAACCATCATATGTATCATCTAATAAGGTTCGTATATGTAATTAGATTCAAATATTTTCACAAAAATTAATTTTGTTTCGAAAATTATTATGCCCAAAACACACTCAATACAACCCAGCAAAGCAATAATATAGCAGACGCTCCAAATATATTCTTTATATGCCTACGACTAGTTTCTATACAAACAAACTAGAGGAAGACAGCGATCCAAATACACAAACAATGGCACAGAGTAGGCATGTGATCGTCTCTCACAGAACGTACAAACAATAGAACACTCATTGCCTAAACAATCTCGTTGGGAGAGGTAATGACGGAAGCCTGCGTGCTTCATTTCGCATTATTCAGTGGAATGCCCCTACTATTTGTATTTTGGTTTAACAACTTGTATTTTACAGTAGTATAGCTCTATCTTAAATAAAGTAGAATACAGTTTATAGTATACACCACAAGACAGAAAATTTAATAATATATATAAACTTGATATTAGTGACCGTGTTATAGCCGATATCTTATTCCTGAAGGAATTTCTTCCTGGTCTTCATAATATTGTGCCTGGTGTATTTGTGAAACAAAGTCTTCAGAGTATCTTATTATGCGGAGAAACTAATGTTCCGATTAGAACTTCTCCTTAGTTTCACTCACTTTGCCTTTTAAAAGGAGATATCTTCTAGGCATCTTCGGAGTTCAAGCTACTGCCAATTTTTCCAAATATCATATGATTCATATGTGCCAAATTTCATTCAAACCCGTTCTCCCATTAAGACATACTCAAATAAGCAATTAGATACCGTGCTGAGAATCATCATCACCTGCCTGCCCTGTTCCCAATCATTTGGGGTTGGCGCAATATGTAAGCTTCTTCCATTCATCTCTTCTATACGTCATGCCAGCATCCACTCCTTTCCTACCCATATCATCTTTCACACAATCCATCCATCTATATTTCGGTTTTCCTCTTCCCGTATATCCATCCACTTTCATATTCATATCTTTTTTAGTGACGTGGCTTTCATTTCGTACCGATAATGTGCTTAGAATATGACCAGACTATGTTTCGTAGTAGGAGATGAACTTCGAACGTTAGTGCGGCGGTAACTGCTTGTAATTTGTTCACTTCGGACCAAATGAGAAATGGTTGGATACAGTTCGCGGGCGGCGAAACGGTACGATTCCACAAAAATAACTCAAACGGCATTACCAACGAACTTGCTGGCCATGAATAAATCAAGGCACGCTATTGGTAAGACAATGGTTTAGTTTAGCAACGTTCTAATGTCGGGATTTTGCTAAGCGATTGGCAGGGGCTTTCGCATTTCACTACAATTTGATCGTGTTTTATTATGTCCTAGTTTTGTTTGTATAATATTATTTTAAATTGATACGAACGTCAGTAATCATTTCATAGACATTAATTATTTAAAGTTAACGCAATCTCATTTCATCATACCTATATAAAAGTTAATTAAGGTTATTTCAAATCTCAATGTTTAATGTTAGGTGCAAATCTCTTTCAACCGACGTATATTGGTTGGACGATTTAGTACAAAGCATTTCTTGTGTTGGGCCACAAAGTATTTTAGGTACCTATGGATAAAGGTACGTATAGAAAGGAATGTCTCTTATGTGCAGTTGCCAAAATACATAAGTAAAAGAATAATAATATAGAAATTTAAAAAAAAAAAAACATACGAAAATGAAAGCACAATCAATACACACGATGTACTAAAAGCTGAAGTTCATTTAGGATTTAAAATTCAAAATCATTTATTCAAATAGACCTTCGCAGGCACTTATGAAAAGTGTGACTCTAATATCGGTCCGGAAGGTTGCTTTTGCTGAGAAGAGTCGGCAATAAACTCAGCAATTACTTTTTTCAAAACAAGCTTAGATTCATTACATAATATTTACATTCTAAGCGCACTGACAACAATTATATTTAATGAGTAAATAAATGGCAAACTTAAGCAGACCAGCCCCCATAAGCAGCACCTGTTCACAAGTATGACGCGTGTGGCAGCCATCGCCCTCCTCGCTATATTGGGACCCGTCACACGACGCCGCCGCAAGCAAAGACCTAATAGTGAGAGCATAACTTACTGAAGTCTGCCTTAGAAATAAAAAAATAACTAAAGGAAAACTACTAATCACAAATTATTATCACTGTGACTATTGACAAGTTTAGACTAAATATCATTTATATAGAAAATATTACAATTAGAAAGACATAATAGATCGATGCATTTATATAAAAATAAATATCAAAACTCAAAACCCTTGTTACAGCATTTGATATCTCTGAGCAATCATCGCATTATTATAATTGGAAAATCCCTACAAACTAACAATTATAATTAAAACCACATGAGAGCAATAAACCTGCGACCTCATTAAATATTATTTTGATATCAAATGACACAATTCATAAAAATAAATGTATGTTTGTTGGTCCCGTTGAAATACTCAGTTGAGACGCAAATATATGACTAAAATAGAATTATTTCATACGTCGGGAAATGGCGCACGGCTGGTTTAATTATCGGTAATAATTTAGGTATTCTTGTTGTACATCAGGCACAAATCAATATCCAGTGAAAGAAGTGGTACCGAGTAGCTAGTTAGGAGAAACGCGCAATATTTCCAGAAAGTTAATATTATTAATTCACGTATTGCGTGACGAAATGATTCTGATTTGTATTATAATCAAAACTAGATTAGATGTAAACCAGCAACCGTTATTAGTAACAAAAATTCTTCAAACTACATGAGGTTTGTAAGTATTAGAGCGTGATGAAAATTTATTGATTATATCAATACTATATTATATGATCTTCATCATATCATACTAATATTATAATCGCGAAATTTGTTTGTTCGGCACTACCATTAGAGATGTCTGACACATTATATAAAATTAATGTTATTTGACATTCAAAAGTTATTCATTTTACACTTCAAAATAATTTTTCGGTAAACGGCCAGTAGACGAAAGTGTTGTCAGATAAAAGCACAGCGCAGAATTTTTACGCGACTGACCCGGTAGAAGGGTTATGTTTTTCGAGTGTATGTATGTATTTATGTATGTCTATTTCTTGTCGTTAGTAATTCCGACCATAGTCAATGACGCCTGAAATGATAAAGACGGCAACAGTTTTCATTATGGCGCCGATCCCATAGCGAGAGGTCTAGAGTTCTGCGGTCAGAGCTCTGCATTCCGCGTTCTGTATTACGACGCTTTTGATGATTACTATTCATTACACACAGAGACGGTGTTCAAGGAGAACGCACGCACCGCAGAATTCTAGACCACTCGCTGTGGAATCGGCGCCTATAGATTAACTTTGATTTGGCTATCAGAAACTAGCAGTAGTCTTTTCAAAAACAGTTATTTTTAACACAACGTACTCACGGCTACAGATCAAGCTATACAAGCTGACCTCCCATTGTACGGAAATCCTATACATTGCGAGATCCGCTTATACTGGAAATGTATAGCTTGATCTGTAGCCGTGTGTACATACGACTTCACTTGACGTGCCTTTTTTGTTTATCTGGGGGCACGGAAGTGCCCCCCGCCAAGACAGCCAAGCGAAGCGAAAGGGCACTACCTACCTTTTCTCGAAGCGCTTCGTCGTTTTTTTGAACCCTCATAACTTGGGTTTGGATTATACCAGATAAACAAAATTCTCAGGACATGATGTCAATAGTAAACTTATTAAACATATTAAGTTTCAATAACATAGCTCTTATACTTTAGATTTTATTGATATCTAAAAAACCCCGATTTCGTCACTGACTCACTGATGATCATCAAAACTCACAGGGTACTTCCTGAAGTCCTAGAAAGCTGAAATTTGGTATGTAAGCTTGTATTAGTACACAAACAACAACAAAAAATTCAATAGTTCTTGTAGTATTGAAACGGCCAAGCCACATATTTTGACTAAGGTGTGTAGAGTTTGTGAAGTTAGGGCGTGTAGAGTAAGTGCATGTAGAGTTATAAGCTTGGCTCTACATGAGATCTCATAACTTTTTGACAGTACGAGCCATATGTCTTGGCGGCAACATTTTACATAGAAATGTTTTTGGTGGGATATTTTATTCTACTAATATTGTAAATAAGTTTGTTACCTTTTGACGCCTCAACGCCATAATGATATAACTAATAGGCTACTTTCCTGAAAAAAACTAATTAGTCCGTCATTTACATTATCAAAAAATATTAGACTCGTATTTTTTCATTTTTCAATTAAACAAAAAAATACGAAGATATCGTGTGTTGAAGTTCCGCGTGACGTCACGGTGTGGTACACTTTTTAAGAACAAGTGACGTCACGAGCCCCACTCCCGAACTTAGTCGCGCTCTATCTTCGTCAATTGTTAATGATTTGGTAAAGCAAAAAATACGAGTCCAATATTTTTTGATAATCTAACTGACGGACTAATTAGAATTATCGGGGGGCACGACAGTGCCCCCGCCGAGTCGAGCGCAAAGCAAACACTGCCGTACCATCCTTTACTGGAACCATTTCGCCGCATTTTCAGGCCCCTATTTGAGAACCTCTGGATAAGACCAGAACATAGAATTTTTCGTCATCCAGCTATAATCACTTACTTAAAATCCAAATTTTCAAGTCTGTAGGTCATTTAGTTCCGAAGTTAAGCGAAAGCAAAGTTTCGCATTTATGACACTCACTCACTCACTCACTCACTCACTCATGATCATCAAAATAGAACTGGTACTTACCATAAACTTAGAGAGCTGAAATTTGGTACAGAGTTAGGGTTTAATGGCAACATAAAGGGAAAACTATAAACACTAGGATAATCGAAGATCTGGAGTACCTGGTGACCCTGATTAGAAAACACAAGAGCCCAACCATACTATTAGAGATCGACATACCACCTTTACATAAAATATTCAACATGGTGGGCCGCTTCGTTTTCTACAAAAAGAAGTGAAATCCCACCAAAAACATTCTGTAAAAATCTAGCCAAGTCTCGATGGAGCTGCTTGTTTATCTCTAAAAAGTAATGACTAAATTGAATGAATTCTTTATTATTATAGTTAATGTTGTGTGACTTGGCCGTTGAAGGGTATACAAGGGTACAAAACCAGGTGCTCCATCACACCATTGCACCAATCTGTACTTGTACCCACTAACGTATAAAGAATGTTCAGCGGCCAAGTCACACAACATTAACTATAATAATAAAGAAATCGCAGTAAGGAACCTTAGACTTGGCACGACTTTGTCTAGATTTCATTACTTTTTAGAGATAAACAAGCAGCTCCATCGAGACTTGGCTAGTTTTTTTCAGAATGTTTTTGGTGGGATTATATTTTTACCCAGGCAACATCCCTATTGTGATAAAATTACACGCAGGTAGCCTAATACATGGAGAAAGATATATTTATTTTATTTTATTTATTTATTGGTGTATAAAACAGATTACAGCCATTAAAAAATAAAATAAACTTATATCTAATTAATATTTAAGACAGGTAGGTATATAATAAGTCAGATAGGATATATGCTGGGAACGCTCGTGGAAGTAGAATAGATAAAACCATAGCTTGAATAGGGTATATATAGCATAATATATGTATTTTTTTATATATATGGTTTTTTTTTGGGCGTGTAGTTGGACGGTGAGCACGCGTTTTTTTGCTCTCAATTCTATTTATATATAAAAATACTTACAGTTGTTATTATATATTAATAATTAAATAGTATTTTTATGAACAACTAAGTTACACTTCCGCCTGCAGTTATTTTCTCACTCTCATAAACACACAAAAATGGAATCATTGAAGCAATCTATGGACGATATGGCTATGCTCTTCAATCAGCAAATGGAGGAGTTCCGGCGGGATCTTGTCAAGTCCTCACCAGCAACAGTCACCACTTCTACGCTGGCTACAGAATTCAGGGTTTTCAAAGACTTTGTTGTCAAGGCTGGATATGCTCCGCGTGCATGTTGAGCTAATTGTTTTTTTATATCCCAATAATGTTGCTACTGTTCCATTTCAGTCTAAGTCGTTTTTTTTTATTTAATTTTTCTCTATTTATATTTTATCATATATATGTTATATTTTCATAATATATATTAGTTCATCTTATATAAGTAATGTAAGTATTAGGTTTTTGAACTGTATTTAAGTAGTTTACGTATGTAGGTATTTGATATACTGCACCACCTATTTTAATTCTATTGAAATCGCTTTAGCGATAAGGCCGCCTAAATTGTTCGCACTTTTGTTTTTTTATTTGTTATTATTGTACTCTGTTTTTATAATCGTGTGAATAATAAAGAATTTTTGTATTGTATTGTATGTAGGTTCAGTCATTTGTTTTTCATGAGCCCAATAAAAGTATTGAGCGAATTACCCTGCGGGTAATTTGGAAGTGAGAAATAAAGACTAAAAACCCAGTAATATCGAACATTAAATGACTGAAGCTGAGTGTCAGTTAGCAGAAATGAGAACAGCAAGGACAGTTAGTACAACAGTTACAGGGTGAGTTGTCAAAATATGTCTAATAGACAGGAAGATTCATAGGAGTTCGCCAGAGCACCATGAGGGATTGTTGCGCTGGCAGTGTGTGAAGACCCGCACCAAGTATTGTGCCTTCCGCAGCCAGCACAGCGACTTCTCTAAACACCTCTTCAACCCTCTCTTGATGAACGCTTCGTCGTCGACATTCCGTCTTGCCGTACCAAGCGTTTCGATTCCTATTTTCTTATACACACAGCCAAGTTGTGGTATGCTCTCCCGGACAATGTGTTTCCAGACACACCCAATATGGGTCTATTCAAGGCCAGAGTGAACGGGAATGTTATGGGTACGTGCGCTCCACCCTAGACTACATCTTCGCTTACCATCGGGAATTGCGGTCAAGCGCAAGCCAATTAAACATTAAAAAAATATATTTAAGGCTGTGAAGCGAATGTCGTATAGCCACACGCGAATAATATCCGTGGTATTACAAGCGTCTATAGGCTATGGTAACCGCTAACCACCAGACGGGCCGTATTTGCTACCTAGTTAGATACATAATACATCAATTATATACAAAATTTGATTGGATTACTTAATATAAATCTATTATCGTATATATTGCAATGGCAATGTGTTACAATGAATACCTAGAAATATCATAAAAAAATATATGAATAATAGCATCTCCACAGTTTTTACTATCCATAAACACAGTTTCAAACATGAGCGCGAACCCTCGGGCCTGACAGTAGTTTTAAACTGTTCATGAACTCACAAATTGAGGTCTAAACAGCGCTAATGTACTTCAAATAACCGTGAACCCAGTTTGATAGTTGCTCGCAGGTAGTTAGAAGTTAACTCAACTTTGCTAACTTTATTCGATTCATGAATCCTCATTAAATATGCCACTTAGTGATGAATATATGGACTACTTAGCGTCTCGCCCGTGGTTTTGTTCTTGCAGACATCATCTTCTATTTTTTTTTATTCATCAGCTGATTTCGGTAAAATAAGGCCCATATCAGGTAAGAATAATTGACTTATGATTATGAAAATTCCTTAAACAGTGTTTAGAATTCAATTCAAGGAATGTTGAAGTTAGATGATGATCTAATTATTTCAGTTACCTAGTTCTTAGTGTAGATCACTACGTCTCGAATACATTTAAAATCATATTCCTGTTGAAGGCGGTTACCAAGCAATTCAAATATGAAAAAGTTTCACAGTTCATTCGTTCCATATTTGAAATCGCTCGTGCAAAAACCAAGAATAATTAAAGGGTGGTGCACACAACCGGGCTTATCCTGGTACCCTTGTCATGCGGATGACGGACGAGACAAAAACACCATGTACACGGGCCTTTTTGTCCGCCCACCCTTTGCTCTTCTCTAGAGCCGTTTGTTCACTCGAGAATTTTTGTTACGTTATTTTGTATACGGCTGTATAGCGCGCGTGTATTTGAAATTGTTGAATTTATTTTTGAGGATATGTGTCTGAAAAAATCTTTTACTTTTTGGCGAGTGTGGAAAATAAAATTTGTTTAATAAAATACTCTCGGAGCTGGTGAGAAATAACAAAAGGATAAATGTACTGGTTATTTTACGTACCTAATACTGTTAGTCATTTCTTGTAGTAACTTTTTTATTGTGTATTGATTCTGGCAACCCTATGAACGGTCATATCTACGGGGGGACTTGTATTTTGAGTTTTATTGCATATTATCGGTGGTATTTTATACAATAAAGATCAATCCATGTGCACCAGTGAAGTGAGATGAAATGAATTATGTGTATCGTGACTTTACAAGTTGTCTCAAAAAAAAAAACAAAAATTCCTTGAAAAATTTTAGTACAATGACCACTATTTTACTAAAATATGACAGGACGGTCACTATAATGCGGACTATGTGAAATTTTATGTGCGGACTATATGAAAGTGATATTATAAATAAAATGTATGCGACTGAAGGACTTTGTATCCATGGTCGAGATCAAATTAAAAAAAAACATCTACATATAGTATAGTCATGGTATAATTATTGGATCATGCATATAGTCATATAGTATCAGTTGATTGACTGGCGAATTTTGTCTATTGAATGTATTGATATAAAATCCAAATATTTCTACGTAGTCTGTGTTTTATTAGATCAATAAGGAGCTCATCCAATAATACGTAAATGTTTCTTTTAACCATAAAAAGTCAATCATAATTAAGTGTTTAAAAATTTCACATCTCCAATAACATTAGGGGTTCACCATTATTCCCAAGTTCCTAACTAAGATCATCAAACCATCAGTAGAACATTCATAAATAAAGTTTCATAAACCATGTTGCTATCGCTCTTACTCTCGATGCAATATTGGTGAACCGAACTATAAAAGTCACCTAAGTCTAGTAATTCTTTTACGTTTTTCACCGGAATGACAAAGCCCGTATCCCTCACGAGTCGCGACACCATTCGTATCGTATTGAATCGAGAGCAAAATCGATTTGGGCGATTGAAAAATGATACAAACGACGTGTTTTTGAAAACAAAACATTGAGTGCTATTGTATGAATAAACGGTTTTTAGGGTTCCGTAGTCAAATGAGAGAGGTCCGGCCGTAGTACCTCTATCTCAGAGAACATAATAACATAAGCCAAATAACATTAATGTGGTGTTATGTCTTATTGAGTAAAGTCGCCAGAGCTCCATGAGGAGGTGATTTACTGGCACTGAAAAAAATGGACTACAAAATTTTACAGTAACAAAATTTGACGACCAATAACCTAAACAGAGTGACTTGCGAACTAAAACTTACCAGTAATAAAACTATTTTTGGTTCGTTATAAATTATTTGATTAAATGTAACTAAAGTCAGTTTCCCGACAACTAAAGTTAATTTCCCGACTACTAAAGTTAGTTTCCTGACTACTAAAGTTAGTTCCCCGACTATAAAAGTTAGTTTCCCGACAACTAAAGTTAGTTTCCCGACTACTAAAGTTAGTTTCCCAACAACAAAATGTCAGTACATAACTAGTTTTGTATATCCCTTTTTTCAGTGGTGGGGTGTGTGTGGACCAGCGGTATAGTATCAAATGTTCAGCGGCTACGGTAACTATTTACCATTAGACTGGCCATATGCTTGCGTGCAACTAAAACAACATACCTACGCAAAGAATCATGGCGAGATTTGTACAAAAAATAAAGATATTTAGAGACGTTGAAATGACGTTATTATTGATCCTTGGTGCCTAATGAATGCATTTAAAATATTTTTAGATCCCCGGGATAAAAATGCGACATTCTATGCCATGCCGGCGAATCGCGACCAAAACCATTATGTTGTTGTTATGTTTTGCGGGGTTTATAAAATATTTCAAGTATATTAATATGTTGCTGGTAATTTAATCTCAACATTGAAAGTGATTTAAAACTTTCTAAAATGTTTTTTTTTTTTGTACAAATTTTGCCATGGTTCTTTATAAAAGTCACCACCGAATGCAAAACTGCTATTCCTAAAAATATTCACAGGTACAAAACATAATATAATGACTTACAGGTAAAATCGAGTTATAGAGCCACATAATTAAGTTGATTTTATTTTTTGTAATCCGCGTCGCACTCAGCCATATTTTTGGTTTGGTTTTGTTTTTTGGTTTCAAATTTCCTAGTGCTGTTTTCCAGTCCATCAGGACCCCAATTATATATGTACGTGTATTAATTTGCTAATGCTAAAGCTTTTTTGCTACCACTCTTTAACACCTTACTATTAATTATTACCAAATATAAGCTTGTTTTTTCACCGTAATCCCACCAAAGGTAATAATCACTTAAACCCTTTCTTTTTATCTCCAAGCAAAGTAAACTTAAAGAAAACCCAAATGCCCCAGGAGACTAGAAATCAGGCAGTGATTGGATTCTATTGTTGTGTTCACAAACAATTCAGGATTTACCAATCCCAAGTTTATTTGGCGTTAGTTAATTTGAATTTCGTTTGAATAGCTTCACTAGTGAAGTTGAAAATTGCAGATTTTAACAAAAGTTTGCGGATATTCTATTCTATGTAGTTTTGACCCGTCTTAGTAGGAATACTACTGAAATTGGTCGCTAAATATCATATTTTGTCAATCTCTGGTTCGAGTAATAACGGTTCTTTAGTAATCTTAATTGGTCTTAAATCGTAACTTAAAATTATTCCAGAACGATGCTATAAATTCTTATTTAAACAGAAATGTATTCGTCGAATCCATAGAGATTATGGTCGAATCATTTTTCTATCTCAATCCCGTCTTTGGTATACCGTAACCGTTTCGCGGGAAAAATTGTTCACGCGTAAGCCATCCCTAGTTTTCGCATCAAACCGCGAAATCCCGAAACCTGCGAAATCCCCAGTGGGCTAGGGACTTTTGCCCGCCGTAACGACGTCCCAGGTGCAAAACCCTTCGGCCCACTATCCCAGTGTTAAAACCCCAAATTCCTGTTGCGCGAAATAAACTGAGGAAAATTATTGAAGTAACGTTTTGGGAACCCAATTTACACGTACCCTAGTGAATAGTTAAAATTAGCTTCACTTCGCTTTGTGATGGATAAAACCTTCAAAGGGTGGTCTGAGAAACGGACTAGGTAGGCAGACATTTTATGTAGTTACATGAAAAATTTGTGATACCTACACGAGGCGTAATTGTGGGAACGTGAGACCTTGAAAATTGATTTCTATTACACAAATTCCATTCATCGACCACCAGCCCTGTATATCATTTGGGGTCAGTCACAAATTCCAGTATAATTGCTATACTCAGACACCAGACGAACGGTATTAATAAAAGTAAAATATATATTT
This sequence comes from Polyploca ridens, assembly GCA_951394255.1. Lineage (NCBI taxonomy): Eukaryota > Metazoa > Arthropoda > Insecta > Lepidoptera > Drepanidae > Polyploca > Polyploca ridens. The sequence continues at coordinate 10,538,343 of OX596267.1, forward strand.
TATGTGTGTCCCGAAATGAAAGCAAGGCTCCAAATAAATGACAATAAATTACAATGACAAAATTTACTTACAACAAACATTCAAAATATAGTCATATAGTCAGAAGGCTGGCACCGTTTCCACTTTGAAATGAATGTTTCATTTTATTTGTATCACAATTTGTATTTTTATATCATTTTTTAGGTTCCTAGCCAGTGGAAAAAATGTACCCCTATTTCGCCCTGCCTATTGGCACCATATTATGGAAGGCATAAATTGGGGTATCACTTCACTAACATATTTATGTAGAGGGATGAAAAAAAATCCAGTGCAATTAAGTTTAGCGACCGTAGAAGTATAATTAATTGTCTGTGAGATATGCTTTGTAATTCAAAGAAATGTTTGCTAATATTTGGGAATATGCAAGTCAATATTATTACCATTTTCAAATGCGGTAGCCAATCCCAATATAAATAGATAACTCTTTAATGTACAACGGGCGGTTTTATCGCTAAGAAGCTATCTCTTCCAGATAAAGACAAAAATAATGTAACCTTGCTGAGTTATTGCCTGTTCTTCTCAGTTGAAGGCCGCCTTACGAACTGGTGGTAACTTCAGTAGCTTTGACCTTCATAAGTGCCCTACTAGGGCCTAAATTGAATAAATGGATTTGACTTTGACTTTGACTTTGAGATAAACATACATATGCATATAGGTACAATTGTACTTTTTTGAGCCCAGCCGACAAACCTTTCTTACCTAACTAACCCTTCAATGTGTGCATAGTCAGACTCGTACTAGCACTACTAGCCCCGTTTAGCTTGTACGTAGTATTTATATACTCTGATTAGCCAATTTCATTAAATTCTTTCGTTACCCCTAGCGCCATCTATAATATTCAATTGAATTACTAAGGGAATCTTCTCTACAACGAAGCATCCAACTCTGTTGTTTCATGTATCAGTCGATAGGTGGCACTTCCTTACTAGTGCCCTCTGTAATGAACATGAGGAAACAAATTGCTTTTTAAAGAACAGTGCTCACAACTATAACTGGATGATAAATAGAGATGTCGTTGTTACAACCAAAATATTGCCAAGGCAATTAATTTTACCCTTATTTCAAAGGAAGCTAATGATTATTTCAGGGAATTATATAAAAGTGATTCTATTGACTAACTTGACTATTATTTGGTATCCTTTATCGAAGTCATCGAAGGAAAATCCCTTTGTCATCATCATCGGCCTATAATATAACGTCCCATTGCTGAGCACAGGCCTCCTTTCATAAATGAGGGTGAAAGGGAATGGGCAGATACTCCACCACGCGTGCCGACTGCGGATCTGTGGAGGTGTTAGTGGTCAACCTACTGTTGGAGTTTTCAAGCCGCCTATACTCTATTTCACATAGGATGAGTCGTCAAGGTCAAGGGTTTTTTTACCAATATCTAGTGAAATTCCATTTGATTACTCTGAAATAATATTCACAATATTTCGTGAAACCTAGCTCTATCATAGTATTCCTTTATTATATCGAAATGAACATTAACCATTGAGAAATTTAATAAAATACCATGTGTCACCGAACTCATGTTATTTGAAATAGACTATAGTAGGCCTCCAATCAGCTTAACGAGTGATAACCGAGACCAACGGCTTAACGTGCCTTCCGAAACACAGAAACGCTCGATTTGAAATACCACTAGGCGGTCACCTATCCACGACGGTGATAGCTTAACTTTGCCGATCGATTGGTAATCATGCTACACCACCAGCGCGCAGCGCTTCTAATTAACAGTAGTAATACAGAACAATCCAATTCCGCAAAAATTCAGTGCTTTTGCACTGAATTTAAACAGTAAGGACCAATCACATTATGTTCTTGACTTAGCCAATCAGAACGCATTGTGCGCAACAAAATGAACGTCATTGCGCTTCTTTGGTTTACATTTCAACATTTGGGTTACAATTGTTCGATGATCGAATGATAATGATGATCCCTTAGGTGGTGCCAAATTCATTCAGCTATCGTGTAATTGAGAACCAAATGTCTTATCATTTATAGTTCTAGTTTCGGGTAATGTAAGTTTGGTAAAAAAAAATATAGGCCTGTGATTGATCACAATCTCACCATGGTAAGTGATGATGTGGCCGAAGGTGGTAGCACACAAAGCCTAGAAGGAACTGACTCTCAAGTGCAGCTGTCGGAACACACCTATAGGTGCTTGGCGACAGATTTTCAACTTGAAGGTGGTAGCGAGCCAAGTGGTTACTACAAAGTACCCTACCACCGTGCTATGATTTCCTCACGATGTTTTCTTTCACCGAAAGCTCAAGCTCATTGTAGGATTCGATCCGGGATCTTCATCTCGATATCCAACGTCACTACCACTGAACTGTCATCGCCTTATAATTTAGTAAAAAAAACAATGCTTTTTTCTAATACATTTACTTTTATACCATTTACATCAAATAGTAACTATACATATCCAAAATTGGTAAATACTAAAATTTTAATAGAAAAGACAATCAACTAGCTTAAAGTGAAGTAAAGATAAGACAAAAACTAAGGCAGTCAATTGTCATTACTATTTAGAAAAGACCTTTTTCTGACTCTTTATTAATAATCTAAACATTACCGATTAAGTACTTACTTAGCATTTGGTGATACGGCAGAGTCAAAGAAGATTGTGCCATATATCCTAAGTATTAAATGTTATAATTCCAAACATTCGAAATATAAACTTTCAACTTAGTTTGACACGTATATTATAGAATAGTTGGCAATTTTACAAATATATAATTTCTAAATTGGAAATATTGAGAATTTTTCATCGTTTTCCTAATTATTAATATCTCATTAAGCTGACTGATTTTACCATCTGTTTTTATTTCTTTTACTAGTCAAATAGCCTTTTATACAGTATTATTTTGTTCCTTTTTTTTAAATTAATTGGGTTTGCGTTTGGCCACTGACCCGCCCTTAAGGGACGAAGACGAAGTCTAAGATGGAACACGCTTACCCAGAAGAAACCTATTCACTCTGGCCTTGAAAGTTCCTAGATTGTAAGCGTCAGGAAATACAGACGCCGGAAGCAAGTTCCACTCCCTTGCTGTCCGAATTATAAATGAGGATGCAAAACGCTGTGTCCGTATTTTCGGTATGTCAACAACGTACGGGTGAAAGTTTTCCCGGCGTCTTGTGGTTCGGTGTAAGAATGGGGATGGTGGAATTAGATTTTGTTTCTCATGTTTTTTTCTTAATAATTATCAATTCACATAATTTTCAAATAAAGTTTCGTTAAAATCAATCAGAAATCAAAAGGTACAGAAATTACATTGACAAACCTGAGTTTGACAGCTAACTGCCTAATGGGAGCCAAAATTATGAGATACAATAGTGAACCCATTTATACCACAGTAATTCACAATTTGATTTAAAAACAAGTAAATATTTAGATTAACTTTCATTGATGGATAACACAGGATGTGCTTACAGTTTATTTTGGAGATAAAGACGCATAATGAAAGACAAAGACAGACACTTAATACAATACTAATTATGATACATATTAATACTATGGAGTATTTACAAAAGATAACATTCAGAGATTTATATAGAAGAAGTTTTTCATAGTTAATGAAAAATTACATAATATTAATACTAAGAGGAATAAAGCTATCACAAATCTAATACAATAAGTTACTAAAACTATTTTCGATGAAATATTTACAACTGCACTTAACAGTCTAACGTTAAGCATCTTAATTTTAAAAACAATATCGACGCATGGCTTGAACGAAATCATTTTCCTCATGAGGTAGAAAATTAAATTATTCATTAACCCTATTTAAGTACACAAAGTAATATTTACAAATATAAATTAAGAAGCGACATTGTCTTAGTCATTCTCTTTGTAATACCTACAAATATCAACAAAAGCACTATTTACATTATTGTACATATAAAACATAAAATAAAAATAAGTTAGTAATACTGTAAATAATTTTAAAGCTTAATCATCAGAAAACACAAAAAGTTTCGCTAAAAATCTAATAAATAAAAAAGTCAGTCCATTAGTGAATGATGAAGATAATAATAATTTAAATGGTAATACTAAAAATTTACAAAATTCCTTAGTTACTAGTAGAATCAAAATACTCTGAGGTAATGAAACTCCAAAGTGAAAAACTATTTAAATTAGATGAGAGAGCAAATTGATATTAAAGGAATTAAAAAGAAAGTTCGATAAATAAAGAATAATTGATCTCAAAGTCCGCTCAAATTTACGTTATAAAACATGTATCAAAAAGGAGACTTCTAAAAACTACCACATATCCAATGACGTTAATAATTCGTAAATTGCAAATTGATAGTCTATATATAAGTCACAACTTGACAGCTTAAGTTCCAATAATTAAATCCATAAAAAAACTGGCTCAGTTACAAACATGATGGTCTCGCTTATACCGACAAATCTCGCAGTGAACTTTACAGCACCAAACGAAACGACACTTGCATTTCTCTTCGTGATCTCGGACTCTGGTTTGGTAGCCTCGCCCACAGCAGAGGAGTCGACAGCCGTCCAGACCTGCTGATGTTCTGTTGCAGGTTCTACCACGTGTACCGAGGATTCCAAGCCTGTGGAAGAATTATTTCAATTTAAATTTAAAGTAGTTGTTTCTTCGCCATTGGTTAATGGCTTTTCGAGCGATTTGGCATTTTCAGCTTACTGACTCTAAGAATTATGTATGACCTTAACTTCTGTTCTTCTTAAAATACAATTGTTTTATTTAAAGTCTGCACAGCATCATCAAATATCCTTGTTTTTTTAAAGTAATAGATCTGACTGACTGACTGAGTTATAGTACTAATACTTTCTAAAATTTGTCTATTCAAACATCCCTCTTTTCCCCATCAAAATTCCCATAATGGTAGGGAATTACTTTCAAAGATAATCTCAGTAATTCGATAAAACACTCACTCTTCATTTGGTTCACAATAATCTGGAGAATCTTCTAAGTAGACCAAATCCGTTTTGTTGGGTTTCTTCATATCTGCATGTAGTGGTCTCAGCTTCCTTATATTTTTGCCACGTTTTCTATCCACGATCTGAAATATGGAGAATGTTTCAATAGATTCAAAATTCAATCAGTTCAATATAAAGAAAAAATACCGTTGCAATCGACGCATCGATAAAAAACAATCGTTCTTTTTTCGGAAAATTTAATTAGACCTTTTTTTATACGACTAAGTCGGTAAGCATACGGTTCGCCTGATGGTAAGCGGGTAGCCATATGTATGTTTGAAACACACGGAGCATCACTCACGTCTTACCGACCCTTCTCCCTCCTCAATAAGCTCTGGCAACCTTACTCACGCGCAGGAACACACCATAAAGTTATTTGGCTCTAGTATTCTGTAAGATGGAGATACTTCCACAGTCATGCTGCGCTTTGAGCGAATAAAACCATTTATTCGCTCCATCTATCAGTAACACTGAGATAGTTCACACACGGAAAGATAGATGGCGTGGCACATTATTCTACATCTCGCCTAAATAGCCATCCTGCATCGCGCTTACGAAGTTTTCTCGAGAATCTGCATATATACACCTGTTCGACATGTACAGTTGGATCGCGGTCCCCAGGCACGAAGAACCAGCCCGGCAGAAAACCTTCCCTTTTAAATGGAGGTGTCATCCGCCATTTAAAAGGGAAGGAAGGTCTGGAGGTGCAAGGTGGATGACACCTCCTACTACCAATCTTAACATTTCTCTATTAACCACCTCTTCAAAGTTGTCACATTCAAAGTCATCACCTTGACATGCGAAGCTCCTTCATATCTCGTGGAGAGCGCATCACCAACCATCCGCAGTTGAGGCAGTCGACGCCAACACACCCTCACCGAACAGGATCCCGACATGCCATGGCATTTGCACACCCGCTGCATGCGAGCTCTGACTGCCTGGAATCAAGGAAGGAATCAAGAAGCTCATATACGTTCTGCACAAGCCACAAATCATACCTAAGAAGATGGCATTGAAGCCATAGTCCATCAAACCTATATGTCTGTGATCAAACCATTATGTGAGCTCAGTGCAGTAGGTACATCACTGGCATGCAGGTTTTCTAAGGATGCTTTCCTTCACTTAAAATCCAGTAATCGTGTTATATCCTTGGCCTCGGCACAACTTTTTCTGGGGTCAGTTGTCAACAATAAATATAATGAAACATCAGTAGCTTATAAATTCCTTATTGTTATTCTAGGGATGATGATCACGAAAGTTTTAAAGCTAATTAGAAGAAAACAGAAATAGAATACTCACTCTTCGACCAGCCTCGTTGTTATGCAGATTGACTATTCCTTCATCAGAGTCCTTGTCTTCCTTTGAATCCACGAAGTCTCGGCTGTACATCTCCCCGTATCTTATATCCTGAAATGATAATATTTATATTTAAGTCACTAAAGGATTAAACATTTATCTTCTACTTAATAGGGAAATAGGTAATTGTCGTACTAAGGCCGAAAATTTACGTAATATCCCCAGGTTCTGTTATTCGACGATGGTCAAGAAATGAACAAACAAAATTGTGTTTTTGCTTTCTGTGATACACACAAAAAACTGAATGGAAGTCATTACATAGAATGTGTATCTTTGCTGCATCCAATTCAAAATAAACTTATCATCTACGTCTGTTTATTTAAACAAGCTAATCTCTGGAACTATTTAGTCGGATTCGGGAAAAATTCGTTCAGCTCGGTAATTAAAATATCAGAAATTACCAATTGCAATCACGTTCTGTGAATATAGGAAACCCAAATGAATCAATTGCTATAAATTGATGTGATAGACCCACGAATGTTGAAAATAAATATTGATCTTACCTCAGAACATCCACCCCATTGCCAGTGCCGTGGAGTACGTTTCCTGACTCTAGAATCGCAAGAGCACTCGTTCAACTCCCCGCGGCTGCAAGCTCGAGCAACTGCATGCGCGAGAGCAGCTGCTGATAGTGCGTGCACGAATGCTGACTCACGGGATTCTGAAAAGAGGAAAGTGGAGCTAAAAAATAGCTGGTAATATACCTATATCTAACTTGCTTTCCGACAGGCGGATTTTACCGCGCCCTTAAGCCCTTAAGGGTTGAAAAATATCGTTTCTTAGTGGGAGCTAACGAACCCTGTGAAAAGAAACTTGTGTGTATGATATTTCTAGACCCAGCGGTGTGAGCTGTGCATCGGTATTATCTCTTCTTCTCTATATAGAGTGACTGATAATTAGTAAACGATACTTAGACACATGACTGTACTCATAATAACAAACAACTTTCCCAAAGAAACAAATAGTAAATAACTAAATTAAATAAAAGCTGATGGTGTTTTCTTATTCTTGTTAGGTACTAAATATTATGGGCTCATGTGCTAGGTAAATAAAAAAAGTTTCTTTGGGGAAGTTGTTTGTTATTATGAGTGCAATCATGTGTCTAAGTGTCGTTTACTAATTACCAGTCACCCTATATATAAAAATGAATCCCTATTTCCCTTGGTCACGCCATAACTTGAGAACGACTTTACCGATTTCATCCATCTATTCTTTTTAAGTTTTCTAAAATTCTGGAGAAGGTTCTTACGGAAAAAAAATTAAGAAAGTAGCGTAGAAAATTTAAGAAAAATAAACGATAGGGTAGGGTAGGGTAGGGTAGGATATCCCTCAGGTACGCGGGTGAAACCGCGGGACGTGCAAAACAAAGGGTACCTTTTATCCCAGCAAAACATTAGGCATCTTTTCATTTTTTCCAACTTGGAAAAAGCTGAGGTGCTAAAGCTAGTTTAATAAGCAATTTTAATTATTTATATCAATGGTTAACATTATAAAAAATCTAAAATTTGAAAACATTTTACTTCCTCATTCAATAACCAATGACAAATTATAATAATTATCCCTAGGCATTTTACATAAGCTATTAATCATCACAGTGATTATAAAGCAGTAAAACTCATTATTATTAAAGCACATGCCATCGCAATAATTCAAGTTTTCCAACTACAGTCACATAAACAAAGTAACATTAATTTATCGGTAGAGATTGTATTAAAGTTTATCTCTCTTGACCTTTACAATTCTGACACGGTGACTTGCCCTGTAATAGAGATTGCTTAGAAGGATCAAGTTCCTGTCGTATAAATAAAACCCACTATAACCTTTAAGTTCTGGTTTCCTACTTATTTAATTAACTACAAAAGTTTTCCGCGATCAAAATATCATAGTCAAAAATTTATAAAGACACATTCCGGCCCCTTTTTCAAAGAAATGAAATGAAAATGGAAAATGAAATGAAAAATATTTTTCGTACCACTTGCTCAAAAAAGTGACATTCTATGCCACAGAAAGCGAACATAACAATACTTAGTCATTTTTAATCTGTTAAAACAGGGAAAGAAAATTGTACTGAATTTCATTCATCCTCTAGGGGGAGAATGTGATTTAAATTTGGAATACTTACCGAAATTTATACTGAACTACATCTGTGTTTACACCATTGAGTTTGTATTTAAAGCATTTGACATCTTTTTGAAAAAGGAACACGCAAATCAACTCATCATCAACAATAAATGTAACCACTGACGGACCAATGTTTCGAATGTTAACTTTTACTTTTAATTGTCATTATTTTTAATAAATGCTTATCTCATATTATTATTGTGTTAATTTTTTCGCAAATGGTAAAAAAAAACGAAAAGTAGAGTATTTTCCTCGGTGATAAAGCTGTCTTAGTCTTAGGTGAACTTAAATCCCTCGCTACACCCAGGACTCGTCTTAAATCCCTCGCTTCGCTCGTGATTTAAGTTTTTAACACCCTCGCTACGCTCGGGAGTAAACCTCGAGTCCTTCGTTACGCTCGCGATTTAAATCGTCACCCGCGACAGAAGACACTGCTTTATCCCCTTGGTTAATAATCTACTATTATTCTTGCGCGCCATTCGACGCAAATAGAAGTAACTAAGAACAAAGAAAATAAAAATATTAAGTTTATTAAAACTATTCCAAATTTAAAATCAATAGCATTAGTGCTTGCTGAAATATACCGCTGTGACAGACGAACATATGGACGGAGTCGCACCATTAGGGTTATTTTTTTAACTTTTTGGTCCGTAAACCTAAAAATGAATCCACAAAGTACTTAGAGGCTTAGATAAACATTAATATAACTGTTCAATAAGACAGATTTAGTCACTTTTTGATTTGAGTAACTTTGTCCACGTTATTTTTTCTCCTCCTTACCCGGTTATTATTATCACCGCAGACCCAAAAATATAAAAATCGGACTAATTTCCGATCACCATAAACTAGAATTTAAATACCAACACATTTTTCAAAATCTATAAGTTCATTGACTTACAGTCCTTTCCGTAACCAGATATGAAGAGCTGCAATCTTTAAAACACCATAAGTATTTCTTTCAGTTTCAAGTGCAAGTAAAGATGCGGGGGCTCTATTTAAACCGGCAGCGGTGCTAGTACTTTACAATAAACAAACTGAGGGGCTCAGTCATCGAGTCTACACGTGATCTTGGTAACAGACATTTCAAAATAAACAACATGATCCAAGAAATGTAGTTATTCCATGAAAACAGTATTTCCGTGGACTTGGTATGTAAATGCATTGAATGAAGCTTATACAGTCCTGAAAATGACCTCTGCATGTTTAGTTTATGAATAAATCTGTGTTGTTTACCTATTAATAAATCAGAAGCGATAAGATTTCTAACTACTTTATTGCCCGATTTCAAAATAAAATAAAGTCATTTATTGAATTTAGGCCCTTGATAAGGCACTTGTGAACTTTACAGTTTGTTTGTTTATTGTTATTATTGTATATCCTTGGCATCATTGTACGAAAAGTCTCCAAAAATTCTAAACTATAGTATCAATAGTAAAATGAATTGTATGTTCATATATTTAGAATTAGAATGAAATCGTAATATTCTATTTATAAAATAATTTAACTTTAGTGGACGAATAAACAGACTTGAAAGCACGATTTGAAATAATAATGTAAATATGAAAATAACTGCTAAGAACGATTGGTTAATATCAATCAATCAATCGTGTTTTAGATAATATTGCATGAATGATAATAACCGTAACGGAAACGACCACACACGCGTGTGAGTAAACCAGCAGTAAGTAATTTTGTAAGAAATATCAAATCCATATTGAATATAGTCATGAAGTGAAGGTTAATCTATCAATCGACCAAACTATTGAATTTAGATCCTATTCTCAGGGAATAGGTAATCAATAAATCTTATTATGTTATAGTGCAAACATACATTATTGTTAATGCATCACAAAATTTTCCTCCAGAAAATACTGGTAGTATTTAGACAATCAGCTAGTCACAAATCTAGTGAACTAACTTTAGGGGAACTGATCATATAAAAAGCTAAATGCTACAAGTAGTTGCATCTTACATCATATTCAATATTGGACAATAAATATTAAAGAGTGAGAAGAATACAAATCACCAATACATTCATGATTATATTCTCCATCTCTTTTTGACAGAAGTCAACGATTGCAGTACATATTGTTCTTTGATTTGCGCATAGCAACATGACTTCCACACAATAAAGAATATGTCGTACTACCGTAACTCTACTGCGATCTCTTTCAATCCAATTCATTACTTTGTTTGCGTTTACAGAACGGTTTATAGAGTCTTATGTGAGTATAATGTCTGAATCTGAAGCTATTTGGTGCTGTACTATACTAGAATTATATACCTGTCTCATTTTACTTATATTCTCTCCATATCATGACCATGCATGACTATGTTGCTTCTAGTAATTATTTTACTAGTAATTTACGGTAACTGTACTATCTTAAAACTTCTCGCCTCAATTTATTTCAACAAAAACTGCTCTCAAATCTTAAGCCTTGTCGAATTTTGATCTCACATCATTATATAAACACAGTTGATGATTGACGTCGCCGTTGGAAATAACACCGTTTACAGCCATTACTTCAAAGAACATATGGTAAGCAACTTGCAAGTCCTTTTGAACTTACGTTCCGGACGATATGTAAATAAATCACCCAAAGTTAAGTAGGTAATTTATGAAGGCGTATTTGCAACGTTCTGACGAAATTATTAAAAAAGTATATTTTGACCAGTTATTATGAAAACATCTAAGTGGAAGATGATAGCGATGGTATGAATACTAATAATAAAACCCCATGGTGGTCCAGTAGTGATTGTGCGCAGCTTGAATCGCACACACAAGACTTGCTTAGTGGACCGTATGGATAATTATGCTAGCTAGCTGAGGTGGATAATGGCACAATAAGAACGCAATATTAGCGAGGCAAATATAATAGCAGACCACTGAGAATTAATTATTACAGAAGAATTTATAAAAAAACTAACGCAGAAAAAAGTTGCAAATTTGTTTTATGAATATGCTTCAACAGTGATTAGTAACGACAGTAAACGTGCAAGCTCAAATCAGTAGCCAGTTCTTCTGAATTAAAGATTTTTTATACAGATTCACCTGTAGCATATCGGTACAGAATACTTATGATATCGGGATATCGGTGAGCCAGAAAGTCAGATTCAAAGACATGTCAATAATGATAATGCTGATACTAAAGATACTATTCAATGTGAGAACTAAACCTGACGGAAAAAGCATCATATAATTGAAATTGAAAACCCTATATGCAGTATACACAGTAGATGTAACTATCGTTTACATTCGATAATAATAAGTACTTACTGTACTTTAGAACCCCTCCGAAGATATCAGTGGAATTTTCCACTGTGCTACAGTTCCACCTACTGTGGCGGAACTGGTACTGACATTCTTCAACAGCCTGCATTGCACCCGTCTGCAAAACCTGAAATTAGAAACAATTGAGTTATTTTTTTAATAGGACCAGCAGGCCCAGTGTCCTACAGCGCGATTTCATCCGCGGTCCTGAGATCAAACATGTTAGCCACGTGCTACTCTGAGTCTGACTCGCTCACCGAGGGTTTCGACCTGCCTTGGACGTATATTTCTTGGTTTGGGCCATAAATATTGTTAGAAATCGGACCAAATAACTAAGTTTCTTTGTAAACTTTTGAAGAATTCGAAAAAAAACTTACTTCTCCTGTAATATTTCCATCAATTATTTCAGATTTTTCACTTCAAAATCTTCGAAGGTAAGAGGGGAATAGTATTTTTTTTACATTTTACTTTTTTATTCAAAAACTACGCAATATAAAATTTAAAAAACCTTTTTGAAATTACAAACGAAGCCCTTTCATATAATACCCTATTTAAACTTGCCTAGCCCTACTTTAAGTGTCGGTCACCCTTTTTGGCCCTTTTTGTTTTTTTTATTTGTGATAAGTTTGGATCATCAAATTTAAAACTATTCCAAATTTCAAATCAACAGTATTAGTGGTTGCTGAAATATACCGCTGTGGCCTGTGACAGATGGACGGAGTGGCACAATAAAGATTCCTTTTTTTAACCTTTTTAGATTTGAGCCCTAAAAATCTCCTGCCTATAGGTGCCGTCTGTACGCTACCTGCATGCCAAATTTCATCAAATTAGATTGTGCTATTGATGCGCCAAGAGGTCACAAATAAATAAACGACCTTAACATTATTAGTTAGAATAGTAAAAAATAACATATGCTTAACATTTGATCACAATACGAAAAAAAGAGTTAATAAAAACCAAGCATCAAATAGCTATAAAAATTCAAATCACGCTGAAAGTTATCACATTGAAGGCAATATAAATTTAAAATTACTCTCCAAATTGGTGCTTAGTCATGTTCGCGATACATTGGAAGATTTTGAATCGGACATAAAAGGAATAAAAGATAACTTGAAGAAATTGGTTATCATGTAAAGGAGGTCATACTGGGTGGTCCATGCAGACATTTTCGATACAAATCAATTATAAAGAAAAATCTTGATCAATGGAAATGTCTTTGTTTTGCAAGTTACTTTTTGTATGTTATCCAATCCAAGATCATGCTGTGACTCTTTGTAAACAGCGATACAGTGCAGACAACAAATTGGTATTAATGAGCTTTTGAATGGACACTGCGCAGTAAAACTAAAAACATTAGTTGTAGAATTTGCAGCATTAAGTACAACATTCCTGCAAGACCCACTGTCTTTGAATATATATAAAGGAAGTGCACTTAATAAACTTGAAGAGAGACTTGAAGGCTTGGACAATAGCAATGGGAACCACATGAAAGAAACAATAAAACACGCCGATGCTTCGCAACAAACGTAAAAAGAACATAAACTAAATCGTTACGTTGTTAATGACAATTTTATTCAACTACATAAAACCGTATAATTACTGAGGCAATTCAATTTAATATAGCCATAAAACGAAATCTTAACGATTGCAAAGTTAATTGAGATTGCAATGTAGATATAAGAGCATATTGAATTTAATTAGAGACTCGTTACTTCTACGTAAGCTTGAAACTTGAAGCTTAATTAAGCAATTAAGAATGGCTTCTAATGGGAATCGATCATTGATGAAGTGCCGTGGAATGATGAAGTAGTTTGGCTATATATAGTTTAATCATCTGTCTGTCTGGGAGTTTCCTGATTACAAGTACCGTAACTAATTTTACTGATAGTTACAATTTACCATGGAATTTACTCAGCAAAATTAATACGTTGGTATATTTTTTGTTAATTTAGGCTACAGTCTACATAATTGTAAGGTGTAAAACGCTAGATATTAGGAAAAACAAATCCATGAACAGAGTTACAGAAAAGAGCTAGTGTGCGAATTTAAATGTAAATGTAGTCGAACTCATTCAAACGCTTTTCAATACAGGCACAAATTATAGTACCTACTCGGTAGAAACCTGTAATTTTGCATACACTTTAGAGCTTGTTGTGGCTATTTCGTTATCTTGCAAAACATTTAATGAATCGGTAAAATCTATTATCCTTTTAAATTGCATGTTAGGTGGAAGAGTTTCATAAATTATATTGAAAATACTACCCATAAGCAGGAAAGTCGAAAATCACCTAATTATATCTTCCGACAACCACGCCGAAGTCAAAATATTGATGTATAGGATGTTTGACCACAATTTTATCATGGCAAGTTATGATGTCACTAATAAGCTACACAGCCTAGATCCGGAATTATCAAACAATTAATCCAAAGAAGCGAAATAACGTTAATTTTATTTGAAATCCATTCCGCCAATTCCTCACCACTGGCAATGCACTCTGATTGCGTAAGTCAAAGACACAATTCGCTCTGATTGGCTAAGTCAACTCACTAAACATAAAGGTGCAGTGATGAGTCGGTATAGTGTTATTTATCCGTGCCAAAATACTTATTAGTTACAGAGTTGGATTGACCGGTCCCGTTATAAATACTCTAATGGGAAATTTTCTCGGTGGCCAGAATACACTGAACATCTTTTACGTGATTCCTGCATGACTTAAGCTACGTTTTGTTATTTGTACTTACCTCAATCATTTTATCGGAGAGTAGGCACAGTTGTTTCTGCCGCTCCACTAAATATTCTAATCTGTGACAGTTTTCTTTATGTAACACGGTGAAGGTCTCCAGTGATGTATTGCCGACTTGACTCGTTGGCCTGGGTGTTGCTAAGTTCCTGGAACAATAAAGCTTTATGTTAATGATTGATAAGGTTCATTTTGTCACTGAGAGAAACAGCTCTATCATCTTAGTACTTTAAATCTACAATTTTTTTCAATACGGCTAGTCGATGTGATTGAAGGTGGTAACCACACAAAGTCAAGACCTGGTTCTTAAGTGCTGCTACAATAACACAACTATCAGTGTCCAGGCGTGGTGATATGATGTCCTCACGAATCCTTAATCGAAAGATCCAACTATTAATAGGATCCAAACCACCACCTTCTTCAAAGCTCTCCGCTTCACTTCCACTGGGCTATCATCTCCTAGATGCAAAGTGTTAAGTGATAAACCTATCAGAAAATAACTACAAAGAAGTAGGATTGTAAGATCCGAAACTACAAGTCTAGTTAAATTCTGTTCATCAGTTTGATAAATATACAAATCGTTTAACTCTAGATATAACCGCCTACACACACCTAGTTCTGTGAAGGTCTCCAGATAACCTTCATTTGTATCTGCTGGATGCACAATCCTGTTCAATTATTAAAAACCTGGGAATTGAATATCACCAAGTAAATATAATATATGTAATAAGCAGCTAAAGCTTACTGATGGATGCTGTTGGGATTCTGCGCTAACTGCAGCTTTGTGAAATACTGAGAAAAGATGGCCGAAATACGAGTCGACTCGCACACGGAAGGTTCCACACAATCATCATCATCATCATCATCATCATAATATAATTATAGTATTACTTAATTTTGTAGCGCTATCAATGACTTTGTTATGATAATATGATAAGTAGCTATTTTAGTAAATTTTTAAAATTTACATAGGTAATTATAACTTTTTACTATATATTCAACTAGTATTGGATATTTAAATAGAAGAGAGAAATTCCAAATTCCTACCTAAATGACTAACTTGTTTAGTTATTGAGATAGACGATCGATGCGAACAATTAGGTTCTAGAACTGTAAACATCAAGTCGATAGCATTTATGGTTTGAGAAATAGCCATGCGATACAGGCAGACAGATACGATAGGGTTCTTTTGTGTATACGAAACCCTAGAATATTGTTGGAATGTTCAAACTAATTCAAATTCAGAAGTAGTTCCCTTCAGAGCTGTCTGCACCAAGAGAATATTGTAAAAACTATAATGAATTAACATGCAGAAATGTATCCCACTTCTATTTGAACGCAAACACTTAAGATACGCAGTTCCTGGCAAACATAAGACAGGACGACGTTTAGTACGAAATAAACATAGCTAATTTGCTTGTTTTGTAATTACTCCTCATAACGAGTACCTGGAACGTGGTACAGCGTAATAAAATAACAATGTTAAACATCATCGTCTCACAAATGAAATGAAAAGCCAGCTTACGACGAGCACCCTTCAAGAAACAATAGCAACCTGAATATAAGGTAATTAAATGTCGAGACGTCCGCACTGACGAACTGCTCGACTCAAATGCAAAAGCACTCGAAGAAAACAAAACTCGCTATTACCTACCCTCGGCTTTTGTTCCATTTTTGAAAAAACATTCTCCATTCAAACCGGCCAATGCGAAGCGGGCTCGGCACAGTACGTTGATTGGCCGACGACCTCCCTTGAGTGCAAGTGGAAATAAAAGTGCTCGGGTAAATGAGGCATGCGGTCTCTTTTCCGCTCGTTGCTTAAGTATCGCTTTGTTTCGCTCGGTTTTTCGTTTTAATTGCAAACATGAGAGGATGTGTAAAGGGTTGTGGGACCTTGAGTGTTGCACGTGCAACTCTGAAGCAACGGGGTAGCATTCAACATGTTTTAAATGGGAGGGATTCTTGTTTACGTCATCCTTGTTGCCGGATGGGGGTTATGTCGTAATAATCTTGTTTTGCGCGAGATTTCAGGCCGGGTCAATGGTGCTCGGTGGGTTAAGAGGGAATATTCCTTTTTATTTACAGTTATAAGCGGTAATGGGTTGGAATAGGTACTTTTAATGATTTGGATGATTAGATTGAAAATTATGTAGTGAGTGGAAAAGAATCGTGTATATAGGTTTCGTACAGCTTAAAAGGAGCCTTTCTGTAGGCTTTGTGTACTTAACACTTTTGGTCGTAATACACACCAAAATCTCTGCATGATATGGTTAAAGTTAGATTATAGTCAAACATAAGCCAATACATAGTTTTAAAAAAACGTTGTTTTCACTTATAGCATAGCATTAATACAAAGTTAATTCTAAAATTTCTGACCTTAAATGATTCTAGAACACTTTTGCCTAAGTGTACACGTCTTCTGCCTTTTGCTAGACATATAAATTATTACCAAATACATTTGAATCAATCAGTGAGTTTTTTATACCATAACTTTACTATTGCGTGTTCACGAGCTATTAAGTTGGTAGCACTGACTAATAGCGTTACCAACTTGCTACCAACCGATCCATTTCCTTAATATGGCCTCTTCCGGTGATTTTTAATAACTTGCAGTTTGTAAATGAGGCTTGCATTTCCGCCCTTTTCTTTTTTCTTTATAATATGTAACAAAGAATGTCTAGAAAGAAAGCTCTCATTGGTAGCCCATTATATTAGGTAAAGTTTAGCTCATGTGTTCTGTAGTATCTATGATTATTAACTTTTTATAGTCTTCTTTTTTATTTTATTGTGTTTTCTATGTTTGATAAATATCCAAGAAATATAAAAAAAAAGATTTGTGAAGTTACTCACCGGTTCTTCAGTTGAAGGCCGACCTCCGAACCGGTTGTAACTTCAGTAGCTTTGACCTTCGTATGTGCCCTACTAGAGCTTATATTGAATAAATAGCTTTGACTTGTTTTTAAGGCGATGATAGCTCAGTGGTAGTGACGTCGGATACCGAGATGAAGGTCCCGGGTTCGAATCCTACAATGAGCTTGAGCTTTCGGTGAAGGAAAACATCGTGAGGAAACCATAGCACGGTGGTAGGGTACTTTGTAGTACCCGCCTGCCTGGCTACCACCCTCAAGTTGAAAATCTGTCGCCAAGCACCTTTCGGTGTGTTCCGATAGCTGCACTTGAGAGCCAGTTCCTTCTAGGCTTTGTGTGCTTATCACCTTCGGCCGCATCGTCACTTACCATGGTGAGATTGCAGTCAAACACAGGCCTATAAACGGTAAAAAAAAAGACTGACTTTTCTGTATTTTTTCTACTAATTATTACCAAAAACACTTTTTTATTAAAGTAAGAGAGTGTTCTCCGTTTAAGTGTACACCGATGCACCGGTGGTAGAGAAAATTTTAAAGGTCATAAATACCTAATTAGGCCCTGTAATATATAAATGAGGTTTTGATTTTGTTTTCCAAAAAGAAAAAAAATATTGTAGAGTGGTAAAATCTTTATTTACAACAAATATGTACAAAATACAATCTATATATAGAAAATTTCCTCAAGCCTGCCGCTGCTTCCGATTAACGGCAGGGTTCCCAGAAGGCTGGCAGCGTTTCCTCTTTGGATAGCCAAGCTGACGCGTTGGCGGAAAAAGCTCCCCGCCCGCTGGTCTCCGGAGGTCTCGATCAATTTTGATGACAAGGTGCGAGCAAAACGGCGAGCTTCGGACCCCCACGGTCCCATGGTCTCGACCGCAAAAGGTACAAAAATATAGTTGGGTCCAATCGATGCATATTTTTTGAATTTTGAATTTTCCGCACTGGCCGCAGCTGCCCCTGCAGCTTTACAAGTCGCCGGTAAGTGAGATGGCGCGAGTGTATCGACACATGTGTATCCCACACCAGCGACTTGCCGACACTCCAAGGGATCAAAGACATACCATCCGGTCACTTGCCATCGCCCCGCGCAATACCGACTGGTTCCAGTACGGAAGGCACGTTAGCGACAACAAGAGCCCTGCGGATAATGACATTAATCGCCGAGTGTCGTGATATTCGACCAGCACTTAGAGAGCACGAAAGCCCATGGTGGCCGATCTAATATGTGATGGAATTTAAATAAGTGCGTACTGTGGAGCAAATAGGTAAACTTCGGCACGAAAAGGCAGAGTCGAACAATAAAAAATGCATAATGAGCATTAATTTCATAAAGTCTATTTGAAGAGTCATTAAAATTTTGAATCTTTTTCTCAAAGAAACTAGGAATGGATTCGTCTAAGACTGGGGCTCCAAGAAGATGAAGCGACTCCTTTGACAGTAACTTAATATTGGGAGCCAAAACATTAAAATTTTGAATTAATTCTGGTTTTTCAGATTCTGGGAAAGAATCTAAAATAAGGAGCTCACATTTGGAGCTATTGAATTCTAGGCCAATCTTTTTAAAATTTTCTGTCAATGTTTTAAAATCACTGAGAACGGAAGCCGCATCACCCCCCAGCGTACCGTCGTCTAGATACCATACATTAAATTTAGATTGTAACCCATTGTAGAGTTAAGTTGAAAATATCAAGCAATTAGTAGAAACATACTAAAACATCAATTTTTGACATTCAACCGAATCTAAACATTTTAAAACCACAACACCTTAATAAGGTTTATAATATAACGTGTTCACAAACATTCCGTTAAGCCACATAATAATGTAAGGCCATGTACACACAGCACAACCCGTCAGACGCGACTATTTAAAGGCAAGGCAATTACTCAAAAATCTCTCGGGTCAATATTGACATGAGAGTGTGAAGACAGCTTATCTTGTGCTGTGATATGTTAGGAATGCTTTCGAAGCTATGCATGGGGATATGATAGCGAATTTTATGCTGTTGTTAGTTTGAGGAACAATATGTAGAGAAGTTCCCTTTCACCCTCATTTGTAAAAGGAGGCCTGTTCCCAGCAGTGGGACATTATAGGCTGATGATGATGATGATGTAGAGAAAGCCGTAGCATTATTTTGCTCAAAGAGCAGCTCGACTGGGGACGTACCTTACAGAATACCGAAGCCAAATAACTTTATGTTGTGTTCTTGTATGTACTTACCAGAACTCGTTGGGGAAGGTGGAAGGGTCGGTAACGTGTGTTTCATGCGTCTACGGCAACCGCTTATCATCAGGCGGGCCAAATGCATTTACTGAATGACGTTTAAAAAAAATCGTTTTGAATAAAAACGTCGTAATAGTACATTGTGATACATGTGTGCAAAGTTGGTCATTACAGAAGAGGCGATAGAGCCGTAGCCGAACGCGATAATACGAGAGTGTAATGATCAGTGCACACGCGTGTCATACGACATTTTTCAACACACTTGCGAGGAAAAAAACAGACATATTTTTTAAAGTAGATTTTTTGATAATCATCAACCCCACAATGAGAACGTTAACAAATATGGCGCGCAAGTTGTTTTTTTTACAGCGATGCGCTGTCAATCTGTTTTACCCGTTTAAACTTACAGTGAGATACAAACTTAACATAATCGGGATACTATCATAAAACACTAGTGCGATAATGTAAAGTAAAAAGTACCAATTCATAATAAGCTGTCTACTTCTGAAAAGAGAAGAAAATTATAAAATCTAAAAAAGCTTTTATTACATAGCTTTATTACTTACTAGCAGACCCCCGCGGTTTCACCCGCGTACTGTTTGAATTTTTGTGCGCGGAACACTTATTATTTTTCAAAAATAAAAGTAGCTAAGTTACTCCTTATAACATCAGCTATGAACCGGAACAGACAGACAAAAATGTTTAAAAACTCAATACGATTTTATTCAAAAAAAATTTGAATTCACATAAAAGCTTGGTGCAATGCAAAACTCTTTAAAAATGGAATGTCAAATATAAAAGAATATTTAAATCAATAGCACTAAGGAGTATTGCTATCAACTTCGATGCAAATCACCCCGAAAAATGAAACACGGATATTTTTACTATTAAAACTAAAAACCCCAATATTATACACAAATGAATAAAACTCAAAGAATCTTATTTAATTATGATAACAATAAATGAAAAATAAATTAAATTAACTACACAGAAAATATTCTAATGAAATAGTGAAAATGAACTTCCAACCAAATTATACAGCAATCGCAAATATTCGCTAAGTAGGTAATCTAAGAGATTTCCAAGGAATTTTCGAAGGAAAATCAAGGCAAAGGTAAGTTTTTTTTTTTAAGATGTTTGCATCACATGGCTTGTGTATTTTGTCATTTTCCAGTTATATTATAAGTTCTAGTCACAATAAATCACTTCCACATAGTCCTCAGTCAGTCACCGTCCATAATAGTCATGTTTTAGTACAGTAGTGGTCATTGTACTAAAAATTTTCACGGACTTCTTGAGACACCTTGAAAAGTCACGATACACATGATTCATTTCATTTCACTTCACTGGTGCACATGGATTTATCTTTATTGGATAAAATACCACATATGCAATAAAACTCAAAATACACGAATTTATGAAAATAAAAATGAAAACACAACTACACTCTGCAAGTTCCCGCCAAAAAGTCCCAAAGGTAAGTTTTTCATTCAAATATCCAAGAACAAAAAAAAAAATTTTCGAATTCTAATCCGATTTAAATATTCTTTTATATTTGAAATTCCAATTTTAAAGAGTACCAAGTTTTTTGAATAAAATCGGCTCAGATTACTGAACAAAAGGCAGATAGAGCGCGCGAAACACGGGAGTGAGGCCAAAAAAACCACAAAGTTTATTTGATGCGTATAAAGCCAGAAAAATATAGCAATGTCAGATAAAACAAACATAATCATACAAACAAACAAACAAACATAATAGTCTAATCTTCGCATGGCATGAGACGGAGATAGCGTGTTTCGCGGAACAAAAATTAACCAAGCGCTTCTTATCTAAATAACTCGTAAAGTATAGAATATTTTAAAAAATCGTTAGTAGCAGCCCTAGCTCATACGTTAGTGATTTTTTGTCTCAATTAGATACATCATGAACGAATAAAAACGAAAATTCATTATTATTAGAGGTAGCTTTATGTTTTTTTTCTATCGAGGAATTTTCATTCCTTTATGTTTTTGCTCAGATAGAACCCTCGCGTAATGAAAATACCCATATTAAAATATTTTTTCATTTAAATATTATTTACTTAAATTCTAAGATATTGCTTTATACGCACTCTTAAACGAAAGTTTTTTTCGTTAAATAAAGTTTTTTAAACAAAGCAGATACAAATTCAAAAGCGAATACCAGGTATGTGTTTTACAATTTTTATTTGCTTTTTTGGCCTCTCCCGTGTTCCGGGCGCTCCATCTGCCTTATTCTGTAATCTGTAAAAATCGAATTGAGTTTTCAAACATGTGTCAAAATAAAATGTAATTAAATCAAAAGTACTACGGAGTATTGATATCAACTTTGATGCAAATCACCCCTAAAATAACTTTCTACCCCTTTTTAACCCCGTTAGGCGATGAGTTTCAATAAAATACGAAACACGTCTTCTATCAATTCTGTTATGGAATGTTTATGCAAAATTTGAAGTAGATCGGACCAAGGAATCACGTTGTCCCATACAAACTTTTCCCCCGTTTTTCACCCCCTTAGGGGTAGAATTTCGAAAAATCCTTTCTTATCGGATGCTACGTCATACAAACAACACACCCTCCAAGTTTCAGGTCTCTACGATCAGCGGTTTAGGCTGTGCGTTGATTGTCAGTCAGTCATTCAGGACAAAGCATTTTATATGTATAGACTAGCAGACCCCCGCGGTTTCACCCGCGAACGTTTTGTTTTTTTTTTGCGCGGAACTCTAATTATTTTTCAAAATTAAAAGTAGCTAAGTTACTCCCAAAGAATTTAAAACGTCCAGAAGGATAGTCGCCTCTATGGAAACATGAAATAAACAAGCCAGAATTGTCAGTATTTGACAGTCAGTGTAGTTTGCATAGGGTAGCAGATAAAAATATTTTCCCCTAAATAGGGTAATTTATAAATTTCGGTGGGGAGATTTTTATTATTAGTTACTAAATATTATATTTACATAAGCACGAGCAATATTTATATATAATATACAGGTCGTTGTTTTGGTCAGCGACGAGCGACTCAGGATCGATAATACAAATGATACTGGTGCTAAAAAAAATATAAAAAAAATACTTTATTTTTTTTTAATAACAAAAATAAAAAAAAGAAAATTTGAAAATCATGTAATAAGCTAAAATGTAGACATAATACTCAACGGGAGTACGAGGGAGTAAAGGGGTGGGGCGATGGCGGCTTGCGCATAGCTCTAGTCTGTGCACGTGCCTAGTAACCATACTTTGCAGTAATTTTATTTCAAATTGAATAAGGTATTTCTCAACATATTTACAGTATTTAATGGAATTAAGTCCATTTTTGGGGAATATATATTTTGTACTACCGCTCCTGGGTCGCTTGTCGCCGACCAAAACAACAGCCTGTATATCCTATACCATTAAATGTACAATATTTGTATGTTTTGAGATATCTCGAAAATGGCTTTAACGATTTCGATGAAATTTACAATATGGGGGCAAAAATCGATCTAGTTAGATCTATACAGCCGTCGTTTTGAAATTGTATTTTTAACAACCGTATGCTTGTTTGCTAACTAAGTAGTATAAAAAAATACGGATTTTGCTACATAGGATATTTACAAATACTTGCAAATGTTTCGACATAAGTTTAGTTAGGTTAGTAATCTGTGTTAGCTCTTCTACCTACTATTATATCCAATAAATTAATTTTATTTGTTAAATCTGGTTGTGCAGGTAATATTTAATGAGGAGTTTTCTCATGATATCTCTATGGTCAAATACCTGTCAAATCGTGAGGTTCGAATAATCAACAGTTTCACGGCTATTTTGAGCATAGAGGTATCATAAGAAAACTCCTCATTAGAGCAAAAATAATCAGTAATAATCAGTCGGTACTCGATATCATCTTTTAATAATCCTTAACCAAAATGTGGGAAATTAATTTTCATGTTGTGGCAACCTTCCATAAAACATGGCCGGAAAAAGTATATTTCTAAAATAGGTTTAGGTAATTAAAAGTGACGAAATCACAATATTTACACATGGAAGGATCGTTTTTTAGTTTTTCCTTGGTTTTTGTAAGTGTTGTGACCGTATTTTAATACGCAAGTCGGCATTTTTTATTTAATCAGTACAGCGAGTATGACGTGCTGACAGCCGTGCGCAGTACGAACTGAGAGCGATTTGCTCAGAAGCTTCTCAAGCGGAGTGATATTAAATGTCATGCTTTACTAAGGCGGATTATCTATCTGGGTAGAGGCACGATGCCCTATAAAAATCTTTGGTTACTCCTTATAACATTAACTATGTTCCGGAATAGACAGACAATTTTTTTTAAAAACTCAATCCGATTTTATTAAAAAAAAGTTGAACTCACATAAAAGCTTGGTGCAATGCGTAGATAGAGAATTGTAGGTAGATAGGCTGTCAGCGTATAGCGAAGAAGATAGCGATAGTTGGACATAATTACATATAATATTTGGAATTTTATCATATTTAGAAGGAATTATCTATACAACTTGCATGATATTGCCAGAAAATAAACTTGAGTATAGTAATCCTTTGATTTATTTATTGTATCAGTTAAAAAAAACTACTGACCGATGAAAGGTTATGTTTGGTAAATTTCGTTCACTACGGCTTTTACAGCCAATTACACAACAATTCACCATCACTACACACCAAACAATATCTTTGAGAATATATATAAAGCAGCGTCGCCATATTTTTTTCAGTCAAAGCGGTATTTTGTAACTGCTTGAGTAAAAAAAAGCGGGATTCTATCGCCGAAAGCGGAAAATACTTAAAAAAAAACCCGGCCAATTGCGAGTCGGACTCACGCACCGAGGGTTCCGTAGAAACTTGTAGGTACCTATGTTAATAGTTCAATAATCACGGGAATCGATTCTCGGAGATTTTTCCCCTTTTTTTTTATTATGTATTATTTATATATATATATATTATGTGTATTATGCAAAACGCTTTTCAGATTTCTTCCTTTACTTGTGCTACATGGAATTGCTTCTTGCCAAATTTTATAATCCTAGATCAACGGGAAGTATTATATTCCCTATAGGTTTTGATTCTCTTGCGAGCGTCAAAATATGCGGCATATACGGCCGTATCTATTGATTACGTTGACTTAGAAGTTTGTTTTTTGTATATCACAGTGTCGATAACTACTTTGTTTAGATTTTTTTTATGTTATTGTCTATTATATATTTATTGTTTTTAAAACTAAAGAAAATAAATGAGTGCTTTGTCATTTCGCTTCGTCGCCTATTTTTTCCACTGCAAAATTAAAATTATTGAAATCCTCTACACACAGTGACATTTAGCGCACATTAGGGCGGTTCTTCTTAAACACCACGGTGGTGTTTAAGACGCGTTACGGGTTGTGCAATTTCTGTGCAGTGGTGTCTTTATAATTTCCCACTTCTACGTCCAGCGATGATTTCACCGTCGAGTGATCCTCGAAAAGCAGGACTGAAGTCCTGTCACGTGCGGGACATTCAATTTTGGGCTAAAAATCGGGACTTCTGGCAACGCTGATACAGTCACAAATGACGATAAGTCGCAAATCCGGCCTCATATACGGAGTACTGTTGTCATCTGTGGACGGGGGCACCTGGATACCAGCTTGGGCCTTTAGACTTGGTTCAGCGACGTGCCGTTAGAATTGTCGACGATCCCGATCTCACAAACGGTTTAGAGCCCCTCAGTCTGAGGAGAGACTGCCTCCTTATGTGTGTTCTACTGCTTGTACAACGGGGAGTGTTCCAAGAAATTGTTCGACTTAATGCCCACGGCTACCTTCCACCATCGTAACTCTTGCCATCGACGGGGAGACCATCCTCACACATTAAAACCAGAATTGTTTGGAACTGTGCGGGCTCAAAGGAGTTTTCGTCCGCGGACGCTCAGACTGTGGCATGAGCTCCCCGCCGTGGTTTTCCCAATGGAGTACAGCATGGGGTTCTTCAAGAAGGGTGTGAAGAGGTTTCTTCAGGGTCGGCAACGCGCGAGTGATACCACTGGTGTTGCAAGCGTCCATAGGCTACGGTAACCGCTTACCATCAGGCGGGCCGTATGGGTGTTTGCCAAATTAGAGGTATAAAACAAAAAAAAAACATACAATTAGGCTTTCACAGTTTCACTGCTCTCTTCAACAAATATCATAATATACACAAACTTTTTTGGCCTCAACGACACTGAGGTCAAACAATAAAAACCTATACTCGAGATAGGGACAAAAAATACGCTTATGCCGCTCACACATACACGTTTTGGCATGCGTATCTCGGCATATCTACCTGTAATTCTCCGTCTACGGTGCAATGCATTTAAAATTGGAATGTCAAATATCAAAGAATATTTAAATCAAAAGCACTAAAGAGTATTGATATCAACTTCGATACAAATCACCCCTAAAATAATTTTCTACCCCTTTTTAACGCCGTTAGGAGATGAGTTTGAATAAAATATGAAACACGTCTTCCATCAATTCTGTTAAAGAATGTTTATGCAAAATTTGAAGTAGATCGGACCAAGGAATCATGCTGTCCCATACAAACTTTGCCCCCGTTTTTCACCCCCTTAGGGGTAGAATTTCGGAATATCCTTTCTTATCGGATGCCTACGTCATACAGAGAACACATCCTCCAAGTTTCAGGTCTCTACGATCAGCGGTTTAGGCTGTGCGTTGATTGTCAGTCAGTCATTCAGGACAAAGCATTTTATATGTATAGATTACCTATTAGTAAGGATTTATTCATTGATTTAGACTAGCTAGGTATATCATAAAATACAATATAGGTTACAATGTAAACAAAATCTATTGACTGTTTATCTGCTCAGCATTTAGCTGTAGACATAAACAATCTCTCAATAGTAGTTTGCTTCGAACACGCTGTCAATCGCAGCGTATTGATAGTCTGATAGTGACCAAACGGCCAAATATCTCTCGTACCGACAAACGGGTTTTATTTTGACATTATATCGATAATTGATACTTCTCTTTAAAGTAAATACTCTAGTGCATTCAATTTATATTTTTTAGCTACACAAATAAAATATTTAGTTTTTAAAGTGGAAATACTGGAAATGTTGGTTATTTTTCTATCGGTGTGTTAATACACATAATAAATAAAATTATTTTATGATATTTATGAGCTATTGCTCGAAAAATAAGATATATAATTCCTTGAGGATTCACCCGCGACCTCTTGTTTTTGAATTTTGGGAAATCTTTTGTTTGTTAATACCGCTTTTATAATATTAAACCCCAGCGATGCGTATTTTTTGATATGTTATGTTTAAAATTACATCGTTTGATAGAATATTTCACAAATCTTTTAAAAAAATACCATCACAAATACCTTTAAAATCTGCTAACATAATACCGTTTGCACATAATAAGGAAGCTTATACACTGGCGTAACAATCGCTGCCGGCAGGTAAGGGCGATTTCACGCATCGCCTCGTCATAATAGACGCTCTGTCTGGAGCCGTATTAGGCATTAGACACACTCAAGGCCAGCTGTCTACTAAATATTCTGCTTCTTAGTTCGAAAAGACGTCCCTGTATGGTATGCTGGTACCTTTTTTGGTACGCTTTTAAATTTTTTGTTCACTTGCATTCGCTTTCGCTTCTAATGTATGTTCATTCTTGCATGCACTATGATGAAAAAAATATTAGAAAATAATCCATACTAAACGATTCACGATATAATTTGGCAAGGAGATATGTAGCACGTATGGAGAATAATATAATGCTAATAAACAGATAGATGCAAATGGAATATTATTTTCCACAATATATAGCTTTTTTTTTCTCATTTTCAATAAAATTAAAAACCAACCACTTCATTTAAAAAAATAAGAAGCAAAAATATCTTCATTTACACACAAAGAGTGTACTTTTTATCGTCCATGAAATCCTGACTTCGATTCGCATTACAATAGTACCACACAAAGTTTCCGAGAACGCGTCGAGGAAACATACATACCTTTGATACGAAACACCCGAACAAATCGCAATGAATGTGGTTAAAAGATCACAGGAATATTTTCCTGGAATACATGTATGCTATATCTAGTCGCAACTTTGTATGCATATTGCATAAGTTTGTTAGGGAAATATTTTGTTATGGTATTTTGGTAGCGGTTTTACAGCCTTTACGCTTTTATTAGCTTCACCTGTATGTATGTATCTTCAAACGTAATTTTTATCGACTTCAAGACGTCAGACTTTGCACACTTATCAAGGACCGATGACAATACAATAATTTGATCAATCGTTGATAAAAAAAAGCTGTAATAAAAAAATTATTAAAAGAAACAAAAAACCCGACTGCGTAAAACATAAATTAACTGAAAAGAGAAAAACAAGCTCTTAAATCTATAGAATTTTGAATATAACTTGAATTTTATAAGGTAGAGTTGTATTATAAATTATTGAGTGTGTATTAATAAGTAAATGAGCGGTACGGTAAAGGAACGCTAGCAACCATCGCAAATCTGTGATTTGTTGAGCCGTTACCATACGTAACGGCTCAGTACCTACTGTCCTTGCATTAAAAGGTTTTTTGCAGTTTACGTCAAAATGGTAGCATAAAAGTATTACAATATATACATATATGGAATGGTCTATTTACTAGCTTTCATTTGATACCGATATTGTTATAATAACGAAACTTTTATTTTTAATACCCCCCCTATTTTTTTATTCTTAGGCGCTATATAAAAATAATATACCCTATGACACTCCCCCAGTCAAGACGAATCACACCTCAAATGCTTAAATTCATCAAGCCGTTTAGGCTGCAGAGCGGCACAAAGAAATAGACATACATACATACATACATACACTCGAAAAACATAACCCTCCTTCCGGGTCAGTCGGGTAAAAAAGTCCCGTGTGTGAGGAATGTCCCAGGATATTTATTTATTTATTTATATAGCCTAAAGCCTTCCTCGATAAATGGACTATCTAACACAAAAACAATTTTTCAATTCGAATCAGTAGTTACTGAGATTAGCGCGTTAAAACAAACAAACTCTTCAGCTTTATAATATTATTAGTATATTAGTATTAGTATAGATTATACTGCAACTGTCAAAGAAAAAAAAATATTTAATTTCATGCGCTGTTTTGTGGTTCAATAATGTAGGCTTATGACGCGTCTACCTGTAAAGCATGATTAGGTGTAAAACTATGTATTATTTAAAATAACATGTTATGCGCAATTATTAACTACTTGCTAAATCTTAAGTTTACTTTACTTCTAACCGCTCAATAGATATTCGTTTAGACAAAAATAATTAAAATATGTAGCTTCAAGCAAATTTTTACCCTATTACGCTTTATATTAAGTATAATTTTAATTCAATAGAGATTTGTATAGAATTTTCCTCACAGTATCGCGAAATGAGCTATAAAGAAGTGTTACAAGAAAGTCTAATATGCGATTATAACAGTTTAAAATAAAGTATGCTAACTTATGAAATATTGTTAGATTTTTTCACTTTATTTATAGTATACTAGCAGGCCCCCGCGGTTTCACCCGCGTACGGTTTGTATTTTTTTGCGCGGAACACTTAAGAGGAAAGGATGGCTGCAAGAAATTTGAAAAATAGGTTTTTGACATAACTATTGCTGTCGCGCTGTGCCCTAGCTATCCCGCCCGAGGGCGATAGAGACAACTACAGCTTGGGCCGATTATAGCTATTTAAATTAGACGAAATCGCTACATCGTAATCCCTGGTTTCCTCCACCAAAACAGGACCGATTTTTAAAAAAATTCAAGAATCATAATAAGAAGGGCTTTAGCTACGTCTGTCGGTTTTCCTTTTTTTTATTATATTTGTCAAATTTGTTCGCTGGACGTCTGATAAGGGCGTTAAAAATGGTAAATTTTTATGATTTTAGAAGGCTCCTAATTCTTATAAAAATTAATTTATGGAGAAAAACACAATCGAGGGACATACAGTGGTACCTAGAGATTGCATGGTAAAATAATCATTGCTCTAATGTCATTATCCAGAGAGGAAACTGAGGATTACGTTTGTATGGAAAAAACGCCACCAGCGTTTCATCTTAATATTTTTCAAAAATAAAAGTAGCTAAGTTACTCCTTATAACATCAGCTATGAACCGGAACAGACAGACAAAAATGTTTAAAACCTCAATCCGATTTTATTCAAAAAAAAGTTGAACGCACATAAAAGCTTGGTGCAATGCAATACTCTTTAAGCTTGGAATGTCAAATATAAAAGAATATTTAAATCAAAAGCACTAAGGAGTATTGATAGCAACTTCAAATCACCCCTTAAATAACTTTCTACCCCATTCACGTCTTCCACCAATTCTATTAAAGAATGTTTATCCAAAATTCGAAGTAGATTGAACCAAGGAATCACGTTGTCCCATACAAACTTTGCCCTCGTTTTTCACCCCCTTAGAATTTCGGAAAATCCTTTCATATCGAATGCCTACGTAATACAAAGAATACACCCTCCAAGGTCAGGTCTCAGGTCTCTAAGTCAGTCATTCAGGACAAAGCATTTTATATGTATAGATTAATGGCTATTTTGCATAACAAATATTTATTCTATCGTGTAAAAAAAGTTTAAATTAAAAGATGTATTTTTAAACGACGAAGTCGGTAAACAAGCGTAGGCCGTAAGTCTGATGGTAAGCGGTTACCGTAGCCATGTGGACGCTTGCAACACACGAAGCATTACTGATCCTTCCGCACACTCCAATGAGCTCTAGCGACCATGAACACAACATAAAGTTACAACTAAAGCCA
The DNA here is from genome assembly GCA_951394255.1 of Polyploca ridens. NCBI lineage: Eukaryota > Metazoa > Arthropoda > Insecta > Lepidoptera > Drepanidae > Polyploca > Polyploca ridens. The sequence continues at coordinate 10,568,729 of OX596267.1, forward strand.
AAAATTAGCCAAATGTTTGCGCTAACATGATCGGCTTGATTAAGAAAAGGAGGTAAAAATCTAGCCAAGTTCGAGTGGTAAATATTCATCTTAATTTTCAATCTGTGGTATGTAATTGAAAACAAAGTTACCTGTAGTTACAGTTTACATATAATTAGCCTAAATACCGTTATCACTACCGGAAGGCAATTGTTGACTTGCGTCCGGTGTCGAAAGCATCCAAATACCGTTATTTAAATCTTATTACTAAAAGCATAAAAGCTGTTTTAGCTTGAAAAGGTGTTTGGACAAGTTTGTTAACGTTGATAGACACGTTTGGGTAATAAATATTTTCTTTTATGTTAGAAATACATATTAACAGTTACTTTGGTTTGTTGATGATGAAAGCCGATGAAAGCTCAGTGGCGATAGTCGTGGGTTCAAATCGTACAATGAGCTTGGACGTGAAGGAAAACATCGTGAGGAAATTATAGCACGGTGGTAGACTTGTTTGTAGCACTAATAATAAAGTTCATACACAGCTAGCCAGGCGGAGAAATTAAAACCCGAGTACGAGTCGGACTCACAAATGAAGGGTTCCGTATAATGATAATAATATTGAACTTACTCATCTTTCATATGATTATGACATACTACATATAATGGTTTAAAAAAATACTTTTGAGTAAAGCCATGATCAAACCGACGCGTCTAGCTTACGTCCGCGTTGGCGTGCAAGGTGGCGATCACCTGCTGCGTACGAATTTGTAGCAATGTGTTCACATCGACGCGTCTAGATACTGTGTTACTTGCAGCCATTAATTAGGTTAGACTAACTTAATACTTTGCAAAAGCAACCCAGAATCTTACTATTTAAGATACTTTTCTGCACTAACATATTAATAGAAACAACACTTTGACGGGCCAGTTGGCGCAGTTGGTTAAGACGTGGCATCTTAACCTATAGCGCCGCAGGTCGTGGGTTCGATTCCCACACAGGACATGCATTTGTGTGCATGAACATGTCTGTATGTCCTGAGTCTGGGTGTAATTATGTATATTAAGTATGTATTTACAAACAAAAAGTAGTATATGTATTATATCAGTTATCTGGTTTCCATAGTACAAGCTTTGCTTAGTTTGGGATCAGATGACCGTGTGTGAGGAATGTCCCAGGATATTTATTTTTTTATTTTTATAACAATATTTTCTTGATAAAATCGTCAATTAACGTGATGAATCAAATGGAAATGATTAATTCACAGAATTCACGACACACGTGGAATTACAATCAAATTTCTAAACAGGTGGCATGTATTCGTCACTGAGTCATGACTCATAGGAGTCACCCCTCACATCGATTATACATGATACTCCTTTTATGCGTAATAATGTTGGATCATCTAGAAATTCAGTTTTATATATACTTTTTAAGGTTACGAGTCATACTAAATGGTGTTGGACTTACTTCATTACTACAGTAACAAACGAGCCCAAACTCGATGTGGTTGCGTCGTTTTATTACAGTTCCCATTGGTCACCGGCTCCATCATCAGATCATCTCCAGTTATATAATATTAAATTTTACACATGCATGAAAAATTTCAGCTCAATCGGAAACCAGGGAGTGAGTCAAATTTTATCTTGTAAGTTTTGATTATAGACATACAGACACAGGTGAAACTAAATAAAAGCTTCTAATATATGTAATGTGTTAGTGTTTTATAGCTATTTGTTGGGACAGTAGAGGGAAAAAAGCTTCTAGATGCAGAAAAGAATCAATTTACATATGCATCTGGCGAATGCATTGGTAAATATTGGGGAAGCTGTTTAAATTTATCGGTTGACTTCGTTTTAGTGATTTTATTTCTTGTAGTTTTTTTTTTTAGTTTTTTTTTCTGTTTTCTGGTTTTCGCTCACTAGAGATCAACTCATAAACTTTACATTAATACTTGTTTTTACGATGTATTGTTTTGTGTTGGACCACATTATGACCAAGATAGGTATTGATGTGACCAAAAGTGGTCACCAGAATAATTCAAATTTAAATTCAAAATCATTTATTCAAATATATCTTCGTAGGCACTTATGAAAAGTCTGACTCTAATACTCTAATACCGGTTCGGAAGGTTGTATTTGCTGAGAAGAGCCGGCAATAAGTTCAGCAATTACTCTTTTATAAACAAGCTTAGATTCATTACATAATATTTACATTCTAATCGCACTGACAACAAAATCCCCGGTGCCCCGGTGCGGCGGCAACACTACAAAGTAGACTGAATCTATATTTAATAAGTAAATAAATAAATAGCAAACTTCAGCAGGCCAGCCCCCACAAGCAGCACCTGTTCACAAGTATGACGCGTGTGGCAGCCATCGCCCTCCTCGCCATATTGGAGGGAAGTGAGCGACCCGAAAAAGCTTAGAAAGGAACTCTCAGATGCAGATGCTATCGGAATACACTCGTAGGTTCTTGGCGACAGATTTCAACTAGAGAGTGGCAGTCAGCAAAGTGGGTACTACAAAGTACCCTACTACCATGATATCCAGAAACCGAGTTGAAAACCTCTTGATGGAATTCATCACAATTATTTCCTTCATGGAAAATTCGACAACATCCGTACATTTTCCCTCTCACTCCGTCATATCAAAGTTACATTACAAAGTCCAGCATCAAAGCAGCAATACAGTAAAATACCAATAAACGCTTTATGGAAAAAAGTAAAATGGCCGTGAAAACGACTTTAACTGCAACATAAAACCAGACGACATTGGATACTCGCTTATATCGCTACTGAGTAGAAATGGCACCTGGAAACAATTTAATAACTTACTGAAAATCTCTCTCGTTGTTTTCCATTGCTATAATATTTTCCATTGTCATGAAAATCACCTTATTTTAACCCTCATGGTTTTCTTTCTAGGTAGAAAGATAAAACCACAGATATTTAAAAGAGTCGGATATATTCTCGTTAACAAAAAACTGTGTCACTCGAGTCGGCCACCACGCTGTACGTACAAGCCGGCACGCACACATTCACACATTAGTTGAGCGCGAGTAATCGACTCTGTGTAAACGGCGACAGAGTCTAATTTCCCGCGGAATAGCCAACTAAGGTGTGCGTGAGAGGTGGCCGACTCCATAGACACAGTTTTTTGTTAGCGAGAATATGTCCTCCGTAGTCTGTGGATAAAACCAAGACTGCCAAGGAAGTTAAAGTTTATCGCTCGTATCTTGTTTGTTAATTTCTTTATTACCTCTTATCTTCAATACGGCTGGATGGACTTCTTATATTCGTCTTAAGAACCCAAGTGACCTTAGAAAGGTGTTCGAAAAAAATAACAAAGTTTAGTAGCAGGCGGGACCCAATTGCAAATGATAAACCGAAGGAAAATTTATAGGTTCCGCTTGTTACTAAACTGAATACGGGTATTTAAATTAGGTTTCAGCTCATACATAATATAGTCTGTTAAACCGAAGTAGAGTTTTGTTTATTTATAGTTTATTTTAATTATGTTTAATTCTCAATATTGTTTCAGTCTTCTTAGTGTATAACTTTTAAATTGTCTTTTTTGCTTTCGGGTTTTTGTTTTTTTTTCTGCATTAGTTCGCTATCGGTCTTACTTCATTACTTTACTACTTATCTCACTACTAACCGTAACCTATTTGCCTTCTCTGTTCTATTTCTTTGTCTTAGGAAATAGTCTTAAACGGCATTATTAAATTTAATATGAATTTTAATTAAATATGTTTAATTTTGTGATTCCATTTGAAAATAAATAAAAAGTAACTCACTGTTTTCAATGTTTTTAATTTTAATAAGGACATATCACGTGATATTTTGTACTTATATAACCAAATAACTAGCAATGGAACAGAACCATGAAATACCAGTGATTTATGAATAAACAATCACATTAACGTTATTTAACGGCACTTAACGTGAGGTTACAACGCACTATTATCGTCACGTGGTAATTATTAATAATTATTACAACAATAACGTTGTACTAACGGTAATAACTTAAATTTTATTGAGCTGAGCGTAGGTTTGAAATTCTGAACAGTTATATTGCACGTGTTGTGTTATTTATTGGATTTATTTTAACTTTATTGTCATGTTTAGATACCATATTTTGGTATCAAACGATCAAACCACAAATTTTGACTAAGGTGTAGAGTTTGTGAAATTCACAAATCCACAGTCTGAGCGTCTGCGGAAGGAAGCTCCTAAATCCATAATGTTTGTGTGAAAATCATATATATTTTTCTACTTTTGTTTTTTTTTTAAGTCTAGGCATATATAGTCTAGGCTGGGTCAAAATCAGAGAGGTGAGCATTAAATAAAAATGTGAGTTTTAAAGTAATTATAATTCACAATTATAGCGCTATACTACATCATTTATTTTTGAAAAGGACCACGCATAATAATTATTTAATTTAAAGTTATGGCAGAAAATAACCAAATTGGGATACATTTTCATCATTCCGTGCACGTTTTTTGAAATACAGCAAAATGTGATTTAATAAACTTTAAAAACAAAATTATTTCGGAATCCTGATAGATACATTGTTATTAAGATAATAATTTCTTTTAAGTATTTTTTTTTGCCATTCATATCGTAAAATAAATCGATTCAAAACATGTTCGGCCTTACTCATAAATGGTCAAATAAATAACGTCACCTTGCTGTCATTGGTGCCGATTCTGTTGTAAATCGCACTAAACTAATTTTAGTCACATCTCATCTCTTTCTTACGAACATGATTGAAAAAGGATAGAACATATTTTAAGTTGTCAAATTAATCTTTGCCGTCTTATTTTGCGTGTATTTAGGCGTAACCGCGATAGATGGCAACTAAATTTATATTGAAAACAAGCATTGGACTAATTTGACAGGACTAAATTTGTTACATCCTTTTCGTATGTTCTTTGTTAGAAAGAGACATAGTGACATTAAAATTAGTTTAGTTGTGAACAACAGAATCAGGGCCATTGTCAAACAATTTGACGTTATTTAGATGACCACTTAATCAGCTTATTAGTTAAATAACGTTTTATGAGTAAGGGGTGTTATCTTTTAATTATGTAGGCATAAGCATTTGTTATATTAATAATGTAGTGTTTTATTAGTCAGCTTGAACTAAATCATCATTGTTTTCATACGTTTCAGTTTCTATTAGTAATGAAAATTGTAATTGAATTTATCCCTATTGTTAGATAATAAATAATTCTTCACCCTACAAAGTGACCAATTGGCTATAATGACATACATAGTATACAAACTGCAATGTTTAACAAGGGAGTGGCGCCGAAATGTTAGACGTTCTCCAAATCCACTAAATCACTTAAGTGTCGACGACTGAACCTGCAATTTTGCTGTTATGCTCACTCGCAAATTGATATTTATTGCTGAACGTATGCGAAAATTATAAGCCTCCTTTCATCTGACCCAATAAACATTGCATGATGTTTTTTAGACGTTTTTAAAAGGTATTCAATGAATCTTGGTGGATAATTGTGCAAGGTAGTTTATGGGCAAAAAATATGCAATGCTACCATTTTTATTCGATTTTTGTTTGTATATTCAATCTTCTCTCTGCCTTATCTAGGGAGTTTGTGTTACCTTTTGAGTATCAAAAAAGGTTAAAATAACCTTATTTGTCTTTTGTCCCGTTTTGACGTCGGATGTCAAAGAAAGACAAAAATCAAATAAGGTTATTTTAACCTTGTTTTAAGAGCTTGTGGTTCGCCCTCAGACTGTAGTAATTGATGTAGTGAGTAGGGCAGAAGGTCTACTTTGAAGGTACGACATGGGATTTTTCGTCGCGAAAGAACTCCCTAAAGTGTCGAGAACGCAATGGCAAAATGTTGATAATCGAAAGCAGCGGTGACTGACACAGCCAGCATGAAGTGGATCTTATTCCTAATTGCTTGTCAACTTTTGACCCAAAAAAGCGTTGAAATACAGGTCCATATTAGAAGTATATATTATTTTTGCACTTTAATCATAATAATATAAACAAATAGTATGTTTCTTTGTGTTCAACTCAAATGTATTAAAAACACATAAACAAAAATTTCATCGAGTACATTCACAAACAAAATTCGTTCAAAGAGTAAAACTTTTTCCCATCTGTCAGAATTTTGATGGATCGGTCTTTATGTTCCAGATCGGATTTCATATTTGTTTAGAGACCATTCAGCTCCGTCCGATTGTGTTTCTTGATTAAATAGTTTTATTTGTTCAAATATACTTACGGTTTTTATAATCGTTCAAATATATTTAATCAGGCTATTCATCAAAGTTTATATTGCTCACAAAGTGGCTTGACAGTCTATAGATAAAGATCTTTTGAGGAATCAAACGTTAGCCTTTTTTTTTTAATTTTACTTAAGGTGGCGTATCAATTAGTTTTTTTTTTGAAATTATAATAAAAGTACCATTATAAAAAAAAATCGGATCACAATGTTATAGTTATGTATATAAAATAAGAAACTGACTGCTTGACAGATGCACGCACAGGGGACCTACACCAAGCTCTTAAAACAAGGTTAAAATAACCTTATTTGCCTTTTATCCCGTTTTGACGTCGGATGTCAAAGAAAGACAAAAGTCAAATAAAGTTATAATACTATTGATTTAAGAGCTTGTGGTTCGCCCTCTGGTCAAAGGGTCTAGATATTTGAAATTTTACACACACGTTCCTTCAATAACGCAGACATCTACTAAAGAAGGGTTTCCAAAATGTAATACCTATATTAATATTAAAAAAGAGTTAAAGTTTGTAAGTTTGGATGCAGGAGGTAATCTCCGGAACTACTGATCAGATTATGAAAATTCTTTCACTACACAGGAAGTTATATTATATCTGAGTGTTTTAAGTAGCTTTTTATCCCGGGAACGCAGGTGAAACCGCGGAGGATAGGTAGTTTTCAATTATTACCCTACAACATTATAAAGCCTTAAAACTTTTGATTGACTACACTATAATATAAACTTGTTTTTTCTAATAATCATAACAAGATTATATAACGTTTGATAATAAAGATGTATCATCCAGGATGCTTCTGATAAAGCTATAAAATCTACCTCGGAGTGCTTTAATAAGTCGCCATTACTTTTATGGTAGTATAAAACTACACGTTTTAATTTGGCTGTAAAATAGAAGAACTATTGTATGGGAAGTGGTTTGCCTTGGATGATGTGAAAGAAGGTATTTAATTCTAAAACTATCATCCTGATATCCTATTTAATCTCAGTTAAACTCAGAAGTTTATGAGAAAGGAAATCAATCATATTATTAGTCAAAAATATCTGAGAGGGAAGCTGTGGTTGCTTTTTCAAGATGACGAATATCATCAAATAGTCTTGATATGAGATACCCTTGTACAATCGTTGACTAAATACTTATTTCTGAATAAATATACCATATAAGTAGTATATTTATTTCTTTCACTGATTTCTGTTGTTATTGCGTCATGAAACAAAAGAGAACAGGGGCCCAAGTCTGCCATTACAATTGTGTCCCAATGAACTATTAGTGGTGTAAAGTTTGACTGATTTGACAGTTTTGGTAGTCTACTTATTCAATAGCGTCGCCATTATGAATTTAGTAGATAAAGTACATTGGCTTAATAGTAGTGGAGTTATAATGGGATCGTATCAGAATGTCATTTTTAATTTAAAATAGCAGATTTGGCCCCCAGAGTTCATATATATAGGGCGACTGGTAATTAGTAAACGACACTTAGACACATGATTGTACTCATGATAACAAACAACTTGCCCAAAGTTTTTTTTTTTTAAATTTATTTATAACATGAGCCCATTATATTTAGTACCTAACAAGAATAAGAATACACCATCAGCTTTTATTTAATTTAGTTATTTGTTTCTTTGGGAAAGTAGTTTGTTATCATGAGTACAATCATGTGTCTAAGTATCGTTTACTAATTACCAGTCATCCTATATAATCCGGAAATACGAAACTATGCTCTGAAATGTGGGTAAATATTTAGAGCGGAAGCTAGTAAAATTATTAGCTTTAGTTTAATATTTTTAAGTTATATAAAATACCGAAAGCACTTTTGTCGTTAATAGTACTTGGTTGTCAACAATACTCGCAACGTTCATTGGATAATATTTGGCTTTTTATTCAAATATTTAATTTTGTTGAAAGCTGACATGCGCAGGTGGTCATCCGTCTCACCATCCATTTAATTTAATTTAAATGCACACACAAGAAGAAGTAATTCAAAGCAACAAAAATTGTATATTATCTTTACTTATTTTCAATCAATCAATAATGTACTCTAATACATAGTACTTTAAAGCTTAAATCATGCCACTCATAACGTTTAATGTACGGACTTAATGTTTTACAATACTGAAAGTGCATAATAGTAAATTGATTTTATGATTTCACACATGATTATTATTGCTCAGTACATTCATTTTCTGTAGAAAAGTATACTTGGAACAACAGACTCTTAATGAAATTAAATGAAGCTGTGGTTTAATTATTAAAAGAAACAAAAAACCCGACTGCGTAAAACATAAATTAACTGTAAAGAGAAAAACAAGCTCTTAAATCTATAGAATTTTGAATATAACTTGAATTTTATAAGGTATTGCAATCGGGGACAACCAATAACCTAAGTATGTATTTTTTTGTAATATTTGTTTATCCCCGACTGCAATACCTTATAAAATTCAAGTTATATTCAAAATTCTATAGATTTAAGAGCTTGTTTTTCTCTTTTCAGTTAATTTATGTTTTACGCAGTCGGGTTTTTAGTTTCTTTTAATAATTTAATTTATTTCAGACTTTTTAGTTTTATACAGCAAGAGTTGTATTTATTAGTACTAAGTAAATGAGCGGTACGGTAAAGGAACGCTAACAACCATCGCAACTCTGTGATTTACGTATGGTAACGGCTCAGTACCTACTGTCCTTGCATTAAACGTGATTTTTTGCAGTTTACGTCAAAATGGTAGCATAAAAGTATTACAATATATACATATATGGAATGGTCTATTTACAAGCTTTCATTTGATACCCATATTGTTATAATAACGAAACTTTTATTTTTAATACCCCCCGTATTTTTTTATTCTTAGGCGCTATATAAAAATAATATACCCTATGACACTCCCCCAGTCAAGACGAATCTAACGACACCTCATATGCTTAAATCCATCAAGCCGTTTAGGCTGCAGAGCGGCACAAAGAAATCGACATACATACATACATACATACATACATACATACATACATACATACATACATACACTCGAAAAACATAACCCTCCTTCCGGGTCAGTCGGGTAAAAAGTACTTGCTCTTTTTACCCGACTGACCCGGAAGGAGGGGGATGACTGGGGGAGTGTCATAGGGTATATTATTTTTATATAGCGCCTAAGAATAAAAAAATAGGGGGGGTATTAAAAATAAAAGTTTCGATATTATAACAATATGGGTATCAAATGAAAGCTTGTAAATAGACCATTCCATATATGTATATATTGTAATACTTTTATGCTACCATTTTGACATAAACTGCAAAAAACCACGTTTAGTGCAAGGACAGTAGGTACTGAGCGCTTACCGTACGTAACACACAGAGTTGCGACGGTTGTTAGTGTTACTTTACCGTACCGCTCATTTATTTACTAATACATACAACTCATTCTGTATAAAACTAAAAAGTCTGAAATAAATTAAATTATTAAAAGAAACAAAAAACCCGACTGCGTAAAACATAAATTAACTGAAAAGAGAAAAACAAGCTCTTAAATCTATAGAATTTTGAATATAACTTGAATTTTATAAGGTATTGCAGTCGGGGATAAACAAATATTACAAAAAATACATACTTAGGTTATTGGTTGTCCCCGATTGCAATACCTTATAAAATTCAAGTTATATTCAAAATTCTATAGATTTAAGAGCTTGTTTTTCTCTTTTCAGTTAATTTATGTTTTACGCAGTCGGGTTTTTTGTTTCTTTTAATAATTTATTGTTCATGCAGTTCATAAGTTAACATACTTACTGTTTAGCCATATTTATGACCGCAATCTCACCATGGTAAGGGATGATGCGGCCGAAGGTGGTAAGCACACAAAGGCTCGAAGGAACTGCTGTGGGAACATACTGATAGGTGCTTAGCGACAGATTTTCAACTTGAGGGTGGTAGCCAGTAAGGTGGGTATTATACCCAACCACCGTCCTACGGTTTCCTCACGATGTTTTCCTTCACCGGAAGCTCAAGCTCATTATAGGACTCGAACCCGGGACCTTCGTCTCGGCATTCAATGTTACTACCACTGAGCCATTATTGCCTTGACCTTGGTAATGAGGATAAAAGCATAGAGACACATAAAATTAATAAAAAATGGACTTTCCTAGCATGACTTAAGTCTAGAAGAGGTATCCAGTAGTTTATACTCTTAGATATTGTAGTAGTACACACAGTAGGCTCTTGGTGAATCTCACAGTCATTTTTGACGGAACTGTCATCAAGTTTAATAATATAGCTCCCACTATCATTAAATGCACAGTCCTACACACATCACTATGTATCATTAACGGATAGGGTTGTCAACTAAACATGAAGGATGTATGTCCTGTGTAATTATAAAATGTAGTAGCTTTTAGGGTTTGGTACGGAACTCAGGTGTCAAAATAGACCCGTATTTCTGTAACTCTTTCTATGTGATCGTCCTCCCGGGTCGTTAACGGGAGGTTTACAGACCTAAAATATGGATATTTTGTGTAGAATATTGACTCAAAAGGGAATATTTAACTCCCGATTTACATGGCTTACAATCTAGATTTATCTGCAATAGAGCAAGTCGCACTTCATCATTAATGATTTAATAAAAAAGAAAAAGACTAATAAGTCATATAGATAATAATATATCTCTACATACTCTCAGCTTACCAGTTCACCCTACGTGGTCAATCACGTTTAAAAAATACTCCACTTTAAGAAATTCATACTAAGTTTTCCCGTTAAAATATTATATTTCTACTCCGGAACTTCGATTTATTAAAACCATGTTATGCAAATTTTGCTACACATAACTCGACTTTTATATTCTAGAATACAGTGCAAGCCAAATTAATAAAAAAAATCTTTATAATGTGTGACAACCCTACAGTCATCCAGGTACAAGCGCGCACACAAGTGCACGCTATCATTATACAACTGTGCGCGTAGGATCGTAAAAAGCGTCTCACACTATCAAGAGGGCGTCAGTTTCCAATTTATTTTTTCCCCACCGGTGCAGGGCCGATGCAGTAAACTTGGAATCGTAAAGTTACGATGTCTGGCCCCCGCGACTCCCTTACTATGTAACTTTAAGGGTTCCTGCGAAAATTTGTACAATCCAAAGTATTATTAAAGTAACTTTACTGTCTGTCTGTTGCTTATTTCAATGTAGACTAGATTTTTGTTTAGTTTATTCTATGGATTAGCATAAATATTTTTAGTTAGGTTTTCAGAAATTCATTCATATTTTTTGGATCAGAAAAGATTAAGTAGGTTACCAAAAAAAATGTTTGGTGACTTATTTAATTTATTAAAAGATAGTGGCTTTTTAATAATTTATCTCCTCACAAGAACAAACATTTACATCACTTCAACAGTCCTTCAGAATTAATCAGGAAAATTGCTTCTGCAAGAGAACACACACAATCTCACTCGATTATCGTTTCACATAAAGAACCATGGTACAGGGTGGTCCTACAATAATTTAGTAAGGATAATATGGGTTCATTTTTCACTAGTTCAATTGGATACGGTGAGTGGGCAAGGGTTTTTTTTGCTGCATTTCTGTCTTTAAATTGTAGGGTTCATACACAAATTATAACGGAGATTATGGAGCCCCCGACATTAAGTTATAAATTCTCAAAATTAGCTAAAGAAAATAATGTAAGTTATTAGATCCTTTGCGAAGAGGTTCAAAAGTATTTTTGTTTGAAACCTGGCCTATATGTATATCTGAGGAGCGTTTTCATAAAAATATTACTCAAGCTTTGTCATGCTCGTTAGGCACTGTAGACACTTTACTCTACCACCGGCTGTCGATTGAAGCAGTTTTATAAATAGCTAAGACATTTCCAAGATGGCGGATTAGATTTGCCAGTTTACATGCTCTTTTCCTTTTAAATACTTTTGAGGGTAGGTTGTTGTTTTCGCGGGATGTAGCTTTGCGAAATCGTTGTTCATCTCTGTCCTATAAATGCGTCACTGTCTTCTAAAACGCAGGTTTTAAGATATTCCTAGGTCTGCGACAGATATATTTAAACCTGGGGTTTACTATTTGGTTTAAACCATCTCGTCATAAGGGAGGAGGACTTTAATCAGCTATAAGAAGAAAATTGCAGCTCTTAGAAAAATACATTTACAAAGGTAAGTATGTATATCATTTTGACATGATGCCCCCAAACTATTAAAGCATTGATGGGCAAACCATAGAGTTGCCATGATATGGTTTGGGGTGACGTTATGTCTGGGGTTGTTTTACGATCAATTTTATTTTACAGTTGGGGTGTCGAGGCCTACTCGACAGATGCGGTTTTGAGGATGTGGATAAACACGGGATGCAAAAGCCGGAAAACTGAAGACAAATTTTTGTTTCCGATTTCTGTAACTTTAAAGTTCAGATGTATGTGTATTAAGAGAAGAAAAAACGGGCCAAGTGCGAGTCGGACTCGCACACGGAGGGTTCCGTGTGCGAGTCACGAGAAAGATGAAAAAAAAGCCAAAAATATTAATTTAAAGGTAAATTGCGGTTTACGATTTATGACGTATTAAAAAAACTACTTACTAGATCTCGTTCAAACCAATTTTCGGTGGAAGTTTGCATGGTAATGTACATCATATATTTTTTTTAGTTTTATCATTCTCTTATTTTGGAAGTTACAGGGGGGTACACACATTTTACCACTTTGGAAGTGTCTCTCGCGCAAACTATTCAGTTTAAAAAAAAATGGTATTAGAAACCGGTTCACAGAATACATCTACTTACCAAGTTTCAACAGAATAGTTCTTATAGATTCGGAAAAAAGTAGTTGTGACATACGGACGGACAGACAGACAGACATGACGAATCCATAAGGGTTCCGTTTTTTGCCATTTGGCTACGGAACCCTAAAAACGTGATGAAAACTGCACGTCCAAGTAATTTCCACCAATGAGTAGTGGAATAATATGATTAGCTGGCGGGGCTGTATTTCAACTGCTGGGGTACTTAATGAGAGCTCTGGAAAACAACTTAAGTTTTCAAGACGTCATATAAATGCCCACAACAAATATCAGGCATACTGTATTAGGTATTTTACCTTTGTATAAGCCGTTTTTGAAGACAGATTACCATTAAAGTGTTAATACACTCCATTACGGCTTTTTACTTTATTTGCAATCTGCCCACATCCACCAACTGTTGAGTAAAAAGCTCTTTTCCTTCGTGCTCTCTCTAGTTCTGCTCTCCATCTCACGTCGAATCGTCGTTTGCTGGTTACAAGACAATTACTTTATATATCTTTATTGCAAGATTTGTTCACACGACCCAGAACCCTAAACGGAAATAATGCAATTAACTGCAAAATTAAGTGAGAGAAATCGCAGTTAATGTACCAATAATCGCTCTTTACCACGCCCCGAGTTACCGACTGATTGACACGGCGACCGTTTAAATTAACTTAAAGGTTAGGTTGAGAGCTTTGACCACTTTATCACGTCGATTTTAACATGAAGTGTTTGTTAAGATAAAGGGAACAAGAATTAAAGGGTACCTATGTTATTTAATCTATATATTACCCTTACGACTTATTAGTACGATAGTATAAAACGAATCCAGTAGTCCCAGTAACAATAAGTTAACAAACTTGAATTTTGATAAATAGGATATTTTTAGGGTGTATCCGCGAAGACTGATTTTCTCTCTTTTAGATTTTAAAATGCCCCTCTATGTCCCTCGCAGTTTTTAATTTTGTATTGTTTATTATGAAATTTTTATTTTTAGTTTTTATGCAATATTCCCCCTTATGTATGTGAAATGAAGAGTTACATATAAACTGTTGGAAAAAATGCATTTTCCAATTGTCTCGAATGTTTGTATGAATATAGGGTTGCCTACTAAAAAGGAATTTCATGTATACTAAAATTTTGCCTCTAAGGGTATTAATGCTTTCTTTACCCAACCGATGTTGATGAAGTGCGTGTAGAACCGCAGGAAACAGTATTAGCGTCTAATACTTCGTGTAATAATGGTAATAACTTATTGATGTAAAACCTTAACCATGGCTTGAATAATATAAACATTTGGGTCCAAATATATGGAAAAGCATAAATAATTCAGACATTTCGTCAACCTTTTAACACTTATAAATCTTTAAAGTCGTAAACAAGAAACCTTAATCTGGGAGGCAACCGTTCGGAAGGCGATCGGACGGACGGACGGACAGGCCTTTTAGTGTGATCCGTTTATTTTAATAGTCCATTAACGGTGGCTTTAATACTTAGAGCTTTTATTAGATGTTACGCAAAGTGTCATAAATTATATATTTTGTTATGTTTCTATCCGGTAAGGACTTAAATTAGGGTAGTTAAAGGCGATGATAGCTCAGTGGCTCGATTCTCGTAGCAAAACTGCAACGGTGTCGTAGCGACATCAACGTTAAACTGTGTTTTTTACTATTATAAAGTCAAATTAACGATTGAAAAACGATCCTATTCGACAAATTATTGAGGCATATACACTTTTCAATGTTTTTTACACAGAATATTTCACGAAACACAATTTAAATAGTTGATGTCGCTACGGCATCGTTGCAGTTTTGTTACGAGAATCGAGCCACAGGAGTAGTGACGTCGAGTGCCGAGACGAATCCCGGGTTCGAATCCTACAATGAGCTTGAGCTTTCGGTTAAGGAAAACATCGTGAGGAAACCATATCACGGTAGTAGTACCCGCCTGGCTTGCTACCAACTCAAGTTGACATTATGTCGCCAAGCACCTATCGGTGTGTTCCTACAGCTGCACTTGAGAGCCAGTTCATTCTAGGCTTTGTGTGCTTACCACCTTCGGCCGCATCATCACTTACCATGGAGAGATTGTGGTCAAACTGACTTAGTTACATATTATCACCAAATTACTGACACAGTTTGTAGCCGTTCATGCATTTGGCTTAATAATTTCCCACATTTTTTATTCATACTCAAACTTAAATAAATCAATTTTATATTAATTTCAAATCATTTATTAATAACTTCCGTTCTCAATACCGTGTACTGGTGATAATTCAGAACAAGTTCTGTTAATCAGTTATTTATTGATTGAACGATTGGAATCTTTCGATCGTGGGGCAATTACCAACCTGTATCGAAATCAACCTTTTTTTTGGTGATTCCGTTCAGAATCAGGTAGGTATGATAAAAAAAAAACAGTCGACAAACAAGCCTCGGCCCACCTGGTGGTAAGCAGTACCGTAGCTCAATGGATTCTTGCAAAACACGTGGCATCACCCACGCGTTACCGACTCTTCCTCCCTCCCCGATAAGCAGTAGCGACCATACACATAGGATCACCACAATAAGTTATTTGGATGCGGTGTCCTATAAGGTGGAGGTACTTCCCAAGTCGAGCTGCTGTTTAAAATAAATAACGCTATTCTCTAACCTATCGTCCCTATTCCTAAATGGTGCATCAAGTTTTGATGATAGAAGCCCCATTCACAAATCCAATTTTAAAACCAGGGGCCCAAGTCTGCTATTTCAATTGTATTCCAATGAACTTTCAGTAGTGTAAAAATTGTGACATTTTACAGTTATGGTAGTTGTGGTACTAACACAATGGTGCTGATTCTGTTGTTTACAAATTAACTAAATTTAGTCTTACTATATCTCTTTCTAACAAAGAACATAAGAAAAGGATGTAAGAAATCGAGTCCTTTCAAATTAGTCCAATGCTTGTTTTCAACGTAAATTTAGTCGCCATCTATCGCTGTTATGTCTAAATCGAAAATTTAAACGGTAAGGACTAATTTGACAGCTTTAAAAATGTTCTATCCTTTTTCAATAATGTTTGTAAGAAAGAGATATGATGTGACTAAAATTAGTTTAGTGAGATTTACAGAATCGGCACCATTATGACGCCATTATGACGCCATGATGACCAAAACTGTAAAATGTCACAATTTTCACACCACTGAACGTTCATTGGAACACAATTGAAATAGCAGACTTGGGCCCCAGATAGAATACGCAATACGCCCGATCCCATAGTGACCGGACTACAGTTCTGCGTTCCTCGTTCACTGTAATCTTTTGATCATTACGCACAACGACTGCGGCGGTCAAGGAGAACGCACGTAGAACTTTGACCGCAGAGCTCTAATCCGATTGCTGTGGGTTCGGCGCCTATGTAAATTCGGTGAAATTATACAATTTCATAATTCCGTATTCAAAATCGATTAACAAACTTAAATTAGCCGATTTATGCGGTATAAGTTAAATGTAAAATATAAAGGGTAAATACTTAGTATAATTTATCAATTGTAAAGCGGAGCCTAAACAGGTTCGAATACCAATTAGCCGATATCAAAAACTCGCTAATTATGCGGCGCACACATCGATTACAATTTGTCGGCGTTCCACTGAATTTATGTCTGTTTGTGTTGTACCAACTGCCAAACTAAGGCATGGTTTAAATTGTAACCTGAATATTAAAGGGTTATCCTAACTTATCACATAAATCCTGGAAAGTAGGAGAGGTTATTCGAATTTTAATCACATTAATCCTTTCGAGTTTGAACCGATTCATGTAAGTAGATTCAATAATTCCGGAGATTTAAAATAGTGCTCTAGATTTATTTTAACACTACTTTCTCTACTCGTTTCTATACTGCATAGTATAGAACTGATCACACAAAATTCAGTCGATCCTCAACTATGTGTTTGAAACGATGAAACCTTTGAAGGTTTTATAATCCATTACCACCTTCGGCCACTTGATCAAAGGTAAAGTGATTACAATCCTACATAGGCTGATTGCCTGGCTTTTTTTCTGGTTCTTCTCAGTTCCGGTTCTTCTGTAGCTTTGATCTTCATAAGTGCCTACGACTTAAGCTGAATGGCGGTTTGTTTAGAGTCCTGACATGACATGTCATGCTTGGGTGCATGAATATGTTGGGTGTAATTATGTACCTATTTACAAACAAAAAGTAGTAGGTATATGTAATATCAGTTATCTGGTTTCCAAAGCATAAGCTCTGCTTAGTTTGGGACCAGATAGCCGTGTGATGAATGATTTTTTTATGCGACTAAGTCGGTAAACAAGGATACGGCCCGCCTGATGGTGAGCGGTTACCGTAGCCATATGGACACTTGCAACACAAGAAGCATCACTCACGCGTTACCGACCTTTCCCACCTCCCCAATGAGCTGTGGCGACCTTACTCACTCGCAGGAACACAACTTTACATAACATAAAGTTATTTGGCTGCGGTATTCTGTAAGGTGGAGGTACTTCCCCAGTCAAGCTGCTCTTTGAGCGAATAAACTCTATGCTCTACCTCTCTCAAAATGAATGAATGGGAATGAATTTCCCAGGATATTGATTTATTTAATATCGAATTGTCGATAGCAATGTGATAGCACCTTTACGAAAAAACTTTTAACGACAGAAAAAGAGTAAATTAAAATAAATAACATATAATGTGAACAACTCTTTAGCATCACTCATATCATTAAATGCTCACGACACTCAATCGACCTTTAAGCGAAATGTCTGTGCGTTCAGGTATCTCCCGCCTCGAATCTCTACACTTGCGAAACGTTAATAGTGGGTGCACAACAAATAACCCGTAATTTAGACATAATAAGGATTAATGGTGGTTATTGCAGTATGCAGAGTTATTTCAAATTCAAATTCAAAAAGTATTTATGCAATTAAGGCACTTATGAACGTTAACAAAATTACTCTACACCGGTTACAAACACAATTTGAACTGAGAAGACTCCGGCAAGAAACTCAGCAAGTCTTTTTTTATTATGTGTACTTAGAAGTATTACAATTTACAAAATATATATAACAATAGCCTGCGAAGCGAACAATTCATTCAAATGCGTTCGTGTCACCTACAAAAGCAGAAACTTTATAGTACCCTTTCTTACATAACTTCTGTTTTACTATCTTTTTAAATCTATGTATAGGTAGCTCTTGTTTAACAAATATATTTAGTGTTATATATTTATATATCATCAATTATTACCCGTAGAATTGATCCCCGTCCCCCTTGTTACATGAGACAGTTTAAAGCAAGTATTTTCAAACCTAGGATTAAAGATAGCTCCGAATCTAGTTGTTGAAAAAAGTCACTTGACATTTAGTAATTCGATTTATTTAAGGCATTTACTATTATTTTCGTCTTAAAATCATGTTGGGTAGAATCTATTGATTATCGTAGGTATGATACAACTAGGATTAATTTCAACTTTTAACGTACACTGAATTCAGTTCCTAATCAGTTCAGTTATAATACTTTTAAATAACGATTTTGAATAAGATTTTTTTTATTAACTTAAAACGGGAACAAACTTCCGTACGCGGCTTACACGCGGCTTCATCCGCATTCTCGTTTGAGTTCAAACTATCCCAAACGGTTAGGAGGAAGAACTTACAACAATACGAACACTTTAAACTTGATAAAACATACTTTATTATTATATCACACAATGGTTTTCAATGCGAAAATATCGGACAAAAACACGAACAATTATGAACGTCAGCTTCAACAAATTTCAACAAAATATAATTATTAACTCCTAATCGTCGAACCGCAAGGCACAATGGTGTAAAGAAAGTTCTTGAACATTATGTGTTCGTCACTTTGTCGGCGCCCGCTGGTTTTGTTCGTTTTTTTGGGCCCGTCATCGGTTGTGTTGACCACTGGGGTGGTTACGCGGATAGGATCATTTTAATCCATAGCAAAGTTTTTTTAAATTAAAATGTTTCTTATTAATACAAAAGCATATTCTTCTTATGCGAATTAATTTGGTTACAAAAAAATATATAACATTATAATAATACAAAAATTTATATAAAAAAACACAGTTTAAATCAGCCAAAGTTAACCTCCAGCTCGAAAAATCAAAACTGGCACTAACTGAGATTTTTCTAAAAATTAAAGAATATGCTGAGGAAGTAGTATCTGCTACCTCAATAAACAGTTTTAAAAACAAATTGGACATCTGGACAAAGATTAAAAAAACTTGAAAAGTGAACTATGTATAAGTGCGGAGTGACTTTCAACACTGTGTGAAATAGACATCAGCTTACAAGCTGCTCGTCTATAAATAAATAAATAAATAAATAATTATATTATAATATGCGATATAGATAATTATAAAAGGAGAGCTATTTGCAAAATCACTTATATATAGGTACTTTAAATTGAAGAAAATAGGAGTATCAATTAAGACCAGAGAGAATGTTAAATATATCTTACGCCAAATATCAAGACTTAGATTCCGCATATAGCGGCAAATTGCGGTTAAAATGAAAAGATTTAAAAGGCGTTTTTTGTCTGCAAGCGAGGCGATCGGCCCACTGTGTGTCTTGAAAGGTGCCTATAAATATTGATGTCACCACATTATGCTGAACGACTGGAATTTGGTTATTTTAATAGACAGTAATTTAATCAGCTTTATATGGAACAACTAGTTCTCTACCCCCCCCCCCCCCCCCCCCTTTAGACCAGTGGGCCAAGTCAGCTAAAATGTCATACCGACACGATACTATTACAATTCCATTATCATTTAGCCGATGTGCGAAGTCTACTAATTCATAATGATAGAAAAGAATGTCAGTATAAAAACTATCAAAACTGACAACTAAAAGATCATTGTGGCACGACTGTAGTTTCAGTGGAATATCATCGGAAAGCTATTATGGCGCCATTATGACGCGATTGTGTTAGTAAACTACCAACACTGTAAAATGTGTCAATTTTGACACCACTGATAGTTCATTGGAACACAATTATAATAGCAGACTTGGGCCCCCAGTACTTATGTATTATATGTTCTAAATATAAAAACCTCTTTCTTTGGTAATACACCGAATTTAAATTTTAAATAATCTTTATCCGGTACAAGTTCTGAATACACTAGCCTTATGATAGGTCATTCTTTCAGGACCATTAATTTTATTTTGTATACGTTTATAATATTAATTATAGTTTCTTTTAACAAATACAGACGTGGGATGGAAAAAGTAAGTTTTTATTTCTCGCATTAATTAACACAAAAAATTCTTTCAATCAATAAAATTATACTTCAGAAAAATTACAAAAGCACAGAGTGCGTTAAAGAAATAACTTGAAGAAAACAAACAAATTAATTAACGAGAGAAATTATCACAAGAACGTGAAGTAAGGGCCGCTGCCCACATGCGCTTGCTGTTACGAAACATAAAGGTCAATATCGACGAGCATTCGACATTATGGGGTCTTGCTAAACGAATCACAATGGGTTGAAAAGGAGCGCAGAGTAACAGACATTTAAATTATAAAAATACTATTTTGTCCAGACTTTTTATGTGATGAACCACAGTGTTTACGGAATGATTTTAGTGTGAAAACTGTGACACTTCCATTTATTATTGTTAAATAATACCTACATTGTAAAAACAAAATAATTCCTTCCAGATATTGAAGAGAAACTTCCAAAGGAAAGTAGTTTTAAGAGGTATAGAGTATAGCGTTTATTATAGAACGTCCACCATGAGATTAAGGTCAAAACTAACCAAGAAACGTTAATTACGAATATATTTCTAATTAGATATTTTAGTAATAACTTACCTCGTTTACACTTCTAAATTATTTTGTTACTATTTCTATATAAACTTGGCATAGTCGAAAAAAAACGGTATCTATTTTAATTTATAATCTATGGATATGGCATAAGTCTACGTTCTACTCTGACTACAGTCGAGAGGTAGCGAAAAACGATAAGGTGCAAATGGGACCACCTAACCATCACTTAGCACTGAGATATATCGCATCGTCGGACAGACAACTTGTTAACTTCAAATATATAACAATGACGACTTCTCTCAACTATTAACAAGTCCTTGGAATGTGGTAAAGATGTTTGAGAAATAATATTTACAATTTTCTTCTAGGTGTACGATGGAGATTTTGTTGCTGTTGTTGTAGTTTTAAGATATTTTCCAAAGAATCTAATTAAATGGATGATTAAAAAAAAAACGTGCCAACGGGAACCTATTACTTAAGCCTCTTATAAAAACGTCCATAGACGCGATGTGGCAAACACATAATATAAGGACCACATAGCGAAATTCGGGTCGTGACTATCACGCTATTGACCACGAGTCGTGGCAATGAAGAAAAACCATTCACTGATTCATAATCAAATGTTCCTAATATAATGACATTTTTATTTACAACAAATATATACAACAAAATACAATCTATATATAAAAAAAATCCTCAAGCCGGCAGAGTTCCCAGAAGGCTGGCAGCGTTTCCTCTTTGGATGGCCAAGCTGACGCGTTGGCGGAAAAAGCTCCCGCCCGCTGGTCTCCGGAGTCCCCACAGTCCCATGGTCTCGACCGCAAAAGGCACAAAAATATAATTGGGTCCAATCGATGCGTATTTTTTGAATTTTGGATTTTCCGCACTGGCCGCAGCTGCCCCTGCAGCTTTACAAGTCGCCGGTAAGTGAGATGGCGCGAGTGTATCGATACATGTGGCATCCCACACCAGCGATTTGCCGACACTCCAAGGGATCAAAGACATACCATCCGGTCTCTTGCCATCGCCCCGCGCAATACCGACTGGTTCCAGTACGGAAGGCACGTTAGCGACAACAAGAGCCCTGCGGATAATGTCAGAGTGTCGTGATATTCGACCAGCACTTAGAGAATAATAATTCCTAATTATTTTAAATTAATTGTCGTTTATAATAATAATAAATAAGCCTTTATTGCTGAAGAAAATATTTCACAAGTAAGCAATCCCTTAATCTAGATACAAAGCCTTCTTTGATGATAAATCTTAATTTAACAATAAACTTAAATATAAACATGATTGAGTTAAATACTATCATCGACCGGCAACCGGTTTAAATCTTCAACTTGTCTATAGACATAAGCCTCCTCTAAAGATTTCCATTCTTCCCTATTTTTGGCCTTTCTGGCCCATAATACACCTGCCGTTCTTTTCAGATCATCTTCCCACCTCTTTATTTGTCTTCCTCTGTTTCTTTTCCCCACCCTGGGGTACCACTTTGTCACCAATCTAGTCCATTTATCTTTTTTGTCCCGTATCATATGTCCTGACCAACGCCATTTGAGTTTCAAACTCAAATTGTCGTTTACCATACAATAAAGATGTTAAGTTTAGGTTAAGTATTCAGGTATCGCAAAATATTGATAGAAAGATGGTCTTGAACATCATAAACTAACTGCACTATATGTGATCAATTTACACAATGTACCCATTAGCTACTATAATATTTATAAAGAGACAATGGCTCGATTAAAATAACTTCTGATACCAGTGTTATCTGAAACTATAATATGGTTGCTTATAATAACGTAGAAAATATTTTGTATTTCAAAAAGTGCCGTTATGGCCGAATGTATTGCGGGCCTGCGACAATAATTGTAATGTCAAATGCCGTAGCATCGGTCGTGAGTTCGAATCCTGAAATGAGCTTTAGCTTTCGGTGTAGGAAAACATCATGAGGAAACCAAACCCCTTTAAACCCCTACAGCTATGTATTCAAACATGTTTCGGATACAAAGTTACTGGAACAACACGTAGATGTTTACGAAACAATGTTTCATAAACATCAACAACAATGTTTTGTCACATCTCACCACCGCAACAGTTTCACATGTTTCAGAAACTTATTAATCTGTTTCAGAAACACGTAGAATTTGTTTAAGAAATAGTGTTTATAAACAATTGTTTCTTAATTTGGCTTTAAGGATGTGAAGAAATTTAGGGTTGGCTACACGCGATTATTGCAAGGTTCTATTAGATACAGTAACAACTTTGCATCAGTTAGTTGTATAAAAAAACATAACATTTAAAAAGTAAAGCAATGAACCGGTACACTGTCTTCTTTTAATTCCCATTCTGTAAAATGTGAATAAGAAAACGTGATGATGTGTTGATTTGATAGACGAAACCCATAATGGTGAACATCCACCTGGATCATTATATGGGGTCATAGCCCCCTTAATATCACCACCGAGGTCGTAGTACGATGATGGTAATGCACAATTTCACGGCCCACCCTAGACTTGAGGTGTACGTTATGAGAAAATAGCGATTTAGGCTGCGAATGTAATGGGCAAATTCCTTGAGTATTTTTAGCGTAACAAAATTTTTAACGTAAAAATATTTCAAAACTATCTTGCTTGAGCTAATGTGCGCCTAGTCTAGTATTGTATTTACAGATCCCTCAATACTCCATAAATCCCTAGTTAAATAATATCTTAACAATGCTCTATATGAATATATTTCGTCCAGTTTAATATTGAGCTTATGTAAGTAAGTTGGTATTAATGTATCTAATAATATTACACATTTTGCAACGAAATGTATACAATACAGTTGTACGTAGTATTTATATACTCTGAGATACAGGTAAAAAAATCTTATAAAAATAACAAACAACTTGAACAATGCATAAAGCTTATCTAACTAATATTATAAAGATTTGATTGTTTGTTTGTTTGCATTGAATAGGCTCCGAAGCTACTGAACCGATTTGAAAAATTCTTTCACTGTTCGGAAGCTACACTATCCCTGGGTGACAGGCTACATTATATTTTCAAAAAAATTTGGGATCATTACTAAAACTCCAATAATGTAACCCAAGGTGTAAAAAAAATACTTAAAATATTTATTACATCGCGTGCGCTGCGAAAACTATTGATGATAGAATAAAATAATGTACTACGACTTTGTAGAACACATCATTATTTATAAAAAATGTCGCGTTGTGGCGTCATAATGACACCATTATGTCGCTATTGTGTTAGTAGACTACCAAAACTGTAAAATGTAACTATTTTGACACCACTGATAGTTCATTGGAACACAATTGTAATAGCAGACTTGAGCCCCTGATGTTCATCAAATCGCCATCACTTGTCATATAAGACACACCCTGACGTATGCACCGTCACGAGCCACCCGCTACCTTCGCCATAAGTGTACATTTTAAATAGCCCTAACGAAACACTGCCATACAGCCCTGTTGTGTGGCGAATATTGTTGAGGATATATCATAAATATCATTGGTTGCGGCTATGAATATTTGTGTGTCATTATCCTGAGATGATCATGATTATTTAGTGCATATTTATTTATTTATTTTTTATTGTAATTGCAACTTACTACATAATGTAGTTACCCAAAGGTTCCCTGGAAGACTATCATAGTATTTATATACTCTGAGCTATCATGAAAAACTATTTTGGTTAAATAACGCGTTTCTAATAATTATGAAATCTAATCTAATCTAATAATATATATAAAATGCTTTTGTGGGTACGTAAATACGCAGTTTTCTCAATCACCACCAACCCCAATCAACTTCCCGTTGGGGTGGTAAATGCCCCTTGGTCTCCAGGTGGTAGTAAGGGACTTTGGTCGCGGTGGGTGGAAGGGGGTGGTTGTGGGTGGCGAAAATGTTAAAACATATATTGCTGTCCTTTTCTAACGCATGAGGACTTCTGAAAAGATCACAAAATTTTATTTCTGGAATGGAAAGTTCCAAAATGTGTAAAACGGTTATAATCGATCTGGAATATTCTAGAAAGTTCAACAAATATCTGGAATGATCTAGAAAATTCTAGAGTGAATGCAAACTATTATAATCGATATAGCATGTTTTGAGAAAGTTCTACAAATTTCTGGCTTCATCTAGAAAGTTCCAAAATGTACAAAACTGTTATTATCGTGTTAGAATGTTCGAGAACGTTCTAGAAATTTCCAGAATGATCTGGAAAGTTCCAAAATGAGTGCAATTGATTATGATCGATTTAGAATGTTCGAGAAATTTCTTGAATGATCTAGAAAGTTCCAAAATGAGTAAAACGGTTATATTTGATCTGGCTTCATCTAGAAAGTTCCAAAATGACCAAGACTGTTATTATCGAGTTAGAATGTTCAAGAACATTCTAGAAATTTTCCGAATGATCAGGAAAGTTACAAAATGAGTGCAATTGATTATGATCGATTTAGAATGTTCGAGAAATTTCTTGAATGATCTAGAAAGTTCCAAAATGAGTAAAACGGTTATAATCTGGCTTCATCTAGAGAGTTCCAAAATGTCCAAGACTGTTATTATCGAGTTAAAATGTTCAAGAACGTTCTAGAAATTTTCCGAATGATCTGGAAAGTTACAAAATTAGTGCAATTGATTATGATCGATTTAGAATGTTCGAGAAATTTTTTGAATGATCTAGAAAGTTCCAAAAAGAGTAAAACGGTTATAATTTATCTGGAGTGTTCTAGAAAGTTCAACAAATATCTGGAATGATCTAGAAAATTCTAGAATGAATGCAAACTATTATAATCGATATAGAATGTTTGAGAAAGTTCTACAAATTTCTGGCTTCATCTAGAAAGTTCCAAAATGTCCCAAAACTGTTATTATCGAGTTAGAATGTTCGAGAACGTTCTAGAAATTTTCCGAATTATCTGGGAAGTTCATAAATGAGTGCAATTTATTATGATCGAGAATTTTTGGATTGGTCTGGAAAGTTCCAAAATGTGTACGAGTGTTATTATTGATCTATAAAAACCAAATCGAAGTGATGTACATCTAAATATTCTAGAGTGATCTGGTACTGGAAATTTCGGTATATAAATCGAAATTCAGTGACTTTTCGTCAGTTCAATTGTGATTGCAGTCGAGTAAAAAAAAGAACAAACTATTTGAATGTTCTGGAAAGTCTCTCAATATCGAAAATAGAAATCTATAATATGTTAAAAAAAAATCCTTATATATTTTTTATACCATTAAACATGAATGATGTATTTTAACCCGAGCAACGCCGGGTTTTGCTGCTAGTATAATATAAATATAAAAAATTTGCACACCGGCTCCCCGGTAAAACATGTCTGTCTGTAACTCTGAATGTATGTACATCTGCATATTTTAACACATGTTTTGGCAAATAAATTTATTCTATTCTATTCTATTCTATGAGTTACTTCTGAGTATTTTTGATAAATTTCTTAGTGTGTTCCGAAGGGATATAAGGTATTTTCTATCCATTTGCCAAATATTAAAATCGTAACAAACAGTCCCATTCATGATATAGTAGTATATTGAATACAACATAAAATATTGGGTATAGGAACGAATTAAGAAAAAATAATGATTACCTTCTATTCCACTACGCTGTAACAACAAAATGCAGTCGAGTAATGAGACCCGCGTACATGTAGAGTCAGCAAAATAAGTAACTGTATTCCATTTTTCAAATCTATGGCCGTGACTGACGAACTGACGGACAGAGTTGTACCCAAGGGTTCCTATTTACCTTTTTTGGTTCGGAACCCTAATAAGCATTTTCTGGGGTATTTAATTTCACGTTATTATCAATTTTACAAGCTTTTATTTAACTTGCAATGTATGTATGTTGGTTTGGGTGGAATCTTGTATGTCGAATTTCACCCACTTCCAGTGGTCGGATTGACTTGATATTCGGTATACATTAGTGTATTGGATGACAATGCAAATACAGTCACTCAAAAAAAGCTTGTAATCAAAATGAAATTTTTAACAAATTACATATTAATAACGTAAGATATCAATTAATATATTGACGATTTTTTTTTATATATATATTTTATATATTTTTATAATAGGTAGTTATTTTAATACTGTAACCGTACTATCACGTTCGCTCAGTATCTTGTAGCAAACTAATCAAGCGTCGTTTAAACACTACTAGCATCAACTAATAGATTATTCCGACATGTTACAACCGCCCTACGATAATTATTACCTGTAATTACTGTCCTAATGATGCTCCGACTAGTTTTGATATGTAGCTTTTTATTATTGTTTTTTAGTCGACAGCGAAAGGTGTTGTGGCGTATTCACGTTAAGTTGCTTGATAAAAAAAAAACTTGATTTTATATATATTTGGGCTAAAGAATAAATATTATTAGATAGACATAAATATTAGACCACAATATCACCATGGTAAGTGATGATGTGGTCGAAGGTGGTAAGCACACAAAGCCTAGAAGGAACTGGCTCTCAAATGCAGCTATCGGAATACACTAATGTGCTTGGTGACAGATTTTCAACTTGAGAGTGGTAGCCAGCCAGGCGGGTACTACAAAGTACCCTACCACCGTGCTATGGTTTCCTCACGATGTTTTCCTTCACCGAAAGCTCAAGCTCATTGTAGGATTCGAACTTAGGACTTTTGTCGCGGTATCAGACGTCGAAAAATTTATTGTTTTGGATTCTAATTCTAAGATTCGATGTAATTCTTCAAAACATATTTTAAATGTATTTAGAGCTAATATTAATATATTGACTGAGAATCTCTTTTTTTTAAGTCGATTAATAAGATCAAAAATAAAATGTGTCCTAGTAATGACACCCTTAAAGGATATCAATTAAATTAATACGTTCCGATAAAACACCATTACAAATAACACTAACAAATATTTTAGATAAAAACTACGAGGATCCTTTAAAATAGCCCCAACCTTTTTATTATACCCATCCACATCTTTATCACAAGCATTACGACTCTCCAATGGAAATTATACCTTATCCATTTAAAATTAAGGTAGGTTTTTGTACTCATAGAAATTACTTGACCAATGTTTGCCCAATACATCAAACAATTTCACAACTGCATGTTTGAAAGTGTTTGTAAAAGGAGTAATGCCCGTTATTGCCCTATCGATAGTTATGTGACCCACACGCCCGTACGTTTTGTATGAAAATACAGGTCATCTTAATTTGGCTACACGTTTTGTATACTTTGTCATTTGAACGACTTTAATGTGTAAACAGATAAAAGGCTTTTTTTAAAGTAAATCATAAAGTGTTTTCAGGAGTTTTTATATCCCCAGTAACCGGTAATTGGAGGAATAAGAACACTTTCGCTTTCTGAGTGAAACGATTTATTTTGGAACCTTTGCTTTCTAGCAAATAACCTTGGACAAATTCATATCTTTTCATGTGAAATATTGAACGAAAACATTTTAAAAATAAATCTATGAATATTTTTATTTATTTAACTATTTTTTTTTTATTTAAACTAAACAGTTATAACAACTAAACATCAAATTCTCAATAGTAATCGTTCAAAATTAATCGAATACTAAACTCGATAATCGATTGTCAATATTTGTCAATGCAAATACTAAACAAAGCATGTCCGAACATCAATTTGCAATAACATAACAAACGACAAGCGCAGTCAAAACATTTAGTATTGTGAACATATGCATTATGACTATATGTTTGTTTGTATGTTACTCAATCACAACGTTATATCTAAATGATTGTAGATCGCGAGTCGAAAACTAGTTGATAAAATAATATGGATTCTATGCTCCAAAAATAGGCTCTAATTTTAAGCTGACGTTCCTTCCGATTATAAGCCCAATGCATGCACAAAAATACTAACCAGTTTTTTTAATTTTTTATCTGTTAATGCACACACAATATAAATATTATAAACTTAAATATATTTCCCCGTTAAACTCTTTTGAAGGTAGAAATTTAATTGAAAAAATCGGACATCGATTTGTAAGACCCACACATCTAATTTATCTCTGACTAGTTTGTGTTTTTAGAATAATATACTAGTACTGGTGTAACTGTCTGTTTGTTAATTCTCTATCATCAAATAATTGGCATCTCTACTAGGTAGAGAGAGAACATAAGAGAAATAAGTTTTTATTAAAAAAAAATTAATATAGTCTGGCATACGAAAGTAGAACCTAAAAAAGCGCGGCAAATTAATAAAAACTTGATGTGGTATCACTAAGCTATAGTAGGAATAAAATGTTATGATACTTTACAAAAAAAAATTAAATATAATATTAAGTTATATTTGATTTTCCTAAGTAATTATTTGCATGTAAATGTGTTAAAATTTTACATAAACTCGTTATATTCTATTTTTATATAGAATACTTTTAAATAAATAAATATCCTTGAATATTCTTCACAAACGGTTATATGATCCCAAACTAAGCGTACTTGTATATATTTAAATTCAAAAATTGTGGAAATTTTAATTTTTTTCTAGTTTTTATTTTTTTTACCTTCGTAGAAAAATATGGATAGATGTTTCAGTGATTACCGACCGTAGAAGTTCATTTAGCATATTGTAGAATATTAAGGTGATCGAAAGAATGAGAAGATGGACACTATAACACTGATTTAGCTATAAAGCCATTATGAATAAAGGGTAAGTATCAAAACTGGTTCAGTAAACTAGTTGACACTTTTTATGCCGGGTGACGAAAGTGACATTAATAGAATATTGCCATGTAAAGAGTTTCAATTACAGCCAGGCTTAACTTTCGTTTGCCAGACTCTACCAGCTTTTTTGGTGACTGTATTTTTTATTGACTGTACTTGCATTGTCTTCCAATGTACTAATGTATACGAAATATCAAGTCAATCCGACCATTGGAAGTGGGTGAAATTCGACTTGCAAGATTTGACCCGAACACACATACATTGCAAGTTTATACAAAGCTTGTAAAACTAGTTATATCCTACTATCCTATTGAATAATCCTACTTCCAATCCTACAGTGTGTGTGTGTGCGTGCTACCGATCAGTTCCATAACAGATAAAGGGATTTGGATGAAACCTACGTAGTTAGACCATATAGGATACTCTCTATTCCTGGGAAATTAAGTCCCTTGGGAACGCGGGTGGAAACTAGTATAATTATAAGAGATAGAGAGTATTTCATAGTGTGTTGTGGAGGTCTTCAGTAATCAAAATAGTAAATGCTAACGCAGATATCAATGAGAAAGCTGTCGTATTGGTTATCGAGTTACCAAAACCAGTGACTATGTGAGAAACTTAAGTGATGACGAGCATCTTAGGGTTCAGCTACAAAATATGGCCCGTTTGTTGATAAGCAAAATTTCTCAGTAACCGTTGAAGAAACATGGTGGAACCGTGGTAATAACTAATAGAGGTAGATCATAACGTTTATTCGCTCAAAGAGCAGCTCGACTGGGGAAGTACCTCCACCTTACAGAATACCTAATAATTTTTATGGCGATGATAGCTCAGTGGTAGTGACGTCGGATACCGAGACGAAGGTCCCGGGTTCGAATCCTATAATGAGCTTGAGCTTTCGATGAAGGAAAACATCGTGAGGAAACCATAGCACGGTGGTAGGGTACTTTGTAGTACCCGCCTGGCTGGCTACCCTCAAGTTGAAAATCTGTCGCCAAGCACCTTTCGGTGTGTTCCGATAGCTGCACTTGAGAGCCAGTTCCTTCTAGGCTTTGTGTGTGCACCACCTTAGGCCACATCATCACTTACCATGGTGAGATTGCGGTCAAACACAGGCCTATAAACAATAAAAAAAAAAAACCGCAGCCAAATAACAATGTTATGTTCCTGCGCGTGAGTAAGGTTTCCAGAGGTTACTGTAACCGCTTACCACCAGGCGGACCGTATGCTTGTTTGCCGACTTCTTAGAAGGAACGTCAACAATACCTTGCCCTACCAGGGAACCTATGACCTCCAGTTCCTAGCTAAGCTTTATGCCAGCCGTCGAATAGCCAAGATATTCGTTTGTAAAAATGCAAATGCGTTGAAATGATAGATTTCATTGAAAAAAATAGTCCTCTATTTTTTTTTTCATTAGCTATGTTAATGGTAGGGTAGGGTAGCACCACTCAAACGAAGTTGCACCGGGCAGCTAGTTTTATATAAATATGCGACCCTTTAAAACAACCTTTATAAGTCCTAGTATATTTGAATGTAACTGATCTACAAAAAACTTAATCCCTATTCAACATCTACACAAAAGCAAAGTAAACTTACTTTTTGTAACTTAATAATAAACTTTTTAAATAAGTAATAAAAACCCTTTGCCTCCTTCAATTCAGCTGAGAAGCTATACGTTTAAGACTAAGTTTCGCGTCTTGATTTCCTCTGTATTCCAGTAATCTTATGGTATTCTCAGTTCGTGAATTCTGATTTCGCTACTTAGGGTTAGGGTCGTATTATAGAACGAAGTCTTAAGAACAGACTGTGTTAATCGATAATAAACTATATCTCATAAAGCCAGGTTTCAAATTAGAACGCTTTATTACAATACAATGATTTTATTAAGACTTAAGGTTTCAAATTCAATTTTCTTATACTCGACTCAATATTTGACCTAAAATTTTTAGTTATTTATAACAGTCACACTTTTATAGTACATTCAGACACAAAAGTAGCTGATGACTTTAGTTCCTTGTCACATTACATCAAACTGTCAAATGAATGTCAATAGTTTATTATAACCATCTTATTTTGATGCTAACTGTAGGTACGTAGTTCTTGTCGTTATTACACGATACAGTTCCCCTCAGCATGACATCATACCTATTTTTTGGTGGTCATGTTATAACCCCATTAAATAAATGGGTTGAAAAACTGGTTGCATTCTGACGTCATAAGCCATACCTTAAGATTTTTGGAATGAAAATAACTCATTCAAAAATTTAGATTTTTTTTTAAGTTTTTCAGGAAAATTTTGAAAACTGGACTTAACCTTAAATTAACTTAATAAAACTTAATTTTCATTGCAATAATATCCTATCATCCTAATAATAATGCGGATGTGTGTATGTTGGTTTGTTCTTTTTTCACACAGCAACAGCTCGATGTGATTTTTCGCATAGAGTTTGGTTATAGATCGGAGGGTAGCAAAGGCTACTTTTTATCCTGGGAAGGCGGGTGAAACCGCGGGCGGAAGCTAGTTGCTGATTATTGTGATGATCACCAAGAATACTAATTATAGTATTATTATACTAGCTGCCCGGCGCGACTTCGTTCACGTGGTGCTACCCTACCCTACCCTACTCTATCTAAACCATCCAGGGAGTTAATTCTATTCTTTCGTCTTCTTCCTAAAATGATCCGCCATTTATTGAATTCATTTGTTACAAAAAATGTGATAAATAAAGAACCGCTTGACCGATTTTGTGCAAACTTCACATAAACCATCTACTAAATAGTCCGAACAAAGCCTAAACATTTGGTTTGAGCCCGTTCTTGAGTTATAAAAATACAACGAAAAGTGGCATTGACTTTTATATACAGGGTGTTGTTTTGGTCGGCGACAAGCGACCCAGGAGGGGTAGTACAAAATATATATTCCCCAAAAATGGACTTAATTCCATTAAATACTGTAAATATGTTGAGAAATACCTTATTCAATTTGAAATAAAATTACCGCAAAGTATGGTTACTAGGCACGTGCACTGACTAAAGCTAGGCACAAGCCGCCATCGCCCCACCCCTTTACTCCCTCGCACTCCCGTTGAGTATTATGTCTACACTTTAGCTTATTACATGATTTTCAAAAAAAAATTTTTTTATTTTTATTATTAAAAAAAAAAAAAAAGTATTTTTTTTTATATTTTTTTTAGCATCAGTTTCTATTGTATTATCGACCCTAAGTCGCTCGTCGCTGACCAAAACAACGACCTGTATTTAGAAGATAAGATGATTTTTAAGGATTGCAAAAAGTTCACTGAGTGAAAGAGACCGATATAAATCAGATCTCAATAATTACTCGAATATTTTTACATCACGTTGCATGGGAAAATCTTTCGTCTCTCTCATACAGGGGGCGTGGCTTCGTAAACATTTAATCACACGGTCATAATTATAGGTTTCGTTATAAGGGATGCTTGACTACCTGAGTGATTAACGTTAACTTTCAAGTTTGGGTTTAACCTTTGTATTCGAGTGTACCTATAATGATACAGTTTTGATTTGCGACTTCCCTGGTTATGGTAATTGAAGGTTGTTCATAATTTGAGTAAGTATGGTATTGTACGTTTTTGTTGAGAAGGATTTTGCTGTCACTTTTAATTAATAATGCAATTTAATTAATTATTGTGAGAAAGTATTTTTTAGTAATTCAAGTTAATGTTTTTTAAACAACTTTATCTAGGTACTACATTAAAAATATTTGTTTTGTTAAGGGGGCTAGTGTAAGACTAGTCAGAGACAAAGTTAAAGCCATTTATTCAATTTAGGCCCTAGTAGGGCACTTATGAAGGTCAACGCTACTGAAGTAACTACGAGCCGTTACTGACCCATAAAACTGCCATTTCACGATTGCGTCTTACATAAAATCTCGTTTAATGTTTCTTAGAAAAATGCATGGACAGAATGGCGATTCCACACGCAGAACTTTTGGCTTGATAAAACTCTTTTACATATTTTTTTTTATTTTATACTTATAAGTTCTTTTCATAATCTTGATTTCATTTATGTTGATTATATGGATTTGTAATGTTTATGCCTTATTATTTAGCAAAAATTTAAAAGAGATAAATAACTGTTAACAACTTTCTTGAGTTAATGATATTTTATATTGATTTATTTATATCTTATTACTGTATTATTTACTTCGTGTTTTCAATCATAAATCTTTAATAGGTATAGCGACCCGTTTAGCTAATATAATCTTAAAAAATATTTATTCAAATTCCAAATCAAAGAATGAAATTGTTTAGGCCAGAAATAATATAAAATATTTGGTTATACTGTTATAGCATTCCACGGTAACCCCAAATTAGGGTATTTTAGTTAGACCAATAACCGCGAGGTGATACATCCTTGTTGAGATTCAAATATTCCAAATACCTTTTAGGTCAATTTGACCCCAACCACAATAATTATAGGAATTTACCTGCTTCCGCTATATTTTTTCCTGTTGATTATTAAAGTTTAATTGACTGTTTACAAATCCCCTTACCAACGGAGAATTTTATCTATGGTCTATAATTCTTTTTTTTACAACTTGTTAAATATTTTACAACTTCAAAGTAGGTTTTCACTAAAAATAACGACGTATTTTTAAGACGGTTGAAAAGTGAGTCCAATCTAAAATAGTAGACTCCACAATCTTATCTTTTAACTTAATAAAAGATAAGTATTGAGTTCACACATTTAAGAACGTCATTTTATTAGTTGACTGTACATTTGACTTGACTTCATTAATGAAATCAATTGTACACGAGTATACCCGCCCAAAACAAAGCCAAATAAATTAACACGTAAGCACTCGATACTCAATTTAAACTGAGTATTAAGAAAGGAACAAAAGACACAAATATCAAATCCCCGCTTTCAATTAGGGTTGGCAGGCGAGAATAAATTATATTTAAAATATAAATAAAATAAATATCCTGGGACATTCCTCACACACGGTCATCTGATCCCAAACTAAGCAAAGCTTGTACTATGGAAACCAGATAACTGATATAATACATATACTACTTTTTGTTTGTAAATACATACTTAATATACATAATTACACCCAGACTCAGGACATACAGACATGTTCATGCACACAAATGCATGTCCTGTGTGGGAATCGAACCCACGACCTGCGGCGCGTAAGGCGAACCTTAACCAACTGCGCCAACTGGGTCGTCTGGGTGGGTGGGATTTATTTTATCTTGTAGAGTTATAGTATAATTTATTTATATCTTATATTTACAACAAACATACAAAATACAATTAATGAATAGATTTTTTTTTACAACTTACATTTTAAATTTAGTATTGTAGCAGTTAGCAAATCCGCGTTATTGACCGCGAACGCGAGAGAAGCGTATCCGTTTCAGCTTGGGCAAAAATGCATGCTTTCGTATGTCTGTCCAGATGTCTGGCTATTCTACATTTCTCAACTGATTCTTTTTTGAACCGATTCTGATTTTGTGAAAAGGTTCGATATTTTTTTTTTTGTAGATTTAGTTTTGGAAAAACTGCAAAAACTCGCGAGGTCTACAGCTCACAGAACAACTAGTAATATCAAAGTAATACTTTAAAATTATATACTTACCCAAAACATGTTTTCTAATCGTAATAATTTCCAGAAGAAACATTCGTTGTAGGTCTAGACCATTTATTAATAAAAAGTGTTCGTGCAAAAAAAAATAAACATATTTGCTCACATTCATAAAAACATTTTAACTGAATTAATAAAATCCATTCTTGACAACCCTAAAACCCGGCCGGTTAGCGAATTTAATTATTGTTTAAATATAACCCGCGTTTAGCTGCATTAACAAAGATTATCTCGACCGCCGACAGACTCGATTTGCGCCAGACGGCCGGGAAACTTGCCGTTTTGATAACTCAATTAATTATTGCATATTTTATCTTAAGCATGTTTTCATAAGGTTCGGTTAGTATAAGGCCATAACTTTTGATTGGCTCAGAAAATATAAATGTATGTAGTAATAGTAGGTACTTAATGTAGAGCATAGTTATTTCGCTCAAAAAGCAGCTGGGGAAGTACCTTCGCCTTACAGAATACCGCATCCAATAACTGAATGTCACCAGACCGTATCGTGATGACCGGTGCAAACGTTCATCGAGCTACGGTAATCGCTTAATACCACGCTGGCCATATGCTTGTTGTCGCCATAAAGTTCTGCTTTTGAGATTAATAAGCTAGATGACTGAAAAATTATATTTAGTTCGTGTTAAGTATTTCTTCTTTTCAAACAAAAAATACGAAGATATTATGTGTTGAAGTTCCGCGTGACGTCACGTTATGGTACACTTTTAACTGAAAGAGACGTCACGAGCCCCCACTCCCGAACTTTGACGCGTTTTATCTTTGTAATTTTTTAATGATTTGATAAAGCAAAAAATACATGTCTAATATTTTTTTTAATCTAACTGACGGACTAATTAGATTTTTTTTACCCAGGAATCATGCCTATTGGCCATTTGTGACAAATGTAATGTCCCAGGATATTTATGTTTTGAGTAGCTAGAAATTGCGTTTATATAGGATATTACTAGCTTTCCGCCGCGGGTTTCACCCGCGCCCCCTTTTTTACCCCCTTAAGAATAGAATTTCCAAAAATCCATGTATACCAACTTTTAAATTAATCGAGGCACGCATTAAAATTTTCCCTTAAAATATGTTCTCTGTCGTTTCGCTCTTGGCAGAGCGGTCGTGGCCACTTTGAGGCGTCCACAAGAGGCGGACACGGCTCTCCGCACGATCTCCCGCCATCTCTTTCTGTTGGCAGACTTTCTGGTGCAGTCAGATATGCTATTCCCTACTGCGCATTTCACTTGGTCAGTCCAGCGCATAGGTGACCTGCCCCGCGATCAGTTTCCGTCCACATTTCCCTATACGATCAGCCGCTCTATGGAGTCGTTATCCCGCCAAGAGACATGACCAAAGCACTGCAGTATGCGCGACTGTACTTCGGCCGACAAACGCCGTGTGATGCCGAGCTCTTGGAGTATGGACACGTTGGTGCGAAAGTCCGTCCACGATATCCCGAGCATCTTCCTCCAGCACCACATCTCCAGAGCATCTATCTTCCACTTTTCCTTAAAATACAATTACCCCTTTTTGCCCCGTTAGGGGTCGATTTTAGAGAAACCCAAAAAAACGTTTCATTATCTTCTGTCCAAAGTATTAATCTCCGCGTTCCTAGAGATCTAATATCTTACCGGGATAAAATGTATACTATAAGTTATTCTAGGTTTTGATCTATCCGTGTGCCAAATTTCATCACGACTGGATGTGTTTAGGACTCATTTATAGAAGTACATAGTAGGATTACAAACTCCGAGAGCTTTAACATCCAATATTGAATATTGGTCTAGAATGGTATTTGTGGTAAAATAAGCCAAATGTAATAGTTTTACAGCGCAGTCTGCTGACGCGCGATAACGCGTTGCTGTGCTGCTCAAGTGCGCTATTCTTACTTATAGGGTTACCACTCGATTCAATTAATATTATTTAGCTTTAGTTATTAAAACGCTTTGTTAGTTTAATAGGTATTCATTAGGTACACGTTTTGAAGAACATGACTGCTTTATCTTGCTACCGTTCAATGGAAAATTAAACTGATAAATTGTTAATACTTGTAACTTAAAAGTACCAAGAATTATTCACTTTATTTGGACATAATTATGACTTTATTGTACTACCTTTCAATGTAATATTAAACTGAATACATTATTGGGACTTGTAGGTAACTTTACGACATCATACCAAATACATAGATGTATTTTGGTTCCATTTTAAAATCATTTGCTGTCTTATAACATGGTTACGGTAACCCTGGCTCTTTATGTTATAAGACGTTAGAAAGTAACGGAAATATCATCTCATGCAATAAGGGGGTTGGAGTCTAAAGGGTAATTTTTGAACCTCTTCTCATTTACCTATCATTGAAAAGTAGAGCTTGAGAGATATTTTGTTTGACAACCCTAGTTAAACAAGAAGCGAGACATCCGAACATCAGCATTCGCCTTAATAACTATTGCATTGTGCATCGGAATTTATGTAGGTACTATTGTCGTGAACCGAACAACTCCCAGGCAAAAAGAAAACGTTATCATTATACAGGTCGTTGTTTTGGTCAGCGACGAGCGACTCAAGGTCGCTCATACAATAGATACTGGTGCTAAAAAAATATAAAAAATATATCTTTATTTTTTTTATTAATAAAAATAAAAAAATAAAAAAAATTGAAAATCA
Organism: Polyploca ridens; assembly: GCA_951394255.1. Taxonomy (NCBI): domain Eukaryota; kingdom Metazoa; phylum Arthropoda; class Insecta; order Lepidoptera; family Drepanidae; genus Polyploca; species Polyploca ridens. The sequence continues at coordinate 10,606,531 of OX596267.1, forward strand.
TGTAATAAGCTAAATTGTAGACATAATACTCAACGGAAGTGCGAGGGAGTAAAGGGGTGAGGCGATGGCGGCTTGTGCCTAGCTGTAGTCAGTGCACGTGCCTAGTAACCATACTTTGCGGTAATTTTATTTCAAATTGAAAAAGGTATTTCTCAACATATTTACAGTATTTAAGGGCGGTATGTAAGCTAAACGTCATAAACAGGGTTCGCTATTTTAGTGGTTTATGAATGAAAACATGAAAGAAATAGTATTATATGAACATAATCATAAAGCCAAGACACCAATTAACAAATCGGTGTTGGCCCTTTTTTTTTATTTTACTTTTATAAATAGCAAAAACCTTATGAATATTACAAAAATCATAAAATCGAGGTTTTCCTCTTTAGTGATACCATCAAAATAAGAATCCTTTTTGTAATAAATTTACATTAAATCGAATCACAAATATATGTACAACAGATCCGTGGGGCCACATTTTTATTTTTTTATACGAGAGTAACGTAATTTATTTATTAATAAGCATCAATTTTGCGACGCCATTTGTCCATACATTTTTCTATGAAATGTCAAGTGAAGCTTTATATACAAGACGCAATCGCGAAAATATTCAGTTCCCCCCAGTATCCCAAGGTGACACCACGTCGCTTTTTATTGACACCGGAAATTACGTCATCCATATATCTGTATACATGCGCTTGTCAAAAAGAACATAATAAGTGCATTTTTATTTTTTACATTATTAGAGTTATGAAATACACCATGGACATTTTGATAAATTTATTGTTCTTATGGTAATCGGTATCAATTTCATGATTGGTTGATACGTCCTTAGTCTTTTTGAAAATGTCCCGTATGCCAAAATATTTTCCTTGTCCTCCCTCTCAGCCATTGATTGCTTATTTTGTTACTTGCTTATAGATAGACTAGTCTTATTAATACAATATAAATAAGATTATATTTTTAATCGTGCGGGTTTTTAATGAATCGTCGTTGCTGAACAGAAGGTTAGGATACGGCCATCGATATAATATATGTATTTTATTAGATTTCACGATCCGAACAAAAAATCCGTCGAGCTTGATGACAGCGGGATTAAAAACATCTTAAGCGCCAATGAATTTCATAGCGCCTACGCGTTTCGTTCAACGTGTCGTTCATATAGAATTTACACCGCAGTCGTGGCATTTAAATGAAGAAATATTTTTTCTATTGTGATATTACGATATTATTACCTATTTATTCACTTGAAAAACAAATAAGTTAACTTGACTTTGATTTCTTGTATTATTAATGCCGCTCCGTACGCGCCCACACTGCATGAATGTCGAAGGCACACTAAAGTAAGGTGAACGGAACGCAGTTCAGTTAATTCGATCCGAGTGAATATTGGGAACGCTGTGTATATATAGTAGAATGCTAGTAGAATACAATTATATCGATGGATACGGCCATTTGTAAATAATTCACTGTTCTTATATTATATTCTTTAACTATAAAGCAATTATTGTTACTAGATATTTTCTTTGTAGGTTTTATTTTATTAAGCATAACTTAATAAGCCTCTTTGCAAATCTTTACAATATAAATTCTTATAATTTTTAATTCTCGTCGTCACACTCTACTACGCCTAAAAGTCATTGTGAGCATTATTCATTTTAATAAAAATTCGATATCTCGCCACCGGTGCATCATATATAACATTATTTCTAGAGCTAATATACCATGTTGTTCAATAAGTTTTGTCATTCGATACGAGAAACACGTTTTTATTATTTGAAATACATTTTATTATGATGATGATGATGATTAGCACTACTCCCAGCTATTACAACGACCGACCCATGTCCTATACAACCATTCAAACATCAACCACCATGTAACTTATTTATAATGACTGGTACCTGAATAGTTGTATCGGAATAGCCATGGAGAAACCAAGGAGTGCGTGTTATATAGGAGTGACACGCTCTGGGGTGGAAGAGGACGGCCAGCTAACCGCAACCAGCTGACCAAAATCGACCGACTGTTCAGCCTATAGATGAGGGATGAGCGTTGATGTATGTTGAGTGCTGGGGTTTTATTGTCTTCTTTCTTATTTTGATTTTTTGTTCCTGGGTTGGATTTTGTTATTTCTTTATTGTTCATTAGATTAACCTCCTCCATGCACGGGTATAGCTTCTGTGGTTGAGAGGCTCCTTGTCCATTTCAGCTTCGGTATGTGCTTACATATTTCTTGTTCTTCGTTATTATTCTAGAGTCAATTTGGTTGCCTCAGGCACAACATCAGCAAGGTTTTTATTATAGTGGTCAAAATATTCTATATCATGCGCCGATTGATTTTTAAAGTAAATATCTGTGTTCTGGGTTTGGATTTTGGTGTACTGTAGGGCCGTAACATGGCCATAATATATGGGACTGTATTCTATCAGATGTGTGATTGAAAACTTAAGTATCTTGGTTAATGGGATGAGAAACATCCAGGATGACATATCTTTTTGTGTTCTCGAAAGTATTTTTTTTGGTTTCCTATCCTGCTGTGTGCTGGGTGTATGAAGTTCCATGATTTTAATCTGATCATGGATGAGCATTTTGTCCTGGTTGAATTAGTGTTGAGCCTCATTGTTTATCAGTTAGTTTATCACAAGTGCTCGAGCTGTACACATCTCAGTGCAATAATTGTTAGACCCGGTTCTGATGCCTATAATTATTTAAGACTATACATGTGTTAAGTGCAGTGAAGTGATTATTTAATTGTAATATTACGACAATAAACACATTGGGCCCGTGAGCAGTTTGTTGCGTCGCTTCTTCTCCTTATACAGGGCATTTCCGAAGCGACAGTTTAACGTTTTTTTACCCTGCGGATAGCTGCTGTTTTGAAACCCTGCGGAATAATTGCATATGAAATACTAAAAAATCATCGAACGAGTCGTAGCGGGTTGCGGGGGTGCTCCCAGAACTCCCTATCAGTCGCCGCTATACCGAATTTAACAAATGTTCGTTAGCTAATTATGAAGTATCCAGTACTGAATTGGCCATTGCAGGATAAATGGCTACGGCCCACGTTAAATGGCCTGCGTTCATACTAATAATTATACAAAGTAAGGGATAGAACCGCTGCATGGCCAATAGTATAATAATATAAAAATAACATAATAATAAAACAAAATAACATAATATAGAATGGCTTCCAAATCTTTTAAAAGAGTAATGAAGTCGTGAAACGTCTCTGTACAACCATCTCTTTTAATCTGAAAGCTAGATCCGCACATAAACCATTAAAGTAGATAACCTGAGCCGAAGGTCCTTGATAACATTTGCTAAGGGCCTCGCACTGGCTTAATTAGGCACTGTACTACAAGATATTTATATTGCAAATATATTGAAAATTAGCCTATAGCATTTGAGGATAATGTAGCTTCCTATTACAACTCAAGTGGCTTCCTATCCGCCTTCGGCGGAATACACACAAATTGCCACTCTTATGCATTGTTTTATTTAATCCTAAAGCCCCTCGCTATCTCAAGGAACGCTTCGAGTACTACACCTCAACATCATCTTCTTCATAGTCCCATGGAACTTAACTTCCAAACTCCCAGTCACACTTCTCACTCTTATTCCCAATCTTTTACTATCCAAGCTGTACGTCTCTGAAACTCTCTCCCTCAGACTATAAGACGGGCCCCGACGTTAGACTCTTTTAAATCTCTTGTTATTTCACGCTATCACACGCTATAAACTTCCTCATTTCCTGCCTTTCTTTGTATTTTTCTAGAGCTGTTATTTTTACGTTATGAAAGTGTATTCTTATGTGTTAAACCTTCCATATTCTCATATATCCTGTTACCCAAAGGTTGTCTAAAAAAAATCGCTTAAGCGATAAGACCGCTTATTTTGTATCACTTCTTCTTTTTTGTATTGTTTCGTCTTTGTTGATGCATGTGTGCGTGCCTGTAACACAACTGCAAAGTAACAAATGAATGCTGGTTTTGGCGCGCGATCTAGCCTACATACTACCCTTACAAATAAAGCATATTTATCTTATCTTATTAGTGAAAGAATGTTCAGAATCGGATTAGTAATTTCAAAGCCTCGTACATGCAACTTACAAACTTTACCTTTTTATATGATACTAGTTGTACCCCGTGGATTCACCAGCGTTCTCTTGATAAAAGTAGCCTATACCCTTCTCTATACCATAGGTATCTGATTGCCAAATCTCAATGCGATGGGTTCAGTGGTTTAGGCGTGAAAGCGTAACAAACAAATGGGCCAGTGGGTGCAGTTGATTATGATTCCACCTATAGCGGTGCAGGTCGTGGGTTTGATTCCCACCCAGGATATGCATTTGTGTGCATGAACATGTCTGTATGTCCTGAGTCTGGGTGTAATTATGAATTTACAAACAAAAAGGTTTCCATAGTACAAGCTCAGCTTAGTTTGGGATAAGATGACCGTGTGTGAGGAATGTTCCAGGATGTTTATTTAATTTAATTATTATTTATGACTAAACTTATTACTATTTATTATTATTACTTATTAAACAAACAGAGTTACTATGGATTAGTACCTACTTCTTCAAAAAACGTTAACGTAAGTACCCCCAAAGTACTAATATAAGGCATAGCACTGAATTTCCTTTGCTTATAAGTAGTGAATCCATTCTGCATAATAATTATGTAAACTTTGGTTGCGCTTATTTAAATAAGCCACTAGAAAAGGTATTTAAATAGAAAATTAAATATAATGTTACTTAAATAATATTGGAATTTTATCGGCTGGTACCACGTTATGCGGTACGTACCTAACTTGACGCAACGTCAAGTTTGGATTTGATGCATGTGTGCGTGCCTGTAACACAACTGCAAAGTAACAAATGAATGCTGGTTTTGGCGCGCGATCTAGCCTACATACTACCCAAGTCCATTTTTGGGGAATATATATTTTGTACTACCGCTCCTGGGTCGCTTGTCGCCGACCAAAACAACAACCTGTATTCATTCCACTGACCCATCTTTTTAAGTATTATTTGCGAGGGCTTTTTATAGAGTTGCTAGCTTTCCGCCCCGGTTTTACCTGCAAACCCCTATTTTATCTCCATAGCGGCTGACTTTTGAATAACCCTTCTTTAGTGGAAGTCTACGCTATATGAGTAGGGTGGCTCTATCATAAAAATCTGGCTACCTGGACAAAAAGCGTGAATATCTCGGATTTTGGAGCGTCAACAGTGTTTTTGAAAAATTTCCGGATGTAAATCCCCACACGGACACTCACCTGTTGCCTTCTAAACTAAGACAAATTTAGGGAAATCCTATAAGGACCCGTACCAAATTTCAAGTAACTAACCCCAGCAGTTTGGTTGGACTGTGCGTTGATAGATCAATCAATCAGTCAGGACAAGCAAGTCTACATATAGCAGATGTCCAATTAATTACTGATAGTTACTGGGTCAATTACCCAACATTTGTGATGACTGCAATCTCATTATGGTTAGTGATGACCTGGCCGAAGATTGCAAATATACAAAGTCTAGAAGAGAGTAGATGTGAAGTGTTTACCACAAATATTATATCGCTTTGTCTGTGTTTACTAATTAACTTTATTTCGCAGTGTTTATTAGTTGGTAGCAACTTGAGATGCTTCAAAGTTTCATCATAAACCAAGGGAATTTTTTAGCAGAAATAAAAAATCCAGGACTTATTTATTAAAAGATTTTGTTTAAACGTAAGTAATAAGAAAGTATCTATTATAATAAAATACTCATGAATAGGTTGGAAAAACAGTTAATATCAACTTCGTACGGAATACTAGAAAACTATAATGCTCACCACGTTACCGTTCTCGCCCAGCGAGGAGATGCGACGAGACGCTCACTCACGACGTTCACTCAGTTTCGTCCCGTTCAAGCGGCCCGAGCTACCAACAATAATCCGACCGCCCCTAATTCGTCGTAACTCGTTATAAAAATGTTCCCCACCCCCCATTATAGCCCTAAGCTGTGGTTCGTGCCCCAAATGGGGCGCCCTTAAGCGTAGTTACCTAAATATAAACCCGGAGAGTTTGCTCGCTGATTTGTACGTGTGATTAAAAAATTAAAAAACTAAGTAATGCAGCAACTCATACAAACATAATTTTAATGTTCCTTACATACAAACGTACTTCTCATATTAGCCGCTCACTCGCGACGTTCACTCAGTTTCGTCCCGTTCAAGGGGCCCGAGCTACCAACAGTAATCCGACCGCCCCTAATTCGTCGTAACTCGTTATAAAAATATTCCCCACCCTCCATTATAGTCCTGAGCCGTGGTTCGTGCCCCGAATGGGGTGCCCTTAAGCGTAGTTACCTAAATATAAACCCGGAGAGTTTGCTCGCTGATTTGTACGTGTGATAAAAATTTAAAAAGACTAAGTATTGCAGCAACTCATACAAACGTAATTTTAATGTTCCTTACATACAAACGTACTTCTCATATTAGCTCAGTTTATTTCTTCTTGTAATACAGAATTAAAGAAAGGTAATATACTCAAAATAGACGAATCGCATGTTTTGTAATAACCACTAGAATAATATTAACTAGCGAAAGATTTATGTTTAAATAACATATTATGCAAAATAAAGCTATTTAATTTAAATTTATTCGTTTAATTCGTTTTGTATATTAGTATAATTTTGAATTAATTACATTAGAATATTAAAACTATTTGCAATATACAAAAAATACTGCTTATACTATACTTAAATAAAAAAACTATATTCATTTTTAGAAGAATAATTGATCCATAAAAAAAAATCTATAAAATATATTATCTGAAAAAAAAATACTAACTATTTAACAGTAATTCATTCGATTAGGTGTAACTTGTTAAATTCATTTTAATATGAAAATTAAAGAGTTATTATATTTCCATCTGTCTATACTCACTCATACCGACTTTAATACAAAAATAATCTTAATAGTTTGTCGAACATTATGTCTTCAAGTATTTGAGCTTTAACTCGTTGTTGCATCGCAGCAACTCACGCAGTCGTTGTGAACTGTCCTTAACAAAACCAGTTGTCAATCGTAAAGCTTGAATGTAAGTATATCGACGCCTTAACGGGCTAAATGCACATATTTGCCCAGTATAACGGTGGACATGTAGATATGTACACTTCAGTGCAATATTATAGAAATATTTTGGAAATAATTAAATTGAAAAATTTAATTATTACTAAGAATAGACTGCATAACTATGTATGTAGTTTTCGATAAATTATTTATATTGATGCAATAAATTCATTTGTTTTTAGATTTTGTTTCATGTTTATATTTATTATGTTTTTCGCAACTTGGCATGGTTATTTTAGTCTATATAACTCTAAACTCACTACGTAGCTTACTTTATAGCCTTTCTCAGGAGATCACCAAGTAACTTTAAAAATTGCATCAAAATTCAGGCGTCGTTCTCGTGTTATAAGCACACTAAAGGACAGACAGAGACATTAATAAACTCCAAGGATTGCACTGAAGTGTACGAGCATGCGAATGTTGAACAGTAGGCGGGTTTTCCTTTACTCGGTACAAATCATATGCTTAAAACCAGATATTGGTTTGAAACTCCCCGTGATAAAGACCACACCGGTCGATATGAGCCGTGTTGACATATTTATAATTTCGCCGCAATTTATTGGCCGGTTCTGTATTTTTAATGTGTGCAGTTTGGAATGTCAACTCGTTAATGCGTAAGCGATTTTGATCGAAGCGCGGATAGCAGTAAGCGAACTACTGTCAGTTTATTTTCAAAGTCAAGTAAACAGTTTTATAGATATCTTACCTTACGATTGTAAAACAAATTGACAAGAGGCTATTCGACTACTTTTTACCCGACTGACCCAGAAGGAGGGTTATGTTTTTTATGTCAATCGTTCATATTTTTTGGTGGAATCAAATGTCTATATAGGACCAATTGCAATTAGAGCACTACAAAAGTCAGAAATGAGAGTCAAAGTCAGACAACGTCGAAAACGCCCCATACAAATTGATACAATTTGACGTCACATGGCTGTTTGTACCGCTGTAAATGTATGGAGAAACCACGTTTGAGTAGGTACATTGTTGTCATACAATATTATTTTTTATTGAAGCATTCTGAAAGTAGCTTTCAATTTACGTTTGGAAGTTAAAAAAACCTAATTGCATAGCTATGAAGTCTCTTATCTTTAGAGAGTTCAGTTCTAGAGTTCCGAGTTCTGAGTTCTGCATTCCGTGTTGACTATTGTGCACACAGCAAGCAGTCTAGAGTTCTAGAGTTCTGCAATATTCGCTACTGATCGCACATCATACACTTTGTTTACTCTCAAAGGCCCCACATAGCTTACAGTCAACGCGGAATGCAGAACTCGGAACGCAGAACTCTAGAACTCTTCTCTGCGGGATCGGCGCCTTATTATGATAATTTGCTGTTTTCCAATCCGTATCGATAGTACTTTCTAAAATTCAACGTGAGTTAACATCATCCTAGGGCGATTATAACAATGTCCTCGCTCGGTATGGAAGTTGAAGCTGATTTTCTAAAACATTGACGGCGTCACGACTACTAACTATATGACAGAAGAAGAATAAAAGGCAAGCCCATTCAATTAATTTACAATTGGAGAGTTCGAACCCAAAAATGGGCAATCTTGTCTTGAAAATGACACCACCCAATGCGTTTACTAAAAACCTTTTTCGTGTTCGTAAAAGGAAAAATTAAAACAGGTAGGGGTAGCTTAAAAGGTGTTTTTTATCAAATTATTTGTATCTACTGCTCTACGCATACTCAAAGATAAAGCCATTTATTGAGCTGACACCCTAGAAGAGGTACAGTAGTACCAACTTATGGCGCGTCGTGAATCTTCGTTCGCACAGAAAATAAAGTATGGCCCCGAAGATCAACGAAAAAATGCTTAAAACTCACAATCAACCTTAGATCACTACTATAAGGTAATACAATGCAGCTGTTAGTTCCGTTTCACTTGCAAGTTACGCCCCTCCGCACGGCGCGGACTAACATGGCGGCAGCTGCCGATAATAGCGTTTCCCGCGCTTTGAAAATGTATATTCTGCGCAGGTATATCGGTAAGCCATATCAGTTGGGTACTACTGTAATAGCGTTAAAACACTATTGAATTTGGTGTTCCAATGAACTGTCAGTGGAGTGACAGATTTGACAGTCTTGATAGTCTATAAATTCAGTCTAGCTATTCAATTCGTCGAAAATCATGAGTTTAGTAAATAACCCACATTGGCTCAGTGGCAGTGGAATTGTAACGGGATCGTGTCAGAATGACATTTTTGATTAAAAATAGCAGACTCTGCCGCCTGTTCGGAAGTACCTCCGACTTTAGATATTTTTTATAAAAAACAAACTAATGCCCAGCGTGCTTTGAAAAGCCTTTCTTCCCGTTTTTTTTGTCTGAAACCTTTTTCTGTCTGCGCACCACTATTACCAAAGTTTCAACGCAATGGGGTATGTTTAGGAATGCATATCTTATGAACAGAGAAATATTTTATATACATAATGTAGATTTTGGCATTATTATTACTATAATATAAATATCGTGCAACTCGATCTCCACCCGCTCCTCTACGTTTTGCAATTATGCACAATTTTATGCATCAGTTAATAGTTGTACCTGTGAGCCAGTGGTCAATAACATTTTTCATAAAGTTAATTTTCTTAATTTCCCTACTAATTACAGTGTAGATATTTCTTGAAGATTATAACTGAGGTTGGTGAAAGTGATAAGAGAAGCGCGGTATTAATGAAATTTATACTATATATGATATTTTTTTTGCAATCAATGACACAGATATAAACATACTTAGACAATGGACAAAAAGATTACAATTAAATTTATTTTGACACATTTTTTTTTTTCATAGTTTAGTTTAACACATATTAACACCGCTTTTCATAAATTTTCTAAATAAACAAAACTTTCTTTTCTTAATATTTTCAAGAAAGGCTTGAAATACTCTCCACTCGAGTCCGATTTTTTATAGGGTCGTATATTTGTCACAGATAGTCTTTGCGTTAAGGGTTTTATTTATAATTTATTTAATTTCATTCGCTCTGTATTCTTCATCGGACTTCCCGTCCTCACGTTGTCTGAATACAATTAATTTTTTTACTCCTAAAGCTAGTAATTATATAATTGTTTACAATTAAAAGTTGAATAATCAATAAAGAAAATCATTTAAAAAAAATAACATTCAAAACTAAAAACAATTCGCTTGTCACTTAGACCACTCGCCTATATAGGTGGGAGCTAAATTAAGTATTAAAATTCACAACAGGCCTCCTTTAATACAGGATGCTCAGTAAATTGTGGGGACCGATGGTATCTTCTTAATAACTTCTTTGGTAGCCGATGTCTCAAAGAAAAACGATTAAAAAAATACTGATTGAAGTGAATTCTTGGGTGTTTCAGATACTCTGAAGATATGGAAAGAGATTTATTATGACACTTCATATTAATTGTGGACGTTACAGAAAAAAATAAGGGTTGGAGTTATGTATTAGGTTTCATAGAGACTTTTGTTGGAATAAAAAAAATAAACTATTTCATTATTTTAACGCTGATTGTTGTATGAAATAATTATAAGACTAGACAAATTTAAATGGTAATTATTTAGATAAAATTGATTAAGTATGCCGTAAGATTATTTTTTTAGCAAATAACATAATATACAATATTATTATATTATTATTATTATTAATACAATTTAGTTTTCCTTTTGTAAATAAAGATAAGGATCCTATTATGACGATCACCAATAAAGTCGTACAAATTGTTATAAAAAGGTTCAAAATACTCCATTAGTATGTGGTTAAGTTCTTTAAAAATACAATTCTAAAGAAATAAGTCCGAATATTTTAATACCAACCAAGATACACAATCAAAACACATAAATCGTGAAAAATTATCGACAAAAAAAGCAGAACTGATATCGCCCCAAACTGTTGACAAGCTCTGACATCACTTTAAAATTAATGACGGTCGTACATTATTTGGCTACCAGAGTCAGAGGTGGTCTACCTTTTACACGTTTTTTGTTAAAAAAATAAAGTAAAAAGTTGGTAATGTCCTCACGAAGCCTTTTAAATATTTTAGTGTGTGAAATATGTTAGTAATTAAAATGTTTGGAATTCTATTTCGGATTGGCTCTTTATCATTAATGTTTGAAACACAAATTAACTAAATTACTTTCATGCTAATCTTATTTAAGGAGAAAAATGTGAGGATACTTTCAAATCATGACTGGCCGCCTACCACCCTCAAATAAACACTAAGTCAAGCACGTAAACTTGTTCTAGCAGCTGCACTTGAGAGCCAGTTCCTTCTAGGCTCTGTGCGCTTACCACCTTCGGCCACATCATCACTTACCATAGTGAGATTGTGGTCAATAGACCTATTCCATAGTTTAAAAATCTCAGAGAACAGTTTTACTTCTATTTCTAGTATTTACAAGGAAACTTTTGTCCTATTCTCAATAAAAATGTATCAAAAATAAATATTCCATATCTATAAATGTCACCGTAATCTAATAATATAATAATAATGTATAATCAAAAGTAACAATCGCATCGTGCGGTTAAGTCATTCATAAATCAGTTTGTTGCAATAATACTCTGTAATATGATATTCCTTAGGTTATTGCAGGGCCGCCTTCAGGTATGATAGCCTTTGGGCGCAATCTACTCAATCCTCCTCCTCGCGTCGTGTGTCCTCATGTCTGAGGGTCGTGAATCCCCCGTGAACTAATTTTATATCGTATTACGTTACGCCAATTGTGTCTGTCCTTGGCGGCGTGAAAAGCGTCGTGAAAGTTCGTCTCCAGAGATTTGCGGATCTGGTCCGAGCATCTGAGTAGACTGCGCCCTCTTGGACGTTTGCCATAAACCTTCCCGGTCACCATCAGCTGCTTGAGGTTGTCTCCAGTCTACTCAATCCTGGATGCATATTTTTAGAAAATATTTTTATAAACTATGTTGAACAAAATACTTAAAAAAATATCTTTTTCATCAATTTAATATGTGCTAGTTTGATTTTGTATATTTTTTTTCAATTAGAGCTGATTCTATAATAAAGGTTACTCATTACGAACCCAAGCTAAGTTTCTAAGTAATGATATCTGGGAGTATTCACTCTGTTTATTTTAAAAACATAATTTATAATTATATTATCGCGCCATCTCACTTACCGGCGACTTGTAAAGCTGCGGCCAGTGCGGAAAATTCAAAATTCAAAAAATACGCATCGATTGGGCCCAATTATATTTTTGTGCCTTTTGCGGTCGAGACCATGGGACCGTGGGGGTCCGAAGCTCGCCGTTTTGCTCGCACCTTGTCATCAAAATTGATCGAGACCTCCGGAGACCAGCGGGCGGGGAGCTTTTTCCGCCAACGCGTCAGCTTGGCTATCCAAAGAGGAAACGCTGCCAGCCTTCTGGGAACCCTGCCGTTAATCGGAAGCAGCGGCAGGCTTGAGGAAATTTTCTATATATAGATTGTATTTTGTACATATTTGTTTTAAATAAAGATCTTATTTATAATTATATTATAAAAAAGGGCTCGTTCCTGAACTGACTATTTACTAATGATTTTTCTGGGCAACATTTCTAAATAAAAAGATTATAATAACTTGACGTCGCACTACGTTTCAATAAATTAAAATTATTATATTTTATATTATATTCCTATTCTGACTCAAATATCGTTTTGGAAGGAACGAAGGCTGGTACGAACAGCCAGCATATAAAAATCTAGCCCAACCTATGTAGAAGCCCGTATGCCCTCCCCTAAATGCAGTCCTTTAGTGGTTGGTATAAACCGACCACAACCACACGGACGGTTATGCTATGAAGTAACCACTAGCAACCTTTATTGACCATTATGTGTGGTGACATAGATGCACCTTTTCTTTTCTTTTCAATTTACCCCATCTTGCTAATTTAATAGAAATTATGCAATTGCTTAAGAAAATCTAGTTAATTAAACAGTTGACTAAATTATATACCGACACCATAAATAAAATGCGCATTGAATTGAAGGCCTCCTCCTTTTTTAAAATCGGCTAAATATAACTGTCATCATAGTACCAAAGTATTTGTTTATAGTAGGTAGCGGAAGAATTTCTTTACTACCGAGAAATACCGTGGGAATGGGAAATTATCGGACCCTCGTATAATTTCGTCCGTGCTAAATAAATATCCTACTTCTGAAAAGTGCTTGCAATAAAATAGTAGGTACCTATAATTTAACATTGTACCTACTACCTAAACTTACCCGCCAAACGAAGCGCCCTAACTCTACAAGCCCTAACTTCACAAACTCTACACCTTAGTCCAAATATGTGGCTCGCCAATTCGCTACCATCACATGGGCGTAAGGTGAATTTAGTCTCTGTACATTACTTTTTTGTTATACAATAGTTATTGTAGTAGCGAAACGGATAATCCACATATTTTGACTACGGTTGTAGTTTGTGAAGTTAGGGCTGTGGCTTGTAGAGCTAGAGCGTGTAGAGTTATGAAATGAAATAATTTATTCATTCAAATAGGCCTTCACAGGCACTTATGAATAGTCAAACTCTAATACTCTAATGCACTAATGCACGGTTCGGAAGGTTGCTTTTGCTAAGAGCCGGCCATAAACTCAGCAATTACTACGTTATAAGCTTGGCTCTACATGAGATCTGATAACTTTTTGGCAGTGCGAGCCATATGGTATGTAAATGTTGTCGGTGGGATTACAAATTATTCTACAAAGTTCCGTGAAAGTTTGAAAAGAAACCTGGCGTAATTTCTCTGTAATTTTTTTGGCAAAGTAGCCACTAAAAAAAATTATAAATATCAAAGTATCTGGATTTCAAAACCAGCCATACCTATATATTTCCAGCCAATCCGTAATAATAGCTAAAAATAAACCTTTTTAAATATTCTTTAAGATATTATAGTCGAAAATGGTAAAACAAGCCTCGATTTAGCTATAAAACAGTCAAAATCAATAATATCCATGTAAGTCAATGACCAAAAAGAGTTGACAATGGCCTATAGTGTAACGAAAAAGAAGCATTAGAGTCTTTAGAACCAAAATCGATCGGTAATCGATAAAAAGTTGTAAGTTTGTCTTTTTGTGTAAAACATTAACAGTTGAACGGTGCGAATAAAAAAGTCATTACAAAATCTAAAGCAATACGTTTTTTTGCTAACGTTACTAAGAAACTAATCGAGGGTAACCTAAAACCGCAATTCCCACGAAAACTTCAAAAACTGTGTAATAAAAACCGAAAATAAGGGGGTCATTATGACTACCATTTTCCGGTTCGATGGCGGTTGATGGTAGAAATTTAAATAAAAACCAATCGACTGAAAAGATTTCTACGATATAATGATAATATCCGTTAATTTTGGCTTCCGGGTTCTGTCTGGAAGACAGGGAGTGGTATAGTTTATGATAGACTTCTTCACTACATGTCGGTGATGTTTTATCTGAATTTGTTATTTTTTATACCACTAAGGTGGCAAACAAACATACGGCCCGCCTGATGGTAAGCAGTTATCGTAGCCTATGGACGCTTGCAACACCAGGGGTATCACTCGCGCGTTTCCGACCCTGAAGAAATCTCTTCACACCCTTTTTGAAGAACCCCATGCTGTACTCCATTGGGAAAACGGCGTGGAGCTCTTTCCACAGTCCGAGCGTCCGCTGAAGAAAACTCCTTTGAGCCCGCACAGTACGAAACAGTTCTGGTTTAATGTGTGAGGATGGACTCCCCGTCGATGGCGAGAGTTGCGATGTTGGAAGGTAGCCGTGGGCACTAAGTCGAACAATTCCTTAGAACACTCTCCGTTGTACAAATTCTGAGGGGTATTACAATAATCTCACTTGATGATGAAGTGGCCAAAGATCGCTTACAGGTTCATAAGGGCTATCAAATCCCGATGCCAGAATACGGAGATTACTTATTATTACTTACGTATTATGTATATTAAGTATGTATTTACAAACAAAAAGTAGTATATGTATTATATCAGTTATCTGGTTTCCATAGTACAAGCTCTGCTTAGTTTGGGATCAGATGACCGTGTGTGAGGAATGTCCCAGGATATTTATTTATTTATTTATAGTTAAATAGTGACTAACTAATTTTGTAAATCTGGTGGGATTGTAATTGGATTTCAACACACCACTACTAATAAGTTATTGAGAACTGAAACATAATTATTGGAACTCATCTGAAACCGATAACAGAAACAATCAACGCGTAAGTAGATTGTTTTCGCAAATTCAAACATTTAAGTTCATAATCAGTTGTCAAAGTTCGCCAGCCATTTTGAATTTAAAATCTTGCGTTTTACTTCGGTTTGAAAGTTAAACAGTCTCACAAACATCTCAACTTATAGCTTAAGTTAAATTCGCTAATACAAAGTTTCTTTGTGCCAATATTTTCATATCTTACTGACATTTCTTTAATACATTCTGGGTTTGTATGAACTTTCATTTGCTATTTATTATTCTTCATAAATGGTTCTACTTTTGCTACCTTTTACTTTGTATTTTAGATTTTATAGTTGCTATGGATTTTGACAAAAATAAAACCTACTTCAAATCTATGCACTGAAAAATATTAAACGTAGGTAGGTACATTACTATTAGGTACGTACTTATTGTAGATATTATATCGAATATCTCACTATTATTGTAAATATATTGTATAGCTTATGAGTTTCCCATGTTTCACAATAAATAGAAGTAAATAAAATGTTCCAAAAGAAATTATACCCGAAATTTCGTAAATATACCAAAATGAGACATAACTTATTTAATAAGCGAACACAATGTATTTTGATAACAATCTCCTCTCCGTGTCTTGTTCTCTAAACTAAAAGTTTGTAAATTCATTCTTACAATAAAGCCAAATAGAGATGGGAAATATAATAATATTGATTTATCGATCATTATTTTATCGTCATTTTTGATGAGGTAATGAAGTAATTTTTTTTTATGTTTGTTATAAACTATGTTCGGAAAGATATTTCCAAGCATCATTATCTTACTTATTATCTGTTTATAAAAATACTTCCAGTATAAATCTATGTGAAAGATAATATTCATTGCAACAAGGGTAACCCCACAATAATTTTGACATCGCATAGAGTAACGCAGCGGGTAACGTATGCAAATTCGCCCCGGGGTTATGAAATATACGACCAATAAATAAACAACAGGCCGAAAGGGGTGAAATTAAATATTCATGTAGTGTAGTGTTTGAATTGTGTCGATAATTTTTTTAACAAGTGCTGTAATTGTTACTTTTTGTCAAAAATAATACCACAAGATTTTAGTTAAGTTTTACTTTTATATAAATATCGGTATTAACTCAATAACCAACTGACTTAATCTTTAATTAAATTTATCTTTTCTTTTATTCTTATTAATTAAAATTATTAAGTTTTCAGTATTGATGGTAATTTAAAAAATACCGAAGAAAGGCTTAGGCTGATATGATGATGATGATGATGAATTATCTCTTCATATATTTTAGTGTGAATCATAGTTACACCTATTATTTAATTATCGATTAAATATATATTTGCACATCACTATGACCATCCAATATCGTAATAGGCAGGCTAAAGAGTGAGGCGACTTGTATAACATCACCAAATTAGCCAAGCGATGTGCAATAGCCCTTAGGCCGTCACAGGGTTGTCACAAACGATATTACCTTCATTTAATTTACATAAAACAACAAACCAACATTAACTCAAAGCTTTAGCGCATTCAAATTACCAAATTAAGTATGATATTTTATGCTGAAACTTTTTACCATCAACTTAGACTCTTATTAATTTTCTAATTAAATCTTTTAATAATGATATTTTATTATATTGGCAAGCAAGAAATACTATTATTGGAAAATTCACTACTAAATCGTAGTTTGATTCCTAATATACGGAAATATAATGAATGTATCTTAAAGATCAAATGGAGAGTAAATTTATGATAGAATAGTTTTCACCTCGCGAAATAACTCGATTTTCTAAATAAGAAGAACAATGTAAGAGATTGACTAGGTATATTGATTAGCGACAAATTAAGGCTAAGAAAATTCAATCATAACTATCCCTTGACTTGCGGTTAAAAAATAACAATAGATTTCTATTGTTTTCCTCGCCCGCGCGGATCGTCAAACAGTCAAAGAATTTAAACAAAGTGATTTCAAGGTGCCTTTTTATAGGAAAAAGGATATAAAGTAGAGTCTGTCAATGTGGTATGTGCTTCCTTCTAAATAAATAAAAAAAGTGCATAAATCGACAGCCCTGTAAGCGGCAACGACATGTAAATGTTTTGTGACGCCTTTATAAATGATTTTATCCGTCGTATTTTGTTTGAAATATTACGACGGAAAATTGAATTGGACGCAATCTGGGCAAGAGTTATACTGACACATGTGCTTTTAAAATCCCCAAGGTAATGCGGGTTATTATACAAATTATTAGGGGTGATGTTGGCTCAAACATTTGGTTAACGAAAATGTAAGGGTAACAGGTTATTGCTGGACATCGTCGCCTTTATGAAACAGAGTGGTAATCTCATTTAAAATTGGCTTCGTAGCTTCAATTTGATGAATGAAACGATGAAATTTGGCACGCAGATAGCCTATGGTATGGATCAGGAAAAATGCTTTTTTAACCCGGAAAAGTGTGTATGTTGGTTAGTGTTGGTTTGTCCTTTTCAAAAACGGCTTTTATCCCGGTAAAACCGCGGGATGGAAGCTTGTTTATCGTAAAGGTAAGTACATACATACCTAGGGGTCCTAAGTAGGTAGGGTAGGGGTCTTTTTCTATTTTCCAATATTGTTGTATAGAATTATTGTTATCATGAAACGTTAGTGCGACAACAGTTGACATAATTTAAATTTGTGTACTCAATAGTACCAGTTATGCTATTTTGCGTGGCAATGATGTCAGCCCGCACCCCACTTTTGTCAGTGACATTACTTGTTATCGACTCAGTTACAAAGTTGATTGTTATGTCTGGACACGTGTTTTGTGTCAAATTTCACTCAAAATCGTGCAGCTCACCCGAGCACGAGAGCACCCAAAACAAGGGGTTTGTGTTATTTGACATTTATGTTTATGAATATTTTGAAGTGAACTGTTTAAATTACTTGAGTAGCGTTTAAAGGTTTTGGTTCTTTAAGTTCATAAAAACTTCACGTTGCAATCCATAAATCTTTTTTTTTTATAACTAAAGTTACGATTGTTGATTGTTTCTGCAGTAGACTGCACGAAAATCAATGCCTATCAGAAATATGCCGTCTGCTTTTCATTGCAGAATATCAAAAACATTATGATATCACCTTTAATAGGAAAGATTTGTATTGTACACATATACCTAAGCATAACTTGAATTTGCTTTACTGGCAAACTACTGAACCTCTACTGTCGTAAATATGTTATTTCTTTTGTAATAGTCGTTCCATAAATTTTGTTCCTGTTTTATTAATAACATTGTATCTTTAGCTTCAAAGATTTATGACGAGGCCAAGTATGACACGCTTTTCCAGAAAAGGCCATTTCAAATTTAAATCATTTATTGAAATATACCTTCGCAGGCACTTACGAAAAGTCTCACTCTGATACTCTAATACCGGTTCGTAAGGTTGCATTTGCTGAGAAGAGGCGGCAATAAACTCAGCAATTATTATTTTCAAAACAAGTTTAGATTCATTACATTATAGTTATTTACCTACATTCTAATCGCTTTTCAATCTGGTCCTGACATATTGGGGCAGTATCACAGCACCCGAAGAAGATTTCCACCCTTTGCTATTCGCTACCACTTTTTCGCCACAAATAAATAATCAAAATTATCGCCAACCCTACAGAGACAAATAAATAATGAAGCATTAGGCCCACCGAACACGAATGCGTGTTATGCATGTCACACCGGGACAGTTTGCACTAGTTTATTATTAGGGGGCTTCACCTCTGTGCAGCGGTGATACGGCGACGTTGAATTAATGTGCACGCGGCTTTACTATTTGCGTTTAACCTATGTTTTAAGCGGAGTGTGTATTAGCTTTATTTTCGATGGTTATTTAAGTAACTAGCTGTCCCCCGCGGTTTCACTCGCGGTATAGTATGAGTTTCCGGGATAAAAAGTATGCTATGTGTTAATACAAAATATATTCTATCTATATGCCAAATTGCATCTAAATCCGTTCAGTAGTTTTTGCGTGAAAGAGAGACAACCATAGAGTTAGAAGTATCAACCATCTTCACAAATCTATACTAATATGAAAGCGGAAAAGTTTTTTGTTTGTTAAAACGGGCTAATCTCTCGAACTACCAGTCGGATTCGAAAAATATATTATAGGCTACTTTTTATCCCCGTAACGCAGGTGAAACCGCGGGAAAAGCTAGTTACAAATAATTAATAACATCCTCATTTTCATACAAACTTTGACATTTATAATATTAGGATATAATGAACACCGTAACACAGAGTAGTCTAAAAATAATGTAAGAAGTGGATTAATGAAGTAGTTTGGACATAATATTTTGTTTACTATTAAAATCAATTCAAATATGGGAATGTACTAAACCTATAAAATAACGGCGCAGAAAATCTAATCTAAATGTGTAATTAGTACTGCTTTGAAGTTCATGAAAGAGTAGCGCGTGTAAATCTTGAATTCTATCAAAATACAAAACCACGTACAATGGGAACCGTTTTACTCATTTTTTTTAAATCATATTCCAATTAAAAATTTACTACGTTTGAATGCATGAAATACCTAATTTGATATTTGTAAAATAATAAAAAAAAATAGGTTGACTAATTTTAATTGATACAAACTAGTTCAAACGTATGCACTTGTGAACTGCCGGATGTGATGTATCAAATTCCGTTGCTAATTACTCACGGTACCATTGTATTCTATTATACGGAAAACATAGTCAAACGAAAGCCCCTTAGGTATATGTAGGTATATTATATAATAGTACATTATGATACATGTGTGCAAAGTTGGTAATTACGAGACGATGTCATACGACGTTTTTCAACACACTTGCGAGGAAAAAACTTTTTTGAAGATTTTTGATAATCGTCAACCACACAATGAGAACGTAATCAAATATGGCGCGCAGGTGTTTTTTCTGCGGCTGTCAAACTGATTTATCCTTTTAAATTAAGAATGCTTCGTCTACACACATATCACTTGCAGTTACGTACAAACTTTACATAATCGGGAGTATACTTGTCATAAAACTGTGCGGTAATGTAAAGTAAAAAGCACTAGTGCGTAATAAGCTGGATTATGATACTGAAAACGGTGCAATAAATGTCACTTTACACCGCGGGTTGCTCCGAATAGGCTACCGACCTGAAAAATTCTAATTAGTCCGTAAATTACATTATCAAAAAATATGCATTATGATACTGAAAACGGTGCAATAAATGTTACTTTACACAGTGGGCTGCTCCGAAAAGGCTAGCGGCCTGAAAATATCTAATTAGTCCGTAAATTACATTATCAAAAAATATGCATTATGATACTGAAAACGGTGCAATAAATGTCACTTTACACCGCGGGTTGCTCCGAATAGGCTACCGACCTGAAAAATTCTAATTAGTCCGTAAATTACATTATCAAAAAATATGCATTATGATACTGAAAACGGTGCAATAAATGTTACTTTACACAGTGGGCTGCTCCGAAAAGGCTAGCGGCCTGAAAATATCTAATTAGTCCGTAAATTACATTATCAAAAAATATGCATTATGATACTGAAAACGGTGCAATAAATGTTACTTTACACAGTGGGCTGCTCCGAAAAGGCTAGCGGCCTGAAAATATCTAATTAGTCCGTAAATTACATTATCAAAAAATATGCATTATGATACTGAAAACGGTGCAATAAATGTTACTTTACACAGTGGGCTGCTCCGAAAAGGCTAGCGGCCTGAAAATATCTAATTAGTCCGTAAATTACATTATCAAAAAATATGCATTATGATACTGAAAACGGTGCAATAAATGTTACTTTACACAGTGGGCTGCTCCGAAAAGGCTAGCGGCCTGAAAATATCTAATTAGTCCGTAAATTACATTATCAAAAAATATGCATTATGATACTGAAAACGGTGCAATAAATGTTACTTTACACAGTGGGCTGCTCCGAAAAGGCTAGCGGCCTGAAAATATCTAATTAGTCCGTAAATTACATTATCAAAAAATATGCATTATGATACTGAAAACGGTGCAATAAATGTTACTTTACACAGTGGGCTGCTCCGAAAAGGCTAGCGGCCTGAAAATATCTAATTAGTCCGTAAATTACATTATCAAAAAATATGCATTATGATACTGAAAACGGTGCAATAAATGTTACTTTACACAGTGGGCTGCTCCGAAAAGGCTAGCGGCCTGAAAATATCTAATTAGTCCGTAAATTACATTATCAAAAAATATGCATTATGATACTGAAAACGGTGCAATAAATGTTACTTTACACAGTGGGCTGCTCCGAAAAGGCTAGCGGCCTGAAAATATCTAATTAGTCCGTAAATTACAATAACAATATTAACAGGTCCATATTACAGATTTATCATAGGTACATATTTGTAACATAAAAGGGGTATTGATGTCTATAGAACAGATGCTATGTGCATCTAGTTTAGGCGTCAATGATCAAAATGTGCTTGTATTTTAATGTACTAATGTACATTATCAAAAAATATTAGACACGTATTTTTCTTTTGTCAATCAAACAAAAAATTACGAAGGTGTGTTGAATTTCCGTGAAAGGTCACGCGATGGTACACTTTTCACAAACAAGTGACGTCACGAGTACCCACTCCCGAACATGACGCGCTATATTTACAACATTGTAAATTTTTATGGATTTGATAAAGCAAAAAGACGTGTCCAATATTTTTTGATAATCTAACTGACGCACTAATTAGAATTATTCAGGTCGTATTCCCGTTATGAACAAGGGAATCAGTTATCTACCCTACCTCTCGGTAACTTTCGATTAATAACTATAATTTCCAACAACTATGGTTATCATTGATTATGTACTTGTACTGTAAGGAACTAAATAAAACTTAATTATTATTAATATTAAACTGAATGCTAATTCGTGCCCAAAGCGATAATCAAATAGTTAAGTCAGTTAAACTAATTCACAGTCACATTTTAACTATGTTATGCCTTCAACAGGGGCTTGCACTGACGTATTAAGTAAGGTCTTAGGCCTAACTGACAATTTGTTATCTATGTTATTAGACAAGTAATTGTTTTTGGTGCTGCATGCCTCTGTCCACAGCTTTATTGAAATACCTTACTATTATTAATAATATTGGTTCTTGTTTGAGTGCACCTGACTGTCTTGACCAGCGACGTTGCCTACCCAGGCACCCATTTTGAACGTTTCTTAGCTATAATATTTTTAAGGATGTAAGGAATTTGTAATTTATCTTTAAACTTGTACAATCTTCTAAACAGGCTTTCTAAAATACAGACTAGGACTGGATAGAGAGAGACACTGAAAGCAGGGTTGGATTCAGACCCCCAGAAAATTATTGTCTATGGAAAATAAAATTATACTACTTGTCGAAAATAATACTACGTTTCGCCAGTACGTTTCGCGTTTTTCGTCCAGTTTGTTATGAATTTAAATAAAAATGCATTTGGATGGAAATTTTAGTTTTATTGTTATTGTACAAATCAACCAAATAAAGGCAAGTACCTAGAGTTTTATTTCAGCCAATTCATCAATCGGAACTTCATCTTTGGCATTGACACGACATAGCATGTCGTCAGATGGAATAAATTCAATACACATTAGGTGCATTTACTTTCTTTCACAGCATCGCATGAAAGTGTCAGGAGTCAATAGAGCGATTTACTACAACTACAACAACGATTACAACTTTATTTCGTAATTTAAGTAATATTTTTTAATTTATTTCAACCAATAACAGTAGCAATCGACCTAAAGGTAAAATTATGGTATTTTCGCGTAGTATAATGGCATTACGATACTACATACTACACATCACAAAATTATGGTACAAATAGTATAATTATACTACGAAATCCAACCCTGACTGAAAGTAATGTTTTGATTTTTATGTAACAATTAGGTACCACGTACCTAACATGGTTTTCGGCGCTATTGAATTAGTAGACTAAAAACTGACAAATCTCAATTTTTACACCACTGATAGTTCACTGGAATACAAACAATAGACTAAAAACTGACAAATCTCAATTTTTACACCACTGATAGTTCACAGGAATACAAATAAAATAGCAGACTTAGCCCCCAGTTCTATCCATTTGTAGTGTTAGAAAAGTGACTTAGGTGAACTATTCACGCAACAATTTATCAATTGCATGCGACCCAAATGGTGGTCGGTACCTGGACGGGTGACCGCCTAATGTTATTTCAAATCGAGCGTTTCCGTGCTTCGGAAGGCACGTAAAGCTGTTGGTCCCGGTTATCCCTTAAATGTGATTGTCGTTAAGCTAGTAGGATGCCTCCTAGGCGGCTTGAAAAATTCCAACAGTAGGTTGACCACTAGCCTACCTCCACCGATCCGCAGTGGGCACGCGTGGTGGAGTATCTGCCCATTCCCTTTCACCCTCATTTCTGAAAGGAGGCCTGTGCTCAGCAGTGGGACATTGTAAGATAATGATGATGATGCGCACAAAGACGTTTTTCTTATTCTTTTTAGTTCGTTTTAAAAACTTGATAGTTACATGTGTTCATTAGAAATCCTGCTATTTCAACCACGAGAATAATGTTGCCAATAACACGACGAAAAATATTACTATTCCCAGTAAAATGATTCGCGGTTTGTTTGATGTTAATGTGGCGGCAATTCAGACATGTGCGTATATGTCCTGAAGTTTAGTTAAATGTGGCTTTTAAACTATTATTAGACGATACACTCATGAGGATATAGTCCTAGAAACCACTGTCGGGTAAGTATAAGTACCTCTAGGTTTTTCATTCCTTAAAAAAATTTCTGTACCTGCAGTCAAATCCCATTAGACTATCATTAAAACTCAATTTGATAGTTTTATTTCAATTTTTTGGTTATAAAAATAACAAAGAAAACCATTGTTATCATAGGACGCGCGTCCCTCGCGAGAACCAACAGTAATAAGATAAGGCGAAACTCACGAGGGTCGACCATCGATGAAATGTTGCTTGGCTATTGGTTTTCTACAGGATATATTTTTTTTTTTTTTTACTGTTTATGGTCCTGTGTTTGACCGCAATCTCACCATGGTAAGTGATGATGTGGCCGAAGGTGGTAAGCACACAAAGCCTAGAAGGAACTGGCTCTCAAGTGCAGCTATCGGAACACACCGAAAGGTGCTTGGCGACAGATTTTCAACATGAGGGTGATAGCCAGCCAGGCGGGTACTACAAAGTACCCTACCACCGTGCTATGGTTTCCTCACGATGTTTTCCTTCATCGAAAGCTCAAGCTCATTGTAGGATTCGAACCCGGGACCTTGGTCTCGGTATCCGACGTCACTACCACTGAGCTATCATGGCCTTAAAGGAGTATTTTGGAGAGTGTCGCAGCAATTGTTCAACCTTACTCCACCATCCTCATTTTTACACCGAACCACAAGACGCCGGGAAAATATTCACCCATACGTGCTTCTGACGTCTGTGTTTCCTGACTCTTACAATCTAAGGACTTTCGAGGCCAGAGTGAAAAGGTGTTCATCTGGGTAAGCGTGCTCCATCATAGGCTTCGTTATAGTCCTTTATGGGCAGGTCAGTGGCCAAACGCCAGCCCATTTTTTAAATGGTTCTTTTGTGGTTGCAAAAGTGTGTTCTAATTCTTATATCCAAAATCAGCGCTTAGGCTTCTCCACATATCCTGTCCTACTCTTTACAGTGCGTTAGTCGTTCGGTTTACATAACTCATCCAATTGAAAATTCTATAACACTTTGGTTATAGAATTTTCAATTGAATGAGTTATAAGAATACAAGAGAGGCAGCCCATAACGTTGTTTCGCTCAAAGAGCAGCTCGACTGGGGAAGTAACTCCTTACAGAAACCGCAGACAAATAACTTTATGTTCTGTTCCTGTGCGTGAGTAAGACCAGAGCTAATCGGGGTGGGGGAAAGGGGGAACGCGTGAATGATGCCCCGTGTGTTGCAAGCGTCCATAGAGCTAAGGTAACCGCTTACCACCAGGCGGGCCTTGTGCTTATTTGCCGACCGAAAACCACATCGAAACTTTGATGTCCGTGTGCTCATAATTTGAGAATCTCAAATTTTGAGTCGGAACCCTCGATGCGCGAGTCAGACTCAGACTCTTGGCCGATTTTTACTTTATTTCTTGTTATGGTAAAATGCATTTTATTATTAATGTTGGTATTAAACTTTGTCTTATAAGCTTAATCATGGCGACGTTTTCATTAACATGTATTTATGGTTAAGACGCGTAGGTTTGCGCTCTCTTTATAGGTTTGATTATGCATATTTAATCTACGTTTAACTGTAGATTATTGAATTAAGAAATCAAAATAGTTTGTGTAGGATGTATAGAAATGATTATAAGCTACTTTAAAATAATTTAAAAGGTGTTAAGTTTATCTAATAAGATAAAGGAATATGTTTTGTGCCTCTACTTATTTTATTAACGCTTAATATTTAATAAAAAAACCTTTTCCTGTCTAGAAGGTACCTATTGTAAAATGTCACCTTTTTCTGCGAGCCCAATAAAAATTACTCTATGATCAAAATACATATCTTTTACAATTTTATACATTGACAGAAATGAGTATAATTTTAATCAGTAAGTACATTATGATACATGTGTGCAAAGTTGGTTATTAACTCTCCAACAGGCGAACGCGATAAGTGAGCCGAGAATGTAATAATCAATGCACACGCGTGTCATACGACATTTTTCAACACACTTGCGAGGAAAAAAACAGACTTGTATTTTGCAATAAATGTCACTTTATGATCGAGTATGTTGAAAATACAATTTATTTTTAATAATGTCATTTTGAAACTATGTTACTATAACTTGAGTATATGTTTTATTAAAAATACTTCTCCATCAAAGTTAAAAGCCATTCTACAAAAGGAGATATTTCAAATGTAGGCTCACTTTAAGACTTTGTATTTTTATCATCTTTCCCAGTATTGTATGGGCCCTACTTTCCATATTTTCTAGCGATTGCATAGAAAACTTAACCGTGTTTACAATTTTCCGAGATCCGCCACATGTAGATACAGGATAACTGTAAACTGAACGATACAGTTTCACATAATTTTGGACGCACGGTTTAGTGTTTTACCAAAAGCTATAGATAAAGTGCCTGCTAACCTTTTTAGGCTAGATCTTTCAGTAGCTAGATAAACCTTGGTTAAGCTATTCCTCTGATAAGTCTACAATAAAAAAACGAAATAAAAAGAAATAAAAAAATTATTCTTAAATTTCGAAATATTTCAGTTTGAATGGAAGCTTTACATGCATGTTTACAAAATAAGTTAACAAAAGGCAGTGAAAGTTATTTGTGCAAGTAGGTACTCTATGCACTGAGTGAGGGTATAAATAATTTTACTGCCAAGAGTGGCCGCGTCCTGCTGCGGAAATCACCTCATGAACTACGTATCAAACATCAAAGGTTCCAAATGTTGGTGACAAACATTGGAGATCTGGATCTTGTAACAGCAGTAGATTTTATGCAAGATAGGCATTTGAAAGTGCCAAAGGATTATGGTTTGACATTAATGAAAATACGATATTTTTTTGATCCGATAAATTAAGGTTTTTTTATTTATTTTTGAATTGACAAGAAGGTGAGGGCCCAAGTTTGGCCTTATTACCCTTACGTGGACAAATCGGCGAGCAAGCTCTCATCTGGGCGCAAGCTCTCAACCGGGAGCAAGCTCTCAACCGGGAGCAAGCTCTTAAACGGGAGCAAGCTCTCAACCGGGTAGATTAAGGTATTTTAAATATTATTATTGCGTATAAATAATGTACAACAGTTGAAACGAGACCAAAAACTATTATTTTTATTTAAGAATAATTAAAATATTTCTTGCATTTGTGTAAATGTCAGAAATATTATCGAGTTATGGGACTTACGAAATTAAAGAGATCAAGCCAAGGATAGTCTGGATTTCCGGACAATCATGACATCACCATTAAGTAAGCTAGAACTGAGAATCGACTATTTCACTATGTTTTGTTCTTCATTATCAAAACATTATCAATTGAATTCGATAACAATTGCATGAGCGACTGATAGAGCGACGGCGTCGGGTGGCGCCTAAAACGCAACGCAATATGCATCTAACAGTACCGCTTTAAACATAAATCAACATTAGTTTTAAATAGTTATAATGCATAAATCCTGTTTTGTTTTCCAACCACGTGTCAAACATTGTGCGGTGCAAAGCGAAATGTAAACAAAGTTATTATTTATGTTAGTGAACACTATTATTAGAACGCCCAAAAAAAGTCTGCATTCTTTTTAGGTAACAACGACTGTAATTTAATTTACTTAGATCCTACTTGTGATCCATTTATCGATTTTGGAAGTGTTAATCATTCCAATCGGATTATTTACATAATTCAGCTAAATCTGTTCGTTTAATTCGTTTAGGTAGGAATTTAAGTTAATATGATATCGCCACAAGAATGTTTGGTCAGATACGAAACATGCAATTATGCATAATTGCATGTTCATAATTTGAATAACTCGTTGTCGCCCTACTTTTATATATTCTGTCGGAGTTGATAGAGTGTCCTTAGTTTCTATTGATTAATGTTAATGAATACAATGTTTTGAGTTACATTTTGACATGTATGGTGAAAGTTCACTTACCACCAGTTTCCCATAACAGCCTGGATGAGAAGAAGCAGGGAGCACAAAAGTTTCCAAAGGAGCTTCATCGTGCTTTATTAAACTTCAACAAACGTCACTTCATACAAAAGTTAGACCCCCGAACACACTTCACAAAACACCCAAAAGACATTCAAATAAATAACTGAACTTTTCAGAACTCAAATTATAACCGAATAGAAACAGCACCAAACAAACAATCACAAATCCATAAAACAACAACGCGACCACAAAAACGTTACAAAAGTGCAAACCGAAAAAAATTACGAAAACAAAAATAGAAAAACTTTTAAAAAACAAACTTTCGTGAAAGTTTATCAAAAGTGTAATCACCGCTTTATAAAACAAAACTGAAGGCATGCAGTCGATATTCAATGGAGGAATTATTAAAAAGGATAGTTTTTTTATTATTAAAAAATTCGATAAAGAATTTGTTATAGTCGGCTATGTTTAGCCGGGCTCCGCGCCTGCGATCCGCGCGGTTGGAAACACAAAACCAGACTGGCTTGCTTTAAGCCGTTTGTAAGTATTCCATAGGACTGTCGTAAGGGGAAGGGTCGTATTGGAGGGCGTGTAGATGCAATACAGCGCAGCACGAGTTCATCCTACCAGTACCGGGCCCTTACCATGGGCCCATCAACTTGGGAATGTCGCGCGAAATGTCAACGCATTCATTCATAGTTCATACAGATTTGCAAACTCTTCGAGACAGATAATAGGGAGTTGCGAATACTTACTTGAGAAAAATATTAACTTGAGCCATCAATTGTGGGATTATATGTTCGTCGTTGATGTTAATACGCAAAAATATTACGTTTATTTTTAAATTGATTTGCCTCTGATCGAAAGGCAGGATTTACTGAGCTCGTAAATGTTCGCACAATTTTTATTTATTGAGGAAATAAATTATCCCAAGTATTGTAATTATGTAAATATTTTACATTGAAACTTTGTAAATTTTACTTATAGGTATTTGCCATAAGCTTTAGATAGATCATGTCAAATCAGATCAATAATCATAATCATTTTTGAAATAATTTTTCATAAATATGGGATATTAGTTGGACTAAGCATTTTTTCGTCTAATCAAATTCAGGAGCACAGTATAGAAATGTAGTAATACAGAAACTCACTACCAAAAATTTTTTTAACCACTAAGGTGGAAAAGGAGCATACGGCCCACCTGATGGTAAGCAGTTACTGTAGCCTATGGACGCTTGCAACACCACGTGTCACTCGCGCGTTGCCGACTCTGAAGAAACCGTTACTTTTTATTTAACAATTAGGTACAAAATTGCCGTTTTTCTTCATACACTATTTAATAATACAAGGAATTTCACAGGGATATAACTTAGGCTACATTCTTTAAAATCTATTTGAAACTGAGCTAGTTTTCCTATACACATCCATCATGAGAGTTCGTCGATCAAAATACTTTCATAACTAATTTTGAAGGATTGGACTGCATTCTAAAAAAACGATGGAGGGTAAAAAACACTATAATACACAATAGGGTCTACCTGTCGGCCATTTTGTTCCCCCTGTTTACGATCGCAGTAAAACTGTAATTGCAACAGATCAAACGCACCGACTGACGGTCTGCGGTCTTAACTGTGTAGATATAGGGAATTCATTTTGCTCTCTAAAGATTGATGGTATACATCAAATTGAGACTTACCACCTTCATAATAAAGCTGTCAGAAATATTGATGAGTTGCATCACGAAGTTGCAATATAAATTGCAATGAAACATCTGCTACAGTATATTGTGCTTTAATTTTAATGGTATAAGATATACAGTAAGTATTAATATAAGGTAAATGTTCATTCTGTGACTTGATGTGATGTCAATTTAGAAGATCTGATGGAGTTTAATTTGAAAATTAAATCTTATTACAAAGGTTTAAGGTTAACAACAGTGATTAATGTTCTACTCCAAATGGGGAATGTGATTCGATTTTCTAAGGAATCTAGAGCATTTAAAGACATAATTTAAGTTGGACGTGAAACATACTCCATCAGAGAATTATTTAAAGAATTCTATTTTGAATTTAAGTGATCCTCCACACGTTTTAGATTTTTAATAGATCCTGGATACTTTCATTATTTGCCATCTATAATTTGAAAGCAAGACAATCGAAATTATAGTATACCTTTTTATTTAGAACAGTAAAGTTTACAGTATTTTTGCATTGTACTGCACCTCCTGGGGAACCGTTAATATATCAACAATACTACCTGAGTTGAACCTTTATGTTAGCAGCCTTTCTACTGGTATCCTTTCTAATATCCTATCACCAAGAGTATCTATGAACAAATCAATTGGTTCTGCCTTAGCGAGAGGGATAGAGATGTGTTACGGCATAGCACTTGGAAGCAAGTTCTCTTCTAGGTCTTTGTGAAGATCGGCAACAATTTGGTAATCTCCCTAATATTTCTAATGTCCATAACAACGGGGACCACTAACTACCAAGTAGACCGGGGAACTGGCTTGTCAGCCTTCTACCATAGGAACTTGCTCTTGAGATTCATATTAAAAGACTTAAGTTAGATGGCAACTTTATGCTCAAATTTATAATTATATTGAGGTTTCTCCTCTCCTCTCATCTTCAGCTTAAATCTTGTTCGAGAAATCAAGTTCCATTTGAACTGATAGATAATTTATACTATTAACAAAGTAGAACAAGCTCAGAGCATGTGGGTTGCAGAAATGCGAGATGGTTGATTATAAAACTTATTGGATGACCTCTTTATTGAATAAGTAAAGTACAAAAGTGCTCCTATTTGGAAATTAAGTGTTAGTACTCGTAAAGTAATATCAACTTCAAAATAGCAAACATTCAATACAGTTCCTGCTAATTCCGAAATCAGTAAAATAAGAACGACTACCAGTGGTCTAATCAGTAGTTTTCTTATTTATATGTATAACTAGCTTCTGCTCGCGGCTTCGCCCGCGTGGCCTACAGGAATCAAATGACATATTTTTCTACAACAATAAAACAAACAACACAACTTCATCCCGCTTCGAGTGTGGAATTATTAAAAACGCTGGGACA
The DNA here is from genome assembly GCA_951394255.1 of Polyploca ridens. Taxonomy (NCBI): domain Eukaryota; kingdom Metazoa; phylum Arthropoda; class Insecta; order Lepidoptera; family Drepanidae; genus Polyploca; species Polyploca ridens. Next base: position 10,637,534 of record OX596267.1, read on the forward strand.
CGTATACATTAATTTCAATCTTTCAGCCTAAACACAAAATTTTAAGATCCTAACTTCGAAACGCATGGACTTTCATACAAACTTTCATCCCCTATTCTACCCCCTTAGGGGTGGAATTTCGAAAAACCCTTTCTTAGTGGATACTTAGTCTTTACAATGAATATACCCTCTAAATTTCATGTCTCTAGGACCAGTGGTTTAGGCTGTGCGTTGATATATCAGTCAATCAGTCAGTCAGGACTTTGAATTTTATATATATAGACTAGCTTCTGCTCGCGGCTTCGCCCGCGTGGCCTACAGGAAACAAATGACATATTTGTCTACAACAATAAAACAAAACAACTTCACCCCGCTCGAGGGTAGAGTTATTAAAAACGCTGAGACACGTATAAATTAATTTTCAATCTTCAGCCTAAACACAAAATTTGAAGATCCTAACTTCGAAACTGACGGACTTTCATACAAACTTTCATCCCCTATTTTACCCCCTTAGGGGTGGAATTTCGTAAAACCCTTTCTTAGTGGATACCTACTCTTCACAAAGAATACACCGTCCAAATTTTATGTCTCTAGGACCAATGGTTTAGGCTGTGCGTTGATATATCAGTCAGTCAGTCAGTCAGGACTTTGAATTTTATATATATAAACTAGCTTCTGCTCGCGGCTTCGCCCGCGTGGCCTACAGGAATCAAATGACATATTTTTCTACAACAATAAAACAAAACAAAACAACTTCATCCCTCTTCGAGGGTGGAATTATTAAAAACGCTGAGACACGTATACATTAATTTTCAATCTTCAGCCTAAACACAAAATTTGAAGGTCCTAACATCGAAACTGACGGACTTTCATACTTATTCTTTCTTAATTATTTCTTCCTTTAAGGGTGGAATTTCGAAAAACCCTTTCTTAGTGGATACCAACTCTTCACAAAGAATATACCCTCTAAATTTCATGTCTCTAGGACCAGTGGTTTAGGCTGTGCGTTGATATATCAGTCAATCAGTCAGTCAGTCAGTCAGGACTTTGAATTTTATATATATAGATAAAGATATATTTTATTTTTACAACAAAATAACAGAGATTCCTATTCCAATCTCAATAGAACGAGAAAACAAACGTAAACCAACTCAATTGTGAGCTATTGCCGCTAATCTACGAGTAAAGACTACAATTTAAATTGTTTTGCACCATTATTTCATTACAGTATTCGAGAAATACCTCTTGGGCTATGTCATCGCGAGATGTGATGGTGATTCCTATATATAAAGATAGGTATATAAAACTGATTGAATGATACAATAATACAATCTTTATACGAGAAGAGAAAATATATATTAGTATCCCTTTAACAAATTGCGAGCACGCAAGAGTGTGGAGAGTTTATATGGAGCGCAAGAGTTTATATGGAGGAGTGCAGAACGCAATTTTTTTTAAACATACTTTTTTCTAAATTGTTGCTTAATTCGCTGGGTCTAAAACCTTGATATTTTGCTCCAAAGATCCTTAAATAACTTCAAGACATTCAGTATCTTTCTAAATTCGTCCCCCCTAAAGGCTGCGCATCCACCAGAGCTGTGCGAGGTAGCGGAGCGGTGAAACGGTGTGACCCTTTCCACCAGTGATGTGCGAAGAATGTGGAATGTGTAATGCGTAATAATGTGTACAAATGAGCAGTGCGAGGATAGGTAGCGGACTCTTTTCGGATATGACCTCTACCAAACACTATCTTTAGACACACATTTCTGGCACACATTCCTCGCACACATTTTTCGCACACATTCTTCGCACACATTACTCGCACACATTTCTCGCACACATTCCTCGCACACTTTCCTCGCACACATTCCTCGCACACTTTCCCCGCATACATTCCACGCACACATTCTTCGCACACATTACTCGCACACATTTCAAGCACACATTCCTCGCACACATTCCTCGCACACTTTCCTCGCACACATTTCTCGCACACATTCTTCGCACACATTCCTCGCAAACATTCCTCGCACACATTCCTCGCACACATTCCTCGCACACATTACTCGCACACATTCCTCGCACACATTCCTCGCACGCATTTCTAGCTTGTTTTGTATGTAGGTACAAAAACCTCGTTCCGCTAAGCCCATATCCAACAGAGCTGTGCGGAGTGAGGCTAGGTAAATGAAGTGATTCTATTGGTGCTTAAAAAAACACATTCCTCGCAACGCAGCTTAGCACATCTCTGGTGGATATCCACCCTTAAGCGGTCAAATAAGGGATCGCAGGTGCAACCGCGGGGAACAGTTAGTATGTAATAAACATAGCAAGAGAGCAAAGTTAACGAAGATCATTTTATTTTAATTTTAATTGTAGTTAAGTAAGTACATTCTTATCAGTATTATTTAATAAGGGAGTCCTGTTAGTTTAATTAACTTCTTGGACCATTTTCACTGTCGAACAGATTTTTATGAACTTTAAGATGGGTTACGGAGATAAATATAGGACGCTTTGTATCCCGGGAATGCGAGTGGAACAGCTGGGAATGCTAGTAATTTACATACACATAATAACAGAATTGGTAGGTACCTTCATTCGAGAATTAAGTTTGTCATTATTTTCGTCATATATTATTTTGTTTTGATCTACAACTAAAATCTAATAGGAATATAAATTAAAGAATCCAATCCAACATCGATACCTAATATACACGGCAATACATTTAAGTTGTCTGAACAAAACTTACTGAAACTTATGCTTGCTTTCAATACTTTGAAACAGGCGAAATTCTGACGTAGTACTTTAATTATAGGGGTCAAAATTGCAGCAAAGATAAGTTTGTAATACCGTAACTGCCAATTACATTTCATATCGGAACAGCAGACAAAACGACATCCAAACAATAACATAAAAGAATCGATACTACGAGATACAAATGAACAATCGATAAATGCCGTTAAGACATTTATTGGTAGAGCTACAAATATTTAGAGATTACTATTATTGTCAATAGGTACAGTATTTACATACAAAATATTATATTAAAGACTATAGTTACTACTCACAAATACATACGATTTAGGCTGTACCTACTTCATTACAAGCTTTTGTTTAGTTTCACCTGTCCGGTGTCTGTAATCGAATCTTGGAAGTTAAATTTGACCCACTTCCCAGTGTCCGATTGAGCTGAAATTTGGTATACATTAGTATATTGGATGAAAATGCAAGAATAGACAACAAAAAGTACAGACACCATATAAAGCTTCTATTAAAAATGTTTTTTTTTACCAAAATTTACTTCCTACTTGGCTTACTAACACTACTACTTACTAACTATTAAGGCAATATATTATTAATCAAGTTATTTTGCTTTTTATAATACCAGCCAAAAAAGCAATGTTCATTTTTTCTTACCAACTGAATCATTTTCTTTTTCATGCCATCTCTATATATCACTAGATCTTTGTCCGAAGTTAATACGCTCCTGTTATTAGGAGTATAATAAGTCGGCATATTCCATACTCAGCCCGTTTGGACGATATCATCTCCAACTATTTTTATTTTATTCATAGAGACAATCTTTATTCTTTTGTTTACTCCGTAACTACGTCGAGGTCGCTGCTATTTGCAAAAAGGTTCTAATACGTAGATATAATAATGAAATTGTGATACTTTTTATGTTTGTTCATTGTTCTATATAAAACTATTTATCTTGTATTATGGTTTAATAGACCTAAGTGATAAAATTCTACTACCCAAGTCAATTAAAATCGGCCCAAATGCAAAAAATGCAAGCGGCCCAAAACCTATGTTCATTGTTCAGCAGTGGACATCCTTGGTCTGTATTGCTGATGCTGAGAGCGCTGGTAGAGCCCAAGCGATATGGCTGCTAATCAGGCAAGGAAATTAGGAAACTAGATCATAATATAAAACCACCAACCAGGCAGAAGTTGACGTTTTACGTATGACGTTGTAATTAATAAGGACAACCTCACCCGTGTGTAACTGAGTACCTAATAAAATGTACGTGTTTTTATAAATGCTTTAATTTCTGAATCCAAAAGTTTGTCTTTTCTTTCTTTACTACTTTCAATTACAACTTAGAAAATAATTGAAGATAATAAAAGCAAAATCCAGAACAAAACTAAGCGTGACCTACATATGTTTTTTTCTGACATAAATGACTAGGATAGTGTTACAGTCTTGTAGGTCGAGGTTCTATTATGAGATGATAATAAAGAAAGTTGAGTATGGAGCCAAGTGTTAAATAGATACATTGTTTTGGGACACGCAGTGAGGAAGTATTTGGAACAAATCTGTATAGAATTTTTTTTGTACCTCTAAGTTGGCAAACAAGCATACGGCCCGAATGGTGGTAAGCAGTTACCGTAGTCTATGGACGCTTGCAACACCAGCGGTATCACTCGCACATTGCCGACCCTGAAGAAATCTATTCACACCCTTTTTGAAGAACCCCATGCTGTACTCCATTGGGAAAACCAAGGCGGGGAGCTCATTCCACAGTCTGAGCGTCCGCGGGAGGAAGCTGCTTTGAGACCGCACAGTACGAAACCATTTTAGTTCCAATGTGTGAAGATGGATTCCCCGTCGATGGCGAGAGTTGCGATGGTGGAAGGTAGCCGTGGGCATCAGGTCAAACAATTCTTTAGAACACTGTCCGTTGTACTAGCGATAAAACACACATAAGGATTCAAAGTCTCCTCAGACTGAGGGGCTCTAAACCGCTTGTGAGCTCGGGATCGTCGACAATTCTGATGGCACGTCGCTGTCGCTGTCGTCGAGTCTAAAGGATCAAGCTGGTAGCTAGGTAGATGACAGCAGTACTCGATATGAGGCCGGACTTACGACTTGTAAAGTTGCAGCCTTTGCCCCGATGTAAAGTACTGCCTCGCTCTGTTGAGCACTCCGAGCTTTTTGGATGCCAGCTTAACTTTGTCTTCTAAGTAACTCCGGAACAAAACGTCGTTAGAAACCAAGGATCTCGATGCTTTTACTCGACTTTTCAAGGACGTGTTCTGGCATTGTGGACATTTGTGAAGCCACAGTCCAATGGGTTTTCTTAGCGGATACAATTAGGTCATTTGTTATTTGGTTGTTTTATATTATTTATTTTGTAAGAGCATATCCCAAAAAATGATAGATGACATTGCGACAGACCTAGGTAGAGATGGCAGAAAATACTGTCTCAAATTATCTGATCGAGAATACTGGAAAAAGGAAGAAGGCCAGTGTAGAGGAGTGACAATGCTTATAGATCCATGTCGCTGGCATCAGGCATCACTAAAGCTATGGAGGAGAGACGATGATTATTCATTTAAAGTTAAGATAAAACTTTAATTTTTCATGATACAATGATTTAATAAAAGTTCAATTTGAGTCGGGAGAGTCAATTTGTGAATAAATATTTTGAATTTGAGTTTGAAAAATGAAGATATTGAATGCAGCTCTCAAACTGCGCAAGCGCAACTACAGTGTCGAAACTTTGTAGTAGTGAAGTTCATAATCCTAGTTGCTGTCCCCTGTGTTTATACCGACGTTCCCGGGGATAAAAATACCCTGTCCTAGGATTATGCAGTATTAAAGAAGATACCTGTAGCATAATAGAAAAGCTAAGTATGAGCCAACTTCACAGAATACTCAAGTTTAGTTTCATACACACTTCAGCCAACGGAAATGGCTTTAGTGCTTTTTTACATGTATCGAATTGATGACTTGCGCCGGCGCGGCGCGGCGCGGGCGCAGCGCGGGAGTACGCGTCATCGCCCGTCGAGACTGCTCCGTAAAAACACACCGCACAGGTAAACGACCAACGTTTACACTAAACTGTTTTTTGAGTTATGGCTGCCAATGTGTCGATATCGATAGGAAAGGAACCCTTCCTCTTATTTTAGGGTATGGAAAAAAACATACATTTTTAATGTTATTTTAAATCGAATAAATGCCTTGGAACTCTATATTTTTGACATCGGGATGCGCATCTTTTCTGAAAGCCAACGGGTTAACAGTTACCGTGAAGGGAGACCGAGCTCCTCCAATCGTCACAGGTTCATCCTGACCCTAACTGCAGAGTAGCATATGATAAAAGATGGTGCTAGAAAATGCATGAAACATGCTAACTTGCAGAATTCATAATCATCATCACCCTATAATGTCCCACTGCTGAGCACAGGCCTCCTTTCACAAATGAGGGTGAAAGGGAATGGGCAATACTCCACCACGCATGCCAACTGCGGATCGGTGGAGGTACGCTAGTGGTCAACCTACTGTTGGATTTTTTCAAGCCGCCTAGGAGGCATCCAACTAGCTTAACGACTATCACAATTAAGTGATAACCGGGACCAACGGCTTTACGTGCCTTCCGCAGTACGGAAACGCTCGATTTGAAATACCACTAGGCGGTCACCCATCCAGGTACCGACCACGACCGTGGTAGCTTAACTTTGCCAATCGATTAAGAACGGTTAATCATGCTACACCACGAGCGCTTCACTTGCGGAATTAGTTGTATCACCAAACATGTTTGTTGATAAGCTCATTTTTTTTACAAATAAGCATAATTTATATTTTCAATATGCGTATATTCAATAAACCTTCTGAACTCCAGTATCGATAACGAAAACGACGCTCAAATCCCACCTCTACAACTTTATTTATTTATCGTAATGCTGGCTTGGATCAGCCCTCAATCATCGCGGTGTTTTCCTATCAATCAGCGCCACAGAACAGAACCATCCGTCTTTATAAAACCCAGTGTAAACTTTAAAGTCATTATTGTAAGTTTTTACTGCATATTAATTTGTTAAGACTATAAACTGAGCTTTAATTTATGACGCTAATAAAATTCGCTCTAAATTTTCTTATAGTGTTTGAGGAATTTCTTTTACTCACCTGTCTATTTTTTGGTTGCGGTTTGTATGGGCTTGTTTGCAAAATTAATCATCAATTTACTTATCCAGTAGCTGCGACGGATAAAGATTTAAAAGGACTTGATCATTATCAAACATTATGATTATTTTTATAGTGATGAGTAGAGATTTAGTGTGAACTGAACTGAATTCAACCCACTTTTTCACCAAAGATCCAACATGAAAACTGATGGATGAAATACATACAGAATAATATAGATAAACATTTAATACAAATAGCATCATATGGTTATTAACTCATTGAGGAAAACCCAACATATGTGGAAGTTTATTTAGAAAAAAATGAAAAAAAATTGAACCTTAGTTTTTTATGTGAAATGCTTTGTGAAATGTAACCTAAGACCAATGATATTATAATACCTAAGACTGTATGTTCGCACATATTGAGACCTTAGTCCATTTTTGGGTATCTGTAAGCTAATGATGAAAGTTTTCTAGGAATATATAAATGTAAGTTAATCCCTAGAAAACCATAACATTCCATCGGATTCTAATAACTAGAACAATGTAAATCTCGCACACAATTCGTCGATTAGACAGGTGTAACGTTCAAACAATAACCGCTACGCGCCGCCATGTTGTTTCGTATGACGTTTCGACGCCATCTTGGATCGGGTTGCACTCAAGCCATTGAGGGAACAAAGCAACTCCACCATACAATGGGTTAGTAGTAAACTGATATCGAATAATGTGTTGCGCTGATTATTCCTGCACACGCCAATTTGGTACTTATTTTAATTTGATCGGTATGTAATTATCGCCATGGGTATTGGAGAGAGATGCAAGATACAGATAAGTGGGTAGCAATAGTAAGTCGTTTCAAGAACGAATTGGATGCTTTTTAAAAGAAAATACTAATATTTTTGCGTATTTTTCAGGAACTGTTCGTTTATAATGAAATTTTCAACAGTCAAACATCTGATATAAATTACAACAAAACTGCAAAATAATTCCAAACAATCCTTACAATAAACCGAAGACCTTTGTTGTCTAACCATTCCAATCACACTAAAAATCTATGATGATATCAGACGCCCCATAACACCTATGGTATGATACCATCGCTACCCTTAACTTATAAAATTTATGCAACTATCCAAACTTAGCCTTGAGCTAATCGTCTGGAATCACAGAGGAAGTTTGGGGACAGCCACCGTAAACCCTGGATATAATGGTCGTGGCCGTCCCTATCTGAAGCGTACACTGTACGATTATCCTACGGACGAGCGACTGTGGCGTCGTGCGGTGGGCGACGATATCCGCACGGTTAGCGCTCGGTAATAAGAAGTCAATATTAGCGCGCTGGGCGGGCGGATTTGAGCACGCTGAGTGAACATAGAGACAGATTTTGTTAACAGGAAGCTTTCACCAATAGGTTTTATTATTTAGCGTAAAGTATAAACTTAGATACTCACTTATTATAAAAACATGCCATGCTGCGTCTCACACCTGCGATAAAGGCATTGAGTTTAAATTTTAGAATCCTGGACATTCACCACTGACTTTTTAGTGAAGAAAAACATCGTGCGGGAAGCTACACACCAAAATATAAAGGTATATTAATTACCCTGGGCTCACTTGGAAGCCAGTGGCTTCAATCCATCTCGTTCCTAGAGGAAAGTGAACCTGTGATCCATCAGCTGTAGATAATAATGATTAGTGATTAATTATTTTCTATGTTTATTGCTTTGAGTGAGTTAAGGCCCTAGAAATATTTATAAAGTTCGAAGTAACAGAAGCTTTAAACGGCATGGAAGACAGCGTGCCAAAATAAGGATACATTTTTTTAAAAAAATTGGACAATGTGACTATACTATTGGATTTTTCTTTTGAAATGCTTAACAAATTAGCCATCTAGCAGACGTGGCCAACTCTACCAACTTATCAACTTATTTACGTATTTCTCCCATAAAATCTCACCTGTAAATACAAAGGCAGTCTCCACACCAAGCCGCTCTATCCACCGCTCGGGGCACCTCGATAACAGGGCAAGTTTACACAGGGCCAATTAGAAGCGGCCCGCGGCGCCGTACGGGACAACGCAACTCACTGTTTCCACTCGCTAATTGTATACCCACCCTTACTCCAGCTATCATAGTTTGCAGCAAACCTCCGATGTTGTTATTATGCTGTGTAAGGGAAATGTTTGTTTGCGTTAAAATATTGTAACGTTATAATATAGGAAGGTTTAGGAGAGGACCTGAGGAATAAAAACCGGAATCTTATCCTATGAAAATGCTGAAATTGTGTGTCGTCTTCATTCACTTTCCAACCCTTATATTATAAGATAAGGATACGGACACGGAATGTGGGTAGGTACCTAGGTAAAACTACTAAATGGCGCAATGTTCAGTGATGATTTATCTTGGCATTCTTTTTACCCGACTGACCCGGAAGGAGGGTTATTATAAAGCGATGATAGCTCAGTGGTCGTGTCGTCGGATGCCGAGGTGAAGGTCCCGGGTTCGAATCCTACAGTGAGCTTGAGATTTCGTTAAAGGGTACTTTCTAGTACCCACCTGGTTAGTTACTACCCTCAATTCACCAAGCACTTATGAGGTGTGATCCGGCAGCTGCACTTCAGAGCCTACTAGGCTGGGTGTGGCCACTATCTTTGGCTACATCAGCCTCGCACTTACCATGGTGACATTCGTCAAGCCAAGCCATATTTTCGACCTAGAAATAAGATTTGTAGAGTTAGGGGCTTGACTCCTCATGAAATCTGATAACTTTTTAACAGTGAAAGCGTTATGAGCTTGTGAGTCTGGCAACCAATTTTACAGAAATGTTTTTGGTTGGTTCTTTCTTACCGATAGCTTCTACATTATACGAGTGGCTTCCCAAGATTCTTAAATGCTACAATAGAACATAACAGAAATGTAGGTTGCTACATCGATATTCAAACATGTCTTCACAAATTGTTTGAATTAACAACAACCGATTTATTATTGAGTCAACATGAAACGCAAAGAGTTTTGTAATATTTTGTTAACTTATAAAATTATTTAAAATTCCTATTTCTACTCAATATTGCAGTGAAGGGCGTGCGCATGCGACCCTAAGACACGGCGTTGACTGCATTATCGACAGAACAAACACATATACAAACACTATTCCCACTCAGGCGTTAGTAGAAATAAAGCTTGGTGCATCATGGATTACTTATGTGACATGGATTGCTTTCATCATCATTTCAGCCTGGAAATGGCGTAGCTTTGGATCCCTTGTCCAAATGAATGAAAGTGTAGATGAATCTGGCTTCTCTGTTATGCATATTTCCTCACGAGGTTTTCCTCCACAGCTGCTAGTTATGTGACAGTGATCGTACCGTACCTGCCTGTCTCATAATTGAAATGATATACACTGACGAGCAATATAAAAAAGCCACTAACTTATCGTGTAATATTTCTGAAGCCACGCAAGATAGCTTTTTGAAGTGAAAAGCAACATCCTAATTGAAAAATTGGAAAGGAATTTAATGTGGGCCATTTGGACAAAACAACAATTAACTCTCAAAGTCGGTTTACAAAATTGAATATTTTTCAATAATATTATTTTGTCATAAGCCCACTAGTTTTTTGTCCAAATGATCCTATTTTGTTTATAAGGAATAAACACATTAACACATTAAATTCCCTTTTTTTTGTTTCAATTTGTAGTTTTTTTATACGTTATTAATTACATTTAAATGTTGCTTTTCATGGTTTTTTCGTGGTTTCGGAAATATTTCAAGATGTTTGTGGCTTTTTAATATTGCTCGTCAGTGTAGTTTGTTATGGATACACTATTTACAATAAAAACTATTTCCAAAAGGAGCATATTGCAACAAAGTTTATAAATCAAGATCACAATTTGCTCTACAAATCCTATAAGCACCATGCACAAAGCCTTACCCCGTCAAAGTGCATTGTATTTGTCATACTTTAGTACCTCTGGCGTCGGCACTTTTACTCGTTATCACTTGGACAATATTTGTACGAGCACTCGTTTGCCGGCAGACGGACGGACGAATGGACCGAACGAGTTGGATCAATGCAATATTATTGTGTTACACAATTATAAATTATCTGTTGGTTACCGTTCATCTTTACAAGCCTTTTTCAATGCTTTGGCATAGGTAGTTAAAGCATTAATTTGAGAAGAAAATTATTCAATATTATATGCACGAGACACGATCAGTGTGAACATAATCCCCATCAGAATCATAAAATTATTCTTCAACTAATAATGTATTGATTCAAATTCAAATTCAAATTCAAAATCATTTATTCAAATAGACCTTCGCAGGCACTTATGAAAAGTCTGACTCTAATACCGGTTCGAAAGGTTGCATTTGCTGAGAAGAGCCGGCAATAAACTCAGCAATTACTCTTTTCAAAACAAGCTTAGATTCATTACATAATATTTACATTCTAATCGCACTGACAACAATTGCGTGCCCCGGCGAGGCGGCAAAACTACAAAGTAGTCTTTGGATTTGATGCATGTGTGCGTGCCTGTAACACAACTGCAAAGTAACAAATGAATGCTGGTTTTGGCGCGCGATCTAGCCTACATACTACCCTTAACTAGCGGACCCGGCGAACTTCGTTTCGCCTAGAAGTCGAATGTCAAATCATCGTCAATAGTCACAAAACCGACCAAGAGAGAGTCGGAGAGTTCTGAACAAAATTTCGTCAATCAAGTACATATAATTGTCAAGAGTGCTGCTACCTAGAGACATCGTTTTATTTTTCCTGTAAAGTTTACGTTGGTGTCACAGATTACCACAGATTTTTTGTTTTAAATTGAATGACGTTGACATTCGTTACGCGCGTTTTTTTAAATATGCAAAATTAAATGTATATTTTTCAATCTTTCTGAGAGATTTTCTTAATATTTGTTTCCGTAAGAACCTTGTACAGAGTATTAGAAAACTAAAAAAAAAAATATAAGCCAAATCGGTCAAGCCGTTTTCATGTTATGTCGTGACAACGGAAAGCGGGTTTCAATTTTATATATATAGATAGACTAGCTTTATATCCCGCGACTTCGTCCGCGTAGATTATTTCTTTTTTCAAGATATGAATCATTGTAACAATATAGAGCTTTGTTCATGGCTATTGTCCGCTACTACGTGTAATATTGACAAAAGTTCAGCTAGATTGAGAACACACATGCAAGGATGCCACATAAAACTGAACCAGTCCTGCCGCAAATCAACTCTAGTAAATTTCAGAGTTTTTCCCTGTAATTTATTAATAGCCATCGCGAAAGAAACCATAATTAGGAACTGTTATCTTTTAAATTCAAACGGAAGGTGATTTGGGATCAATGGTATACGCGGCAAGAAGACTGTTTCTCGTCTGGCAGAACCAGTAAATATTTTGGCCTCAATAACATTGCGGCGGAGAGCTGTTACTTGTAGTCTAGTTCCACAGCACAATTTTGGAGGCCTTATCTCTCTTTCTCTCTATAGTCTTTCCCTCATGTCTGAGGATCGTGGTCAGCATCGGGTTTGCTTCTAGAGCGGATGATCTGCCTCCACCGGTTTCTGTCCAACCCGTCCCTTACGACGGTGTAAAACTTGGAGGACGATGAGTCTTTTACTTGATCGGACCATCTAGTTGGTGAACGACCACGTAGCCGTTTTCCTTCCGTGTTCCCAACTATGATCAGTTTTTCCAACCTTTCATCGCCTTTGCGCACCATGTGGCCGAAATACTAAAGAATACGTTGGTGGCATATGGTGGACAATCGAGTTTTAATTTACAGTTGCGATAGAATTGATGCATTGTTGCGTTTAGCGGTCCAAGGTATTTTCAACATCCGTCTCCAGCACCACATCTCGAATGCATCAATCCTTTTTCTTTCTCCAGTACCTATTGTCCACGCTTCCACTCCATACATGAAAATGAGGAATACCAATGCTCGTATTAATCGGATCTTTGTTTTAATACCAATTCCTCTCTTTTTCCTGATGTTGTTTAGGTGAGTCATTGCATCCTATGCTATTTCAATACGCCAATACCATAAGCCAAAATAATAAAATTTGTAATTTTCACTCCAAAAATAAAGAACTTCATATAATAAATTTAATCCCCCTTTTCACTCCTTAAGGGTTCAAATTCCAACAACACCGATATTAGTTGCGTTAGTTTACTAAACCATACATACATACCTTGAACGATATACATACATAGTTTACATAACCATAAACTTAAATAATAAATTGAGTGTACTTCCATACACAAATTCATCCCACTTTTTACCCTTTCGGCATCGGAATTATCAAAAACGTTGAGGCACATATAAATTAAATTTTAATCATCAGCCTAAACACAAAATTTTAAGGTCCTAACTTCGAAACTGACGGACTTTCATATAAACTTGCATCCCCTATTTTACCCCCTTAAGGATGGAATATCCAAAAATCCTTCCTTAGTGGTTGCCTACACTGTGTAATATATTAAGTGACGTTTACTTTGAAACTGAACGACTTACATACATCCCATACCTTTTCACCCTGTCGGGGGTGGAATTGTCAAAAAAGCTGAAACATGTATAAATTTATTTTCTATCGTCAGCCTAAATACAAAATTTGAAGATCCTAACTTCAAAACCGACGGACTTTCATACAAACTTTCATCCCTTATTTTACCCTGTTAGGGGTAGAATTTCCAAAAATCCCTCCTTAGTGGATGCCTACACCGTATAATAATATATTTAGTGAAGTTTACTTTGAAATTGAAGGACTTGCATACCCAACTTCATCCCCCTTTTCCTCCCTTCAGTGGTGGAATTATCACAAACGCTGAGATAACTATATATTAATTTTCAATCGTCAGCCTAAACACAAAATTTGAAGACCCTAACTTCAAAACTGACGAACTTGCATACAAACTTTCATCCCTTATTTTACCCCCTTAGGGGTGGAATTTCCAAAAATCCTTCCTTAGTGGATGCCTACACCGTATAATAATACATTTAGTGAAGTTTACTTTGAAATTGAAGGACTTGCATACCCAACTTCATCCCCCTTTTCCTCCCTTCGGTGGTGGAATTATCACAAACCCTGAGATAACTACACATTAATTTTCAATCGTCAGCCTAAACACAAAATTTGAAGATCCTAACTTCAAAACTGACGGACTTGCATACAAACTGTCATCCCCTATTTTACCCTCTTAGGGGTGGAATTTCCAAAAATCCTTCCTTAGTGGATGCCTCCACTGTATAAGGTATCTTTGTGCAAAATTTCAAATCTCTAGGTCCAGCGGTTTGGGCTGTGGGCTGATATATCAACAATCAGTTTATCATTTTATATATTAAGATAAGTAAATAAATAAATGGCAAACTTAAGCAGACCAGCCCCCACAAGCAGCACCTGTTCACAAATATGACGCGTGTGGCAGCCATCGCCCTCCTCGCCATATTGATTGGTAGGTGTTGATATTGAGTGGAACATGAAACATTAAATAGTGTTTGACTAAATACTCAACGTGACCCTCCCTGGCAAGGCTGTTCTGCATGGGAATATCAAATGTTGTTAGCTTCTGGCCAGTAAACGAAATTAGTCGATGCTTGGTTCAAGAGTTAGTATTTGAGTCTCTCAAAAAACCCTCAGGATTGACTTTACCTACAAAAACTGAATGATATCTCGTTAGGAATTTGGAATTTATGTATTACTAGATACCTACTAGCGACCCACCCCGGCTTCGCACGGGTGCAATGTCGTAATGGGGTGTCAGTGGAGCGATTTGCGCGCCGCCCGCGCCACGCTGGTCACGGTATCGCGAATACTTAGGTACCTAAAATGTTTTGCTAATTTCCTTGCTAATTTTAAATCTATGATATCTTTTAAAATATGAATGATAATGATTTACTGTAAAGAGCAAATTTTATCTATATTAAATGCCCGTCGTTACTAACTTATTTAATTAGATAATAAATAATAAATAAAATAAAAATAAAAAAGCCTTTATTATTCCATTTGCATGTACAATTTGTATGAATAGTAGTGATTGTGGATAATGTTAGTCTAGTAAACATGCCGCCTGGACCCCTCTTCGGGTGAAGGCCTCCTCCAGAGATTGCCACTTGTCACGATTTATTGTGAGGTTGGACCAATTAACTTGCAATTAAGTTGGAACAATTTAATTAGATAAGGATTAAAATTATATGGGTTTTCAAAGTATAACCTACAAAAAAAAACTCAATCGCACAAAATGGCTTGGCCGTTTCACTATTACAAGAACTATTGAATAACAAAAAAGTTATGAACAGTGAATACATTTTTCACCTGACTCCCATGTGACGGTAGCGAAACGGCCAAGCCACATATTTTGACTACGGTGTGTAGAGTTTGTGAAGTTAGGGCTTATAGAGTAAGTGCATGTAGTTATAAGCTTGGCTCTACATGAGATCTGATAACTTTTTGACAGTACGAGCCATATGTCTTGGCGGCAACATTTTACATAAAAATGTTTTTGGTGGGATTGTTAATATCCGTGCAAATGTATATTCCACAAGTAGTGTCACCTGTGAGCATTACTTGGCACTTCATGTTTATACGAACGAGGATAGATGGCGGTATTCGAATAAAAAATTGGAAGCCCTAATAATCATATGTGAGAATATTGCAGAGCTGAATTTTTCACAAAATGTGTATTTTTATTGCCGCTATAACAAAAAATAATAAAAATGAAATAAAATTAAAAATTAAAGGGGGCACCCATACTAGAAACGTCTTTATTTGGCGTATTTTTTATGTTGAGCTTATTATTCATTTAATAGCAAGGTTGAATTATTATTATTGTACGGAACCCTTCATATGCGAGTCCGACTCGCACTTGGCCAGTTTATTGATAATTCTAAATAAATTAAAACAAAAACATGACATTCTTATTTTTATTATCACAAAAAAAACAACAGGAATAACAACTTACCATCTATGAACTGAGATTACAATTAAATAGGTACCAAAGTTGACTTCTGTACATACTTAAATTGTATTTTACACGCACATTCCACCATTTGTACACTTATCAGTTATACAGACACAACAACTTAAAACACCTAAGAACATTAATTTTAACATATTAAACATTGTTTAAAATATACCACCAATCCATAGACTAGACCAATATTTGCCCAAAACCCTATGAAATATTTTTTGATAGTCTATGATTGTAATCAATAAAGGAAACCTAATTAATACTGAATGCAAAATAACAAAAATATGAAATATTGGGACCTACCAAAACCAAAGTCATAGCGACTAGGGTCAGCCCTGACCCTATCTCTAGATTAAAATCTAGCCTTATGGAAACCAGCCTGATAAACGCACATTCATTAAGATCACAATCTAAACATTCAACCTACATTTTAAGGCTATCTTGGATCAATAGTAAATGCACTAACCATAAACAATTTCTGATGAATGTAACTAGAAACCATGTTGTGGTAATTATGCCATATTTTGTAGACATCCGTTGATAAATCTAGTGCTTTCTTTTACATATCCCAATGGGGTAATATCGAATGAGCAGTCTAAAAATAAACTCTAAATCACAGATATACATCTAAATAGATGACGCGAGTGTATGTAATTCGCGTGTCAATATCTGTGCCAAAAGGGAGAACAATATTCTTCTTTCGAAACTGTTTCGCGCGGACAGGGAACTCGCATAAGGCTGCATGTCCACCAGAGATGTGTAGCGAGGGATGTGTTCAGCTGACAAATAGGATAGCTTCATTTTCACGTTAAAAATCTAATGCCAACCTAACTAAATCAATCTTGTGACATTATGGTAGGGTGACATTATGGTAGGTACCAAAAAAGTGACACGCTTGGTTTTCATACGGATGGAGGGACTTGCATTATCTATTTAGATTTATGTCTGTGGTCTAAATACTATGTACTAATTGGGACGTTAAACCTCTCCCATCTTTGTTAGATAAAACTTTGGTTACTGTGTCTTAGCAAACGTACGGCCTGCCTGATGGTAAGCGGTTACCATAGCCATATGGAGGCTTGCAACACACGAGGAATCACTGACGCGTTACGGACCCTTCCCCCCACTCCAAATAGCTCTGACGACCTTAATCACGCAAAGGAACACAACATAGTTATTTAGCTGCATTATTCTGTAATGATGTACTTCCCCAGTCGAGTTGCTTTGAGTGAATAAACGCTGCACTCTATATCTCAAAAATCTTATTAATTTGTTACAATACCACATACAATATCAAGGCCCATAGCACAAGATGTATTAATCCCTTCTTTATTCTTTCTTCTATGTGTCAATAAGCATTATAAGTTGTTTGTATCAATCAAGTACAATACAGGTATCGGATAGTTTTCTCTTAGGTCAACTAGTGTGATATAGGCCAGCTAAAGCGTCTTGTAGGGCACGAAGACAGGGTAATGTGGATGAATAGCCGCCCGCTTTCTCTGTCTCGTTTTCTGATCTGTAATTAAAAAATACTAGTTAAGACTGCGTATAAAGCAAAATAACAATCTTAGAATTGAAATTTAACCAAGTAAATAGTATTTAAATGAAAAAAATATTTTTATATGGGTATTTTCATTATATAGGCGAGGGTTCTACCTGAGCAAAAACATAATGGAATGAAATTTCCTCGATAGAAAAAAATCACAAAGCTACCTCTAATAATAATGAATTTTCGGTTTTATTCGTTCATGGTGTATCTAATTAAGGTGGCCCTCTGTGGCCGGCGCAACTTCAACGCAAGCATAGTCTAAAAGCTTGTTGTTTCATCCAACGTAATGTTTGACTGCGAAAAAAGAGAGACAGCATCAGAGCCGTCGGTTATCAGTCGGTAAATTCCGCTGATCACTCGCGACCGCTTCGCTAGGTCGTCATTCATGATTTCGCATTCATAAAACTTGTTCCAGGAGTATACTTCTTGTGAAAAAATCTTACAAGTTTGTGAAAAAAAAGTTAGTTATTTAGAATCTCCAATACATTTGCAAGCCTGGTATCTACATGTTTTCTTTACTTTTACAATTTATAGGTACATTAGATATGGCCAAAGTTCAGGCAAACACGCTGTTTTTCGGAGGCTTTGACTGAATTTGTTTCACACTTTTTTTTAATTACGCCTAGATACAAGGCTAGATATATTGCACAAAATACTAATTTGTTCAAAACATCTAACGAAAAATGTTTAACAACGCCATAATAAGTACAGAGGTTTTGTATGAAAAGTATGACGAATTGAGTCCTCTTAAGACAAAAATTCGATAAATAATATCACTAACATATGACCTAGGGCTGCTATTAACGATTTTTTAAAATATTCTATACTTTACGAGTTATTTGGTTAACAAGCGCTTAGTTCGTTTTGTTCCGCGGAACACGCTATCTCCATCTCATCTGCACGCGAAGATTAGACATAAGTTTGTTTCATCTGACATTGCCATATTTTTCTGGCTTGTTACACACTCTTAAAACTAGTTTTCATGCAGTTTAACCAGTTTATATTAGTTGGGACATTAATCTTAGCTTCATAAAAGATAACTTTAGTTTGTTTAATATCGTTCATATTACGACGAATGATGCTTGATAGTGATAGGATTTGGATGTTTTAGTCTTCTCAGTTTAAGTGTATTCCGAACCGGTGGTAAATTCAACTTAACGTTCATAAGTGCCTTACCAGGGCCTAAACTGAATAAATTACTTTTCGATTTTGAAAAAAGTAGTCAAGTTACTCATCAGCTATCTGCCGTGAAAGTCCCGTTATAATCGGTCATGCCGTTTCGGAGATTAGCCCGAACAAAACGACACAGACTGACAAAAAATTTAAAAGGTGGTTTTTTGGTATAAATTTTACTACGGTATATAATACAAAAAAAAACTCTTAATTATTTGTATAGATTTATGCAGTAGAATCCCATCCTTTAATTATTGGACATGACGCAAAAATATAAGCAAAATAGTTTCAGCTGTATAATTGACTTTCCTTTAAGAGTAAATTATTTGTGACTTTACATACCTTACATGCTGCAGATATCCATTACTGACAATATTGTTAATTGACGGTGCATCCGGTCCGCATCTATCTGGAATGATAGGTGCTTCATACTTGTACAGCGGGCCTTCTTCTATCACCGGGATAGTGTGCTGTGCCGAACCACGTGAGAACTTCACACCCGTTGAAAATTGTGTTACCTGCAATGTTATGAACATTATATTCAATATTCTATTTATAATAAAGGTAGGGTAATTTGTAGTACCCACCTGGCTGGCTATCATCCTCCAGTTGAAAATCTATCGCCAAGCAACTATCAGTGTGTTCCGATAACTGCACTTGAGAGACAGTTTCTTCTAGGCGATGTGTGCTTACCACCTTCGGCCACCTGATCCCAAACTAAGCAGAGCTTGTACTATGGAAACCAGATAACTGATATGTATACTACTTTTAGTTAGTAAATACGTACTTAATATTACATAATTACACCCAGGCTCAGGACATAGACATGTTCATGCACACAAATGCATGTCCTGTGTGGGAATCAAAACCACGACCTACGACCGCATAAGGTGAATCTTAACCAACTGTTCCAACTGGCCCATCAAGATAAAAAGATATGTTACCTACTCCTAAGCCATACCTTAGGAGCAACAGGCAGAACCTCTGCCTCCTGTTTGCTAGCAATATTCTGTGCAAATGTACTGAGTATATCCTTTGCTTCACCATCAGCAAACATCAGCTCATCAATAAGAGCCTCCTTCTCCCGGATCTTCTGTTTCTTTGCTTCTTGCTCCATACGGGATATTTCTGCTCTACGAAGGTCATCCATTTGCTTCTCTATTTCTAGGATTTCTTCTAATTCTAGTTCTTCTCTGCCTGTAAAATGTTTTATGTGCTGAAACTACTGCTTAGCTCTTGAAATAATACTCTGCACTGGCTAGCTAGTGCCCTCGAACTGAAGAACTGAAGTTAAACCCCAAGGATCATATGAGAAACCTGTTTTTCAATGTTCTCTGTTCCCGCTCTATGTTAAATGTAATCTAAACTTCCATAAAAAAAACCTTGCTGAGTTTCTTTCCGGAGTCTTTTCAGGTGAAGTGTATTCCAAACTGTAAATTGTATGTACTGATTTAACTTTCATAAGTGCCTTACTAGGGCCTAAACGATGACTTTTTGATTTTGATTTGAATGTGTACACAAAATAGTGTTGAATTGAGTCAGATTTTTGTGCTCTGAAGTAACACAACAATTAATTAAAAATAAATGTTATGGCAAGCCAGAATATTTTTTTACCAAACTCACCAATTTTCACTTTATTCTTCATAATCAGCTCTTTATTATCTTTCTTATATTGTTCAATTCTCTTATTTGTATTAACAATGTCTATATTATTTGTTAAATTGTATATTATTGTTTCAATTTCCTCTAAATAGTCATTAAATTCCCGTAATGTAGAAAAATCCTCTTCTTTTTTATTGTAATCTTTGAGTACTCGCTTTCTTATATCTATTTCTTTCTCTACCATGGGATCTTCAAATAATTGGACCCTGAAATTGCTCCTTCGGAGTGGCACATTACAGTCTGGACATGATCCTGAGCCTGGAGACAACAATGTATGAAAACTTGGTGATGAACAATCATAAACACATTTTACCAACATCAAATAAAGTATAGATGATTTTATAGACTTTTATGTAAATTAGTAACTCATAAGAATCCTCCAGAGACTTACCTTTTAAAAAGAGCAATTCAACACAACTCTCGCATAAAGCATGGCCACATACATTCACCATCAACTTCAAAGAAGGATTTCTATACTTCGTTGTTTTACAACGAGGACACGCTTGGTCATCCATGATTGTTATAAGGTATTTCTTTCAATTTATTTATAACCCCGGCCTATTATGATCGGGAATTCGAGCAGAAAATATTTAGACCATTTAGACATGTGTTTTGTTTGACTTTTTTTTTTTTTTTTGTAAATTTGTTCTTGACCATGGATACTAAGTCCTTCAGTCGCATACATTTTATTTATAATATCACTTTAATATAGTCCGCACATTCACTTTCAAATAGTCTGCATGTTCAGTCACTCTAGTCATGTTTTAGTAAAATGGTGGTCATTGTACTAAAACTTATCACGGACTTTTTGAGACAACTTGTAAAGTCACGATACACATATTCATTTCATTTCACTTCACTGGTGCACATATATTGATCTTTATTGAATAAAATACCACCGATAATATGCAATATAACTCAAAATACACGAATTTATGAAAATAAAAATGAAAATGCTACGTCACTCTGCAAGTTCCCGCCAAAAAGTCTTTTGTTTGACCATTTGACAGTGTTGCCAATGCAAATTTTTAGGCGGCCGTGTACATGGGGTAAAAAAGCCGTGTTTATATGGAAAAACACCAACGGTGGGCCGTGTCACTGCTTAAAAAAAAGGAAATACTGTCAATTAAATGTTTTTAACATAAAAATCCTTAAAAAAGTTCCATTTGAATAATTATTGTAATTCGCTATTCGTTTAAAAAAAAAATCTACAATTTATATTTTTTTTACTTATTATAGGTACCCGTATCATATCAACCCATCAATTACCGTAGAATTTGCAAAAAGCCGTAGAATCTGCTACGGCCACATGGATGCAGCCGTAGGCCGTGGATTATGTGATTTTTCGTCCTGAAAGCCGTAGAACCATAGAACACGGTAATTGCCGTAGCATTGGCAACACTGCCATATGACTATCTATTTTTTTACCATAAACCGACTACGTTATGGACATAATAAAGCACCATCACACCTAGCAAAGTTAAATATAATTCAAAGCAATGTCTGTACATTTTGCGGAGTTGAAGAAGGAACAGTGGACCACATTATATTCAGCTGTCAAAAGTTCCTTATTGACAGATTGGTACTCGCGAGTGAACTAAGTGAAGTGTGGCAAAATAATTATAGTGATTTTTCTTCCCGCCCGCCGCCGCTTAAAGAACTATTAAAAGACATTAAAACTTATAAACCAATATTTAAATACATTAAAAATACGGTGGTAAAATTATAAAACTGAAAATACAAAATCTGAAAAGTGGTTCCGGAATAATAAAGTCGTGGCTTAAAGGTCTTAGTAACCAGGCCATAAAATCCCAAAAAAAAAAAATCTATTTTTTTTTTTGTGAATTTTTTCATGACCATGGAAACAAAGTCCATCGGTCGCATACATTTTATTTATAATAGTCCGCACATTCACTTTCACATAGTCCGCATGATCAGTCACCGTCCAGTCATGTTTCAGTAAAATGGTGGTCATTGTACTAAAACTTATCACGGACTTTTTGAGACAACTTGTAAAGTCACGATACACATTCATTTCATTTCACTTCACTGGTGCACATGAATTGATCTTTAATGGATAAAATACCACCGATAATATGCAATAAAACTCAAAATACACGAATTTATGAAAATAAAAAAGAAAACATAACGTCACTCTGCAAGTTCCCGCCAAAAAGTCCCATTTGAGTTTTACTGATTGCAGTGTTGCCAACTACTAGCTTTAGCCAGTAGCTAGACATCTTGCAAAAAGTTTGCTAGATTAGCAGACTTTGTTACCCAAAAAGTCGCCATCTATCGCCTTACGTCTAAATACCCGCAAATGAAGATGGCAACGATGGCAAAGACTTAGTTGACAGCTATGTTCTATCCATTTTCAATAATATTCACAAGAAAGAGATATGATGTGACTAAAATTAGTTTAGTGCGATTTACAACAGTATCGGCACCACTTTCCTCTTTTAAGTTTTAAGAATGGCAACCAAATCCTTTTTTTTTTTATTTATATTTATTTTTGCCAGTGTCGACTTATATTATAAGTAAATCACTTTCACGTTTTTCCATCGTTTTTCACATAGCCCACTGTCAGCCCTGTGGACTAAAGCGGGCTATACACGTGTAGTTACAACCATTGAGCTATTATTACTATGTATAGAGAAGCTATCATAAACAAAGGTTATGTCCCATTTTTTTAGAGTCAACTGAAGTTCTCTTTAGCGCTGAAACAATAATTAGTCGTCTAAACGGACAGTTGAAACACCTAGCGCTATCAGATCGCTTTTAGGAGTATTTTTCTCGCAAACACCGTGATTTTCACGGCGCGGGCGCTTTCGCGTTTTGTTCATCGTTCTACAACAATAGTGGCCGGATGGCCTCACTTGAACGGAACATTGTGGTTATTTGTGGCGTCTTCTCTATACGTAGTAACAATAGCTCAATGGTTACAACTGTTTATTTTGTTTTTGATAGTTTTGACTGACATGACAGTTTGACAGTGACATAAACTGACATAACTGAAATTGTCATTTATTGATACTGTGGTGTGAGAGATTATTTTCTATAATTCATGTTTTGCTTTACTTTTCTCCGTAGAAAATAATAATATTTTTGAAAGATAATAATAGCCAAATATGAATTTAGCTATAAGAACAGTCCTAACAAGGCAGTCTTTTAGAATATGTGACAGATTTGCGCACAAAAGTGTACCAAAACATCTACCTGTAACCTCAGCATGCCCTGTTATACAATTTCGGAGTTATTGCGATGATCGAGCGGAAACAAGGAAGCTGCCGCAATTGATGGAGTTTCCGCCGATTGTGTGGCCTTCTTTCATCAAATACTTAAAGAACTGGATGTTTGCAAACTTTATAATCAGACCCTATTTTGAGCCAGAATTCAATTTACCAGATTTTATTGAGGGCTCAAAACATGCTGTTCAGGTTAGTTATATCATTTTCCAAATCAAATCTAATCTATCCTTGATGTTTTTATTCCTAGGTACCTACTTTTTGTAACTAATACAACTAAATGTCCAGCACAAAATAATCAATTGTTATCACTAGCCTTTGCTCTCATTTATAAAAACAACAATAAAGACATTTTTCTTCATGGTTTTAGTCAACAATCTGGTTATCGACTCCTTTATTTGTATACTAGCTGTCCCTATGATGGTCAAAGCACGACCACAAACAGCTTTTCTCTGGAATATATCAACCTATTAGCTTGCAGATATGAAGTGTTTGATTACGCAAAGTTTATAAAACATTAAATAAAAACATATCACTGATGATGTAATATCAACATTGGAAGATATTTCAAATCCACTTAAAAATATATTTTATTTTAGAGATCATAGCATGGTAAAGGTGGCTTAATACAAGTTCAAATTCAAATTCAAAATCATTTATTCAAATAGACCTTCGCAGGCACTTATGAAAAGTCTGACTCTAATACTCTAATACCGGTTCGGAAGGTTGCATTTGCTGAGAAGAGCCGGCAATAAACTCAGCAATTACTCTTTTCAAAACAAGCTTAGATTCATTACATAATATTTATATTCTAATCGCACTGACAACAATTGCGTGCCCCGGCGAGGCGGCAAAACTACAAAGTAGTCTGAATCTATATTTAATAAGTAAATAAATAAATGGCAAACTTAAGCAGACCAGCCCCCACAAGCAGCACCTGTTCACAAGTATGACGCGTGTGGCAGCCATCGCCCTCCTCGCCATATTGGAGGGAAGTGAGTGACCCGTCACACGACGCCGCCGCAAGAGACCTTAAAGTGAGCATGACTTACTTAAGTCTGCCTTAGAAATAAAAAAATTACTAAAGGGAAACTACTAAACACACAATTTGTTATCACTGTGACTATTTACAACATTAGATTAAATATTATTATTATATTATAATTAAGAGTAGTGTTGGCACTGTAAGTTCTATTACTGACTCACTAACTATTCCTGTTAGGTTGTTTCAGATGCCTTACAAAGGAGTGATTTCAAAGCTCTTGAAGGACTAGTTGAAAAGGATGCAATTGCTTCTCTCAAAACTGCAATATCAAAGTTATCCGTAACTCAAAGACAGCTACTATCCGTTGAGAAAGAGGATATTTTCTATGCTTTTCCCTACCAGGTAAATATAGATTACTCTTTCAATACTTATGTTCTGAATGCTTTGCTGTTCCCCACATGATGAAACCATAGCACAGCAATCCACCAGGTAGGTCACCAAGCCAAGCCAACATATCGCAGTTGTTGTGGACAGAGGGCTCAGCTTACCTTCATATAGCACCCTATTCTTGCTCTATGAAGTATAGTATTATAGTAGTATTTATTATTGAATTACTGAGACAAGTTTTAATAAATTATTATTCCAGGTAGGTGTTATGTTTGATGATGCAGACAAGCGATGGGTGGAGATTACAATGTGCTATCATGTACTCAAGGGACTCAAACATCTGAAAGAGACTGGCGATCTACCTCCTATCTCATTAGGGTAACATACACCATTTATACCTTTAACCAGGTTTCCTATTTAAAACTATTGAAATATTGACCAGCATCAATAGTATTGTTTTATGCACAACTCGTAACAAAAATTACTAATTTGTAAACAAGCATACCTACAGCTCGCCTGATGGTAAGCGGTTACTATAGTATGGACATTTGCAACACCAGGTTTGTCACTTGCGCATTGCCAACACTACAAAAATCTCTTCACATCCTTTTTGAAGAACCCCATGCTGTAAGACTCTCTAACAAAAATTACTGATTTGTAAAACTAATTTGTTTTGTAATGCAGACTGCTTACATATGCCTATAAATATGTTACCTTCCTTTGCAGTGTGCAACCAGAGTTCCAAGATAAGATATTTATATTGAACTACAGATTTATAAGAGAATTCACAAAAGGCACAGAAGACAGTTGGTGGGTGAATATAGTGAATCATTTCCAACCACAGTCAATTGTTCAGAAATAGGAGATGCTACAAGTTATATGTGAAAACAAGAATGGCATCAAGTGAAGTTTAATAAAATGCAGATATAATTGTTTATAGTTTTCCGATTCTATTTTTTATTGAACCCCTTTAAAATATCATAAAGTATAAAAACATAGATTTTTTTAGAAAATCTTATCTTATTACTAGTATTTATCACAAATTAATCATATTTCTTTTGCCTTCAATGCATACTTTGACTTGCATTAAAGAGACAATTCTTCACTGAAGCATAGCACAATTGGCTTAATTATATACCAAAACATAATCCCTATTTTCTTTAGCAACTTCTTTCAGTTCTTTCAAAAGAGATGCTGGATTACCTGAAATAATTAAAGAAGTATGTATAAAATATAACAAGTGTTATGTACTAGCTTCTGACCCCCCCCCCCCCCTACACCTTTTTCCTTTTTTTTTTATCCTGATACTTGGTTTTCTAAGTCATGGTATAGATTGCCAGAGTATCCATATGTCATTCCAGAGTATGTTCTATGTGTCAAATTGAGTAATATCTAAATAACTAGAGCACCTAGCATAAGATCTGTTTGCTTCCAAAGATTGTCCAAATTAGTCTGGTTCTATAGTTCTCATGATATCTACTAACTAAACCAACAACTGACAAATTATGACAAAAAAGATTTTTTTTGGGAATACAAACAAATCTTCGTAATTGATATACATTGGTGCCAATTCTGTTGTAAATCGCACTAAACTAATTTTAGTCACATCTTATCTCTTTCTTACGAACATGATTGAAAAAGGATAGAACATGTTTTAAGTTGTCAAATTAATCTTGGCCGTCTTATTTTGCGTGTATTTAGGCGTAACCGCGATAGATGGCGACTAAATTTATATTGAAAACAAGCATTGGACTAATTTGACAGGACTAAAATTCTTACATCCTTTTCTTATATTCTTTGTTAGAAAGAGACATAGTGACATTAAAATTAGTTTAGTTGTGAACAACAGAATCAGGGCCATTGTGTTACGATTTCAAATTCAGTGGTGGAAAAAGCCTAAACTTTAGAACCCCAGAATTTAAATTGTGTTGATGGCCTTGCTGGGATGGGTTACATACATGTGATACTGTGTATTATTTGGTATTATTAATTATATAAAAAAACATACAAACCTTGAGCAGGGTCATATAAAGATCTTTTTTCAACTCCACACTGAAGTTTGATAGGCCTCTGCTTTCTCAGTGAGTTCTCTACATCTGGAATTAAATACACAACCAATTTTCAGACAATTGTTCCCAATAATTTATTTAAAAGTAATTAACAGTTTTGAATTCCGGCCTCATATGGAGTACTGCTGTCATCTGTGGGCGGGAGCACCTGGATACCAGCTTGCGCCTTTATACTCGGTTCAGCGACATGCCACTAGAATTGTTGACGATCCCAAGCTCACAAACGGTTTAGAGCCCCTCAGTCTGAGGAGAGACTTTGCCTCCTTATGTGTGTTCTACCGCTTGTACAACGGACAGTGTTCTGTAGATGATGCCCGATCGAGAAGAAGCATGGGGTTCTTCAAAAAGGGTCTGAAGAGATTTCTGCAGGGTCGGCAACGCGTGAGTAACACCCCTGGTGTTGCAAGAGTCCATAGGCTGTGGTAGCCACTTACCATCAGGCGGGCCGTATGCTTGTTTGCTACCTAAGTAAGTAGTATAAAAAAATATTACCTTTATGAACTTTGTCCAATAAGCTGTTAATATCTAAATCATCTGCCAACCGGGTGCACAGCACATTCACATATTGACTAGCCCCTGGTACTACCTTGTCCGTATCACCAGTTTTCATCTCGTAAGTCTGATCAATATCAAGTGTAGTGGAACATTCAATTTGGAAAACTTCATAAGCCGCTTCTGAAGACTGTGTGGCATAACCAATGATTAAGTTTTTGTGAATTGTGTACGGCTCTACAGATGGTATTGATTCGAATATTTGAGGGTTTGAATCCCTGTAAATTGAGTGAGTATTATTTGTAGCACCTTGAAAGAACAGTGGTATCGGCAGTGTAAGAACTTTCTACCTATCCAAAATTTTTCTGCACATGTCCATTATGAGAATGCAAAGGTCTGGTTCACATTTGGCCACTTCCTTCAATAGAAAGTTCTCTGTGACACAGTCATCCATCTTTATGTCTTGTTCAGGACAATCCACTCCAAGCATGCACTTGGTGTTGCATATCTCGCACCCATGACCGGCGTAGAAGATGAAACCTGAAAATATACGTACAATTTAAAGCAACTACTGGCAGATTCTATAAAAAGCATCCTGTTTTAGAGCAGCCCTGGATTTACGATTTTTTCAAACCAGCTTTTAAGATAATTTGAAAAAAATGTGTGTTCAAAACCAACTGGGCATTTTAAAATCAAAGGAAAAATCGAAAGACCAAGGCTTTATGAAACCATATTTTTTTATTTCAAACATGATTTTGGCACCCCCTGAAACTCAGTCAAAGCCATTTATTCAATGTAGGCCCTAGTAGGGCACTTATGATGGTCAAAGCTACTGAAGTTACCACCAGTTCATAAGTCTGCCTTCAACTGAGGAGAACAGGCAACTGTTACCTGGAGCAGGTGCCCCAGTTAGCCCCCTCATAGATCCGGCCTGTGTAAGAGGATTGTTTAGTTACTATGAATTGGTCATAGATTTCTGATCTAGCATCCTTCATATAACCTTTTTTTTTTTTTTTTCATGTTAAGTATAGCTATCAAACTTTACTTTTGAGATATGAAACTTGAGTATCCTAGAAAATCTTGTTCATAAAAATATTTTTAGTAAAATAATATTGTTTTACTCACAATAAGAATCCTTTGGGATATGTTCAAATATCCTAGCCAAAATGTTTTTTAAATGTTTGCTTACAGTATTCTTCACTGATATTATTATGAATCCTAATGTTTTCAGATTTCCACCAAGCGAATCACAGTCAATTGTCGGTGTCACCAATTTGGAAAGGTGTTTATATTTATCATTGCCTATTAAAATTGCCACTTTTGACTGTGGTTTGTAATATGTTGCTATAGCTTTTACATTTTGAGAATTGGTGACAAATTCTCTCAACTGAGACACAGTGAAACCTTCTCTGTCTAAAGCATTTACCAATACTTCACCAGGTTTTACCGCAGTATCAAATGAAATGCTGAAAATAATATTAGTAGGTAATCTATGTGTAGTCTAGGTTTTTTGTTTTGGTTATTTTTTGTCTTGATTTTTTTACAGCCAAAATTACAGATGTTTTAAATATTTCTTGTTAACTGGTTCAAGTATATAAAGTACATTGTATTGCTCAAGTGTACTCAGTTAACATTTGAAGCTCTATCATGTTTCATTTACCTTATGTTAGCTAGTTTCACTATTATTTCGCATTGTCTCAGGGAAATTCCTACAACAGTCTTGTATTCTGAGTACGGCAAATTCTGTAGCAGGGACATCACAATTAAAATTTTATTAGGATAAGTATGATAAAGGATAACCCCATTAATTCTAAAGTCTAGTCTAATTACTATATTTCACTGGAGTTGGAGTAAATCTCAGACTAAAGAAATAGTGTAATTTCGAATTGATATTACTCTTTGTCTTTGGAAATAGAAATAAAATTCAATTCTTATTTTATGAAATAAAATTCATAACGGAGCTAGGTAAATAAATACAAACTAAAGTTTTGACTACTAATGTCACTGTCACTTTGCTTTGTACAGTAATGTTGGTAATTCGGAATGCAGCCTAATATTAATTAAATTATCTATTAGATAATAACGCCCTCATTGCAATAGAGGTAGATTTATTTTATAGTATTATTAAATTCACGAACCAAAGAGTGACTGATTGATGTGAATCCTTTTGTCACAATCACAACATAACACATTTTTTTTTATCAGAAACTGTTATCACATCACAATAAGCCTGATGGGCTATTGCGTATCTTTAGTGGTAATCGTAACGAACATCATTCATTATTTCATCCAATGACGCGTACGCGTTATGACGCGACGATGACCATTCGTGGGCCCTGATTGGATTAAATTTATTAAAGGTGTTCGTTACGATTACCACCAAAGTTACGCGGGAGAGCCCCCGTTTTCACACGAGACGATAACGATACCGTAAAATATCGTGACGATTTAGCGGAACATACATTTATATGAACTATTTTCACACACAACGACACCGCACTGCATCCTATCCTAACTATTATAAATGCGAAAGTGAGTTTGTTTGTTACGCCTTCACGCCTCTACTACTCAACGGATTATCATGAAATTTGGCATGCAGATAACCTATGGTATGGAGAAGGACACAGGACAACTATTTTATATCCTGGGAACGCGAGTGAAACCACGGGGGACAGCTAGTAATTATAAATGTAAATGTGAGTTTGTTTGTATATTTGTTTGTTTTTTACGCTTTCACGCCCTAACTACTCAACCAATCATCATGAAATTCTTTTTTTTATATACTACTTAGGTAGCAAACAAACATACGGCCCGCCTGATGGTAAGCGGCTACCGCAGCCTATGGACGCTTGCAACACCCGGGGTGTTACTCACGCGTTGCCTACCCTGCAGAAATCTCTTCAGACCCTTTTTGAAGAACCCCATGCTGTACTCCATTGGGAAAACCACGGCAGGGGGCTCATTCCACAATCTGAGCGTCCGCGGAAGGAAGCTCCTTTGAGACCGCACAGTTCGAAACAATTCTGGTTTCAATATGGGAGGATGGACTCCCTGTCGATGGCGAGAGTTGCGATGGTAGAAGGTGGCCGTGGGCATCATCTTAAACAATTCTACAGAACACTGTCCGTTGTACAAGCGGTAGAACACACATAAGGAGGCAAAGTCTCTCCTCAGACTGAGGGGCTCTAAACCGTTTGTGAGCTTGGGATCGTCAACAATTCTAGCAGCACGTCGCTGAACCGAGTCTTTTTTTTTTTGTTTTTTTTTTTTACTGTTTATAGGCCTGTGTTTGACCGCAATCTCACCATGGTAAGTGATGATGTGGCCGAAGGTGGTAAGCACACAAAGCCTAGAAGGAACGCGACTTATAAAGTTGCAGCCTTTGCCTCGATGTGAAGTATTGCTTCGCTTTGTTGAGCACTCCAAGCTTTTTGGATGCCAGCTTAACCTTGTCTTCTAAGTGACTACGGAACAAAACGTCGCTAGAAATGTCGACGCCAAGGATCCCTATGCTTTTACTGATGTTCAAGGACGTGTTCTGGAATTGTGGAGCCACAGACCAGTGTGACGGTTAGGTTTTTAAAATGAAAAACCTTAGTCAACACAATAAAATATATTAAGTTTTTAACAAAAGGGTGTGGTTCTATGGCCCGCCTAATTTTTACTTCGCGCAGTCCGGCACTCCCCTGATTGTCTTGTAGTGACACAAAGGTGATGCAGACGGGATTCGACGCAGGTGCAGGGTCGTCAAGGTCGGGAGGCAGATGATCTTGCCTTAGCCGGAACCACGATGATGGTGAGGTGCCCGAAGGTAAATATGGTTTTCTTAGCGGTGAACGCGCAGGCTTGTGTCTTAGTGGGGTTGAAATGGACTAGGTTTAGTCGACCCCGGAGATACTAGTTAGTGTACTCTCGATTTCAGACAACAGCCGTTCGCGGCTTTCCTCCACCTCGGAACGAGGGATATTAGCACGGCCCGTGTAATGAGCGTCCCCTGTACTGCATAACAATGAATGCCGTCAATAAGTCAATAGACAGCATATCATTGATATGCAGTAAGAACAATGTTGGGGACAGCATAGACCCTTGCGGGACGCCGGCATTTATGTCCATGCTATAGGAGCAACTACCGTCAACGACGGCTCTTATGCATGTATTGGACAGAAAGCTGGCGACCCATTTGCATAGTCCCTCGGGACCTTTGGAGAGAAGGGAGGTGATGGCGATAGGCCTGTAATTCGTCGGGTCCGATCTATCGCCCTTTTTGGGCACTGGGTGCACGTGGGCAGTCTTCCATGAAGACGGGACTTTCATTTTGGTGAAGGAAAGCGCGAAAATACGCGTTAGTACAGGACACAATTCAGGAGCACACCGCTTCAGCACCACTGCCGGTATGCCGTCTGGCCCGCTCGATTTATGGACGTCCAAAGAAAGCAATTCCCGCCAGACTTCCCGTTGGGTAATGCTTATCTCCGGCATGGAGATGTCACACTGCGGGATGGTAGGCGCTGTGGCACCTCCGTCATCCAAAGTCGAGTTCGAGGCAAAGAGAGAGCCCAGAAGATCAGCTTTCTCCTTTGCACTATGGGCCAAGTTTCCGAACGGCTTACGGAGGTGGCAAGGACGACTGGCAAAAGTTTCCTTCAGCAGCTTTGGCAAGAGACCAAAACGCGCGACTTCCAGAGGGAAGGCAAGTCAGCCTCTCACCAAACCTACCGACGAAATCGAACTTAGCCCTGGCAATCATTCGCTTACTGAACCTCGAGGCAGCGTTAAATTTGCGTTTCGCATCAGAGATTTTAGGGTCCTGACTAATTCGGGCCGTGGTCCAAGCCTCATACAAAGTCTGCTTATTTTGTCTAGCATCTTTGCAGGGCCGATTAAACCACGGTCGTTTCTTCACCCCTGCTGCCACTAGCGGGTTTGGGATAAAACATTCCATTCCCGCCAGTATCGCCTCAGCGACGGCAGCTGCACAGGTGTCAGGATCATCTGATGCGAAGCAAAGCTGTCTCCACGGGTACGATGCGTAGAAGTCTCGCAATCCATCCCAATCTGCCGACTTGTAGTGCCATACTCGTCGCCTTCTGGGAGGCCGGGGCGAATCAGGTCGGGCGCATGGCACTTGCGTCCGGACGAGACAGTGGTCCGATGATCCAAGTGGCGCATCTACTGTGACTGCATAGTTGTCCGGTCGCGTAGTCAGCAGAAGGTCCAGTAAGGAGCTAGTATGGCTCTCAATATCTGGGATTCTCGTAGGAGAAAGAAGCAGTTGTGAGAAGCCATAGGCCAGGGCAAAGTCGTGAGCAATCCTCCCCGCGAAGTCAGTGGACCGAGAACTAAGCCACTCAACATGGTGAGCGTTGAAGTCTCCTAATATCACTAACTCTGCGGAAGGGTAGGTGCTCTAGTACTTTGTCAGTCGTCAGTTGCAGGTGCTCAAATAACCGTTGTGTGTCCTGTGGGACCTGTAAAGGCACGCGTAAACTTTGGTGTGGCCACCGTGATCTACGCAGATACACGTAATTCTGCATGCAGATAGTATATGGTATGGAAAAGGATATAGGCAACTATACAACGTGTAACAGATTTGGATGCTAAATCTTTGAACGGTTTGTTCCAAGTAGCTAAAATTATATAAATCGATTCAGAAAACGATTCTGAACAAACCGTTTAACGGTTTAGCATCTTAATCTATTACACCCTGTGTACCTCCGGAACGCGGGTAAAACCGCGGAGATACCTAGTTTCATATAAATTTTTGCTTACATATTGCGACTTCCGAATATGTCAAGACAACGATATTTCACGTAAATTAAGGTGAACACACACTTATCCGAGCCGAACGCGTCAAACGAATCGAAGTCAAGGACGCCTCGCACACATATCCGCAACGAAAGAATCGACCGCGCCGAAAGAATCGACCGCGCCAAAGAAGAAAAACAACTCGCGTGTTTCTCTGTCGTATGCAACTAATAGAATGCAAGCGCATCGGTCGAGTCGACCTTATAAGCCGCGCCGAATCTGATGACGTCATCCGAATTCGTCTAGGTTCGTCTAGGATGACTGGGGTTTTTCCAGATTCGGACGATTCGACGCGGGCAAGTGTGCGAGCTTTCATAAGATTTCATATACAAAATTCGTTTCGTTCAATGCGTTCGGCTCGGATAAGTGTGCGTTTACCTTAAACGTTCCCTAAACATTGACCAGCGTTGCCATTAGGGTACGCACTAGTACGCATTACGTACTATTTCGTTAGGTAGCGTTCTCTCAGGTACTCCGACAATTTGCGTACTATTTTAATTCCAAGACCAAGAAAAAGAAAAACTTTTTTTTTTAAATAATAGCAAGTTTCAGCATAAAATTAGCACTGGCGACCCGGTGTGTTTCCATGTTTATTCCATGGTCCAATTCCATGTTTCGTTCTATCATTCATCATGATGTGTTACTGTTTGTGGTTTCACTGGTTTGGTTTTGTTCTTTCGTGGTTCCTTCGGTTTCTGTGCGCAAACGACATTTACAAAATGCAATTAATAAACTTACTTTATTTTGATAAATTACTTGAATAATTTTTTATTCACTGCGTACTCCAAAGTAAAAAAAAAAAAACAAATTATTGAGAGCACGGCTGACCACAGGGCTGGCCACTTCTTCGGTCAACGGATAGGAATCGCTATCCAACGAGGAAATGTGGCCAGCCTTATGGGCACCCTTCCCCGAGGCCTTGGAGACCTTGGGGATTGTATATATTAGTTAAGTAGGTAGTCTTTGTATATATATAATAACTTTTAGTTAATTTATTTATTATTATTGCTTGTATATTTATAAATTACTGTGTTTAAAGTGTATATTATAATGTGTAAATACATTATCTGAAGAGGACTCCAAAGTTAAGTTTCGTACTATTTTAGGTGCTGTGCGTATCCTATCGTGAAGTCACTCTGGCAACGCCGAAACATTCAAAAATGGCTATCGGTGTTGATACGTCAAAATGGAAACCTAGGAAAATAAAAGGAACCCCAGCGAATAAATTTAGCAATATACTCGGTGCAGGCATGTTAAGTGCTGGATTGCTTATCGGACTGTTTTTCCAGTGAGCATTGTTTTTTTTTTCAATTTTATATCAAATATGAAAATATTTGAGGTTGTAACGAAATTGTTTTTATTTTACAGCAACTCGGTGTTGACGAAAAACCTGCGTAAAGCTACAGAAGGGCTTTATGAAG
The DNA here is from genome assembly GCA_951394255.1 of Polyploca ridens. Taxonomy (NCBI): domain Eukaryota; kingdom Metazoa; phylum Arthropoda; class Insecta; order Lepidoptera; family Drepanidae; genus Polyploca; species Polyploca ridens. Next base: position 10,672,187 of record OX596267.1, read on the forward strand.
ATCCTATTGAAGAAGTTGAGAGGAAAATAATGATTGCAAGTGGCCTGGCGAATAGATCAGGTGACACTATCCGAGATCTTCTTGAGGAAAGTCAACGAGTCGACCGACCTGAGAAATAATGAATGTAGATGATAGGTAATAGTTATTTAACTCTTATGTAAATATTTAATAAACAGATTTTTCATAAACGTTTTTTATTTGTTGCCAGCACAGTTCTTATACAAGTAAAGTTGTAAGCAAATACTTCTGTGGCAAAACTGCTATGGATGAGAGCCTCACAGAGTTCAAAGAGAAGAAGACAAATAATACTGGTCCTAAGAACACTCAGAAGTCTAATGTGAATAAAAACAAGCCAAAAAAGCCACTGAAACGTATAAAAGGTCAGAAAGACATTCGGACAGTTTTGAAAAAGAAAAATGAATTGATATCATATGCTAAAGAATTTGATGATGTATGCAAACAATCTGGGGTTGATGTAGACTCTGAGCAACTACAGTTAGCTATAGCATTATCTAAATCTCTGGAACAAACTGAATCAACTTGTGAAGGAGATACTCAGTCGAGTTCTAAATCAGGATCTCAAGAAAGAGCAGCTAAAATTCGCACAACTTTACAGCAGTATGGGTTCAAAGTACCAGCAAGCAGAAAGACAAAAAAGTACAGGAAAAATTATAAACTTCTTTCCCTAACTGACACTGAAAAAAATCAAATAATATCTGATAAATATTCACAGATTTTGCTTGAAAATTTAGAAAAAATTAAAATTCATGAAACTAATTCAAATGTTGATGTGACAAAATTTCGCTTATTTCATATAGCTTCAAGTATTTCATATAATTGTATGAAAGATATTGATACCTTTTACGTTGATAACTTGTTAGAAATATCTTACAGCACTGGTTGCTTACTGAGGAACTGGTCAGATATACCAGGAAGGCCTGAGAGTCCTAAACTTATTGAAGATAACAGTATGAATTTTACTGAAATCGAATATTCACAGGAGGAACTAGATGTTGTCCTTAGTGGATCTCTTAAAATTACCAAAACAATAATTAAAAGTAAACACAAAAGTAAATGTGCAAGTATTCACAATGAATGTGATGAAATTATTATTGATGATCACAACCATGCTACAAAATTAGATGATAATTCAGTCCTAGTTATAGAAGATGAAGTTCCCATTAAGGATATAGTTGATGAATCAGATGTATTACGCACTGATGTAATAAAAAATGATATCGGAGATTTAGGTATTGAACCTCAATCAATAACAATACCACAGCAATGCAGAAGTTGTTCACCAGATATATTTGATGATGAGCTTTCTGTAGTGGAAACAACCATAACTACTGCAATGAAATCTCAAGAAGTCAAAACTGTAGAAGAAAGTAATAATTTTATGGATTTGACTGAATGTGTTAATGTTAAAGACTTCGGAATAGAGACTAAACAAAAACCAGATTCTCAACTATCCCAAAGGAGCAATATAACAAAAAGAAAATCTGATGACTTTATGGAAATAACAGAATGTATTGTAAGTTCTTCACAGGCTATACTTGTTAATTGTGAAAATATTGACCTTACACAAAGCCATGACGATTATAATAAAGTTGTTGAAGCTGATAGTGATAAAATTGCGTGCTTGGATCTAACTCAATCTTCATACACTAGTGATGAATTACCATTAGTTGAAATAGGTGGTCAAATGCAAGAATCTTTAGATGATACAATAATTTTAAATGACAATGAATATTTGGACATAAACAATAAAATAACTAAACCAAACTGTGAAGAATTAGAGTTAGACAATGAAGAAATAGATTTAACTCAAGGGAAGTATGCTAGCCCAGTGAAATCTTTAGAAAATGTGAATCATACAAGTTCTTTTGAGGAATATATTCATGACCATTCAAATAAAAGTAAAGAGCTTTCACCATCAGATATTCATCACGAAAATCTCATAACAACGCCTATTGAAGACTCCATTAAGGAAAATAATGATATTGATTTAAATCAATCATCCAATTCTGAAGATGATGACAATAATGCAGATAGTTTTACAATACCTAAAATATTATGTAATAATAGCAATCTTGGCAAAAATGATGATAGGATATCAATAGATTATGATGAACTTTTCGACTCAATAGATAAAAGTAAAGCAATTAGTGCAGTTAATACTTCAAATAAAAGCTTATCTAATAAATCTTCTAATTCATTTGTATATGATAAATCTAATGATGACATTCAAATTCAAAATAATTTAGAAAATACTAGTAATTGCTCAGCTTCAGATTTAAGTCAGAATTCTAGAGTGTTCGAGATTGTAGATCACGAGTTTAATTACTCCCTTCATGAATCTAGACTTGATATTCCAATGGATAATTTTGATAATGATCATAGTATAGAAGAAATACAATTTATGAATACAAGCGATGATATTGCATCAAGTTCAAGTAGAAGTCCTGAAGCAATTCAAATAACAAATCAAGAATACGATAATTTACATAATTCTAAACATAATACTCCAAATGATAATTTTGAATTTGGAGGAATATCGATTCTAGATAACTTTTCTAATCCTCCAAGTTTTAGGAAAACAATGAACAATATAAACAATGCAATAGCAAATAATTTAGATGAGGATGTAAATGATAGTTACTTACCGATTATAGATTTGAAAAATACTAATAACAAAACTGAAACTTCTTCACAAAAAAAAGCTGCCATTACAACTCCTATCAATAAAATTAACAAGATTAAAACAGCTTTCAAAACACCAAGTAATAAAGATTACATTATTAAAACAGAGGATGTAACTCCAATGCTAGATTATGCCTCAATGTCGACGCCTGAAAGAAATAAAGAACTTGATAAATATGGGCTGAAGCCTTTTAAACGGAAACGAGGTGAGAAAACCATTTTATTACAATCTTTGCTTGAGATGTGCAGAATTGCTATTTGGCCGCTTTACCAGAGATATTAAAAAATTAAAGTTTATTTCAGCTATACAGCTTTTAACGCACTTATACAATCAAACACATCCTATTGTCGAGTTCGAAAACGAAGATCTACCATCACCATCAAAAAGGCCAAAACACAGTAGAAATAAATCAACAGAAAATTCACCAATAAAGAAATTAAGATCTCCAAGAAAGCCAGAAGTGAATGCAGGTGGTGAAACTCAGGAGGTGGTATATGAAGAGTCAAATGGTTTGCCAATTATAAAGAATATTGACTGCGGTGAAGATGATTGGATATTTCAGAAGAGAGAGAAAGCCAAGGTATTTTTTTACCAATCTTGTACACACGGCTACAGATCAAGCTATACATTTCCAGTATAAGCTGACCTCCCATTGTACTGAAATCCTATACAATGTGAGATCAGCTTATACTGGAAATGTATAGCTTGATCTGTAGCCGTGTGTACTTATTACGATTGTGTCTATAATACAAAAGATTTTTCAAGAATACATTAAACATTTACATCCAGTCATTGGTCTGTCAGTACTGCAAGTTGAAAGACTCGGGTACTAGTTAAATGAGATGGTCTGCAGCAGTTTAACGCTAGAAGACGGCAAGGGACCGTACCTATTATATGTTTTAACTGAATTATTTTCTAGGTCCATTCCTGCCGCGTTCCCCTGCACATAGCATTCTACAACTATGTACTATCGCGTCGCGGACTAAGAGAGGCTATTCTACGCTATGAACCGGTCAATATTGATGTTATACACAAAGATCTCGTTGGATATGGCCACAGATATGATCCAAAAGTAAGTTAGTTTTCTATACTAAATATTATAAAGAGGTACATACCCCCTCTTTCTCTACTGAGATTTTCTATAGTGGCCACCTTCACCAACAAAACGAATATAAAGAGGTACAGTAGTACCCAACTAATATGGCTTACCGATGTACCCGCGCAGAAGGTACATTTTCAAAGCGCGGGAAACGCTATTGGTCGGCAGCTGCCGCCATGTTAGCGCGTGCCGTGCGGAGGGGCCTCACGCGTGAGTGAGACGGAACTAAAAGCTGCAGTGTATTATGAACCTTATAGTAGTGATCTAAGGTTGATTGTAAGTTTTAAGCATTCTTTCGTTAATCTTCGGGGCCATACTTTCTTTTCTGTGCGAACGAAGATTCACGACGCGCCATATCAGTTCGGTACTACTGTACATACGTGGACAAGTAAAAAAAATATGAGTGTTTCACAGTTTGTCGATAAGTTCCTGATAGCTTATCTGGTAGACCATGTAATTCAGTTAAATTCAAATACTTTACAGATATTATTAAATATAAGCTATCAGGAAGGAACTTATTGGTATTATACGCTTTAATTTAGTCTTGATATTTGCCATTGCTAAAATGACAGAGTTTAAAAAAATTGTTTCAGGATCTTTTCAAATTTATGGATAAAAAGTGCATAACAGTCAAGACAACAGACAACAACTCAAGAAATACTAAAAGATAGCATTTGCATAATCATGAAAGTTATTGTAAATATTTTATACAGAATATATTTAAGCAAAATTTCAGTGCAATTATTTATCACTTATTTACAAATATATTTTAGGGCAAGATTAAGAGGAAAGAAAATGTTTTAAATAAAAGATATTATTAACAAGGTACAATTTAATTTTTAGTTATAATCTAACAAAAGTATATTTATTTAAGATTCAATATAATATTGAGATACACAGTTCCTAGAATGTCAAGATTCGTCAATCTTTTTTAAGAATCGACAAATTTTTCGCTACCATTCTTTACGCGACCAAAATCGCGCCGGGTAGCTTGTGTATATATAGTATAGAAGATACCAAGAATAGTCCATCAAATCTAGAAATACATGTTGACGTTTATAAATACAAAGAAAAGTAGTAATTATGACTTTGCATTAAGGTTCATTTATATTATTACAAAGGGTGGCGCAGCTGCACCGACACTAAATGAATCCACGTAAAGTAGTCATAACTGCTGTTTCATACAAAAGGTTGTAGCTAAAATGTATGAAATAGCTGTTTATTTAATGTCGCGTCGCCTGCGCCACCTCTTTAAGGAAACATAGATTTAACAGATTACTTTGACGCAATAAGGTTATTATTACTTTGACAGTTCACACTGTAATTGGGCCTCCTAGGATTTGTGTGCTTACCATGTTCAGCCAAACACAAGTCTCCCCATTATAAAAAATACGTAAACATTTTTTTTCCTTAAAAGTCCTATATTTAATTATTGCAAAGATACAATAAAATTATCTCGGGAACAATATACAAATATATTTACAAATGTAATTCAAGGCAATACCTTTTAATAAGACTACAGTGCCACCAACTTATCTGTGCAGGTGTTCAAAATTGGAACTAAAGCTCTATTTTGCTTAAAATGTCAAAAATGTAGGCAATATTATCGGTACCCCTCTCAACTGTACAGATAAGTTAGTGGGACTGTACAAACATAAGTCTTGATTATTTGAACCATATTATAACAGATAATACAAACATTTAGTAGCAGAACTGTGCCATAATCACAGTTACAGAACAAGGCAGATGGAGCGTGTGGAACACGGGAGTGAGGCCAAAAAAGCAAATACAATGTTTATCAAACTTTATTTAACGAAAAATACTTTCTTTTTAAACAAAGCAAGTACAAATTCAAAACCGAATACCAAGTATGTACAATTTGTATTGGCTTTTTTGGCCTCACTCCTATGTTCCGCTCGCTCTATCCTATGCCTTTTGTACTGTAATTTGAGGCCATAATTTTGACATAGAAAAACAAAAAGTAGCGTATTGTTACCATAACCAAATAGCTACTCCACGAAAGCGTGTAGCGTTCCTTTGAAATTTCGGTCCCTTTTGCAGAGAAAATAAATATGTTTTTCAAGATGTTTCATTTGCAATAAGGATGTGCAATAATTTGAAACTATTCCATCAATAGCATTACTAACAGACGGATAGAAAGACGGACGAAGTGGCAACATAAGGGTTCCTTTTTACGTTTTTGGTTCGGAACCCTAAAAATGGATACATTGGACACCAAAAATGTCTCATGACGCTGCTTTGTTTCCGTTGAAGGGAACACAAGGTTACAAAACCAGGTGTTCCATGACACCATTGCACCAATCTGTACTTGTACCCACTAACATATAAAGAATGTTCAACGGCCAGGTCACACAACATTAACTATAATAATAAAGAAATCGCAGTAAGGAACCTTAGACTTGGCACGACTTTGTCTAGATTTCATTACTTTTTAGAGATAAACAAGCAGCTCCATCGAGACTTGGCTAGTTTTTTACAGAATGTTTTTGATGGGATGTAGATTTACCTATATATGTACAAACATTCGTCTTTTTGATTTCTTTTTTATTTTTCTTAACTAAGCGAGATATCATTTAGTTAAAAGTCCAGCTTGTTGGATGACTTGTCTCGTTGCGTTATTGATGTGACGAAACCGATCTGGGCCTAGTTGAATGCCGCCATACCTTGAAATAAAATTGATTAAGATGACTACTTAGTACGTCTGGATTCATTATACCTAGATCAAAAATGCATAGGACGATAACTAGATCAGTTCAAGGTGTTAGAAGTCAGGTTTGATTAAATTACAATTTGGCAGTCAAAAAGTAGTCAAAACTATTATAGCCTTTACCTATTCATAGCATCATCAATCGGCCTTTTGCAAGGACTTTATTGACTACTAGCAACCTAGTTTAACCCGTTTTTTTTTTAGTTTTATTAACCTTGATTATTTTTTCTAAAATAAAAGTAGCCTAAGTTACTCCTTGTAACAGCTGAAAGTGTGATAGTCCCGTCAAAAGCCGGAGATCAACCAGAAAAGATAGACAAAAATTTCAAAAATTGGTTTTATGGTTCGCATAATCTTACCATCGTGAGACAACAACAAGTGTGTTCTTCTGGTCGAGTATTTGCAACAAGTGCAGCATCCTCCCGCCAGCATGTGCCTCACCGTCGTCATCACAATCCTGAAGCATACTCTTCCCCTTAGACGTTTTACGCTCTATACGATACGCGTACATGTTGTGTGTCGCGTTTTGAAACTTTTTGTTTTGTTTTAATTTTGTTAAAACTGAGCTGGAAAGAAATAACAATAATAAATATCCTGGGACATTACTCACACACGGTCATCAGCAGGGCTATTTTAAAACGCTCGGATTCGATATCGGAAACGGATTCAAAAACTACCGAGGCGGTTTTCCGCAATTGCTATTTTAATTTCAGAATTCGAATAATTTTGATGTTTCTTTAAGGAAATATCAATTCGACTCATCGAAAAGTTTTCGGAAATTAAAATTGTTTGAATCCGATTCCGATATCGATTCCGACGTTTTAAAATAGCCCTGCTGATCCCAAACTAAGCAGAGCTTGTAGGTACTATGGAAACCAGATTACTGATATAATACATATACTACTTTTTGTTTGTAAATACATACTTAATTTACATACGGTTTATGTAATATTTTTTCTTCTTTATGTTTTTATGTAAGTGTAATCTGTTATATGTTACTGTACCATTCAATAAAAATAAAATTAACTAATTACACCCAGACTCAGGACATACAGACATTTCATGCACACAAATGCATGTCCTGTGCGGGAATCAAACCCACTGTCTCTTCTTATTACATAGATAATTCGTAAGATTAACACATTCAAACAATCATACAAGCCATTCATCTTTATAAGTATAGATCATAGTCTATGGTATAGATAGATAGATATATTAAAAGTATGGAACATGTTTTGAGTTCCATGCAATACTATGCTGGATTTCAGTTGATAGCAAATATTATATAACTATGTCAAGAGGTTAAGATAGTAACACATTTTAATAACAATCCAAGATAACAATGCTTGCTTAAATCTTGATATTGGATGGTAATGTATTATGCTATTTTAATAACTTGAATAGCAGTTCCTCTAATACCTTTTCTTCATAAGTAGTTTGAGACGCATGTCCCATTGGCGAGTCAACAAGTTATACTTACTTAACATCTTCCATACTGTGTACTTCTGCTGCATGCCCTTGGAAGGAACTCTTTCTGTCTATTATAACTTCTCCATGCGTTATCTCTGGGCAGTTGATATCTAACTGAAATATCATTATTGTTATCATGAGTAACAATAGTAGGACAGCTAGTTATAATATATTTTAGGATTTATATATGAACTAGCTGCCCCGTGGTTTCACCCAAGTTCCCAGGATAAAAAGTAGCCTATGTCCTTCTCCATCCCATAAGCTATCTGCATGCAAAATTTTATGATGATCCATTAAGTATTTGAGGTGTGAAGGCGTAACAAACAAATAAACTCACTTTCGCATTTATAATATTAAATAGGATATTGGTATGTAAATCACCAAAACGTATTGTTTAATATTCTCCTATTCTGTAGACCTAAAAAGAATTTAGGTATTAAATGATGCCTTACCAATGCCAAGTCCAATAATTCAACACCTGGTGGTTTTGGTTCCTCTTTCTTTGGCTCAGCAGACCTTATTGACTGCAAGGTTTCTCTTATTTTCTCTACCCACTGAAATATTACATTTTCACCAACATTTGCTCTGAAATTCAAAACAAATTCAAAACCGTATAATTAAATCCTTATCAATTTCTTCCTTGATTGATAATCCCACCAAGGTTAGTAATGGTGTGGCCATACACATATTAACCCCTCTTTCATAAAATATACTGGCAGCAGTTCTGCCCCCCTAAAAAGGAAGCTAAAGCAATATTGCTAACGCAATTCATTTTTTCGAATTCTCGGCAGATCCTACGTAATTTCAATATTTTTTGGTATACTAGTCACTCATTATATACAATTCAATTCAATAAAAGATTCGGAATTTATGAATTGCATAAGATCTGCCGTAAATTCGAAAAAAATGAATTGCGTTAGCAATATTGCTTTAGCTTCCTTTTTAGGGGGGCTGAGCTTATTCTGAAAATTAACCTTACTGCATTACAATTAGGTTCATATATGTAGATCTATAATCAATTGATATAGAGAACCTTATATTATGTTAAAAGGTGTAGAAGTGAAGGGTACTAGCTTTCAAGAGCACTTTCCAGAACACTGTGCTTGGCAATAGATTTCCAATGTGATGCTGGCAGCCATCCAGGCAGATACTATATAGTATGCATCAACCATGAGTAATTTTCCCCAGTAAAGGCTTCAAAAGAAACTCAAAGAATTTAGAGTAATAAATATTGATACCTACAAATAAACTTCATCCAATTCATTGTGAAGCTTCTCTTTATCTTTTCTATTCATCCATGGAGCTGATAGCTCGAATTTAGGAGGAGCTAAGGTGGGATAATCTTCTGGCATCGTCACATATAAAATAACTTCATTTTTGTTGTCTTCAATTCTAATGCTATATGACCTCGATATGTCGCTTTCTGTGGTCCAATCGTCACCGTATATTGAGCTGAGGGCCTCCACTTCTTCAGCCTAAAGAAAACATATGCAGTTATCATTTTTTCCAAATAATAAATAAATACCATGCATGATACCATGTTAGGTGAAATATATTATGTTACGCTTACCTGTTTTCAAAATTCAAAATTCAAAATTCAAAATCATTTATTCAAATAGACCTTCGCAGGCACTTATGAAAAGTCTGACTCTAATACTCTAATACCGGTTCGGAAGGTTGCATTTGCTGAGAAGAGCCGGCAATAAACTCAGCAATTACTCTTTTCAAAACAAGCTTAGATTCATTACATAATATTTACATTCTAATCGCACTGACAACATTTGCGTGCCCCGGCGCGGCCGCAAAACTACAAAGTAGACTGAATCTATATTTAATAAGTAAATAAATAAATGGCAAACTTAAGCAGACCAACCCCCACAAGCAGCACCTGTTCACAAGTATGACGCGTGTGGCAGCCATCGCCCTCCTCGCCATATTGGAGGGAAGTGAGCGACCCGTCACACGACGCCGCCGCAAGCAAAGGCCTTAAAGTGAGCATGACTTACTTAAGTCTGGCTTAGAAATAAAAAATAAACTAAAGGGAAACTACTAAACACGCAATTTGTTATCACTGTGACTATTGACAAGTTTATACTAAATATCATTTAGGTATATGTATAGAAAATATAACAATTAAGGAGACAGACATAATCTATTGAAGAATTTAGAAATAAATGAAAAACATTAAATTGAATTAATTACTATAAGTAATAATCTGTAAATTAAACAAAAAATAAAAAAAAAGATAACTTATAATAATAATAGCATACTTAGAATTAAAATGGACCTTGAACTAGCTGCTAAGTGAAGCAGGTGCAGAGAGAAGCTACTTCCATACATCCTTGTCGTCAATATAATGAGACACTTTATAATAGGCCCTACTCAACAACCGCTTTTTGATATGTTCCTTAAATTTAAAAAAGGACATACTGGTCACGCTATGAGGAATTTTATTGTAAAATTGGATACAATTCCCAAGAAAGGACTTATTTACTTTAGCTAATCTAAATCTAGGCACAGTTATTTTGTCTTTGTTTCTAGTGTTTCTATCGTGATAATCACTATTGACTGGAAACAAATTAATGTTTTTACGAACATACATAATATTTTCAAAAATGTACTGAGAGGGCAAAGTTAATATATTAATTTCCGGAAATACCTTTCGCAGAGATTCGCGAGACCCCAAACAGTAGATGGCGCGAATTGCTCTTTTTTGCAATACAAAAATTGATTCCAAGTCTGCGGCAGAACCCCACAGCAAAATACCGTAAGACATAAGGCTATGAAAATATGCAAAATAAATTAATCTGGCTGTATTAATGTCCGTCAGTTGCCTTATTTTGCTGACTGCAAAAGCAGCGGAGCTCAGTTTACCACCTAAGGCTTCCAGGTGAGCACCCCACTGCAATCTACAGTCTATGGTCAGACCAAGAAAAACAGTCTTATCTACTACATTAAGTTTAGTACCGTCCACAATAACATTGGTATCAACTATTGGTACGTTTGGTAATGAAAATCTTATACATTTAGTTTTTTTAGAATTTAGCATTAGATTGTTGGCAGCAAACCATTGAGACACAGTTTCCAGAGCGTGGTTAACTTTTAAAAGGTCTTTGTCTTTTCTATCTACTTTAAATATCAGAGACGTATCATCTGCAAACAAAACGACATCTGATAGTTCTTTCACCATGTAAGGTAGGTCATTTATATAAACTAGAAACAGAAATGGGCCTAAAATCGAGCCTTGAGGTACGCCTAATTTGACTAAGGAGCCCGATGACACACTACCATTGATTCCTACTTTTTGTTGGCGCCCTGAAAGATAGGAAACCACAAGATCGAGGGCCACTCCGCGAATTCCATATAACTTAAGTTTAAGAGCTAGCGTTTGGTGATCTACGCAATCAAATGCCTTGGAGAGATCACAAAAGATACCAATAGCATCGTGTGAGCACTCCCAGGCCTGAAAAATATGCTTAATAAGTTTAGCTCCCGCATCCGTAGTGGACTTACCTCTTGTAAAACCGAACTGATCATCATGGAGTATCTTGTGGTTATTAAAATGCCTTAACATTTGGTTTAGCACAATCTTTTCAAAAATCTTGCTTAATGCAGGAAGTACTGAAACAGGTCTATAATCTGAGGGATTGTTTTTACATCCCGATTTAAAGATTGGAACAATTTTGCTGTATTTCATTAAGTCAGGAAAGTTGCCCTGTTCGAGACATTGGTTAAAAATTAGGGCTAAAATAGGGGCAATATTGAAAATAATTGACTGTATAACCTTAACTGACAAACCCCATAAGTCTTCTGTATTTTTCATATTTAGTGACTTAAAAGCCGTGATAATGTCATAGTCATTAACCTGGGTGAATGCGAAGTCTGGAATATTTTGTTGAAAATTATTCTGTAAAATCGATTCTGCTAACGTGGAAGACGAAGCAAGATTTTTAGTAGCCTCCATAGGTATATTTGAGAAAAAAGTTTCAAAAGCAGATGCTACTTCTAATTTACCTGAGATTAATGTATCATTAATTTTAAGAGAAAAAGTATTATCTTTGATTTTATTCTTACCAGTCTCTGTATTAATAATCTGCCACACTGTTTTAATTTTATTATTAGAACTATTTACCCTATTGCCTATGTAGATGGCCTTTGCTCGAATACAAACCTGTTTAAATATCTTGGAATAGTTTCTAACATATATATGAAAGTTTTCATTACTATTGTAAGATCTCTGATGGTAAAGATCATACATGTTATCCCTACTCTTCCTGATTCCTTTAGTTGCCCAGTTACAGAATTGAAGTTTATTATTATTTACCTTCTTAGTTTTGATTGGACAAGATACATTAAATTCGTTGCAAATATCTTTAAATATTTTTTCATAGTTTACATTTGGATCATCAGAAGTATATGTAGTGTTACTAATTTTATAATCCATATTGACGCTGAAATTATTTAATCTTGTTTTATTAACTGACCTAAATGTTTTCGTTACGGATGAACTAAGTTTTTTACACGGAAACTTTACTAATTGGGCCAAATGATCCGAACGGACGCCACTTATTATTGACTTCTCTAAAACGTTACTGTTGGTTATTATGTTATCAATACAAGAGGAAGTAGTAGCCGTCACTCTCGTGGGCTCATTAAATAGATGAGACATATTAAATGATTTAAATAACGTAATAAAATTATTTCTATCTAATGAGGGTATTAGGATGTCAATATTAAAGTCACCACAAATAATTACTGACTTATTACATTTTGATAATTTACTAAGTATTTGTTCCATTATGGAACAAAACAAAGTAAAATTTGACGCAGGAGGTCTATACACACATAAAATAATGGAGCTTTCAATCTCTGCACATGCCACCTCGCATACGCGTTCCACAGAATGACAAGTAATATCAGTACGATTCTTATATTTAATATTACTATTTAGCAAAATGAGGGTGCCGCCACCCTGAGCAGTCACTCTATTGTACGCACTGGCAACAGTAAAGTTATTTACATTAAAAAGCATTCTGTCTGGTTTTAGCCACGTTTCTGTAAAACATAATATATCGATTCTGATTTCATCACATAATAATTCAACGTCAAGTATTTTGCCAGAGAAGCGATTAATATTCTGATGTAGTAAAGTAATGCCATGAGTATGCTTCTCTGTTGTCGGAGTTACAAGTTTAAACAACTAATCACAGTATTATTAGTACTACTAGACAATACCGTTTTGTCACTAAGGCTACATTTAGTTATATTAGCTATAACCGTGTTAATATTGTAAGCTATCAGTGTAGCAATCAAGTTTTTACATTTTTTGGGCATAAACAATGAGTCCCCAGTAAATTTTAGTCCACTAACAAATTTATTAGTGTCGAAATAAGAAAAAACGTCACTATGACGACATGTCAAACTATATATAAAATTGTTCAAAAACAATATATACCTATTTTGTTTATCCGTATAGTTGACGGAGTATGGCAAAGCACATAGAAAAACATTCATCGCCTTTAGTTTGAGGAATGTTTCAAAACTATTAATTAATTCTTTGAATTTCACGTTCAAACCATTTCCTATAAGTATCACAACAGTGGTTTGTTTGTCAAACTTAGTACTTACAATTTTATTCATTATATCTGTATAGGAAGCTATAAACTTAGTACTTACAATTTTATTCATTATATCTGTATAGGAAGCTTTTGATAAGTTGTCGGTATCCATTTCTTTAGTTTTTGATTTATAATAGTTGACGTGTTTAGTTCCAGTTTTGCAAATTAGGTAAAATAGATAGGGTCACCTTTTTAGTGTTTTGGTTGGAATTCGAATAGGTATTTTCAATATTTTAGAAACTTGAATGACAGAATTGACAGATGACGTGATAGATTGACAGATGTGCGGGTGCATTCCGATTCACGCCATAATGGCTCGTTGCGTTCACATCACTATTTTGTGTACGTACCGAATCAGATATCACGTCTATGATAGCCATGAGCTGTCAACGATTCGAAGTGCTCGTGAACGCGCTAAATAAATATATTGATGTGATATTGTGTTCCATTTAAACTAAACTCTATAAGCAATCTAGCACTGCATTTTTTAATAGTTTGGTTAGTCGACACAGCTTAATCTAGCGCTGCAAGTGCTGCATCACACAGTCCACTGCGCACTGGCTTCGCGCAGTCCCCGCCATGCACCCGCTGTCATCAAGTTCGACAGATTTTTTATTCGCAACGCCAAAAGTTCAATACCAAAGATGTTAAAAATTCCATCATAATATTAGTTATTTCGCCGTCCTGTAAAATTAAATCCCACCAAAAACATTTTTATGTAAAATGTTGCCGCCAAGACATATGGCTCGTACTTTCAAAAAGTTATCAGACCTCATGTAGAGCCAAGCTTATAACTCTACATGCACTTACTCTATAAGTTCTAACATCACAAACTCTACACACCGTAGTCAAAATATGTGGCTTGGCCGTTTCGCTACCGTCACATGGGAGTAAGGTGGAAAATGTATTCACTGTTCATTACTTTTTTGTTATTCAATAGTTCTTGTAGTATTGAAACGGCCAAGCCACATATTTTGACTACGGTGTGTAGAGTTTGTGATGTTAGAACTTATAGATAAGTGCATGTAGAGTTATAAGCTTGGCTCTACATGAGGTCTGATAACTTTTTGAAAGTACGAGAAATATGTCTTGGCGGCAACATTTTACATAAAAATGTTTTTGGTGGGATTTCACTTCTTTTTGTTAGTTGCTTATGTTTTTTTTTTGTTTGAAATTTCCAACTTTTATAATTGTTTTGTTGTTTGTGTACTAATACAAGCTTACATACCAAATTTCAGCTTTCTAGGACTTCAGGAAGTACCCTATGAGTTTTGATGATCATCAGTGAGTCAGTGACAAAATCGGGGTTTTTTTAGATATCAATAAAATCTAAAGTATAAGAGTTATGTTATTGAAACTTAATATGTTTAATAAGTTTACTATTGACATCATGTACTGAGAATTTTGTTTATCTGGTATATTCCAAACCCAAGTTATGAGGGTTCAAAAAAACGACGAAGCGCTTCGAGAAAAGGTAGGTAGTGCCCTTTCGCTTCGCTTGGCTGTCTTGGCGGGGGGCACTTCCGTGCCCCCAGATACGGGTTTGTTCTCCAGCTCCTCAATTTAAATCATGGATGGTGGTTGTAATCGTAAAGTGGCGCACGTAATCACGTCATCTACGACGGTGATTCGGTACGCGTCTTAAAGTGCTCAAATCGATTTTAGCGTGATTTGGAATGCACCCAATGCTTTTTAACACGCTTTTATTAGCTTCACCTGTATCTATGTATGTATGTATGTATGAATGTATGTAAAGGAATCTTCGAACGTAATTTTCATCGACTTCCAGACGTCAGATTAAACTGAAAGGGGTACGAACATTTTTGTATGGGAGCTGGCATAGCCACCCGCCGCCATTTTGATTTTTTTTCAATGTCGCGGCGCACGGTGTAAGTGGTATATTTGGGTAGAGGAAACTTATACAAACAAAAAATGTTAGGCAATATGGTGACCTAAAGTGTCACGTTTCCGAGATATTTGGAGTTAAAGATCACAATATGATAATTACGACAATCATTAAAAATGAACTTATTACGTGTTTATATGCAATATATTGTATTCAAATAATAGTTCCCTGGTTGATTTAACTATTTATTAGAATATAGTAAACAAGGAGCCCGAAAAAACAATATCCATTAATTGGTTACCTACTAAACCGCATCGCAATATTCGCAATGAAACACAATGTTGTCAAGTGGCTCGGATCGTAGTGGTTAACTTGTTTTCCATGTCGCCGTTATTAACCAAAAATGACAATACTTGTCTTAAAATATCATGTTACCGAGATATTGGAATATCGATGTATATATAATATGAGACGAATGACAATAGTTTTATGTTGATTAAGTACAATTTATGTTCTTGTTTTTAAGCAAGTGGTAAAATAATATTGCATCACGGTTTTAAAAATAAAATAAAACACATAATAGAAACAAGCCGTGACCTTTAAATAAAAGGTTTTTTTTACACTACTTA
Source organism: Polyploca ridens (assembly GCA_951394255.1). Classification (NCBI taxonomy): domain Eukaryota; kingdom Metazoa; phylum Arthropoda; class Insecta; order Lepidoptera; family Drepanidae; genus Polyploca; species Polyploca ridens. The sequence goes on from OX596267.1 coordinate 10,688,281, forward strand.
GGTAGCAAACAAACATACGGCCCGCCTGACTGTAAGCGAACAAAGTTCCTTTGAGACCGTATAGTTTGATACTATTTTGGTTCCAATGTGTGAGGATGGACTCCCCGTCAATGGCGCGACTTGCGATGGTAGAAGGTAACCGTAGGCATCAGGTTTAACAATTCTACAGAACACTGTCTGTTGTACAAGCCGTAGAACACACATAAGGAGGCAAAGTCTCCCCTCAGATTGAGGGGTCCTAAGCCGCTTCTGAGCTCGGGATCGTCGACGATTCTAATGGCACGTCGCTGAACCGAGTCTAAAGGCCCAAACTGGTATCCAGGTAAGAGCAGTACTCCATATAAGGCCGGACTTGCGACTTGTAAAGTTGCAGCCTTTGCCCCGATGTGAAGTACTGCTTCGCTCTGTTGAGCACTTCGAGTTTTTTGGATGCTAACTTAACCTTGTCATCTAGACGGCATATTGACGTCATTAGAAATGTCGATGCCGAGGATCCCGATGCTTTCACTGATGTCCGTGTATAGTAAATGGAGGTTTCTTAGCGGTGAACGCGCAGACTTGGGTCTTAGTGGGGTTGAAATGGACTAGGTTTAGTCGGCCGTAATCGGGACACTAGTTAGTGAGTTCTCGATTTCAGACACAAGCCGTTCGCGGCTTTCCTCCACCACGAAACGAGGATATTTGCAATAATAATAATATTTTTTTTATTATAATATCATTGAAATCTTTATTATCAGGCTACTGTGGCCCATAGATAAATACCTTACAAACTAACATAAATATTATAGTAAAACATTTTTGTTAGTATAAAACACTTAAGCCTATGTTAGTTAACACTACTGCACTGCACTATGTCTTCGTGCGATCATGTGGCACTTGTCCGCGGAAGCGACGGAACACCACGTTCTGCGGCCAAAAGTCCTCTTCCATGACGAGGTGCAGAAAATATGTTGATACTCGCACCACGAACGCCTTGAAGTTGACATTGCGGCTCGATTCCAACAGCTACACCCTCAGCGAGTACTCGATTCTTTGGCGAATGTACTCCACGATGTCCTCCGCCTTGGTGGCGTAGTGTAGACGAGAAATATACACTGGAGTGTTTGGCATGGCAGCACGCATGGTTTGCTTGGGCTCAACAGGAGCTGTGCCGCATCGGTTCTTATTCGTTTTCTGACGGTGCTTCCTGCTTTGCACTATCTCAAACCCATCATCACAAGCCCGCTTCGATTCCTTTTCAGGCATGGGCTTCGTAAAAGGTGCTGACGTAGTAGACACAGGCAGTGGGTCAGTGGGCCGGGCAGGTGGTGCGGCGCGGGGGATGCGCGTCCTCTGTACAATGAATGCCGTCAATAGACAGCATTTCATTGATATGCAGCAGGAACAGTGTTGGGGACAGTACAGACCCTTGCGGGACGCCAGTATTTATATGTCTCAGCTCTTATGCATCTGCTGGACAGAAAATTGGCGACCCATTTGGATAGTCCCTCGGGAAGCCCATATGCTGGTAATTTCGTTAGAAGACACCGGTGCTAGACCCGATCGTACGCCTTCGCCACCTTGACTCTCGATGGCAAGTGACCACTCGGCTGGTGACCTTCTAGTATATACATAGACACATCACAGCCAAGGGACTATGGCGGAAGCCATATTGTCGGTCACTCAACAAATCGTGATCCTCTAGGTATCTCAAGAGTTGCGTATTGATCACTCGCTACATGACATTGGAGAGAATGGGAGGTGATGGCAATAGGCCTGTAATTCGTCGGGTCTGACCTATCGCCCTTTTTGGCATTGTGTGCACGTAAGCAGTCTTCTACGAAGACGGGACTTTCATTTAGGTGGAAGTTTTATTAGGTCGGGCCAGCCGCGGGACCGGGTTTTTTTATTTATTTACGACGCTATTGCAATTTTTGCGCCCAGGGAGCATTACTTAGCGATCTTTAGTTCCAATTAACTTGGTAACATAGATTTTAGGACAAGTATTGTCATTTTTGTTTGTATAATAATTACAAGATGGAAAACAAGTCACGATCCGAGCTACTTTGACAACATTGTGGTTCATAGCGAATATTACGATGTTGTTTAGTAGGTAAGTAATTAAAAATATTGTTTTTCGTGCTCCTAGTTTTACTCTATTCAAAAAATTTATAAATCAACCTGGGAACTATTATTTGAATACAATCGAATGCATATAAACACGTAATAAGTTAATTTTTAATGATTGTCATAATTCTCATATGGCGATCTTTACCTCCAAATATCTCGGAAACGTGACACTTTAGGCCACCATATTGATTAACATTTTTTGTTTGTATAAGTGTCCTCTACCCATATAAACCAGTTACATCGTGCGCCGCGACATTGAAAAAAAACTAAAATGGCGGCGGCTAGCTATGCCACAAAGGTTCTATCCCCTTTTGCACACTTATCAAGTACCGATGACAATACAATAATTTGGTACCATCGAGCTGATCTGATGATGGATCCGGAAGATAGGCACTGGAACTCCATAACGGAGCAACGTTTCCTAGCCGTGTTTGGGCTTTTTGGAATTGTCATGAAATGAACTTTGACCATGTATGGTTTTCAGGGTCTGATGATGGAGTAGGAGAGTAAGCACTGGAACTCCATAACGGAGCAACGTTTCCTAGCCGTGTTTGGGCTTGTTGGAATTGTCATGAAATGAACTTTGACCATGTATGGTTTTCAGGGTCTGATGATGGAGTAGGAGAGTAAGCACTGGAACTCCATAGTGGAGCATCGTATAATAGCCGTGTTTGGGTTTGTTGGAATTGTCTTGAGATGAACTTTGACCATGTATGGTTTTCAGGGTCTGATGATGGAGTAGGAGAGTAAGCACTGGAACTCCATAGTGGAGCATCGTATACTAGCCGTGTTTGGGTTTATTGGAATTGTCGTGAGATGAACTTGGACCATGTATAGTTTTCAGGGTCTGATGATGGAGTAGGAGGGTAGGCACTGGAACTCCATAACGGACCAACGTTTCCCAGGCGTGTTTGGGCTTGTTGGAATTGTCGTAAGATGAACTTTGACCTTATATGGTTTTCAGGGTCTGATGATGGAGTAGGAGGGTAAGCACTGAAACTCCATAGTGGAGCATCGTATCCTAGCCGTGTTTGGGGTTGTTGGAAATGTCGTGAGATGAATTTTGACCATGTATAGTTTTCAGGGTCTGATGATGAAGTCGGAGGGTTGGCACTGGAACCCCACAGCGGAGCATCGTATTCTAGCCGTGTTTGGGCGTATTGTAATCGTATTATGTGCATTTTGGCCAAATATGGTTTTCTGAGTTTGTTGGTGGAGTCAAAGAGTAGGCACTGAAGCTAAATACTCATTATAAATGTGAAATAAATTTATATTGGGTGAAAATATGGTATAAGTAACATAATAAAATGGTATGAATAATTTATGTTTACTAAAAAATAAAAAATAAATTACAGTTTAAAAAAACTAAAAAAACACGCTTTAAAAAGCCCTGCACTAAAAAGTGTTAAATAATTATAAAATTGAACCTAAATATATTCTCTGTCTATCCCGTAAGGGCCTAAATGTAAGCAATTTTTGTAATTAAGTTCAATATTTGAATGAAAAGCGTGGGGCGCTTTTCCTTGTAACCCAATAGAATTTCTAAGCATTATCATTATCATGAAGAAATATCGTAAATTACAAAATGAAAAGCGCCACACACTTTTCATTCAAATATTGAACTTAAATACAAAAATTGCTTACATTTAGGCCCTTACGGGATAGACAGAGAATATATTTAGGTTCAATTTTATAATTATTTAACACTTTTTAGTGCAGGGCTTTTTAAAGCGTGTTTTTTTAGTTTTTTTAAACTGTAATTTTAAGTTCGCCTTAAAGCAGGCGAAGGTTCATATCCATACAGCCTGGTAAAGTACCTACTTTTTATTTGACATTCAAATCAAACAGAAAAGGACAAAGGAAAACGTCAAATATACTTTAGTGTCATCCGATAGATGGTGTTGCGCGTACTACTTGTAACTCAGCAAGGCATTTTTTTGTGTAGATCTTTCTTTTTATTATATTACAGTAGTTGTTATGTACGGTAACCGCTTACCATCAGGGGCCGGATATTTGTTTGAGGAAAAGCAGCCCGATGAAATATTGCACAGACCCATGCCATAGACATCGATCGATGGCATTGATCAGCGACGGTTACTTATAGGCAGTTCAACATCAATCTCTATGTGCTTATTAACTGATCTGCTATATTGCAGTATTACGAGTAGCTTTGTAGTAGGTACCCACGTGGCCAGCTATCACCCTCAAGTTGAAAATCTGTCGCCAAGCACCTATCGGTGTGTTCCGTCAACTGTACTTGAGAGCCAGTTCATTCTAGGCTTTGTGTGCTTACCACTTTCGGCCACATCATTACTTACCATGGTGATATTGCAGTTGACAGTTGAGAGCTATCTCAACTGTCTACTCAAAGAACTAGGATTTTCAATTAATCACAGTTCCTACTATTGATGACACTTAAAAAAATTTCCAGCTCTAACGTCAGTTTAGGTAATTTGGTATCCCTGAGTTTAATTGTGTTTCCCTAACAATAAGAAATTACACTTCAACTTGTTCTAATATTCCGGTACTTGTGAGTTCCCTTGAAATGTCGTGAATGTTACTAATACGAGTGAGCAATGTCCAATGTATGAAATTATAAGGTTTCCGGTTAGTACTGTATTACCATAATACATCTATTACGTCCGATTTGCATACGACTAGGGCGATTACGCACGGCATAATCTGACTCTAACTTTGTGATGTGTGTAATTATTTGCAGTCGATTTTAATTAATTCTAGTCGATTAAATTGCGTCAGTAATACTAAGTTTTATGTATAAAAGCGTTTTCTTCGCTTAAGGCGTGCTGCTGATGAAAATTGCAGGTATCGCATGGATACTTATTTAAATGAGCGGAGATCCTGTATTAATACCCACAATCTATAGAAGCGGAGTGGAGAGCTTTGAGAAATCAATTGAATTTGGCGACATTGCTCGAGAACACAGGTAGGTGTCTTACTTCTTCCATCACCATCAGTTTCCTCAAAAAATCAGATTAAAATAATATAAAACAACAATTGTCATTGTATTTGTCTTCGCTTGGTTGCAGGACCAATCAGCCTCATCGCTGCCGCTGCGATCTCGTCAACGAGTTCGGCCACCATGGGCTTTCGTGCTCCCTAAGTGCTGGCCGAATATCACGACACTCAGCTATTAATGACATTATCCGCAGGGCTCTTGTTTTCGCTAACGTGCCTTCCGTACTGGAACCAGTCGGTACCTATTAAATAAATAAATATCCTGGGACATTACTCGCACACACGGTCATCTTCCTCATATTGCGCGGGGCGATGGCAAGAGACCGGATGGTATGTCTTTGATCCCGTGGAGTGTCGGCAGGTCGCTGGTGTGGGACGCCACATGTGTTGATACACTTGTGCCATCTCACTTACCGGCGACTTGAAAAGTTGCAGGAGCAGCTGCGGCCAGTGCGGAAAATTCAAAATTCTAAAAATACGCATCGATTGGACCCAATTATATTTTTATGCCTTTTGCGGTCGAGACCATGGGACCATGGGGGTCCGAAGCTCACCGTTTTGCTCGCACTTTGTCATCAAAATTGATCGAGATCTCCGGGGACCAGCGGGCGGGGAGCTTTTTCCGCCAACGCATCAGCTTGGCCATCCAAAGAGGAAACGCTGCCAGCCTTCTGGGAAACTTACCATTAATCGGAAGCAGCGGCAGACTTTCTATATATAGATTATAATTTGTGTAAATAAAGTTTAGAACGCAAAAAAAACAACAATATTTCAATATTTGGTTTATTGTGCCTTTTCAGAAATAAACAACTAAGTACCGTGATACATATTATAGTAACTACATTTATACAGATTTATAATTATATTACCTAAGTACAATTAACTAATAATTAATCATTATTAACGATCACAAATATACAATTCCGGTATAAATACCGGCCGTTGCTTATTCTAATAATTTATTTTTAAATGAAATTTTCAAGTTCTAAAACATCTAAAAGAAAATTGGGTACGTAAAGAAAGTGAGATCTGAAGATACAGTCAACAAATATCGCTGTAGCCACACTCGCTACAAAATTACTATATCTTAGTGCTACATCACCACTAGATTTGTTGATTGTACTTAATCATCCGCTGAAAAGAGAGAGGAGAGAAGATGTATTTATATTACCGAGCGTTTTACTTAAACTACCAAAATTTTCTATGCTTGTCTAAATCTAGTTATAAAGCGATATTTTTACAAGCTTACCTATATCTGACCTATTCCTAAATATCACAGAATCAACATTAAACATCTAAATTTATACTGATATATATATACGAATAATTTATTGAAAATAATTCATGGTTTCCCATACTATATTTTATTATTTTATAATGATAATATGGACACTTTGATTTAACAAAAAAGACTTTTCATCATGGCATGTGTTATGTACGATCATTATATTAGCCGTATCTAATTCGAAATAATCTAAGCAATCAACGTTTATATACAAAGATGATGTCAGGAAATCATTAGCTTAGAACATGCTAAATAATTAAGCAATCATATTTTACACTTCGACTAGTAAATTGACGTTGAAAAATTAATGCCCTGCCTTTATTTCTGAACTACCTGATTCTGTGAAACAATCGTTTGACCCGCTCTGAACTGAGCAAAAACTTGCTGGCGAACTTCTACTGCTGTCTTTCTCTGGGCTTTGGTACTCAACCATGCTGCCACTAGGTTGCCGTAAGAAATTCTGAAAACCCATCGGAGCCGCATTGGCAATTTTATCAGGTTTCTTTAACAACTCTTCTATTGAATAAGGATTCTTTTTCTTTTCTTTTTCACTGGGAGTTTTTCGTTCTTCTTCAGTATCTGGTCTGTCAGTGCTATCATCGCTTGCTTCAACTGAAATGTGTTCTGAATTCTCCGATTTTACGTCATCAGGGTTTATTCTATTTAAAAGGTCGTTATGCAGTGATAGAGCGTAAGGTGTAAAGTTTTTCGTATCGGGATGGTACGGCATCATGATTCTCTGCCAGGGTGATATTGGGTAAGGTTTGAGGAGTCCCTGAGCTTGAACTTGGTTGGCTAGGAGCCAGGATGTTGCTAAGCGTCTGTCGTACATATGGGCTGGTTCAGAGGGTTGTGGTGGAGGAACTCGAACTGCTGTATGAGCAAAATATGGTGGATTCTGCTGTGGCATAGAAGACGTTGGAAGCGATGCCTTCAGAGACATGTAGTCCATTACATTTGGTGGCAACTCTGGTTGAGGGTATGCTTCTGAAACAAATGGTGTATCGTTAATTATATCAAGACTTGACCTCCTAATAAATATCAAGTAACGTACTGTAAGAGGTATTGTACGAAGAGTGCTCCGTAATGAATGTAATTTATTACTGATACATAAGTCCTATTATTTAAAGGTTTAATCAGAAAAAACAGAACATTATATATTTGGTTGGTATAGAGGTTACTCCGGATGATATGTGGCTACCATCACTTATGGATATTAGCAATATCAGGGGGAATCCCAATGTGCTTCGACCTATACACTTTCATCTAGTTCTCAAGTGCAACTGCGGGACACTGTAGGTGCTTGGCGACAGATTTACAACTTGAGGGTTGTAGCCAGCCAAGCGAGTAGGTACTTACCAAGTACCACCGAGATAGGATCATGATGAGCTCAAGCTCATCGTCGGATTCGAATCCTTTTATCCTCAGATATTCTACGTCACTAGATACTACTGAGCTATCAATACCTCATTATTTCAAGGTTTTTGAATAGTGGAAAAGTGTAATTAGGTCATACCACCTTGTGTAATGTAATTTAATTATAGACAAAATAAAATCGAACACAGCATATAAATAACCGACATTAAAAATAGGTAATTAGCCAAATTAATGACAATACCTAGACGGACGGACATTCTCGCTTCACTACAGGCAGGTGGGAGGAAGTAACGAGTAATAATAAAATGTATATTTTTTTAAAATTTAATTACATCTCAGAGACATGTTTAAAGCACCGCAGTCGGTATTAACTCGGCTTTTCATTAATTGTAGCGTAACGGAGTCGTTGTTTTTAATGTAAAACAGCATTTAAACATGGTTTAATGGCCTTAATGGCGCCACCCGTGAAGTTTAAGTGTATTTCAATAGCTTTGTCCAGACTTCACTGGTTGAGTTATCCAGACTTGGCTTAGGCAGAAATAATGACATGTAATTAAAAATGCGGCGGTGGCGCTGCCATGTCAGCAGAGAACCTCAAGCGGCGCAAATATAGTAATATAGATACCAGTTACATATTTGAGCCGTTTGGGGTTGAAACTCTGGGTCCGTGGGGGCCGAGCAGTCACCATCTTTTTCGCGAAATTTCTAAACGCCTGGTCGAAGCATCTCGTGACCAGAATGCTGGCATATACCTCGGTCAGAGAATCAGCATTGCCATTCAACGTGGCAATGCCGCCAGCATTCTGGGAACGTTGCCCTCTGACAACGATTTTTTCATTTAGTTTATTTCTTTTCATTTATATAGATTTTAAGGATTTTATGTTTTTTTTTTATTTGCTGTATTTTTTCTAAACATTTATTTATTATGAATTAATTATGCATCATTGACTTGGAAAGTTATGCCAAGTTTTCAAAATGGAGCACAATTTCATTGGAACACGATCCCATAGAGAAAGTGTCATAAAATCGTTGGTTATTAATAAATTAAAAATAAACATCATCAACACCTAATGCAAAAACGAAAAAAAAACCTAAACTAAATGTAAATAATTAAGACCATCAAAACTGCTCCCTTACCATGCCCATTCCTCGTATCATCGTCGCTCCAAGCAAGTCCACTGTTTCTCAGGATCCTATTGACCGAGGACACGGATGGGATGGAGTGAGGCTCACACACCCTCGCGCTGAGCAGCCTCTCTCTGATCTCCCAGGCGAACATGCCAGGGTTCTCTTGCTTCAGACGGAGTATTTTCTTAACCACCGTTGGAGTTGCTACTTGCTGGAAAGAGAGAGAAGATTGGGTTTATTTAAATTGTAAAAATCTGGCATAGGTCTTGGTAAAAAAGATCGGTCCTTCGTATTAGGTGCAGCGCAGTTGATAGACCGCACCGCGCTGAACTTTTGAGTCTGTGAAAATCACGGAACAAAAAAAACAATTTTTGTTCCGTGGTGAAAATAGAACCTATACAATTCTAAGCTGTAACGTACACGACGCGCAAAAAGTCCGGCGCACAACCCTTTGTTTTCACACAAAATTTTTGTGTGCCGCAGACCGTCGTCTGTGCTGCACCTTAGAGGGAATTGTAGGCTTTTTTATAATAAAGTTTGGTCACCGTTCCTTTCTTGTTTTAGAGAAGATATACTATACAGAAGTGTATGGATATTCCTTTAAAATGATCGGGATTTCATTTGAATAGGAACTAGAAAGACTAATGACCAAATACTGATTCGCCACTGAGATGAGAATGTCTACATACTTGAGAAGCCCCTTTCCCATGTCTACTGTCCAATGGTGATATAATCACAACTTAAATGTTAGTAGCCTTCCAGTACCTACAGTATGTAACCTGCAATACCCTAGGACAGGGCTTCCCAAACTGTGCGTCGCGACGCCCTTGGGCGCCGCGGCCGCGGTAGGTATCCAGCCAGTCAGACAGGGGCGTCGCGAGGCGATCTAAATAGGTTGGCTGTCTGTATCGATGCGACCGAGTCGAGTGAGCGACATGCGCATTGTGATGCGGTGGGAGCGGACGGCCACTGATTTTTCTTTTTCAAAAATATTGATGCTATTTTGAGTTTTTCTGACAAATTGTTATTATGCTAGAACTACAACTATTAGGTAAATTTATGGCAAGTAGGCCAGGGCGTCGCAAAAATATGGCAATTTCCCAAGGGCGTCATAGTTAAAATAAGTTTGGGAAGCCCTGCCCTAGGATACTAATGTATTTTGGTGATGATGAAAACGAACGTCATTAGAAACCTGACCTGTGAAAGGTGATGAGAATCCGGATCAGGAAGACGGAAGACATAGTGATATTTACATGATGATAATGATGTACATAACACACGGAATAGAAGAAAAACATGTAAAGCCGCATGGTGAAGTTATACAAGCATGTGACGACTCTTGAAAGCGTTATGCGTTTTGCAATCACGAGTGTGCTAATGCAGCGTTTCACAATAATGATGGTTTGTCGATGACTATGCCAATGATGTGTTTGTTTTACTCGGAATCGCTTTGATTTACGGTGGTTTCCTCGGTGGGCGTATCGCTTAGATACGCAATTTATATGTGTAAATAAGCCAGCTTTTAACAGCAGGTTTTCTTGTATTTTTTATATATGCGAATTGCATAAACAGCGTTCAATGTTACTGTGTAGCTTAAAAGATACATCCCACCAAAAACAATTTCATATAAAATGTGGCCAAGGCGGGACCATATGGCTCGCACTGTCAAAAAGTTATCAGATCTCATGTAGAGCCAAGCTTATAACTCTAAACGCCCTAACTATACAAGCACACAAAGCCCATAAGGCTTCTAACTTGTCTATTGCATTTTTCGGAACACACACTAAATTTAATAAGATGGCCACTATAACATAAAACAAGAATAGAATTCAATTAAAAAAACATTTTCTTTTATTTAATACTAGACGAATCAAACGAGCCCAAACTCGCTGGGGTTGCGTCGTTTTATTACAGAGTTGCCATGGCCATCTTCCGGCTACATCATCAGATCTGCCATGTGTTGTAATAATATTGCTTTGTTATCCGATTTACATATTGCATGCTTATTCAGCTAAATCGGAAACCGAGAAGTGGATCAAATGTAATTTGCAAGATTTGATTACAGACTACAGACACACAGACACCGGAACTGGTGAAACAGAAGCTTGTAATAAGTGATAAACGCTTCCCGATAAGAAATTCATAAAAGCCAAAAAAACAATTTTCTCACGCCACCATTGCGAAGATTAAACAAGATACCCCCGGTAGTCGATTCGAATCAGTTATATTATGTCGATAGTCCACTCGACAGTCGATTAATGAGCAAAGCCGATGAACTAAGCTAGTCATTAGAGTCGACACCTGACCGTTCACACGAACTTTCATTTCATCGATATTACCTTTGTGAAGTAGTAAAGATACAAGGTTTATCAAAATTCCACCACTAATAACTTGGCACGTGTTAAGTGTTGGAACACTAGTTTCTTCCTGCTGTTTCACCCTTATTTTAATGTGAGCTATTTATTAATTATGTACGTGACTCTACGAAGACCGAATATTGAAATTGTTTGGACATTTAACGGATATGTTTGCGTTTTATTTTATTAAATCAATTTTAAGCATAGCTATACCTATATACGTAATTAGGTGATGCGGGCGAGAAAATCAAGCAATAGTTATTTGTTATACAAGAGTGCAAAGTTGCTTTTTAACCGCGGGCTCAATTTTGATAAAAACGGCTTTTGCACTCAGATATCGAAGTGCAAAAATACTCTATACGAGATGGTAGGATGAAAATGAACTTTTCAGAGCAACGAAAGCAAGGGAAATAAAAGTGTATGTACGTATATTTGTTTGTTTTTTATATACTTCTTACTCAAAGCACTGGCCTGTTTTTGATAAAATTTACGTTTAAGATTATTGTTATTATATTTTCACTCCTATTGTCATATCGTTCTGCAATGCTGTAAAACACGTCTTTCCAGGTCTTCTTCTTCTCCTTTGAATCACCTCCGCTACTCTCTCTGGGACCTTCCAATTCCCAGAATTTTAACAGGTAACCTGCAGCTCAACTAGTTTCAAGGTTTGCTCTTAGTTTTGTTACTTACTCTATTTTACGATATTTTTTCCACAAATCGATATGATGTATCTATACTTTATCCCGATAATGTTCATTAAAAATTGGATTTCGCCAACATAAATAATTTTAATCTTAAAAGGAAAGTTAGTAAAAGTAAAATATTTTACTAAATAACTGCACATATCAACTGAAAGTGATTTACAGTTTAGTTTATCAATTAATTAAGACAGAATTATCGTGACTTATTAATTACAATTCAGTTTATTGCTATCAAATGTGCATGTATTTTCTAATGGCTAGATTTTTGTAATCAAACGAATATATTATATATTCTATGAAAAAACTTAGCCTCCAATGCAGGATGTATCTACTAGCACGGTTATATACCTAAATAAGTATTCATTATGAAGTCTCAAAGAAGCTTAAAACAGAAGGCAAAGAGCAGGAAACGCAAAATATGTTGCTAAGAGAAGCAGCTTGTGAATTTCCAAATGAAATTAATTCTAAAATGTCACGATTTGAAACGTTAATTTCATAGATCCTTGAATAATAGAAATAATTATTTTGAATTGAACGCATTAAAAATATTATGACAGCAGCATTTTGAACGCATCAAAATAATAACAGTCCACGCGTAGCATGAACGCGTCCTTCGATTAGAAAAGAAAAAGCTCATGGCGCTAAAATTGTATTAGGGCTGCTACAAGCGTCTTTGTGTGTTTCTTTTTTATCGACGATATATTAAAAATGATCTTTATTTATTAGTGGTTCCTAATTCAATAAGAAAATATCCTTTATAATGTACCTAGTAGGTAGTACCTTACTTTTTATTAATATGTTTTTTGTTAATATTAAATAACGAATAAATAATATCCTACAGAATATCAAAACTTCTTGCTTTCTGTTACTAAATGTAGAGCCTTTTGCTTCCACGTCCAAATGGCACGTAGCAACCCTAAAGTGAACGCCCAATAGGGTATCGATTGAGCATCTAATGGCGTAATTATTAGTTTTCCGTTAAAATTGACGCCTCCGACTCAGTGGGTTCTTTACCACACCCTGATTCCAAAGCCTACTATTTACACATTAACTTTGACTGGCTACTTAAAAAACCTATAATTATTTTTTTAAAACCACACATGCGTGTAAGGAAATGGTTACGTGCTAAAATCGGAGGGTGCTATAATGGATTTCTTGTCTTTTGGATAATTGTTTAGTAGCCTCAGCTTATTGATTCGATCAAACAGATGCTTTGGTTTAGAGTGTATCCGGAAATTGGTGTTATTATGTGGAAAAAACCTCTCGGCTAAAGGTGATCCTACTGTAGTTCGTTTGAAATGTGAATGAAGTGAAGGAAATGTCCTTCAATCTAGTAAATGATGACTCGGTTTAGAAACTAATGGGTTCGTAGTTCGTGTTGTCTCTTGTAGTAGATATTTTAGAAGCTCATGCAAGAACTTCAGTGTTTATAGATGATTCAATAGTGTTTGCTTACGATAAGTTAAAGTTGTACCGGTAACATCTAGAAACTTAAAATGAAAAAAGGTAAAAAAAGCGCTGTTTTGTTCTTAAATATCCTGTTATTAATCCTGGGACATTCTTCACACACTGCCATCTGATCTCAAACCTGTGTCCAAACTAAGCAAAGCATGTACCTAGGTACAATGGAAGGAAACCAAATAAAATATACTATACTACATAAACCTCTTTTTGTTCGTAAATACATACTTAATATAGATTAAGAAGAATTAATTACACCTAGACTCAGTACATGTAGACATGTTCATGCACAAAAATGCATGTCCTGGGTGGGAATCGACCTGCGGCGTGATAGGTGGATTAAATAATGACAGGCTGAATTGAATAAAGTATTGAAACTCTTACACGACTGACGTGGTTATAACCCTGCAAGAAGTGAAGTTTTATTGAATAAATTCACTCGCGTTTTATATTGTAGAGCGACTGGTAGCAGTAAACATGCAACTAAAACAAGCCCCAACTCCTACACAAAGACTGGAAGCTGCAGCAAAACGCATACATGAAGATACGAAAAGCAAAACGAAGGTCGTAATACAGTAGCGAAGCGGCAACATTCCCCTGCGCCTGCGACCGCGTGACGGACGGTTCCGTTCACCGCGCGACGCTTTTTGCCCACTCACGCGCATCAATCATACCTTGACACATCCAATATAGGTTTTTGCACGCGCCCGCTACGCAATGCCGCAAGATGGCGCACGGTAACTGTCCACAAACGCGTGCACGATTAGAGTTTCTTATTACGGATTTCTATTAGACTTTCCACCTTTATGATGGGGTGAAAGATAATTTGCCGGGGCGTGAGACCCGTTGCTTTAATGACGGATTGATTCGATATTAATTCCAGGGAGATGACGTTTCACCGTTAATTTACGCTTAATGTGTGCAGGTGGAGTGTCTAGGAGTTGACATGTTTTTGTTCAATAATAAATGGGTCATCATGGATCATTCATTAAGCGCCGTCATTCACGGAACTAGGATGTGTAATTATAGTAAATTGTTATGCAGAGACAATGTTATAGTTGATGAAGAAGTATTGACAGAGAGTAGTCATGTGCGTTGCAAAATATATTGATTAATTCCACTTATAAGTTTATTCAAAAACTGTTCTAATTTTAATTTAACAGCCAGTTACAGCCAATATCGCTTGATCTTAGTTGCTCTCTTGCCACATGATATGAAACTGCACTATTTATGTAAAATATTAAACTAAAACAAATAATGTTTATAAGCTTACAAAATAGAGGTTGTAAATCAGCAGTTTAACATCAGAAACATAAGATTTTAACCCAGCAATGCAAGCCATATGTGTTAAAGAACGAAAACACGGACTGTTTCAAGGGCAATCAGGATTTTACGACAAATTACAGGATGCGTACGCACAGTAAGTATTGTCATTCCACAAGGCTTGAGTAATTACCCGAGCTTTACGCGTCTTGCGCTTTAAAGCTCGTTTTGCAACGGAAAGCCTTCAATAATTGAAATAATATTTTTGCTCTATTAAAAATGTAGTTGTCACCTGAATCCTGAATCTAATCTGAATCGCGTTTGCGTTTACATAATTAGTCATCTAAAGGAAATGGCTTTATTTTGAAATATTTACATCTATTATTAAATCTTCATTGTAATGTAAAATTGAATTGGATCGCCAGCGAAGCAGGAGTATCCAAGAGCTGGCCCCTGCTTATATGTTTAAAAAAACATCTGGATATTTGTTCTTGTACTCATAAAAAAACCTGTATATAAAATGTAGTATTATTATCTGATTTAAATGAAATAACTTCTAATCAAAGATCATTTCAAGAAATGATCTGATGATGACCTAAGATCAAGAAACGAAAAACAAAATCAAACAGCGGCAATATAACAGTGATATTAAATATAGGTGGGTATGTTAAAGATATTATTATTCCACTGAAATATAATAAAGATGAAATGATAATAACGAACGTAGTACGATATCAATTCTTAAATATCAATGCATATAAATATCCCGTTTTAGAGCTATTGACCAACATTTTGTTGTTTAAAAATGCCTTTTACTTTCAGATGAAACTCAATTGTGTTTAATCTGCATATTTTTTAGTGTCTATAATTTTTTATGGGATTGCTAGAAATATTAATGATGTTCTGAAGGCTGCCTGAAATGAACAAACATTGAATGTGAACTATCAAACAAGTCAAGTTAAAAATGGAAATCTTTGGTAAGTAAGGTAAACAAAATAAATACCGATTACGAAACCACCAAAGCAGAGATGAAAAACATTGTAGATCAGACAGTTTTGCTGTTTCAATGTTGAAAAAAAGCATCATGTAGAAAAAAAAACAAAATTAATTTATCGATATTTAAAGTGAAAACTGTCTGACTGACATATTAACGCAAAGCTGAAACTGCACGGTCTAAAAACTTTAAATTTTGCACACAGGTCCTAATTCTGACCTATACCTACCATAAAAGAAGAGATTTTGAGTGAAAGCGCAGAGCGAAAAGTTAGTTTTTAATAAATCAGAATTCAATGAATTCAAATTGGTTAGAAATTAAGGATGATCCTAGAACCAAAAATGTTATTGAATTCTACCTTACCTTTTTACCTTATCATAGGTAATATATCGAGCTTAATACCCTGTAATACCCATGCAATTTTCCAACGCGACTCAAATATATGATACACACGTCCATGGTTGAAAGTACCCACGTAGCTATTTACAACGGCTGCGATAGAGATGTCTCCAATAATAATAAATAGGGCTATAGTACAAAAGCTGTTTCCAGCTAACCGAGATAAACTGGACATATTGACTATAATTTCCAATATGTTTTATGAGCCAGCTTTACGGTATTAAGTGGCGAGTAATAATATTGACAATATAATCCTGGGAGCGGATCATAAACTGAATATTATCGCCGCAAATCCTACTTAAGTTGCGAAAATCCTAACGATCAATGCTACGCCATTCGAAATGCATATGGCCGACTTGTTTATTTCTTGTCATTATTCTAGTAATGTTTAATTTACTACAATGTAGGAAAATAGAGTTGAGTTAATTAGGAGCTGGGGGCCTACATCTACCTATAGCCGCAGCAGAGGGCGAACCACAACCTCTTAAAACAAGGTTAAAATAACCTTATTTGACTTTTGTTTTTCTTTGACATCCGACGTCAAAGCGGGACAAAAGACAAATAAGGTTATTTTAACCTTGTTTTAAGAGCTTGTGGTTCGCCCTCTGCTGCGGCTATAGATTTCCACTAGGCCTTTTACTATGTAGGACCTTTCTCAACGTCTCAGCCGTCTTTAGATATTGTCCTATTCAGCCGTTTCTCGTACGGAGTCATTACTCGGTTTGGCTATTCGCGTATGGCCTATTCTTGGCCACTTCTGGTCACCGCTTGTTCATGCTATATCATACATAGGTTATAGAACTTGTTACTACTGTAGAGAGATAAGATATCCTGATTGTAGTTTTGGGATCAGTAATTTGTCAAATGATCACAATTATATGACCAATGATGGTAAACAACGTCACACAGAGATCCTTTCTTTGAACTGATTGAAGGAAACGCTAATATAATCTGTATAATCCTAATAACTCCATTTATTATTCGATCAAATTCCCGTGCAGTGTAGGTACCCCTGTCCATACGTGTGGTTATTATTAAGGCCTTAACAGATAACATAGCACGATAGGTTGACAACGGTTGACAGGTGTTCAGCGCTCCCATGACCCGCCGTTTGACCAATCGCCCCATTACTGTTACAAATTACCACCGATCCGACCTGCCGATTGTGTACGGAAGACCTAATTACATATTCGAATTTCGAAATTGGATCGTCGTATTCTTTTTTTTTGTCTTTTCCAGTGACGCACCAAAGATAAGACAAAAGATTTTGTCGGCGAAATCGATATCATTGAAACATCACGCCTTCATCAAAATGATAAGAGTTTGAAAGCTTATCTTCAACAGTTGAAGAGAGGCTGTGATTGATTTCGGTCGACGCTAAGTATAGATTGTGTAACCATTTATAGGAAGGAAACAAATTAGCGCCTAGTTGACAAAAATGTTTTTTGTTTTTTTAGGTAGAGGTATTTTATAAACGAACGAGTAACAAATCAAATCGGATGTCTGTGTCAGTCCACAGTCAGTAAATCAATAAAAAAAAAAAACTTATCTAGGCGTGTTCCTTTTGTCTATTGGATTAACAAAGGAAAATGGATAACCCTTAATTAAAATCTATGTGATACTGTCACAATATTCGTGTCACACCGTGAGTAAAAACCCTAGTAATTACAATAAAAAGTTGCCTCATAAAACAGCCGATTTCAAAATAAATTCCCGCGCTTCGGTGTTGCCATAATTATAAACACGAGTAGCGGGTAATGTGTTGCCAGCGCTGAATATTTGATACATACACGTTATATTGTTTGACAAACCTGTTAATGTCAGTTTGGCATGTCATAGCGGTCAGGGCGATGGCTATCGTCAGTTTTCAATAATATAGCTATAATATTAAGCAATTTAAATTCATAGAAATCGATCGCAATGTTTGATTTTATTGTAAGGATGCACGGAGAATGTTTCAAATGCATTTATACAATAATTCCTACATTTTATTGTTTTTAAATGCAAAGTAGGATGTAGTTTACTTAAAACAATAAATATATTTAAGTATCTACTTTAGTTCAACTAAACTGTATATTTTTCAGATAAGTTTGTTGTTAGTCTCCATGCAAAAAAATTAAAATTAAAGGCATTTTTTATAATTATTGCCAATTAATTAATAGCCATTATGAAAAAAAAAAAATTCAACCCTCCAATGCATCCCGAACGAAAGATCTGATAGAGATACCACAAATGAACGTTCACAAACCGAATTCAGGTACAAAAAATTGCCCTCGATAGCGACATTCGATGTATTAACATGTTATTAAGATAAACGGTGTCGCACGGACCAGTCCAACTTCGGTCATTTCAAACGATTTACAAATAGCTCTTATTCTGTCGGTGATAGAGTTAGCTTTTGTTTAGTAACAGGCGTTTCTATGAATGATATTTGATTGGTGCGGATATGTTTTGTTATTTGAATAATCGTGAACAATGAACGTTTCTACGATAGTGTTATGTTATAATCGAAACTATTAATTAAGGTAGAACTGTGTAGATTGGGTATCACAAATACTAGTAGGTACTTAGGTAGGTATTAAATTACACGATAAGTTCATACCTATTAATTAAGAATTATCATTATTTGAAAATAGATACGAAAGTGAGTTTGTTACCTCTTGTCACCTCATCTGAATAACCAATAATGATAAAATTGGGCGCATTGGAAGTTTATGGACTGAAACGAGACAAAGGCTAATTTACAGACTGAAACGAGACTAAGGCAAATTTATTTTTATTCCAGAAACGCGGGTGAAACCATGTGGCGGAAACTTGTCTACAATATTTTCAAAATTCTTACTACAATATTTTAGTAGGTAAGTTAATAGAAATCCGTTTATTTGAAATCTCCATTAAATACAAATTAATAATAAAAATAGTACAAGAAGCCAGAAATATCGCATTTTTCATAGTTTATGTTTGTTGTTCGGGATCTATTTCGAAAGCGCATTTAGGTTAGATACTGTTATTCGAATTAAAAATTGTTCGTAAATAAAAAATACTAAAAATAATCAAATATGAAAAGTTATAGTAAAATTTCATTGTAAAGTTTGGTTACAGAGTCACCATTGGTTTTTATTATTATTGCATGGAATCCTTCATGCGCGAATGCGACACGCCCTTGTCGGATTTTTTAAATGATGCTATGCCTTCTAAAGATCAGGGCTAATTTTAGAGAAGGTTACGGAATAGAGGTTTCACTGATAGTTTCGTCCGCTGTTTAGTCAATGGTAAATGTCGTTGGATATGGCAGTTAGCGAACGCGCGCAAACCTTCTAATTGGCCGTAAACAATGTGTTTCAGTAAAGGTCTGTCGTAATACCTCATACATCAGGCTGTATTCAGAAAGGTATTGCCCCTATTGTGTATTCACTAAGGACTGTTGCAATGCCTAAACGTTCTGGACAAATTAATGTGGAATTTTGCATGGACATTTTCCGTCTTCCACCATTGAGCTATTATTACTACGTATAGAGAAGCTATCATAAGCAAACGATATGTCCCATTTTTAGAGTCAACTAAAGTTCTCTTTAGCGCTAAAACAATAATTTGTCGTCTAACTAGATAGTAGAACCACGTAGCGCTTTTAGGAGTATTTTTCTCGCAAACACCATGATTTTCACGGCGCTTACGCGTTTCGTTCATCGTTCTACAACAACAAATATGGCCGAATGGCCTCACTTGAACGGAACATAGTTGTGATGTGTGGCGTCTTCTCTATACGTAGTAATAATAGCTTAATGTCTTCCACTGCGCTTGTTGAGTCCCTGTCGTACCCAAGCCTTAACCAGTACGTCTGTCTAACTAAACTCGATTGAATGTGGCTTTACTGATGACTCACAATTTTCAGTGCTTATTTATAATTCAACAAATCAAGCTCCATAAAAGATTAATAACGAATAATAGAAAACATTAGTAAGAGCAAATAATAAAAACGTTTCAAATTAGGAACAACCGAAAATCAGTGTAGAAGTAGACTTCTTTAGTCCACGCCTGGTTGGCCATAAACCGAGAAGCCATGGCGGCCTTACTAATTACGGTCATTTAGCCATAAATAGTGGCCATCGATCATAAAGGCCATAACTCTGGGCTATAAAACCTGGGCATAGGATGTGAACATACCAATGGGCATGCAAATATCTGTGCGCGCATTAGCAGGGTTAAGAAGCAATTTTAGTTTTAGTTCCTGTGTATTTTTTGATTTTAGTTTTAATCTTAGATTCATACATAATTTAAATATATACAAAAGTTTATTGTTTAATAATCAATAGTTTAGAATTCAGTGGTTAATAAAGCTTGACAAAGGCATGATGTGTTTAAAACTTGGTTTCTACGAACACAAGTATAAACAAAATTAAACTCAACAACGCAGTTTTCCACGTAAATGTGATATTCTAGCAATTTTCAATTAAATTGTTTACAAAATTCAATCACCCATTTCACCGACCATTACATAAAAACGAAAACTTCGTGTTTAACAACAATTAACAGTTAATAATTAACGAATACTGGGGAACGATTATTACATACAATTATAATCGAAATGGAAGCCCGACATACCTATAGAAATAAATGCTTCTGTAGTGATCACCGATTATTGTAGAAAAAGCGTATCGTATCGTTATAATCGTTATTATGGTATCGATAATCGATTCATGGTCCGATTATCTGGCGTTTTGCGTTAATGGTAACACATGTTATAGTAACGGTTAATATTTGTAAGAAAAGTTTGCGAGCGTGTGTTCCCACACTATTGATTTGTTGTGGTCCGCATCAGTGTTTCATTTGTAAATGATTTCTAATACATTTTATGCGGCTTGGAATAATTGCATTGATTGTTTTCAGAACTTATATTATTCCTACTCCGGGGATCAAGCTACTTGCAAATTTTCATAAAAATTGCCATTTCTCAGAAATCTTCATCGCTTTATTTATGTTTGACATTCTTCTCAGTTGGACATGTGTCTGTGTCAAACGCATGGTAGTGTGTGTAATGTTTTTTGTTAATTTAATGTATTTATAATGCATTATTATATGAAATATAAGCTTACTGCACTTCTTCTTCATAATTAGACTCTAACTCTGCTAAATGTCACATTCCTCCGTGCGCGCAATAGTCTAAAAAAGGGATCCAAAGATTCCAAAGATAATATAATGATATAGAAAAGGATATGTATGCTAAACAAAAAAAACATTATAAAAATACTCGTAAATTAAACGTTAGGTAAACGACTGCGACCTATATTTTTTATCCTCCGGAGACCAGCGGGCGGGGAGCTTTTTCCGCCAACGCGTCAGCTTGGCTATCCAAAGAGGAAACGCTGCCAGCCTTCTGGGAACCCTGCCGTTAATCGGAAGCAGCGGCAGGCTTGAGGAAATTTTCTATATATAGATTGTATTTTGTACATATTTGTTGTAAATAAAGATTTTAAAAATATTGTCATTTAAAAAAATTAAAACATTATAAACATACTCGTAAATCCTAATCAAACGACTGTGACTTATTAACACGCTTTTATTAGCTTCACCTGTATGTTCTATGTATGTATGTATGTATGAATGTATGTAAAGGAATCTTCGAACGTAATTTTCATCGACTTCCAGACGTCAGATTAAACTGAAATTTTGCACACTTATCAAGTACCGATGACAATACAATAATTTGGTACCATCGAGCTGATCTGATGATGGATCCGGAAGGTAGGAACTGGAACTCCATAACGGAGCAACGTTTCCTAGCCGTGTTTGGGCTTTTTGGAATTGTCATGAAATGAACTTTGACCATGTATGGTTTTCAGGGTCTGATGATGGAGTAGGAGAGTAAGCACTGGAACTCCATAACGGAGCAACGTTTACTAGCCGTGTTTGGGCTTGTTGGAATTGTCATGAAATGAACTTTGACCATGTATGGTTTTCAGGGTCTGATGATGGAGTAGGAGAGTAAGCACTGGAACTCCATAGTGGAGCATCGTATACTAGCCGTGTTTGGGCTTGTTGGAATTATCTTGAGATGAACTTTGACCATGTATGGTTTTCAGGGTCTGATGATGGAGTAGGAGAGTAAGCACTGGAACTCCATAGTGGAGCATCGTATACTAGCCGTGTTTGGGTTTGTTGGAATTGTCGTGAGATGAACTTGGACCATGTATAGTTTTCAGGGTCTGATGATGGAGTAGGAGGGTAGGCACTGGAACTCCATAACGGACCAACGTTTCCTAGGCGTGTTTGGGCTTGTTGGAATTGTCGTAAGATGAACTTTGACCTTATACGGTTTTCAGGGTCTGATGATGGAGTAGGAGGGTAAGCACTGAAACTCCATAGTGGAGCATCGTATCCTAGCCGTGTTTGGGGTTGTTGGAAATAGCGTGAGATGAATTTTGACCATGTGTAGTTTTCAGTGTCTGATGATGAAGTCGGAGGGTTGGCACTGGAACCCCATAGCGGAGCATCGTATTCTAGCCGTGTTTGGGCGTACTGTAATCGTATTATGTGCATTTTGGCCAAATATGGTTTTCTGAGTCTGTTGGTGGAGTCAAAGAGTAGGCACTGAAGCTAAATACTCATTATAAATGTGAAATAAATTGATATTGGGTGAAAATATGGTATAAGTAACATAATAAAATGGTATGAATATTTTATGTTGACTAAAAAATAAAAAATAAATTACAGTTTAAAAAAACTAAAAAAACACGCTTTAAAAAGCCCTGCACTAAAAAGTGTTAAATAATTATAAAATTGAACCTAAATATATTCTCTGTCTATCCCGTAAGGGCCTAAATGTAAGCAATTTTTTTTATTAAGTTCAATATTTGAATGAAAAGCGTGGGGCGCTTTTCCTTGTAACCCAATAGAATTTCTAAGCATTATCATTATCATGAAGAAATATCGTAAATTACAAAATGAAAAGCGCCACACACTTTTCATTCAAATATTGAACTTAATTACAAAAATTGCTTACATTTAGGCCCTTACGGGATAGACAGAGAATATATTTAGGTTCAATTTTATAATTATTTAACACTTTTTAGTGCAGGGCTTTTTAAAGCGTGTTTTTTTAGTTTTTTTAAACTTAAATTTATTTTTATGTCTTTTTCTAAGGTAGCAAACAAGCATACGGCCCGCCTGATGGTAAGCGGTTACCATAGCCTATGGACGCTTACAATACCAGGGGTATCATTCTTGCCGACCCTGCAGAAATCTATTCACACCCTTTTTGAAGAACCCCGTGCTGTACACCCTTGGGAAAACCACGGCGGGCGTTTAAAAGGAATTTACCAAGAAACTGAGGTTTATATTATAATCAACGATACATTCTAGGAATTTAAAAATTGTTTGGAGGAAAACAAAATAAACACGCTAATTTGCAATCAAATATCATTTCAACCTTAAATAAATTCAAGGTGCCTTCAAAGACATGGTCTTAACCATATAAAATCAAGGTTCGCCAATCAAACAATTTCACGACACATCCATTTTGGCATGAAATCACGATTATTCTTTTGTATAAGAACTACACTAGTGTGTTCTTGCCGTTCCACTCGCAATAGTATATCGTTTAATAAATAACAATATTATTATTTTGAAATTATTAATGTTCAGTTTGTATTGGGAGGTACACCCTTTTATCAAATCAAATTAAAAAGTATCTATTCAAACTAGGCCACTGATAAGGCAAAGTACATGAAGATGATTTCAAATAATTCAGTTATTGATGATCCATCGAAAAAAATATTTACGTATCTACTACATTTATTTAAACGTTTATTATTTAGAATTTACAAAATGGAACTTTCAAATTCTTGTGAAAATACTATTAAAACTATTATTATTTAATAAAAATAATAGCTGAGCTAAATCTATGTGGTAAGAAAAAAGCCAAAATAATAGCCAATCACAATACAGTTTATCAATATATTTTTTTAATAATTCACCGTTAAAATAATAACCGAATCCTGAAAGGAGTTTGAGATGATTTTTTTTTCATGTAGGTAGCATCTCATTTTCATATACGATGAGATCACTGTCGTATCGGTATGATTTGATACTATACCGCAATACCGATTATAATCGGTACAGTCAAGCAATCGAGACGGACGTGTCGATTGGGCACCTTGATTAGTAGTCAATTAAGTGTTCCCATAACAGCGTCAATAAAAGTATTGGGTGATTTCGAAGTATTTTGTTGTAATGAATTTTTGACGTCGGCGTTCGTTTGTGGAACAACAAATGGTTGTTTTATTGGCGTACCGAATTTAGTAAGGTCGGTATCGAATACGCTTACCGGACTTTGATTTTGGGTTCGCTCGGCTCATTAGCAAAACACTTCTATATAAACCTTACAGTAGTACCCAACTAATAAGGCGCGTCGTGAATCTTCGTTCGCACAGAAAAGAAAGTATGGCCCCGAAGATTAACGAAAGAATGCTTAAAACTTACAATCAACCTTAGATCACTACTATTGTTCATAATACACTGCAGCTGTTAGTTCCGTCTCACTCGCAAGTCACGCCCCTCCGCACGGCGCGCGCTAACATGGCGGCAGCTGCCGACCAATAGCATTTCCCGCGCTTTGAAAATGTATCTTCTGCGCAGGTACATCGGAAAGCCGTTTCAAATAAAAATGAAAAAGAAGGAGACAAAATGGCTTCTATTCTAATTTATGAAAACAGATAATTATTTCGTGTATACGTGGGGTACTCAAAGGGGTAGGAGTCTTTTGTGACCTTGGCGGAGGTCCACTAGCGATCGCTGTAGATCAATTGAAGGATGGTGAAACAAGGATATAATCTACATTGCTGTTATCCTATATTACTTACAGGTTCTATTGGCGTATTGTGTAGCAAAACACGATAGAATCAATTTATAAACACTAGATGATCCTAATAAAAAAGTAGAAAAATTATTGTTTCATGTCAAGATTGCAATTAAAACTAATTTCCTACGGAACCGTGCAATATTGTGAGGATCTCAGCCTCGCGGGCGTGTCGAAAGGCCACCTCAAGAAGCCGAAAGCGGTTCGATATTTTATAGTTTATAATTACTAGTGATTGGCCGCGTGACCTGTTCGATTCGGCTGATACTCGTTTCGTTATAGAATACGTCTGGCGATCTTGTACGGTTGCACTGTTGATTTTATTGTGTTTCTGGGGTTTCGAACTAAAAAGGGAAAAAACCGTAAGTGCGATTCTTAATTGCGCATCAAGGGTTTGCATTATCGAATCACTTATATGTGTATGAAGAATTTTATGCTCGCTCATAGAGTAGCCTAACGGAAGCACCGTACAGAATATCGCTGGGAATATTCCTGCGCGAGCTCACTAGAGAGGGGGAAAGAGCATCATAGGTTGATATAAGTATTATTATATAAATCTGGAGGATGAATAAGAAAAGAAAGAAACCTCTGGAACCCTCGTTGCATTTGACCGGTTTTTGGTGGATCATGCATTATAAATTGGCATGTTTTGGTATGTCTAGACTAAGAATTTATGTATCCGTCTGATTTTACAATAAATTACCTAAATGAATTGCTCATTAGGTTCTCTACGAGATGATTAGGTAAAAATAGTATTTTTGTTGATATTTGTTTTGGTGATTGGTGATTTCTGATGCAGTAGGGAGGTGTATTGAGATTTTACGTGTAAATAATGGCGCTACTTCTGTTGCAAAGCCCTACCAAATTAGTCTAATGCCAATTTAATTTACGGATGTGACCAATTTTGACTGTGACCAAATCAATTGGAGAAAGACGGCAAAATTTCATTCATCCTTTTCTTATGTTCTTTATTAGAAAGAGTTACGACCTAAGACTAAATAAGTTGTATGTAAACAACAGAATCAGCACCAAGTATAATAAAATCTCAACATAATACCAACCTTAGTTTTACTCCCACCAATGGACCCGGGTCTTATAGACCCAGTCTCATAGAACCGCGTGAGTATCTTGGACACGCAGCCGTGGGAGACCAGCAGCTGCCGGCTGATGTCACAGGGGCGCACCCCCATGATGGCCAGCTCGACGATCCTCTTTCGAACGACGTCGGGCAGTGGTCGGCCATTCACGAACACGCCGCCCAGCTGGTTCACGCCCGCTTGACCTGTTGGTGGTGACCGATTTTAGTTTATGAGTTAAATATTGTTTACTCAAACTAATTCTCAATTCGAATTTGATTATACTATTAGTTTTGACGATTTATTTTAGTAGTTTTACTAAATGAATTTTATAATAAAAGAATTAAAGAGAAACTAAATTAACATGGTTTATTTTAGTACTTTTTACTAAGTGGTGTAGGAAACTAAAGTAGAACTAAATTAAGATGATTGCTTATGGTACTTTTTACTAAGTGGTGTGTAGGAAACTAAAGGAACACTAAATTACGATGATTTATTTTAGTTCTTTTTACTAATTGGTGTGTAAGAAACTAAAGGAAAACTAAATTAGGATGATTGCTTATGGTACTTTTTACTAAGTGGTGTGTAGGAAACTATACGAAAACTAAACTACAAACTAATGATAACGAATCTGAATAAATAATTTAATCAAGGAGCAAAGACTTGGGTGCGGTAAGTACTTAAAAAGGAGATCGCAAAAGATACAAAAGGGAGTGATGGAAATGTGAGATATAGACTGTATCTATCAGATATTTAATGGAAAAAAAACTGAATTGCAATTTATTAATTGAAGATTCCAAATCAGACAAGTAAAAGTTGTAATTATCTTATACTAAAGAAGCAAACAATCATACGTCCTGTCTGATGGTAATCGTTTACCGTAGCTAGCCTATAGATGCTTGTTACATGGGATACAACGCGCGTTGCCGACCCTGCATAAACAAACTTAAGACGACATTCCATGAAAGCCAAGTTAACCTACTCAAATAAGTAATAAACATTATATCTTATCCACGCAACTATTATTAAAAAAAGCAATATTTCAAGTCCATTAACTACCAACATTTGTATCAATTGTTGACAAAAGAAACGCACTTATTTCGCGGCAGCGCAACGGTCACAGGACACCTGCCTTCTGACTAATATTTATTTGATTGCCAAATTCCCATAATATCACCCTTGGCTCTGCCGATTATGAAACAAAAAATGAGTTTTTTATAAGATCCCGAAGATATGTCCCTCTAGATTTATAGTTAATGTTGTTAATTAGGGAGAAATGTGTAATGGGATATCTTATCTATGCTGTTTTATGGACTAGATAAGTGTTTTGTATTATGTAGGTGCAGACTATTTGATGTATTTAGGTTTTTATTTTAATAATTATAACAATAAGAGATTAAGAGCTGATGAACAATCGCCGAGTGAAATATCGAAGATTTTTTATTCATCAGGTTTTTTCTCCAAATTTTTTTAATGTTGAAAAACTTGTTCTCCTTTCTACATTTGCATTTGAATAAAATCAACATCTGATAAAATGTTTTCCCATACAAATTCCCTTATTTTATACCCTAAAGCCCACCACAGACGTAGTTATATATTAATATGAATCATAGCAATGCATATTACGATATATTTCCAATACTAATCCTAGAGTGGCCGCACACGCAGCTATAATATATATTTCTGTTACTTCACCAAGTTTCAATTATTGTAAATTCTAAGCGAGGCAGCGTCAATCCCTGCTTACCATAGTTGTGTTCATCAGATTCATAAGTATATATCAGAACAGTAGAACGTCCGACGGTGTGAGAGGCAATCCCGGGTTTGCAGTTGATAATGGACCGTCTCAGTAAATGGTATTAACTAAATACAAAGCTCTTAACTCCACACCCCATTAACCCACTTCATCTCGCGTCTAACAAGAAAATCAATCTCATTAAATACAGGCCTATTCTAGCAACCTTAACCACTACCACCTCAAACCCTACCGGCTACTGTTAAACCCGTCCATTATAAAGCAATAAAACAATCGTGCGATTTATAACCTTAATGCAATAAAATTAGCGTTCTAATTTGTTCGTAGCAATTCGTTTTTATGACGTTTCCTTTATAGGCTGCAGCCGCTCCCGCCAATACGCTATTTCACGGCTATTGTCATACAAAACCGCGCCGCGATTCTTACGGATGCAAATTACTTTTCTTTACGATTGCTCTCGACCGCTCGGAGTAATGACTGTAGGGTACCACTTTAAAAGCAGCCTTATCATCAAGGTGTATGATCGTTTTTAGGTCGGTGGTGGTGGAACGTCATTAAAACTGTCAGGAAGGTTCGATCACGTTAGATGTTTGACGCAGATGGTTGGATAGTCAATGCGGTTCCGCGAAGCGTCAGATACCTAGAATCGGTTGATTAGACCAATGGTGTACTTTTAAATTATTCTTGGCGGTTTTTAGGTTAAGTTCCTGATGTAGGTTAACTTAGATTGCACCTGAGGTAGATGTTCTTCACTGATTTGTACTGAATTCATAGCCCGCTTTTTTCTTAATTATTGAGGTCGGTGCAATGAATGCACGCTTCTTCCATTCAACTCTTCTATCTGTCATTTCCCAAACCTCCATTTCACTTCTTAGATCTTCCATATCTTCACATTTATCATTCCCTCAGTCTTTCGTCTTTCCTTAACATCTTCAAAAATGCTCCGCTGAGTTTGCCAGTCTTCTCAATTCAAGTGTATTTCTAACCAGTGGTTGAGTAAGTTATAATTAACATGTCTAAACAGAGTTTCAGATACCTACATAGCAAACGATTCGCTAAGCTTTTCTGCAAAGATGTCTTGATTGCCATTAGCTTACTTTCAATCATCTTCTTATTTCAAAAGTCTGATAA
The DNA here is from genome assembly GCA_951394255.1 of Polyploca ridens. Classification (NCBI taxonomy): domain Eukaryota; kingdom Metazoa; phylum Arthropoda; class Insecta; order Lepidoptera; family Drepanidae; genus Polyploca; species Polyploca ridens. The sequence goes on from OX596267.1 coordinate 10,717,148, forward strand.
GTATATAGTTACGGAAAATTGCTATATCTCTTCTGTATTTTCTCACACGCCCACGTTTTGTTCACAAATCCATAACTGATGTAATAAGAGTTGAAATTCAGTGAAAAAACGCTCAGTATTGAACGTGGAAAGAAATCATAAATGTCAATACGCGCTTGACCGGTTTGAAGATAAAATCTCATTTGGCAGAGGGCTCGTAAAGTTTTAAACCAAAGCGTACACTGAAACTGCATTGCTACCGCGAATACCGCGATACATTTTTTATTTACTTTATCTCTAACACCAAATCATTGCGTTCATCTTTCTCTTCCATATTAACTTCTTACTAAACTTAGGAAATTGCAGAATGCTTATTTATGTGATGTTTACTGAAAACAAAAGTACCCTAATAATAATAATAATAAAAAAAAAAAAAAAAAAAAAAAAAAAAAAAACGTCTTCCGTCAAACATCACTCAGATATTTTTTAAACCAATATTTACGTTTTCTTTGTGTTTTTGCTACCAAAACCAGACCAAAACAATTTTTAGATACGATTTTACAATAATAGCTATATGTTTTTAAAAATAAATGCTAATTTGGTTTCATTGAAGAATAAGATAAAAAATTTACGATGACAGTTGACATACACCACCTATCATGCAATTCATGTAAGAAAGAAAATATTGTGAAAAATATCCATATAATGTGACAAGATGTTAACACGACAAAAAGCACGACTCAGACCTCCGGACTCGTCGCCTCGCTCCGCCTCGCAACCGTCGGCACCCAGCACAAGTGGACCTACGGTTAATGCAGTTGCGTCGAGCGAGAGCGACGACTACTTCTCACCGCCGGCGTCGCCGCCACCTGTACGTCGGCGGAGAGCCCGGCCATCGGGCAATTTGGGATCTTTGGGGCGACCGGCTCCGAACAGGGTCCCCGTTCCCGGTGGTGTAGTGCGGCGCATGCGATGGACGTCATCAATAAACGAGAACGTCATGCGCGCCTACTACGAGGCTACAGAGGGGGGAACTAACCTCACTGCGTATCGTGGCCGGATGCTGTCTCTGTTTCAGGTCCGTGAGCCAGCCGTCAACGTATCGGCGCAACGACTATCGGATCAGGTACGGGTCATCCAACGTGGACACATGTTGGCTGATTCCGTACTTGACCGACTACGCTCGGAGGCACTGAGTAGTCGTGTCGTCCCTACTACGTCATCACAACCTGTGGCCCAGCCTGTGGCAGTAGCCACGGCCGCTTCTCGGCCTGCCACTGATAGTGATGATGGTGGTAATGGCACGGCTACTGAGGTAAGTACCCAGTATATTGGTATATTGAGGAGTACTTTGGAGGATGTGATTCGGGAGTATCGATCCATACCGCATCACCTTAAACCTCGCATACCTCGTTTGCCCATGAATAAATGTAATAGAGCGCTGATGTGTACTTTAGATTCACTTCTGTCAAGTTACTTTGACAGTAGTGAAGACCTTGCGGATACGCATTCTCTTCTGTACTGCGCGGCCATAACGGCATGTCGTGTAGCCCGTGTCAAATTCCCAAATACAGATACGGCTACGCGACCAAAAAACGCCGTGCCGGCCTGGCAGTGCAGAATAGAGTGTCGTATTAGCGAGGCTAGGGTACTCATCGGCAAGCTCAGCTGCTTCAGGGAGGGCAATACACGCCCTAGGGTGATGCGCTTTGTGAGACGGGCATTTAAGGGGATTGATGTTAATCCTCAGGAATACATGTCCCGTGTCACAGAGCGCATTGACTTCCTGAAACAGAAAATTTATGCATGGGCAAATCGTATACGTCGGTATAAGGCGCGTGTGGATAGATACTCTCAGAATTCCATGTTTCAAAGGGATCAAAGGTGGATTTACAGGTCCTGGGAGCGACCTAGTCAACCAGATGGTGAGATTCAGCGACCGGATACTGACGCCATGACTACATTCTGGCGTGGTATCTGGTCGGTGCCAATGTCTCACTCTGAGGGCGATTGGATCAGGGACGTCGAGCAAATGTGCGAACCTATTCAAGAAATGGAGGCTATTATTATCGAGCCCCAAGACGTAGCCAGTGCAGTCCGTTCGTTGCCCAATTGGAAGGCACCAGGTCCGGACGGACTGCACAACTTTTGGCTTAAATGGCTACGCAGTTCGCACATTTGCTTGGCGTCTCAGTTCCAATCTGCCTTAGAATCTGGGTCGCTACCAGAATTTGTAACAACAGGCGTAACCCACCTTCTCCATAAGTCCGGTAGTACCGCGGACCCAAAAAACTATAGGCCAATTACATGTTTGCCTACAGTTTACAAAACTCTTACATCCATTCTGAGAGCGAAAATCACCAGACATGTTGAAGAATATTCAATAATGTCAGCCTCTCAGAATGGATGTAGGAGTGGGGCCCGAGGTACTAAGGAGCTACTCCTCATAGATATGACTATCTGTCAGCAGGTTCGCCGTAACCGAAGGGATCTGTCGACATGCTGGATAGATTATAAGAAGGCCTACGACTCTGTGCCACATACATGGCTCATGAGGGTGCTGGAGTTGTATAAAGTAAATGCAACTCTACGCACTTTCCTGATGTCATGTATGAGGCAATGGAGAACAGTCCTTCTCTATCCAGGATCTCGACAGATCCTTGGTAATGGCGACCCAATAAAGATAGAGCGGGGCATCTTCCAGGGTGACAGTCTGAGCCCGCTGTGGTTTTGCCTAGCCTTGAACCCTCTAAGTACACTTTTGGAGGGTTCTGGGTTAGGCTTCCGGTTTCGAAGAGGTGATCAGGTTATATCCCACCTGCTCTACATGGATGACCTTAAGTTGTTTGCTCACACTGAACCCCAACTGAAAGGATTACTGAAGGTCACTGAAACCTTCAGTAATTCTATCAGGATGGAGTTTGGTGTGGACAAATGTGCGGTCATGCATGTGAAGCGGGGGAGGATGGTGGAATCTGTGGGCATCCAGCTTTCAGATTCCACCCAACTGAGATCACTCTCCGAAACCGAAACCTACAAATACTTGGGTATGTCACAGGCACTTGGCATTAGCGAGACTGGCATGAAACAATCGTTGCAGGAACGCTTCTTGGGGCGCCTGAAAAAAGTTCTAAATAGTCTTTTATCAGGCGGAAACAAGGTGCGAGCCTTCAACGGTTGGGTCATGCCAGTCTTAATGTACTCCTTTGGCATACTCAAGTGGACTCAGACCGAATTGGACACCCTGGATAGAAAAGTCCGTACATTGCTGACTGCACATCGTATGCATCACCCACGATCATCAGTGATGAGGTTATATATCCCGCGGAAATGTGGTGGTCGAGGATTTCTAAACGCCAAAACCCTACATAATCGCGAGGTATATAACCTCAGAGAATATTTTCTCCACGCTGACGGGGGGATGCATACGGGTGTTGTCGCAGTGGACAATGGATTGACCCCTCTATCTTTAGCTAGAGAGAACTGGCGCAGGCCTGTGGTGCTCACAATGGACGATCGCAGGAAGGTATGGCAGGGCAAGGAGCTACACGGAAGGTACTATCGGGCCCTTCATGGACCCGATGTGGACCTTGCAGCTTCCGTGGCCTGGCTACAATTCGGTGACCTCTTTGGGGAAACCGAAGGTTTTGTCTGTGCAATTATGGACGAGGTTGTGATGACGAACAACTACCGGAGATTTATCCTGCGGGATGGAACCATCGACATATGTCGGGCATGTCATCGCCCTGGTGAATCCCTCAGGCATATAATCTCCGGTTGTTCGCGTCTCGCAAACGGTGAATACTTGCACAGGCACAACCAAGTAGCCAGGATAATCCACCAGCAACTTGCCCTGAGATACCACCTAGTGACGTCTGAGGTGCCGTACTACAGGTATGTGCCAGAATCGGTCCTCGAAGATGGTCATATCACACTATACTGGGACCGATCTATCATTACTGACAGGACTATTGTTGCCAATAAGCCTGATATAGTATTGATAGATCGCCAAGAGCGTCGTGCAATGATTATTGATGTTACTGTCCCCCATGACGAGAACCTCGTGAAGGCTGAGAAAGATAAAGAAAACAAATATCTTGATCTTGCACACGAGGTTGTCGACATGTGGGCCATTGACACGGCAATCATTGTACCGATAGTCGTTTCCGCCCATGGCCTGATTGCCAAGAGCCTCGACAAACATCTTAAGAGGCTCGCGTTGGGTGGCTGGATCAAGGGCCAGATTCAGAAGGCAGTGCTCTTGGAAACGGCACGCATAGTGAGGAGGTTCCTCTCTCTGGAGCCTTGACCACCGGTACCTAGGACCCTGTTCCCGATGCCGGTGGGGATCTGTTTTTATACTTTTAAATATATGTATTTTTTTTATATATATCTATATTTAAAAATGTAAAAATAAGGTAAAAGATTAATAAATGGAATAATAATAATAATAACAAAACACAATAGACCAGGAACCAAGTGACTTGGCATAAGCCCGTGCTTGGCTCCTTAATACCAGCATAATGCTGAGAAACCCGAAAAGGACCGACATAATAATAATTTCTTTATTACAGTTCACAGTGTACAGTTTAATGGTGAGCTCTGACTCCTAAACTAATCTTTCTACTGTTAAACATTTTGTTCTATTGCTTTCGTAACATGGGTTTACCGGCATAAGAGTAGTTCCACCTTCAGCATGTTGTATTAATGGTCTTTTGTAAACGCTAAGCCTTATGGTAACGCCCGGTAGCATTAATTTCCTACGTATGGAGGAACAGCGTAATGGTACCGCCTCTTAATAGTTGATTTGCTGATACCTTACGCCCATTACATTGATTAATGAATTCGATTTATATACTATTTAAGTTAGTAATCTAATAGCGATTCGGTTTGGGTATCAAAATTATAATTCTAATTGGCCCGTAAGTTAGATTATCAAAAAACATTGGACATGTATGCTTTATCAAATTAATAAAAATTAACAAAAATAATGCGCATCTTTCGGGAGTAGGCGCTCATGTCATTATATGTTTTATTTGTGAAAAGTGTACCATCGCGTGACGATACGCGGAACTTCATCATATCTTCGTATTTGACAAAAGAATTAATCAGATCTCTGTGTCAGATCTCATGTAGAGCCAAGCTTATAACTTACACCCTAACTTCACAAACTCTACTCACCGTAGTCAAAATAGGTGGCTTGGCCGTTTCGACTTATACTTGTTTAATATTTATTGACCAGGTTATGGGGAACTTTTTACGCCATCCCATTAGCTTGTCCACTAAACAATATAATACGCACCACGTAGCTACGAGCTTGGCCATCCAAAGAGGAAACGCTGCCATCATGCCGGGAACGTAGCTGAAGATGGACAGCAACGGCAGCCTCGAGGATATTTGTTGTAAATATGTCATTTATGAAATTTCTCAAATAAAAACATTTAAGAATCCCTCCTCTCCCTGGTATTTTCCATAATCTGTGGTGTGAGTGACGTCTAATCACGTGTATAGAAACAAAAATATCACATAGATTGGGTTTCCTATACGAATTTTTGGTGGTTTTGCTATTACGTATTTGATAGTTTTGTTGCTACTGATGCGACTCAATTCAAGTGTCAAATTGAAGTAAGAGATAAGCAAGCAATGTACATACCATTGCATCTACTATTTCATTTAAATCCATTCATCGAACGATATTTATAAAAAGAGACATCAGCTCAAAATAATATAGACGTATAGCTCACCAGAACTTAATACACTCATAAACACTCGGATCATAAAACGCAAGGTATCTTAAATCATTACCGATCCCTACAATCGATATTAAGCGCAAAAATGACGCTCCCGAGGCTCCTAACATCGCCAATTGGCGGCGTTGTAAAATCAGTCACAAGTTGTAAAATGCGCAATAACATATACGATATACGGGCGATATTCGCCAACAAAACGACGCCAACAAAAAAATCGCACTTTACGACCAGCCGATTGTAAAACTGGAAGCGTATTAGTGTTATAGTCTCAGATCATAAAAATGTAAGCCATGGATACTGTGTCTCGATATAATATATGTAAAAGAGTTAGCTCCATGAAGACAATGGTTTTATACTCGAAATATGCAAAACTTAAAAAAATCAAGATAGTTATGGTGTACTACGAGTGAGTATGAGTGGCTTTTAATTTTTTTTAATCTTATAATCGGATGCACATCGAACACGTTTGATTGCGTACTTATTATTATTTCAATCTGGCTGATATGTGGCATGAAACATCCTCGGAGTTATTTTAATTTTACATAACAACAGATATCCTCGTTTTTATGATCCGAGATTATAGCAATACCGATGCAATACGTATTTTTAAAGTTTCTCGAAAGTTATAAAGTGTAAACTTATGAGTTACGTAGATAATGTACAACAAAGTCTGCTTCGATATTTGCTTAGGAAATAACTGTCAGATGAGCCCTTAATTTTACGTTAGTATATAGGCGAGTGTTCGTGTAATACTGTACTATTAAAAAGCTCAGAACAGTTTTTACAATAGCTAGCTCTTTGTTCTTGTGATAATATGAATACATTACTTTTCAACACACATGCTCATAAAGTGATATTTATTGCACCGTTTTTAGTATCATAATGCAGCTTATTACGCACTAGTGCTTTTTATTTTACATTACTGCACAGTTTTTGATAGGTATAATTCCGATTATGTTAAGTTTGTACCTCAATGTAATTGATATGTATGTAGGTACACGAAGCATTCTTAATTTAAACGGGTAAAATATTAAAAAACTTAACCTGCGCGCCATATTTGTTAACGTCTCATAGTGTGGTTGATGATTATCAAAAAAATCGACTTCAAAAAATACAAGTCTTTTTTTTCCTCGCGAGTGTGTTCAAAAACGTCGTATGACGCGTATGCATTGAACATTACACTCTCGGCTTCCTTATCGCTTTCACCTACGGCTCTTACCGCCTCGTACGTAATATGGTAATGACCAACTTTGCACATATATCATAATGTACTATACCGCTGATTTCGCTTGGCGTATCTAATAAAAATACTTCGATAAACGAATGTTTATTTTTCTCGGGACATGAGTGATCTATTGATATAATATTTTTCTTTCCGAAAAACAGAGAAAAGGCACGCGCAAGTATAAATATTACCTACCTATTTCGAACTCACTGATTTATCATTGACTTGGACAAACCTACCATAGATTACAATACGTCAAGGTAACTGTCATGATCCGTTATTTTTGACATGAAGATATTTTTTAACCAAAGTGTTTTTGTAAAAAAATTACAGTATTGCTTTTGTGCTAATCAGAATTTGATGTATTAAATGGATCGTTGTCGCTGCGATGATAACAGAGCTGCCGTGGAGAAACTCACGTTTTACACAGTTGGAACATACATGCCAGATGTAATTAAAAATTACGACAGTAAGTATGCAGTAAGATTTATCTATTTGTTGGAAACCTGAGAAAGGAATTTAGAATCTGCTGGTTATGGAAGATGGTAGAATCCACTCCCAAGTGAAGTATTTAAGTGCTATGACGTTTCAATTCAAGATTCAAGATTTCAGACAATTCATTTTCCTTGACATTCATTTATGGCGTTGATAGCTCAGTGGTAGTGACGTCGGATACCGAGACGAAGGTCCCGGGTGCGAATCCTACAATGAGCTTGAGCTTTTGGTGAAGGAAAACATCGTGAGGAAACCATAGCACGGTGGTAGGGTACTTTGTAGTACACGCCTGGCTGGCTACCTCACCTCATGTTGAAAATCTGTCGCCAAACACCTTTCGGTGTGTTCCGATAGCTGCACTTGAGAGCCAGTTCCTTCTAGGCTTTGTGTGAGCACCACCTTCGGCCGCATCATCACTTACCATGGTGAGATTGCGGTCAAACACAGGCCTATAAACAGTAAAAAAAACATCTATTCCGTCAATTCTCCACCAACGACAATGCGCTCTGATTGGCTAAGTCAAGGACTCATGCACTCTGACTGGCTAAATCAACGTCACACTAAACTTTTAGATGCAGTAATTGGGCGGTACTGTTATAATCAGTATAAAAGCACTAACTAGAATTGGATTTCTCTATATTCTACTCTTAAGGGTTTTTTCCTCGATGGATCGACACAACGGACAGTTCCAAACTGCTCTCTTAGCCAGTGACTAACCCAGATAAGATGGTTATCTATGAACATTTTCGTTGATGAAATTTACCTGTAAAGCCACTTTTGTACCATCAAATCTGTTGTTTGTAATCTCTAGTACTTTAATTTAGGGTTGAATTTTCACTTCAACTCCTAGACCACAGATATACATCTAAATAGATGACGCGTGTGTATGTACTTCGCGTGTCAAAATCTGTGCAAAAATGGGGCACACTGTTCTTCTTTTGAAACTGTTTCGCGCGGACAGGGAACTCGCATAAGGCTGCATGTCCACCAGAGATGCTACACATCTCTGGTGGACATGCAGCCGAGGGATGTGTTTAGCTGACAAATAGGATAGCTTCATTTTCACGTTAAAAATCTATTGCCAGCCTAACTAAACCAATCTTGTGACATTATGGTAGGTAAAAAAGTTACACTTGGTTTTCATACGGATGGAGGGACTTGCATTATCTATTTAGATTTACGTCTGTGTTCTAGACCCTGTGCTTTGTCAATCAGTGAGCTTCTCCCAAAGACAGTATATTTTCACTACGCTAAATTTTACCTAACTTTTCAGGGACCGGCTTTGCAATATCGTGGGTCAAACATGGAGTAGATTACGTGGACTTCAAGTTCTCAAAGCCGAGAGCTAGGAAGATTCTGCAGCCTCACGAGTTACCTCAGAACAAAATGTCTAAAGAGGCATATACGATTGATCAGATGTGGTGTCCGTATATGAGCCCTATCAAAACAGGAGAGTAGTAAATTGAAAATTAGAACCAAATAAAAAAATACTAAAATGATATAATTGTTAAAATAATGACTGTATGTTTTGTTATGACGATTGCTGCTAAATCAAAAGATCATTGCATCTTCCATAACTTCGATCTCGTGCCTGCCTATCTCCGGTATTAAAACTATCTGTATGCAAAAATCATAATATCGTAAGCACTGAGGAAGAGTTTATCAAAATACAGCCCCTAAGGGGATCTTTTGGTATTTAACGATATAAATCATAAGTCAGTAAGTCCATCATACTTTTGACTATTTTATTTGACGTACAGCTTGTACAACTCCTACCGATTTACACATATTTATAAACAGTTATTTGTACACAATAAATCCTTTTATGAACCGCCTAAACATGTTTTTTCAATATATAAATTAATCGTTAATAATAAAGGGAAATAAAAGTTTACGATATAAAATTGTAACACAGTTGTAAACATCGAACTAGAAAATCGAATGTGATGTTTTAGATTCATTTGATATAGACCGATTGTGTTAAGTGTCTCGGTGGTCATAGAGTGGACAAGACCTTTTTGATACTTATAAAGTGTATTCCAAACTTTCAATCTTGGAAAATCAGTAACGCGGGCGGACTAGTATTTATACATTACTTAAGTGGTAGAGTCAATTTTAACTTTCATAAGTGCCTTATCAGGGCCTTTATTTATAAATCAGTTTAGTTTTTGAGTTTCAGGCCTATGATTTGACGAAGACAAGTGAAGTGGTCAGGATACCACGAGGTGTTTGGTGACAGATTTTCAATGTTTCAGTGGTTTTCTCAGCAGATCCTATGTAAGCCCTATATTTTTTTGGTAAAATAGTCACTTAATTTTTCCAATTCTTTTAATTCCAATTTGAAGAATCGTATAGGACTTGCGGGGCTACCGCTTATCTATAGTGGTCATCGTACACCATTGATGAATTTCATCCAATGACGCGGTACCACGAAGACTGTCATTGGTGGGCTGTCATTGGATGAAAGTAGCCCCGCTGCTGTGAATTCGAAAAAATGAATTCAATTGAGCTTTAGTGGCCTTTTAAGACATTTATCGCTACGGCCTTAGAGAATAAAATTGTATATCTAATTCCACGGCATTCGGCGTCACTTTCAAAATCCAATTCCAATAGAAGCGTATCCACATTAACATGAACATAATAGCAACTCATCGGCCGCCCAAGGCCCGGCTAGTCAATAAGTTAATTTGGCGTCAAACCCCGTCCAGCGCTCGTCTCGTCGCGGACACTTTCCATTCCAATGATTTAGATGTATTCTACTGATATGCATACGTGCCCAACGTGGAAACACCGACTATCAATCGACTTGATATGAAATTTATCTATTTCTAACTGGTCCTGAGCTTTCAACAGTTTTCAAAGAATTTGGATTACTTTTGGTATTGCCTCAGGCTTTCCCTATAATTTTAGTACCTACCTAATATATGCGGTAAGTGGTTCCAGTAACCATGGGGAAGGAGAAGTAATAATTCCAGGATGAAAGTATCAATATCTAAATTAATCTGATCTCTAATATCTAAACACTATCAAAGCCGTTATTATTGTAATCTTACGTCGTCTTTTCTTTTTTTAAAAGGACTAAATTATTATCTTTTTTGTTATTTAGTTTTTTTTTACTACGCTATAGATTTTGATGCGGTTTATACCATCATAATGTTAATGAATAATCGACAATTATACACATTCATAAGTTATTGTTGGTTTTTTTCGGCAGGTGAAGGCAATGGCCTCCTTTAATCAGCTTTTTCTTTGACTTTAGTTTTTGCGTAGTTCTTGTATTAGATATCTTTAAATTTATGATGATTATGTTTAATTAGTTTTTCATTAAAGTATTTGCAATGTTTATCTGTATGAAGAGGAATTGATAACACCTGCATCAAAGTTGAATGGCATTCGTAATTTGTTTCCGCAATCAAATTTTCATCATTTGTTTTTTTAAAGTTATTAAGGATGTATTCAGGATATTGGTTCCTAAATAGCATTTCTTTTCTCGCAGATATTTAATTAATTCAAATCAATATTCAAAAACGTCGTGTGTGATCTAAAAACGTGATGGAATCACATCAAATATCTCGTTTTATGCCTCGATATCATCACGTTAACGAAAATTATTACTGTATATGAGATATGTATCATTTGAAAATGATATTTTATTGCTAATAATCAAATCGCGGTGTTTCTATCGCATCTATTACAACGACATAAAGTTCAAATTGTGATATGGAAGTTTTTGATGAAGGTAATTCGTTGTCAGCAGATGTTAATAAGAAACTAATGTAAGTTAAGCATGTATAATGTATTAGAGAACGCGTGTGTGTGATGCGGGTGGCCCGACGATACGCATTCGATATTATCTCGATACGAGATTTGGCTCTTGATTTTCTTAATTACCGTTAATGGTTCTTTGGACGGTAGTAATGCACTGGTAGGGTTGTCACTTCATTTTCATAATTAAAGCATTTATTCGTAAAATTTTAGTTTTCTTCTTTCTGGGTCTTTTTCTCTGTATATTTCGGTACACATCAATGAATATAACATGTTTTGGTACTTTATTATGATTGAGTTTAACTTTACGACTGCATAACTAGACCCTGAATCATCTTCTTCCCCGATTTTCAACTGCTTGGATATTTTTCCTTACAACAAGACACTCTTGTTAACCAGTAAGCCTAACTATAAGTAGTTAACACTAAAGAATGTTCAAACGTTACAGTAGTACCCAACGAATATGGCTTACCGATGTACCTGCGCAGAAAATACATTTTCAAAGCGCGGGAATCGCTATTGGTCGGCAGCTGCCGCCATGTTAGCGCGCGCCGTGCGGAGATGCGTGACTTGCGAATGTGACGGAACTAACAGCTGCAGTGTATTATGAACCTTATAGTAGTGATCTAAGGTTGATTGTACGTTTTAAGCATTCTTTCGTTAATCTTCGGGGCCATACTTTCTTTTCTGTGCGAACGAAGATTCACGACGCGCCATATCAGTTGGGTAATACTGTAACACTATTTCCAACTACATTTCTATAATATGATAGCCCTATTGAAGGGTTCTTTGAAACGCTTATGATTTCAATGCGTGAGGTAAATTCCTGGTCAGCCGATAAGCGCTCGGTCCCGCCACCGCCTTTAATGTTCACCGTTTTACTTAATTAAGATCTGAATATTTCGTATTTAAACACTCATTGGCTACTCGAGTTACTTGATCCTCTCAAGATATACTCAGCCTTAAACATTGCTGCAAAGTTTGGTTTTTCGACGATAAAAGTGCGGCTTTCTTTTGGTACAGACCATTTATTTATTTAAAGTTGCTTTTTGATTTTAGGATGGTATTTTTCTGGTGGAATGTTTTTTTATCTTTATTGATTTACTGGTAAATATATATTTATTACTTTTAAGTTGTTTAAAAGTTTTTTAAATGTCAATGTGAGTTGGTAAACAAGCGTACGGCGCACCTGATGGTAAGCGGTTAACGTAGTCATGGATGCTAGCAACACTTGGGGTAGCATTCGTGTTACCGACCCTTCCCCCTCCCCAATGAGCTCTGACGATATTACTCACGCACGCGCAGTTATATGGCTGAGGTATTCTGTAAGGTGGAGATACTTCCCTAGACTAGGCGAGCTGTTTTTGAGCGAATAAACGCTATGCTCTACCTCGCTTAAAAACTTTACTATTAAACGCTTCGGTATTTATCGACCGCCTTCCTATGGTTATTAAGCAATCTGTCATAAATTATATGACCATTGGTATTTTTATATAATGTATGATTTATATTTGTGTTTTCTCGCAACGCTTCGACATAGTTCTTTACAAAAGACGTGAATCGAGTTGGCAACTAATTGGAAATTCACCTAGTCTATAGGCAATGTTTACTAACCATTAGGTGGACTGTCTGCTTGCTTGTCAACCTTCATGATAAATCAGGATGCTGTAGAAATAAAAGAAGGTGCTACCTGTATGCGGCATCCTGACTGGAACTGTTCTGAAACAAAAAACAATAATTGAAACATTGTCATGCAAGAAATTGTCTGATTCACAGATGACCTAGAACTCGAAATTATGCACGCAGGTCCCTTATACAACGAAGGAGAATATAAGAAAGGGTTTTACAACATGTATCCCTTATGGGGGTAAATGAGGGGCTCGCGGGTAAGAATTAAGAAGCTTTCTGGAAGCTTTTATTTTCATCGTATACTTTTCGAAAAAAAAATCGAAATATCAAAATAATATATAAAACACCTGACAGAGAGATTCATCACAATCATAATAGCAACTACAATAAAGAAAATAAATCCAGGTAGGCTAACCATTTATGGAAATGCTCAGCTTTCTATAAATTTTCCTTCAGTTAAATTATTGTTTAAATTCTATTGCAATCTAAATCTAGTAATGCTAAATGACGGATGTATGATTGTCAAGTTTTTAATAAGTTTATCATAGGTAAATAGGATATTAACTCGTATTTCTAATCCAAGAATCGTTATTTTCCTCTGCGATGTAGGTAAAATCGCGGCGAGAAATTAACTTAACTATAAAAACTTAGTACGAATAAAACGCAGCATAAACACGTTAATTTCCATTTTTCCCTAACTGGCTTATCTTGGACGGAATCGTCACTGAACCGAAATTATTAAGTCCACGTGACATCTTTATCGTTTTAGCTACAATCGAAGTTGTCGTGTTTTTCACAAACTGTAGTTAATGTTGCGTTGATGAAACTTTAACAATAACATTCTTACCTACTTTAGTGATTGATTGGCGTTTTTCTAAAGCTTTTCTTTTAGGTACGCAATTTCAACAAAGTTGTAGTTATGTTAACATTTATTTTTCTATTGTTTTAGGCCTGTGTTTGACCGCAATCTCACCATGGTAAGTGATGATGCGGCCGAAGGTGGTAAGCACACAAAGCCTAGAAGGACCTGGCTCTCAAGTGCAGCTATCGGAACACACCGAAAGGTTCTTGGCGACAGATTTTCAACTTGAGGGTGGTAGCCAGCCAGGCGGGTACTATAAAGTACCCTACCACCGTGCTATGGTTTCCTCACGATGTTCTCCTTCATCTCGGTATCCGACGTCACTACCAATGAGCTATCATCGCCTTAAAACTAAAGTAATGTAATGAATAAGCAGAATAAAATCAGGAGTTTATTAATACGTTCATTACAAGCAACATTTTCATCTACTTCAAATAATAATGTTTAATAACCGTCACATTTGGTTAAATCAAAGCCCCACTACTTCACCCACAGAAACCTGTGACATTATAGCATGAACGCACCACGCTTATGATTATAACCACCCATTAAGTAGCGATAACACCCTTAAATCATAATTTATTCAAATTAAAAATACTTATCAAAATTTGATGCGGTACTAAATCAGGAATTAAGTGAGGCGGTGCGTGCTTACGCTGGAAATCGATGGTATCAGTGCGCACGATCACCGTGAAAATCCAAAAAAATATGAATAAAAAAATGTGGTCACACGCAAATATCAGTTTAAAATACTTAATCTTGACCGAGAGAAATTACTAAAGGTGCGCACTGGATACTACTTTATCCTGGATTGTCACCTGCTAGCATAATTTTCTAAATACCGTTTTCGATTCGCTCTTATGGGCCTTAATTCAAAGTGTAAAATAAAGTTTATTCATTATAATTAACATTTCGATATTCCATTTTTCATTTGACTTCTGTTCCATAAAGTAATACTATCAGTTAATAAATAAAGAAAGCTACGGAATTAGCATACCTACTGAGATCATAAATACTTAGTTATTTACAAAAGATAATCATTATTTTATTCATTTATTTTACAGTAGTACTCAACTGATATGGCGCGTCGTGAATCTTCGTTCGCACAGAAAAGAAAGTATGGCCTCAAAGATTCAAAAACGGTGTGAAGCGGTTTCTTCAGGGTCGGCAACGCGCGAGTGATGCCCCTGGTGTTGCAAGCGTCCATAGACTACGGTAACTGCTTACCATCAGGCGGGCCGTATGCTTGTTTGCCACCTTAGTGGTATAAAAAAAAAAAAAAGATAAACGAAATAATGCTTAAAACTTACAATCAACCTTAGATCACTACTATAAGGTTGATAATACACTGCAGCTTAGTTCCGTCTCACTCACAAGTGACGCCCCTCCGCACGGCGTGCGCTAACATGGCGGCAGCTGCCGACCAATAGCGTTTCCCGCGTTGGATAATGTGTGTTCTGCGCAGGTACATCGGTAAGCCATATTAATTGGGTATTACTGTACCTTGTTTTTTAACCATGGCAAGTGATGATGTGGGTGAAGGTGATAATCACACAAAGCCTAGAATGGAACCTACTATCCTATATGCAGTTATGCAGTGTGACAAACCTACTGATTTTGAAAGTAGTTGCCAGCCTAACATGGTTTCCTCACAATGTTTTTCGTCACCGCTCAACCTCTGTGCGATTTTCCCGCTACCTTCACCACGAAATTTTAAGTCACTGTCACTGCAAGCTAATGTGTTCTAATCAAATATGAAGCTAAAACTCTAATTTCTAATAAAAAAACGTCCCCAAAAAAGTGTGACCGCGCTTAATGCAAGTTACCGATCAGATAGTGTTCCAACTCTCCTGTTTTGCATAACAACATTGTTTAGTGATGTGTCTCATCGATCTTGATCGGTCTCGAATCGATCGATAGAATATATTGAGATACCTTTTAGTACTGACTTCATATTTGGTATCACTCACTGTGATAAAGTCGGCAAGAGCTAATAGGCCCGTTTTGACAACACATATACATCAATGTGTCAAAAAGAGACACATAGTGCGACAAAAAGGGACACCATCTTGTCAAAACGGACCTCTTAGCTCTCGACAACTCTAGTGATTAATGTTTTTGTTCATTTTGTATTGTAATTAAATGCTAAAAATATATATTTTCACGCTAGTTAGGCAGACTATGTAGATAATTTTATAATAAACTGTAGGATACCATTTATGCAAATAACATATTGTTGTAATTAAGCACCATTAGTAATCATGTTACTTCCCTCATTTTAAAACTATGCGTAATGAGAATACATTTATTTGTATGTAAAGTTCATAAAACTTAAAGGAATCTGATGTTGCGTAAGTTTCAAGTGAATTGAAATTGCCCAAATATTTTTATTGCTTTTAACATTATATCATTGTCTTATGGTGTATAATTATTAGATTTTTATATTATTTAATTTGAAATTATTCCAGAGACAGCAAGCAAATTATAAACACTCTGGTGCGGCCTGCAATCATGAAATCACCTAATCCAATCTCATACAGACATGACATTATTAACACTTCAACACGCTTATCTCAATACCAGTTTAATCGATATCGATATTTTAAAGCCATTGCCCATCATTAGTACGTGAAGTGGCACCTTGGAACAGCGAACACGCTAGGTTACGAAAATGTTCGCTACACAACGGTGGGCCGGATTTGTAGGTCTTTTTTCATGATTTATTTAGTCTTAAAGACGATTTTCAAAATAATCTTATTTTTTATATGCAAATTGCAAATATAATTTACATGGATTTGGGTATCTTTAAAAGTGATAGACTTCCCATTATTATTATTATTTGGGTGGCTGTTTCGAGTCTTTCCAGAGCTTGTATCACTGCGACCAGACAAGATCTATTGTAATCGCCACATTCACTGCCAAGATCGCAGCTATAATAAACTGCACGATATTCTTGGCAGGAATGGATTTTACTTCATCTGGGTGTAACAGGTGTTTCCCCAGATGAGTACATCGTTTAGGCATAAGTGGATAGCACTCACACGAGAGATGTATTGGTGACAGAGACTTCCCATACAAGCTATAATCCTTGCTGTATGGAAGATTTTTCAAACACTGAAATGTGTTATTCATGCAACCACAATTATTACACACAAAGACTCTACTAAACTCACACAAATTATGTGAAATAAAATTAAGAATTAACAAAAAAGCTCAAGTCCGTACACAAATCTCTACCAAACCAAAGGCGAGCGTATCAAAAAATATTATGAAAAACTATTAGCATAATATTAGACGACAAAATGCTTAAATTACGGCGAGCGTGTTTAGCCGACACCGACACGCTAAAATAACCCCACACAATAACGCCGGGGACACTTCGCTCTTTATTATATTACTAAGTAGGCATTGTGCGTTCATTTACCAGTCTTTTACTTTAGTGCCACTGTTTTTTGGGACTTGTTTGCTAATATAATAAAGAGACACATACTGTCTTATTAAAAAAGATGCTTTGAAGCACGTCTTGTATAATTCAGGTTTTATGATCCGGCTCTGTTTTTTATATGACGCTAGAAAGTGAAGGCAAGACGGCAAAATAAAATAAAATATGGTAATTAAATATATTGTATAAATGCTTGATAATAATCTAAGTCAGATAATAGTTAGGGTAAATGCCTATTAATAAAAATATTTCTCAGATTATTCTTAGGAAACGCGTAAAGCACGTCCATTATTTTTTATACCACTTAGGTGGCAAACAAGCATACGGCCCGCCTGATGGTAAGCAGTTACCGTACCCTACGGACGCTTGCAACACCAGGGGTATCGCGCGCGTTGGCGACCCTGCAGAAATCTCTTTACACCCCTTTTGAAGAACCCCATGCTGTACTCCATTGGGAAAACCACGGCGGGGAGCTCATTCCACAGTCCGAGCATAGGTTTTTCATACAAGATTATCAAAATAAACAAAAGTTGGAAGTCTCTTAAACATTACCTAAGCCTTTAAGCTGGTATAAAATCTGTTAACTATGATTTACTAAGTTTAAGAAATTAGTGACATTATATCTCTCTATCTATCTGAGTAATATAGTTTAGTATAATTAGAAGTTTATTTGAAGATAGAAGGAAGTTTCCATGCATGAAACAAAAAGAGACACGCATAGCGAGACAAGGATGGCTATTTTGACACCATCATGTCAAAACAGCCGACATACCGTGCGCCCCGTGCAAATTAGCGGAGTTTAGTATTGAAGACTACTGGGTTGGCCATCGGATGTTGCATCCTCCATCATTTAACATTGTCCAAACTACCAAACCGCTTACCAACATAATAAAATCAAGGGCTAAAGCTTATCTCTGTAATCTAAGAGGGTGGTTTTCAAAATGAATCGCTGGGTTGCCTGCTCTAGCGTGGCAACCATATCGTGCGTGATATAAATAATTTGTGCATATTTTACAGTTTAACATTTTTTATGGTAACGCTTTGTAAGCATACCCCTTTTGGGGGTAAACCATTTTACGGTTATTACACATTCATTACAAGTACGTTTCTTTGTCAAGGCTGCGTCATTCAATTCAGGGTCAAAAGGCTTTAATAAAGTTAGATAGCCTGTTTGAAATATTATTTGATGTGATGTGATATATTTTTACATACATTTCAGCCATACTTGTACGTAGTATTTATATACTCTGAGGCCATACCTTATGTTCAACGCTGAATAAATGAAAAAAATATATATATATATATACATATATAGGGTGACTGGTAATTATTAAACGATACTTAGACACATGATTGTACTCATGACAACAAAAGTTTCCCAAAGAAACATTTTTTTTTAATTTAATTAGCACATGAACCCATAATATTTAGTACCTAACAAGAATAAGAATACACCATCAGCTTTTATTTAATTTAGTTATTTATCCCTATTTGTTTCTATGGGAAAGTTGTTTGTTATCATGAGTACAATCATGTGTTAAAGTATCGTTTACTAATACCAGTCACCCTATTTATCATGAAAGTATTTTTAAATAAAAGTTATGCATATTTTAATAAGTCCTTTGGACTATTTCTTCCAGTTTAATCAACATTTTCCTATGATGTATTTAATTAGTTTTACGTTTTTTTGTCCATTGTTTACATCATCCTTGACCTTTCAGACTCTAACTTGGCTATGGATAGCCGCATAAAAAATGGGTTAATTAAAACCCAACACAAACTTAGCGAGAAATACTTAACCCTTTATCTGTTCCAGCGATATATCGCGTTTATAACGCTAACCCGTCACTGACTAAAGACCACACTAAGATATCTTAACCCGTCGCGGGAGAGCAAAATTATACGCTCTTTTAAAAGAATAAATCTTGTCTTTCGAGTCTGTTTTGGAGAGCGCGGGTTCCGTAGAATTTAAATGAGATTTTTTGAATAATTGTTTTAATATGAATTGCTTTAAATTACCGTATATATTGACAAATAAAGCTTCATATGATTTTTGACACTGAGAAGTCCAAGCGAAAGCCTTTACCTTGCATGATAAATACAAAAAAATGTGATTAATCAAATCAAATTATTAAATTTTAAATGGAATATTTTAATACCTTCCTTACACTCAGCTCATATTTAACCCTTATTTCATGATTGTCCCGAAGGTTCCCCTGCAACACCACGGTACCCCAATAAAAGGGTAAAAAGATTCCGGTGGCGATTGCGGGTTAAAAAACAAACTAGTGGTGAATTGATTAACATAAACCGACGCTCACGGACCCCCCACGGGTCAGCTCTCAATTAAGCCACTTGTCTTTTCGCGCTCGCGCGGTGTGCGAGCACCTTTATCGCGATTGTGTGTGGGTGACTTTATTTTCTGCTGAGTTTTAAACTAGATGCGATTTGTTGGTTTTATATTTTGCGTTAGAATTTAGATGTATCATACTTTTGGTAGATTCTCTTTTGAAATAGTTACCTACGGAAAATCGAAATGATTTGTCTTACGCATTGGTAGCCTACACTGATTTTATCCAAGTAACCTCTTGCTATTCTAATCAGTGTAAAGACAGTGAATGATGTTCAATATTTACCATATTCTAGTGTTGACTCAGAATCATCAGTAGAATCATTCGTCATGAGTTTT
Organism: Polyploca ridens; assembly: GCA_951394255.1. NCBI lineage: Eukaryota > Metazoa > Arthropoda > Insecta > Lepidoptera > Drepanidae > Polyploca > Polyploca ridens. The sequence continues at coordinate 10,736,984 of OX596267.1, forward strand.
ATGCAATTTTATTTTCACCTCAACATTTTAATGAGATGAATCGGTTGTCTGGCATAAGTACTAAAAAACCTATACTCAGTAAGCATGCCTACTATATCCTTGATATTTCTGTAGTGCTGAAACTAACTTATACTGACTCAGATTTTCATATTACGAATAATCAACAAATATTATATGATATAGTTTTTCTATCACCTTTATAATAACCATATATCTGTAAAAGTTACCGTATATGTAGAGTGGATATATCTTCATTAAGTTTAAACTAGTAACACCAACGGGCGAGACCTTAGAATGTCACAACTTGAACATGGCCGCCTGTTACACCGGATTTTATCGTCAATCTATATTTATTACAAATAATTTATAAGATGGAACAAAATATTATATACCTATGTACTATAATTTGTGGTTCTGGAAGTAATTTGATTTTGAACTTGTTTTCCTTTTAATGTCACACTCATACAATCCGAGTGGGATAAAAAACAAGCAATATTTACTAGAGGTGAAAAAATTTACGAAATTGAAGAAACTGAACGTCTAAGAGTCACTTATCGTGAAATCCAAGTAAAGCAAATAATTAAAAATATCCTCAAAATGATAAATATATTCTACTTTTTAATTTAATAAATTCACATCAATTTACTGACGAAAAACTGTAACATATACAAACAACAATAAAACAACCATGAAATTATGATCAACACAGGCCTAAAAACAATTGCGAACCTCCTTCTATATTTTATTTGGTAATTTTTTATTCTGTTCACCAACATCGGTTATTCGCATTGAGAACCACCTTCTTATTTTTATTCGGCTAAATAGAAATACAAACTTCAAAGGCTACAAACGTTAGATTACACAACGGTGTGACAGAGTCCGCGTGAAGGCGCCGAGCGCGCAGATAAAGATAGCGCGACACCGCCGCAGGCGCATTTGCATTAATGCCACACAGCGCGAGACCACCCTACTATGTAATATTTTACTTATTCCTCTAACAATTTTCTCGTATTTTACTTGGCTTCCTTACTTAGATCGATAGCTAGTCTAGCCCTTAAATACACTGAATAAGCGTTACTTTTAAAAGTAGAAGACCTCTCTGTTAAATCTGGACTCAAACTTAAGCTAGAACCTTTCATCGATGAGGTCGTCGTTAAAACATCTATGACATAAACATTGTCAAAGTTAGGAGGTCTCAAGGCTGGAAATGTAAAGTATGTGGGCTGCGAAACGCCCCCTGTTAATAAGTTCCGACATAAGACGCCGGGAAAAATTTCACCCGTACGTTGTTGACATACCGAAAATACGGACACAGCGTTTTGCCTCGTTTATAATGCGGACAGCAAGGAGTGGAACTTGCTTCCGGCGTCTGTGCTTCCTGACTCCTACAATCTAGGTACTTTCAAGGCCAGAGTGAATAGGTTTCTTCTGGGTAAGCGTGTTTCATCTTGGGTTTCGTCATCGCCACTTACACTGAAAAAAAATGATCTACAAAACTAGTTATGTAAGTTGACGTTTTCTTGTCTGGAAACTAACTTTAGTTGTCGGGAAACTAACTTTAGTTACATTTAATCAAAAAATTTAGTAACGAACAAAAACTAGTTTTGTTACTGGTAAGTTTAGTTCGCAAGTCACTCTGTTTAGGTTAATGGTCGTCAAATTTTGTGTTACTGTTAAATAAAATTTTGTAGTTACTTGTAGTTTGTTTTTATCAGTGTATGGGCGGGTCAGATGCCAAACGCAAGCCCATTTAATAAAAAAAAAAACTATCTTTATATACTACAACTTAAACCAATCCCAACGAACACTTAGAAATTGCAACTATTTATATTATAAGAACAAGACTTGATTAATAAATTGATAGACAAATTTTCTGCAAAAGAACATTTCTTATAACAAAGAGATGAAATCAGAAAAGATTTTCCGAAATTATTATCTATCCGAAATTATTATTAATAAATAATAATAATAATAATTATCCCTAAGTGAGTAAAACCGCAGAGCGAAAGACTAGTAGCACATATACTCGAGTGGTATACAGTGAGTTCAAATTCAATTAAAATTGAACATTAGGTTTATTTGCGTATCAATAAGATTAGAATCGTTATCTATTTCCTTAATTATTGCCTTCATTCGGATTAACATTTAAAGATATTGATTTGGATTAATTTAACTATAAAAACTGAATTAGATCATTTGTACGTGGGTGTAGGAACGAATAAATTTAAAAAAATGTACCATAATAACATGAGACAATGAAACCAAATTAATTTTAAACCTGAAATTAGATCAGAAGCGAATAAGCGATGGATTTTCAGCTTGAGGGTGATAGCCAGCCAAGGGTGGCGAACTTTATTGGTAAACGTGCCATTTTTAAAAGCTTTTATTTAACTTGCAATGTATCTATGTAACTATGTTTGTTCGGGTGGAATTTTGCACGTATTTTCCGGAGTTGTCGGATTGACTTAATATTTGGTATACATTAGTATATTTGAAGACAATGCAAGTACAGTCACAAAAAGTACAGTCACCAAAACGCTTGTATTGAAAATGATTTTTTAACAAAAACTTATTCTATTTAAAAAAAAAATGTGGCCGTAACGTGCCGTTTTTTTTTACTTAAGTGATTTAATGGGCAAAAATATGAATAGAAGCTTAAAAATCTTTATTTGCAACTTTAAATTGGTACAGCAATTTCAATGTTTACTATTTATTTAAATCAAAGAAAAACTAGTGTGATTTCTGGTGTTGCAAGCTTTCTAGCAATTATACATATATTTGATAATTATTGGCGTGCTTGAATTATTTGTCATTGTTTCGCCATCCCTAGGCTGGCCCATCCTATACCTACTGTCCTATGTTTTAGCTATGTTATGGCTTACAATCTTTTCTTTCACAGTAGGTAGGCCTATAAGCAATGTCTCTCCAAAATCCTACCGATCGATCCAGATGTATTATGAATATAAGCATTGACATTTGAAATCATTCTTCTAAGCTTAAAACTCCACCATGAACGAGTCTAGTTAAAAAAATATACAATATACTATAACGAAATATGCTCGCGAAAGCCACACGCCTAATTAACCGAATAAAAGCTTGCAAAAAGCCGCGCTCATTATTTAGTTTGACATCGGAAAAAATGGCAGGAGCTCGGGCTATTTGCATTTTCGTGCTACATGAAACATGTTGATACCACGGCTTCGGTTTTAAAACACAAAATTTTTAATGTATTCGCACAAAATTTACATGCTTGCACCTAAAGTTTTAGCATTTAATGCCGCTGCTCCACTTTTATAATTAATACGGGTGCAGTCACGGTATTAAGTAGTTTGTGCTTTTCTAATCATGAATTGTAATTAGCGGTCTATTTTCGTAGTTGGAAAGCCTTATTTTCAAATTGCAACTATTGATATAACAACACAAAGTTGTTACCTATATTCCTACATAAAAATAATATTATTTGTAATATTCCTAAGTGATATTGACTGGGTATACTTACTGCAATTATACCTTACTAGCAGAACCCCGCGGTTTCACTCGCGTATGGTTTGAATATCCGTTAGGCGATGAGTTTCAATAAAATACGAAACACGAGTTCCATCAATTCTGACAAGGAATCACGTTGTCCCATACAAACACTGAAAGATTCGAACCCGGAACCTTCATCATCGCCTTAATCTTTGCTTGCTTGTTACTCTTGACGCTTCAACGGTAAAACCAATCCTGATGAAATTTGGGAAACCTTAACGTATCCTAGTACGTTTATCCAAATTCAAAATTAACAAAAAGAAATACCTACCCAAATCTAAGTAACAATTTACAAAAGCAATAAGTAAACTCAAGTGACTGAAGACACAAGAAGCATCAATGAACATCCTTATTTACGATCAGGTAATTGATCAACTGATCAGATACCCTGATCACTGATCACTACTGTCCCCCAGGGGGTTATCATTACCAATTATTTAAACAAGTCGCTCGTACATACCAATTTGTTTTTGCCAGTAGCTAACTCAATGGTCCATGTATTTTGACTCTTATTACTTTGGAATAATGGCAAAATTAATTTTGTGTATAGCAGAATATTTTTTTGGAAAAAAACGTGATTTGCGAAACAAAAGAAGATGGTTCTTTTTTGAAATGGTAGGTTATTGATTTCCCAATTTTTCGATTTGGAATTTTGTACTTGTTCCGAGATTGTAATAAAATAATGCTTTATAATATAATAGTCTTATTGCAAAAGAAAGAAGGATTTATAATAAATAATAGGTAATAATAGAGAAGATAAAATGAAATATTGATCCTCGGTGCTTGAAGAACTTATGGCATATAGAATACTCCTCAAACTCCGGAATAAAAATACTTGTCATAAATTCTTTAAAACTTTCTTCTTGCAAAGTGTTTATATGGCAGGCAAGAATTGAGAAGACTAAATTATATTGTCTTCTATATGTTAATACGTGGAGCAAAAACTTTCGCTTCTTTTTTTAGCCTATTGCGCGCACATATGAGTGTGAGATTTGGCATAGTTAAATTACTAATATTACTAATATTTTTATATAACTAATACTGCATTAGTAATAAATACCTACATTATTTTAATTTATAAAATACTACTCACACTAACCATGGCGTCTGACACACATATACTCTGTCAAACGTATTTGTTTTACTGAATGTCAAACATAAATATGTAACCTTTTTAGGCATATTGCGTGTACTGAGGATTGTAGATTTCGCATAGTTAACATTTATTTATTTATTAAAAACTTAAAAAAATTATAGTACAAATTCGACTCATGGGCGACCTCCAGTATGAATTATTATTAAAGTTTAATATAATGTTATTATATTAGCTGTTATTATCACAAACCTTTTTTAATTGGCTTTGTATGTAAAGCTTTTGACATCCCCAAAAATTTCATTAAAAAACTGACGGGCTGAAAACGTCAACCGGCGAATGTTAATAAGAAATTAGGAAAAACTCGTATTTGTATATCTAGATCCAATTTAATGGCAAAACAAGAGCTATTTGTAAATTATTAAAATTAAAAGCCTGGTAGCACGAATTAGATAAAGAAACAAAAAAATCGTCTAATAATTTTAAAGTTATGCAGCAGTATAATTATTGATCCAAACAGTAGCAATTTGTCGTCGCTCGCGGCGGCAGCTGAGGCGCAATTCTTCGCTAATTTGTTACTTATTCCATTCACCCTCGGGCCGATCTGTAAAATTTTCTTAATAATACCATATCTTTGACACCTTTCGCAATTTGACAACGTTTGACACCCGACGGCCGTCGCTGCCCAAAGCGAAAGTTACAAAATTATTTTGCCGTTGAAAAATGCTTCTTATACCTTTAACCATAGATATAATATTAATTTCAAAATCAAATGCAGCAAAATTTGTCTTAACGATGCAATTTTCTGTCAAAATTCTTCATCCCTGTCTCTTCAAACAATTTTAACACTCTCAGAAGAGAGATGCACTCTGTCATTGATATTGGAATCATTTAAGCGGTAAGACCTCATATTTTGCACTAATTACGCCGAATTACAGGGCGAGATACGTCGAAAGTGCGAAAATTGGGTGTTAAAAGTGCAAAAGGCTCATTATGGGGCTCGTTACGTCGAGGCGTTGAGAACACGCGATCAATTTGAGTTGCTACCACATCCCTGATTGCTGTGCCAAATACAGGTGCAGTACGCAAATTAAAATTTTATCTAAAGAATAAATAAGTTCAAATTGGCGTGATTGAGGTACAAACATACACACAAAGTTTTGAATTTATAGTATTAGTACAATTATTTTTATAGTTATAATTAACAAGCACTTTTTATTTAACTTAATAAAAACATTAATTGAAGTACATATTTCTGTTTGAATATAAAACTTTAGTTCACCAAAAATATTAATTGTTATTCAACAATTAAAGAAAATGTAAGAACGCTATTATTATATGGTTAATTGACCTTTTAAAGACATTTGTTACATTGAATAGTATACAATTCTTTATTATGATTTTTGACTTTAAGATTCGAGGAGTCTAAGAAAATGAGTAGGTATTCGAGAAAATAAATACACACAACTAAATATTCTGACTGTCTGTAAATCATAACCTCCATCGACGTTAGTTTTACCTTCTCATTCTCTGAACAAAGTTGTGGGATGAAAATAAAATATCGAAAAATACCTAACAGCATTTTAATAGAAACAAATCTACATGTGACTTTTAGAATATCACAAAAAGTGTAAATTCATAGGTCAAGATAAAGTTTATATTCAACTTTTAATGGCTTGATGATGTTGATATGCATTGATTTAATCAAAATGTGAGTTTAAATTAAGTCTACTAAAGTTCTCTTTAGCGCTGTAACAATAATTAGTCGTCTAAGCAGACAGTTGAAACACGTAGCGCTATCAGAACGCTTTTAAGAGTATTTTTCTCGCAAACACCGTGATTTTCACGGCGCTTACGCGTTTCGTTCATCGTTCTACAACTAAAATTGTTGCCGGATGGCCTCACTTGAACGGAACATAGTTGTGATGTGTGACAACTTCTGTATGCGTCACGACTGCAATCAGAAGTACCAATGTAGCATGTTACACAGACGGGAGACAAAGCAAAGTAAACAATTAATATAACGGTTATCTCATGAGAAACCTCAGATAAACGTATCAAAACATGCAAAGTAAATATTTCGCAGCTTCTCCGTAAACTAACACGCGGTTAGATCAAAGGAAATGTGCTATCAAATGTGGTTTGAGTTAAAAACTAAGAGCGGTTCCGCAATACGTCGGAATCGAATCAGTGAAAATACAAATCTAGAAAATTCGGCCCGAATTTAGATATTGCTTTTCGCACTACATCCCATCCCAATCCGTAATTCCATTTGCAAATTGAAGCATTGATTAATTTAAAAGACTGGTGATGATTCTGTTGTTTACATCTTAACTAATTTAGTCTCACTATATCTCTTTCTTACGAGGAATATAAGAAATGGATGAAAGAAATTTAGTCCTGTCAAATTAGTCCAATGCTTGTTTTCAACGTAAATTTAGTCGCCATCAAAGTTGGTTACTTCTAAATACCTGCAAATAAAAACGGCAAAGACTAATTTGATAGCTTTAAATATGTTCTATCCTTTTTCAATAATGTTTGTAGAAAGAAATTGAACAGAAATTGTCAATTCAGTCGTATGAATTATCTAATTAGTTTTAAGCGCGCTCGCTTGAGTCTAACACTTGTAAACGGGTACTTATTAAAAATTATGTCTAAAACAAAACCCTAACGGTCTCGCATTAAGTATTAAAATACCATAACTATTATTATGAAGTCTAGTTTCATGTAAACATTGGGAGTCCCACGTTGTTTGGCACCATGACCGTTGCGCCTGCGCCGGTTATAACACAGAAATACAGATTATATTGTTATAGTTTAAATGTTTTATATTCTGTAATTACAACAGTTTTGGAACATGACTTAACAGCCTATGCAATGGGAACAATTGTTCTTTAGATTTTTAAACTATTCTAATGTATATTTTATACAAGTTGCGCCCCGCGGTTTCACCCGCGTACCCGAGGGATGTCCCTACCCTACTGTTAAGTTTTCTTAAATTTTCTATGCAACTGTCTTAATTTTTTTTCACAAGAATCTTCTCCAGAGTTAAACTTTTTTTTTTTTTACTGTTTATAGTCCTGTGTTTGACCGCAATCTCACCATGGTAAGTGATGATGCGGCCGAAGGTGGTAAGCACACAAAGCCTAGAAGGAACTGGCTCTCAAGTGCAGCTGTCGGAACACACCGAAAGGTGCTTGGCGACAGATTTTCAACTTGAGGGTGGTAGCCAGCCAGGCGGGTAGTACAAAGTACCCTACCACCGTGCTATGGTTTCCTCACGATGTTTTCCTTCACCGAAAGCTCAAGCCCATTGTAGGATTCGAACCCGGGACCTTCGTCTCGGTATCCGACGTCACTACCACTGAGCTATCATCATTTAACTTAAAAAGGAAAGATGGATGGTAATGTCGTTCTCAAGTTATGGCGTGGCGTGACCAAGGGAAATAGGGATTAATTTTTATATATAGAGATTCTTATGTATATATACCTACAGGGCCTCCTGTAAATAAGGGTCCATATTATACTTTAAAGCTGAGATGCTCAATGAAAAAAAGTAAAATATTTGCAAAAAGAAGAGATACCATTTTTTTTTTAAAATGGCATAAAAATCAATCAACAAAAAATTTAAATTACAGATATTTCTAAATCATATGTGATGAGTTTATTATTTCCCTTATAGGATAAGGGATTGGTCTTCTATTATATAAAAAAGCTAGTTTAAGAAATTAATTGTTTTATTCTCAGGCCTAATATGTTTCATAGTTGATGTTATCTCTAACAAATGGTTTGAAGTGATAACAAGTTTAGTGATCGGTAATTTTCCAATTAAGGTTTATTAACTATTATTATATTATATACAAACACTACCTACTTAACTAATATATACAATCCCCAAGGCCTCTGGGAAGGGTGCCCATAAGGCTGGCCACATTTCCATGTGATCGGTTAAATATTAGGAATATTAGTATTTATTCAGAATATTGGTGCTCAAAACCTTATTGTACCAAGCACCATGAAGACTTGTTAAACTGGCAAACCAATTTTTATTTGGCAAAGAGATAACTTCGACCTTTTCATAGAAAAAAAAAGAATCAATTAATTCTTGAAAAATTATAATAGTTATTTTTTTGATTAAGAATTGTCCATTACACTACAAGCTAATGAGATTGCTTATCATGAAATGAAATGAAAAAAATATTATGAAAAATAGCCTTTAGTATCTTTGAAAAAGAATTGAATATTTTTTGGTTGATATTGGCCCTGATTCTGTTGTTCACAACAAAACTAATTTTAATTTCACTATATCTCTTTCTAACAAAGAACTTAAGAAAAGGATGTAAGAAATTTTGTCCTGTCAAATTAGTCTAATGCTTGTTTTCAATATAAATTTAGTCGCCATCTATCGTGGTTACGCCTAAATACACGCAAAATAAGACGGCAAAGATTAATTTTACAACTTAAAATATGTTCTATCTTTTTTCAATAATGTTCGTAAGAAAGAAATGAGATGTGACTAAAATTAGTTTAGTATAGTTTAGTTTAATATCTTATCTATACAGGGTATAAAAAATCCCCGACATAACCATAATGAAAGCTAATTAGACACCAATCAAAGTAACTTTTCACTGAAAATATTTTGCATTTTTTACAAATTTGAGTCAGCGTGTGAGAATAACCGTGTACACTGCGTGTTTTTATTTCAGCGTGTTGTTTATAATGAAATGTATGAAATAATAATTATTTGTGGACCAAATATCAATAACATGATATGTACACATTTACATATACAAAAAAAGGTTTGTAAATGCAATTTTGAACCTCAATATCTCCGAAACCAGTAACTTCCCAGGCATTGCTCCATATAAAAAAATATTCGTATTTATTTGGGTAGTATGTGTGTTTCGGTAATGTCGGAGAAAAAAAAAACAAGTTGCTAAAATAAAATTTAAACAAAATAAAATTATATTAAATTAAAAATAAGAAAAGTGCGCGCGTTGATGTCTTTTCTTAGTAGATATGGATCTTGAAATCAATCTATTCGAAATCACAATTTTGAGTTCGAGATTTTGATTATTTACTTTTATTATTTAAAGATATATTTATACATATTGTTCTTGACGACAAAATAAATAAGAAACTTAAATGTTAAAAAAAATCTTCATATTTTTAGGTTTTTTTTAGTTAAAAAAATGCATAGCTTTGTCTGGAGTGAAATCATTATTGGTAAATTGATAACTGACGGAGCTTAATACTTGTATATTTATTATATAATAATTATAATGGTTTTAATACGTGGGTTTATTATAGGTTAGTATTTTTCTGATAAGATTAAAAAATTAATTACAAAAGTTCATGAAAATATTTGTAATGAAACAATATATTACACTAATATCCCAACGCGATAGGCACATAAAGACCAGAGAACATCTTCAAATACACTTACACGTGTAAAAAGTTTAATAAAAACCTCTTACCTCTAACACGAAGACACAATCAACCTAACAAAAGATGTCCATACTCAAAAATCACAAAACACAAAAACACCGAACACTAAAAACCGTATCAGTCCGTATAAGAACGTCGGTTAAAACGCGTAAGCTCAGCGCGAGGCGCGGTCCGTTTGTAACCGGAGTAGGAGCGGAACCGTCCCGTCGGCGCGCAGGCCACGCCCACCGCGACCGAAGAGGGGACGTTACACCTCTTAGCTTCTTCACACTTCCCTCATACCTACTAGTTCGACCACCATAATCTGACCTCCCCTGCTATCACAACAAACTATACAAAATTTCTTTCAAGGGGCAATGGCCCTGATTCTGTTGTTCACAACTAAACTAATTTTAATCTCACTATAAAGAACATTAGAAAAGCATGTAAGAAATTTAGTCCTGTCAAATTAGTCCAATGCTTGTTTTCAACATAAATTTAGTCGCCATCTATCGCGGTTACGCCTATACACGCAAAATAAGATGGCAAAGATTAATTTGACAACTTAAAATATGTTCTAACCTTTTTCAATAATGTTTTAAGAAAGAGATGAGATGTAACTAAAATTAGTTTATTGCGATTTACAACAGAATCGGCACCAATGTATACGTTTCTATAATAAAGTACCCAAAGGAATCCAAAGATAGTAAAACAGAAGTTATGCACGAAAGGGTATTATAAAGTTTCTGATTTTGTAGATGACAAGAATGCATTTGAATGAATTGTTCGCTTCGCAGGCTATTGTTATATATATTTTGTAATTGTGATACTATTAATTACATATTTAAAAAAAAGACTTGCTGAGTTTCTTGCCGGAGTCTTCTCAGTTCAAGTTGTATTTGGAACCGGTGTAGAGTCATTTTGTTAACGTTCATAAGTGCCTTAGCAGGGCCTAAATTGAATAAATGCTTTTTAAATTTGAATAAACACGTGAAGACAACATAGTACATATTTTTAAACATATTCCGTATACATTTGACATAGTTTAAGTAGGAGTCAAGAAAGCTAAAATAATTATGACCACATTTGAATCACTATCCTTATAAATGCGAAAGTTTGTTACTCTTTCACGCAAAAACTACTGAACGGATTTGGATGAAATTTGGCACACAGATAGAATAGATTCTGAATTAACACAAAGGATACTTTTTATCCCGAGAAAGTATACGATCCCTCGGGAATGCGGGTGAAACCGCGCGGTACAGCTAGTTACTTATAAAGCTTTGATCATAGCTCATATATAACTGGTCGGTGATTAATGCAGCTCGTGCAAGCGATTTTAAAGCTTATTATTCTCGCTATAAGATCCCTCTGGTTGTTTTTTAATGATAGTAGAGTGGTGGTATTCAGTGGGGCGGACTGTTAAGCAGATAAGTGTCTATAAGTGTTTTGTATAGTTTAGAAAACGAGTTTGGATGCAAAGTTTTTTTGTATCAAGTTTGTTGCCGTTATCTAGTCGCGGTAATGAGGTGTTTAATTTACGCAAAAGGTTTTGTTGATGAATGCAATTTTTTGATATAACTGAGACTGGTCATATCATATATGTTAATTAATGTATACATTTTTAGTTTGTCTGCCTCAGTGGAATCCTTATAGGATCACTTTTTTGTCCATCAATCCGTTCGTATGTCAATGCCTTTTTTCACAAAAATGGTTTGAGGTATCAAGTTTAAATTAATACATGCTGCTGTAAAATATTATTAGTAAATTAGTTTTTAGAGTGTACATATTTTTTAATACGGCATTTCAAAGCGTATTTTTATAAAATGAAACCGTGTCACTGCCCACTATCAAAATCACTGACTACTCAAAAAGTCAAACCTACATACAGTCCACTATTCTGCTTACTGTTTTTAGTTAAATCCAAAAATGATGAGTTGCACATACACATCCATTTAATTTGGATACTGTAATATTCTGATTGTACTATGGCACTTTATGTCAAAATTGGTACTAACATTTTCAGCTTCTAGTCGACGATCAGAGGTTAAAAACGGTTTTTATATTTTACAAATCAGCAAGTTATTGGTTCTGAAGCATTTCAAAAATTGATTTATCTTTTTAAAAGTTCGTTATGGAAAGGAAATATTTATCCGACAGTCGTCATTTGAACGTTACATTTGTATATGGAGTGTAAACTTATAATTGTTATAGCGAAGTGTGCCCACCGTCATGGAAGGACACGCCCGTCTGTCCGTCTGTATGGAGCTGGTACAAGGTACGAGTGGGCAGCGACTCGAGCTAATGTATTAAAACGATTTAAAACTAGATACCTCGCAAGACTCGATTCCCTTGACGATTTGTCGTAGTCGGAGCCGGGGGGATGAGTTTATTGCCGGAGTCTTTTCAGTTTAAGTGTATTCCGAACCGGTGGTAAATTCAACTGTATGTAACGGTCATAAGTGCCTTACCAGGGGCTAAATTGAATAAATGAAAAAAAAAGATTCGGTTTTTTCTTTTCTTTTCAAATGATGGATATTTTTTCAAAGGTTATTTTAGTAATCATTTTGTTTTTTTAATATGTCCAACTCTGAAATCTCGAAAAACATTTTAATCGTGCAGCGTTGATATTATATGTTGATATTATTATTATTATGTATATTAATGGTATAAGAGCTAGCAACGTCGCGAAAAAAAGAACTTTAGCAAGGCTGGATTTTTGATATTTTCTTGCGCATTAAAACCTGATAGAGATGCGCCAAGTCTGGCAGCTGGAAGTGGTTGCGTTTCCTTTTGCGCATCCTATTTGTACTAGTGATAAATTCCGATTTGTAACCCATTAAACCATTTTAGCACGAATAATTTTTTCTTCACCATTTTCTACAGCCTTCTACCAACCTAAACTTAAATCGACAGATCGTTATGTGGTTGCTACCTACGGGCCAGATGCTATTTTAGTTGTGAATCTTGTGAATGACATATTTTCTTCTAAACCATTTTCTAAAAGCTGAAATTTTACCATTATATAGTTATGCTATCAATGAACCTAAAACAAACCTTGCCAGACGGAAATCTGGTTGCATAAGGGTACAAAGACTAATTTAAGATCAGTTCAGCACACGGAAAGCAAGTACCGGAAATGGAATTAGAGACCCAATCGATAGCAGCAATGAACAAAATGCTAACTCGAAAAAGTTTATTTTTCAACCAGAGCCATTTGATGGAAAGAATAAGATAACTTTATTTTCAAAATCCAAATAAAAAAGTTATTTATTCAGGTTAGGCCCTGATAAGGCACTTATGAACGTTACAGTTGAATCTATCGACGATTCGAAATACACTTAAAATGAGAAATCTCCGAAAATATTTTGTACTAGTTGTCCCCCGCGGTTTCACCTTCTAGGCATAACAAACAAACAAATTTACTTTCGCATTTATAATATTAGTTAGGAAGTTAGGATTTAATCAATTTTTTAATATAAATTATGTATCGGGAAGCTGAAAGTTGGTCCGAGTTATTTGGATCATTAGAAAGATTGATTAAGTAGCAACACTGACCATAAAATCAATAGCAAAGTTAATAAAAGTTTGCGTGTAGCATTTAGAGGAGGCAGTCTATCGCAAGCACTCGACCTAGGCCCCTAAAAAGGAAGCTAAGCAATATTGCTAACGCAATTAATTTTTTCGAATGTACAGCAGAATTTAAGTAAATTCATCAATTCTGAGTCTTTTAATGAATTGAATTGAACATAATGGTGCCGATTCTGTTGTAAATCGCACTAAACTAATTTTAGTCACATCTCATCTCTTTCTTACGAACATTATTGAAAAAGGATAGAACATATTTTAAGTTGTCAAATTAATCTTTGCCGTCTTATTTTGCGTGTATTTAGGCGTGACCGCGATAGATGGCGACTAAATTTATATTGAAAACAAGCATTGGACTAATTTGACAGGACTAAATTTCTTACATCCTTTTCTTATGTTTTTTGTTAGAAAGAGACATAGTGACATTAAAATTAGTTTAGTTGTGAACAACAGAATCAGGGCCAATGAGTAACTATTTTACCAAAAAGAAAATCGAAAAAATGGATTCCGTAGCAATATTGCTTTAGCTTGCTTTTTAGCCCCCTGTGCACACCTCTAAGTGCAGTTGCTATTTCACCCGGTAATAAAACTTTTAATTTATTAATATTGTAGGTGTCATTAAAGTGATAATTTAATTCTAAAATTACAACAATAAACATGTCGGGCCTATGAGGAGTTTCTTGCGTCGCTTCTTCTCCTCATTATTTTTTTCATTTAGATAACACGATGGTTTTTACTTTTTAATATACTTTTACTTTATTTAATTCGTTGTTTTCTTACCCTGTTCCTAATTATATGGAGTCGGTGCAATTTTTGCGCTGCTTCAATTCGACTATTATATCAGCATTTCCTCCTTTCTTACTAATTTCATCTTTCACACAATTCATCTATCTCTTATTCGGACTTCTTTTCGGACATCCATCCACTATTATAATGAATAATAATATAATGAATTTACCCTCCTTGATACCTTGACCTTATTATGGTCGATGCAATCATCTTTGAGGTCTTCAGTCACAATAAACCATGGCATGTCATGGTTAAGCACCATGTCATCGGCATAGCTCATGTTATTTACACAATTACCAGATGGTAAATCACTGATCAGTTGATCTACATAAATATTGAATAACCTTGGCGATGTCAGACCTCCACATTCCAGTTTGTATGGATCAGACATTGCATTAGACCATTTAACATAATTTATCTGTTTGTTATACCAGACGGATAGTGTAGTAACTAATTCCACAGGGACACCTCCCTTCCTAAGCTTATCCCACAGGATATTATAACTTTAGAAACTAAAAGCTTTAGAAAGGTCCAGGAAACATGCATTCACGAGGGTTTTCTACATTAAAATGTTTTCTTGCTGTCTTTTGCTGATATATCTCTCCGTGGCATTGGTGCCTTAAGATTATAATTGCAAGGCTTTTAACATAATATAACAATTAGCGTAATATAGCAGGCGAGCGCAAAAAGTAAATTTACTTAGTGCTGTGTCATTTCTTGGAACTGCTTTAATTATTTCATTTTAATTTGGTAAAAAATATCCTTAAGATAAACAATTTGGCAGAAAAAAACGCAAAATTCCAAGTTAGCATTAGTTCATTTCTGGTGTCTAAAAATTTAAACAAAGAAATTTCATTGTCATATTGACAACCAAATGACGCCTCAGGGGTAGTCAACATTTTTCTAGACAGTCTCATTATAATTTTAATAATAATTCATAACCTCAGTCAGGAGATACATGAAGCTACATGATGCTCAATATGGTTTTCGTCAGGGGCTGTCTACTGAGAGTGCTATATTTTACTTTAGAACATGCGGTTAAATACTACACAGATAGGAAAACTCTCGTGAATGCATGTTTCCTGGACCTTGCTTTTGATCTAGTATCATATAATATCCTGTGGGATAAGCTTAGGAAGGGAGGTGTCCCTGTGGAATTAGTTACTACACTCTCCGTCTGGTATAACAAACAGATAAATTATGTTAAATGGTCTAATGCAATGTCTGATCCATACAAACTGGAATGTGGAGGTCTGACATCGCCAAGGTTATTCAAGGTTATTTATGTAGATCAACTGATCAGAGTGCTCATTTTGGCTGTCATATATCTATATGACAGCCAAAATGAGCTCTCTGATCAGTGATTTACCATCTGGTAATTGTGTAAATAACATAAGCTATGCCGATGACATGGTGCTGCTGGTTCCTACGATTGGTAGTATTAGGAAACCATTATTCATATGTGAAGCTTATGCTGAGGATCATGGTTTAAAATATAACTCAAGCATATAAATAAATAAATAAAAGAGTGAACTGTTGGTGTTTAGGGGTAGAAATAAAAGTCCGTCATATGTCCCTCCAGTAACCCTAAATGGCACTACACATACACTACAACAATACACTATGGCAAAAAGTTTTATTGTGACTGAAGACCTCAAAGATGATTGTGATATAGAAAGGGAGCGCAGAGCGTTGGCAGTGCGGGCAAATATGCTGGCTCGTAGGTTTGCTGGTAGCTGAGTCAATGTCAAGATCCCACTCTTTAAGGCATATTGCCAAAAATTTTATTCCAGCAGCCTATTGGCTAATTATACCCAAAAAGCATACAACACTCTGCTGTTGAGGCTTCCTCCTTACTGTAGTGCTTCAGGCATGTTTGCAGATGCGCATACGGTTGTTTTTTTCGCCATAATGCGCAAACAAGTGGCCTCTATTTTAAACAGGGTGAGAGGGAGCACCAACATCATTCTGAACGTGATTGCTGTGAGGGCAGATGGGCCTACTTTAGGCAGGTTTATGAAGCTGCACGTCATGCGTTATGCTTCATAAACTGCCTGTCGTTCTTTTTCTGTTGTTTTAATGTTTAAAATTTGTACTAACTTAGCTATTTTTTGTGTATTTACTAACAATCTATGGACCCTGTTGTCTGAAAATAAATGCATTTTATTTTATTTTATAATGTAACTAAAATATTTTGATTTTTATTACCAAGTTGTTTATGTGTCTTTATTTCAATTGTTACCGAATAAATAGCTCATTCAGAATATTCTTTATATTATTGACCGTGTATGAGGAATGTCCCAGGATATTTATATTTATTTATTTATTATTATTTAATCTCTCTGATTTGGGCTTTGACGAGCTTAATAATGAAGAATCTGAATATGTAATAAATCTTAATATAAACTGATATATTATATAAACCAATTCTTATAGACGTGCTTGTAGGCATTCGTTAATTGTCGTGACTTTCTCTGACAATGCAGTTTGTTGTCTATTTTTAGGCCGTGATGGAATCCTCATACTTCTTGGTCGAAGGTAATCTAAACAGATTTTCGAGTACCACAATATATTCTTAAGCCGATCTTAATCTTTGGATCGCGGTTAAATGATAACAACGAAAAGAATTGTTATTATAGGATGCGCGTCCCTCGCGAGAATCAACACTATTGGTCTGTATACTCTTATGCAACCAGATTTCCACCTGGCAAAATAATTTTACGTTCTAGCATAACTTTATCATATTAAGATTTCTGCTTTTTGAAAATGTTTTTTTTTTCACAACTAAAATAGCATCTCGCACGTAGTAGTAATCACATAACGCTCATCCAATAAAAAAAATATTTGCTGAGAGGACGGAGAAAGTGACGAAATAAATTTATAAAATGTTAAAATGTTTCAAACTCCGAAATTTTCACCAGAACAAACAGGATGCGCAGAAGGAAACGCAACCACTTCCGGCTGTCAGAGTTGGTGCATCTCAATCAGGCTTCTATGAGCAAGGACATATAAAAAAATCAGCCTTGCTAAAGTTCTTTCTCGAAAACGTTGGTAGCTCTCGTACCATAAGTATGTATTTACAAACAAAAAGTAGTATATGTATTATATCAGTTATCTGGTTTCCATAGTACAAGCTCTGCTTAGTTTGGGATCAGATGACCGTGTGTGACGAATGTCCCAGGATATTTATATTTATATTAGTTGATACAATGAAAAAATAATATTTTCGCGATTTTGTAATTGGTCCATAATGAATAATGGTAAAAATTGTTCATAATGATGACTAAAAATCACCTCTAAATATATAGCTACTCTTTGAAGAGTAATCCTGTATGTGTCATAAGAGTCGTATGTGTGACATATACCTATGTCTGAGGAATGTCCCAGGATATTTATATTTATTTATTTATTATTATTTAATCTCTCTGATTTGGGCTTTGACGAGCTTAATAATGAAGAATCTGAATATGTAATAAATCTTAATATAAACTGATATATTATATAAACCAATTCTTATAGACGTGCTTGTAGGCATTCGTTAATTGTCGTGACTTTCTCTGACAATGCAGTTTGTTGTCTATTTTTAGGCCGTGATGGAATCCTCATACTTCTTGGTCGAAGGTAATCTAAACAGATTTTCGAGTACCACAATATATTCTTAAGCCGATCTTAATCTTTGGATCGCGGTTAAATGATAACAACGAAAAGAATTGTTATTATAGGATGCGCGTCCCTCGCGAGAATCAACACTATTGGTCTGTATACTCTTATGCAACCAGATTTCCACCTGGCAAAATAATTTTACGTTCTAGCATAACTTTATCATATTAAGATTTCTGCTTTTTGAAAATGTTTTTTTTTTCACAACTAAAATAGCATCTCGCACGTAGTAGTAATCACATAACGCTCATCCAATAAAAAAAATATTTGCTGAGAGGACGGAGAAAGTGACGAAATAAATTTATAAAATGTTAAAATGTTTCAAACTCCGAAATTTTCACCAGAACAAACAGGATGCGCAGAAGGAAACGCAACCACTTCCGGCTGTCAGAGTTGGTGCATCTCAATCAGGCTTCTATGAGCAAGGACATATAAAAAAATCAGCCTTGCTAAAGTTCTTTCTCGAAAACGTTGGTAGCTCTCGTACCATAAGTATGTATTTACAAACAAAAAGTAGTATATGTATTATATCAGTTATCTGGTTTCCATAGTACAAGCTCTGCTTAGTTTGGGATCAGATGACCGTGTGTGACGAATGTCCCAGGATATTTATATTTATATTAGTTGATACAATGAAAAAATAATATTTTCGCGATTTTGTAATTGGTCCATAATGAATAATGGTAAAAATTGTTCATAATGATGACTAAAAATCACCTCTAAATATATAGCTACTCTTTGAAGAGTAATCCTGTATGTGTCATAAGAGTCGTATGTGTGACATATACCTACACACATAAAAAACATGGATTGCTATTCAGAAAAAGTTATGACAACAGTGAAAAATTCTGAAACACGCATTCCGATGTAGTCTAATTATATCTGATTTTTGCCTGCAAAGGTCTATTTGAATAAATAATTTTGAATTCCATAATTACCGGTTTTAAATCCAGCGACGCTATGTCCTCGGTGGATTTTCCCGCTCGGCGCTTTTCAGTATGCGATCACCACTAGAAAATATTACTTTACCATTAGTTATTGGCTCTTCGATGTGGTCTGCTCATTGTTACTTCCTGACCACGTCTTGCCTGACCATTCACATAAACACTTATAGTGAAATTGTGATCAAACTCATGCCTACCCGCTGTTATCTAATAACTAACACCACAGCTATATATGACAGGACATGAGCGACATTGGTTATGGTGTTTAAACAGGGGGACGCGGTCATTACGTGGCTATTCCTCCGCCATGGCTATTTACTATGTGCCTACTGATTAGCTCCGTAGACGCGTTGTAATTAACTTCATTATTGCATTTAGCGCCCAGTTCTGCTACATATGTTGTACAATGAAATTGAACTTACCAAGTTTAATGGGAGTTAAGTTACAAGTTCTACTAATATAGCTAGATTTCCGTAGCGGTATCAACTACATAATATTTTCTTGAAATAAGAATCCCACCAAAAAATTTCATGTAAAATTTTGCCAAGACGAGACCATATGGCTCGCACTGTCAAAAAGTTATCAGATCTCATGTAGTGCCAAGCTTATAACTCTACACGCCCTAACTCTACAAGCTCTAACTTCACAAACTCTACACCTTAGTCAAAATATGTGGTTTGGCTGTTTGTAAATTTTATAATTTATTTCTTGTTTGTGTACTAATACAAGATTACATACTAAATTTC
Source organism: Polyploca ridens (assembly GCA_951394255.1). Lineage (NCBI taxonomy): Eukaryota > Metazoa > Arthropoda > Insecta > Lepidoptera > Drepanidae > Polyploca > Polyploca ridens. The sequence continues at coordinate 10,756,759 of OX596267.1, forward strand.
AGCTTACTAGGACTTCAGGAAATAAGAGTTTTAATGATCATCACTGAGTCAGTGACGAAATCGGGGTTTTTTAGATATCAATAAAATCTAAAGTATAAAAGCTATGTTATTGACACTTTATATGTTTAATAAGTTCACTATTGACATCATATCCCGAGAATTTGATTTATCTGGTATAATCCAAACCCAAGTTATGAGGGTTCAAAAAAACGACGAAGCGCTTCGAGAAAAGGTAGGTAGTACCCTTGCGCTTCGCTTGACGGCAGATATCCTACGTCTTAAGTCAGGATAATATTATTATCTCTTATATATCCCTTTAGTTCTGTTTCAACTGTATCCCGTTTCGTTGTGTACCGATAAGCAACCTAGATTTTTTGGGTCTCAATTTAGCCTCCGACCTTCAATTTTGGACGGTCCATATAGGCAAAGGTTAGGTCAGGTCAGGTTAGGTCTGGTTAGTTACTGTTATATTTTTTTTTGTATCCTGCCTGAATTCGGTAAGGGTAAAATATACCATCCATTTTTTCCGGGTAAACGCTGGATTCGGCAAAACTAAAAGTTTATACATAACTTAGTGCCATTGTAGGTAGGAGATACTAATAAAAATAAAAAGCAGGAGAATTATACGAAAAGTTGTAATTCTTTATCTACATTTTAATTCTAAGGAGTAAATGACGAAATTAAACAAAAAATATGATAATTGATTATTTCTTAAACATTAAAAATCTTTCTGAAACGTTATTCCGAACGACGGTTGGAGTGAACCTTGTGACTGACGTACACCAAGATCGACTGATAAATCTCTGCAAAACATGAAATGATTAGTACCCAAGTATCAGCCTCTGGTACTGTAACTGCTAATTGTTTAATTGATCGACTGATTAGTCATCATCATCATCATCATCTTATATTTCTTGAAGCTGGTTGCTTAGTAGTACTGTCTTCGAATGGCGTGACAAATCTTGAGTTCGAATCCTACAATAAGCTTGAGCTTTCGGTGAAGGAAAAAATCGTGAGGAAACCATAGCACGTTGGTGGGTACTTTGTAATAGTACCCACCTGGCTGGCTACCACCTTCAAGTTGAAAATCTGTCGGGTGGGCAATACATAGGCAACCCCCATGGTATTGCTAATTTGTATAGGCGACGGTAACCGCTTACCATCTAGGTGGACCGCCAACTACAGCCTTCTGATATAAACAAAAAACCCTGGGACATTCCTCACACACGGATGATCTGATCCCAAATTAAGCTGAGCATTGTACTACTATAATACTACATTACATACAGGGTGTTGTTTTGGTCGGCGACAAGCGACCCAGGAGCGGTAGTACAAAATATATATTCCCCAAAAATGGACTTAATTCCATTAAATACTGTAAATATGATGAGAAATACCTTATTCAATTTGAAATAAAATTACTGCAAAGTATGGTTACTAGGCACGTGCACAGACTAGAGCTAGGCGCAAGCCGCCATCGCCCCACCCCTTTACTCCCTCGTACTCGCGTTGAGTATTATGTCTACACTTTAGCTTATTACATGATTTTCAAAATTTAAATTTTTTTATTTTTATTATTTAAAAAAAATAAAGTATTTTTTTAATATTTTTTTTAGCACCAGTATCATTTGTATTATAGACCCTGAGTCGCTCGTCGCTGACCAAAACAACGACCTGTATAACTACTTTTTGACATGGACATGCAGACATAGAAACACAAATTTATGTCCTGGATGGGAATCGAACCCACTACATGCAGCGTGATAGGTGGAATCTAACCTACCACACTGGCCTGTCAAATAAATAAAGATAATTAACAGGAAGCATATTTACTTATAGTTATAACCCAATTTGCCAGAGTACGTATTGTAGCTATCTAAAGTAGGGTTTGATGGGAAATGTCTGCTGAATTCCAATGATGCTGCTAAATTGTGATCATCTTTATGCCAGATGTTGTATCTACCCGATGCTGATATTTCTTTACCAAAATTTGGTATATTTTCCGCGAACAGGGAAGCCCTGTTACCATTATTTCTGTGAAAAAAAAAATATCTAAAAATTAAAATAATGACGTAGGAAGGTTTCTGGGGACTCTGAAGGACTGTAGTAATTATTTACTCTAATGCAATGCGATCATTATTTTAATTTTAGGTCCGTTATACTTGGAGAACTGTTAATTTTTTTTTGAAATGAATATTCGTCTCCAAAATTCTTTATCAGCTCTCGGACTAATACCTTTATAGGCTAATATTTTGCATAAGATAGAACCTCTTTCTTTTTTTTATATTTAAAACATAGCTTGTACCCGCTAAGTGCTCTTTCAGAAGAACCGGTATGTTTTGATAAAATTCATAAAACAGCCTATAATATTGTATATCTACTACGAAAAAATTGTTGTTTTGTATTTTAGTTGACCAATACATACTTGTTCAAATAATCCACGCTGCCACCATAACTGTTGAGAGAAGAACTATCAAAAGGTGAACTTCTTCCCAAGAATCCTCTGGCACTTAAGTCGTGGTTTCCATTATTTAGTATATTATATTTAGCAACTGCTGATAGCTTGTCGCCGAAATTTGAGTCATGTTGTGCTAAAAATTGTCCTTTGAATTTGTTTCTGTAAACGTAAAATGTAAACAAAATCAACGTCAGTAACAAAACATACCTAAATCATTTCATATTTAAATGAATTTTAACTAATATATTTTATACTCGATCCATTCTCAAGTAAGGTAAGTTAGTTTCGAATAAATGAATAAAAAATAAATACCCATTTGAAAAATCCAGGCTCCCACCATAGTTGTCGTGCGGAGCACCATCAAGTGATATACTTCTGTCCCAGTACCCTCTAGCACTCAAGTCTTTATTTCCAGTATTGAAAATATTATATTTAGCATGTGCTGATAGCTTATCACCTAGATTTGAATCATGTTCTGCTAATAATTTTCCTTCGAATTTGTTTCTGAAATATATTTTAAACTTTCTTCAAAACTATGTTTATACAGCTAAGTATATAGATTACGGCCAGTCTGATGGAAAGAAGTCACCGTGGTATAACTTCCGCATCGCCAACCCTGCAAAAATCTCTTCACACCCGTCTTGAAGAACCCCATGCACTAGTCCCTCGGGCAGCAAAGAGTTTTGATTCCATAACCTGAATGTACGCGGAGGGAAGCTCCTATGAAATCGCTTTTCTTTAGGGTTAAAGATCGTAAACCAATGCCATTAATTCTATCTATTGAAATCAAAACTTACTTAATAATGTAATCCAAAGTACCACCATATTTAGTTTCATCATGATCAGATTTAGAAGCAAAATCCTTGATAAAAAATCCATCTGCTTTTAAAACTTGTTTATCTGTATTTAAAATATTAACATTGCCTTTGCCAGCCAATTTGTTTCCTGTCATATCGTGTTGAGCAAACACGTTGAGATTGTCTCCATTGCTGAGAAATAAAAGTATCAATTTGTCAGTTGGATAACTAATCTAGCATATTTATTACATTGGTAGTTGGACATTGGGACTTTGCATTCCATTGGGTAAGGTAATCCGACAGAGAACCAAGGATCATCGACATAGCTCATAGAATTAGCAAGCTGAAGTGGCAGTGGGCTGGTCACATATGCCGAAGAACCGATAACCGGTGGGGAAAACGTGTTCTTGAGTGGAGACCGCGTCTCGGCAAACGTAGTGTAGGGCGCGCTCCAGCGAGATGGAGTGACGATCTGCGAAAGGCTGCTGGTAGGAAGTGGATGCGTCGAGCCGAAGATAGGGCGAAATGGCGCGCATTGGGTGAGGCCTATGTCCAGCAGTGGACTGCTGTAGGCTGATGATGATGATGATATTCCATTGTGATGAGATTTGATTGGATTCTTTAGGCCGAGAGGAGAATTAATTTAGTATTGAGTAAGTCTTTTATATCAGCATAAAGTAATTTTAAAAAGTCTCTCACTTACCGATCAGCAAAAGTTAAACCAGCCTCAACATTACCATAACCTCCTTCTTTCAATCCGTTAACAACTCCGACAACACTAAGTTTTTTGTTTTCATCGTTGAAAATATCTTTTACTGCTTTAACAGTAAGACTATCGTCATTTTTGGATATATTTATATCTCTTTTATTCCTAATTACGTATTCATGGAGACCACTTATTTTGTGTCCTTCATTAAAAGAGATTTCTGTATGTAATCTTGCTGTAACTATCCCATGACACGCAAAAGTTATTAATAAAAATATTAAATAACGCATTTTGACTAATAGAGGTTGTTATGCGTAATGTGTTTATTGTGAACTTGTTTAACATCAACTGCTCAAAGACTTTATAGAGGGAAATATAAACCTAAAATAAAATATGGTAGGTAGGTATTTGATAAATGTACAGTGTGAAGGAATAATTTTGATATTGGCAGTTTTAATATATGAAGGATCTTTACTGAGTTTTGATTCTTGAATACCTATATTATTTTTCTTGTGTATATTTTAAGTAATAAAGACAACGTAAGTAACAAGAAGCGCTCGTGGTGTAGCATGATTAGCCGTTCTTAATCGATCGGCAAAGTTAAGCTACCACCGTCGTGGTCGGTACCTGGATGGGTGACCGCCTAGTGGTATTTCAAGTCGAGCGTTTCCGTGCTTCGGAAGGCACGTAAAGCCGTTGGTCCCGGTTATCAATTAATTGTGATAGTCGTTAAGCTAGTTGGATGCCTCCTAGGCGACTTGAAAAATTCCAACAGTAGGTTGACCACTAGCCTACCTCCACCGATCCGCAGTGGGCACGCGTGGTGGAGTATTGCCCATTCCCTTTCACCTTCATTTGAAAAAGGAGGCCTGTGCTCAGTAGTGGGACATTATAGGCTGATGATGATGATGATGATGAATAAAAACAACGACAATATTTTTAGATATGAAATAAACTTTACAAGTTTATATTTTCAACGTCATCATACAACAAAATAAGGGTCGTTTTTTTCTGGCACACTGATAATATTCTGATATGTGGCCGAAGGTGGTATGCACACAAAGTCGTAAAGGAACTGACTCTCAACACACCGATAGGTGCTTGGCGACAGATTTCAACTTGAGGGTGGTAGCCAGCCAGGTGGGTACTACAAAGTACTATGGTTTCCTCACGATGTTTCCGAAAGCTCAAGCTCATTGTAGGATTCGAACCCGGAACCTTCATCTCAGTATCCGACGTCACTACTACTGAGCTATCATCGCCTCAAAATTACGATAAATTTAGATACATTTTATCCCGAGAAAAAAATACCTCCGAAGACGCGAGTGAAACTGCGGGCGGTAACAAGTCATCCATATATTTATCCAGCTGACTGTTCAAAAGTTATGCCATAATCACATTATATAGTGTTCAATAATTATGTATATTTGTTATTAACCACAAACAGGGAAACTCGTTCATTTATGTTACTGGCACTTGTTTACCAAGATATAGTATCAAGTGTGACCAGTCTTTGGGTCAATGTAACATCGGGACATCCCAACTATACCGGGAATATTATTTAATGGTTGTTTGTAAGAAAATATCTATACCTATATTATTTTAGGAATATACTCTCTTACAATTTAGTAATACAGTGAGCTTGTTGTGAGTCAGCCATTACAATTACTTGGAGGAAAAGATACGTGCCTACAATTCTTAGTGTAACTTACTGCTCAGGATTGGAAGTGGTGACTCGCGCGATGATGATCCCGTTCTCAGCAGCTTTGTGGTTCAGTTTGGTGGTTCTTAGTGAAATACTTTCATGCAGCAATTATTTATGTATATTAATTATGATTTTACAAATAATGCGTGTGAAAATCTACAACTTAATGCCATCCATAAAAAGACGCGTAGTTGTCGTGAAAGAAGTAACGGACGAAGTGTGACGTTTTAAATTTAGGCGGAATATGAATTTGAATACAAGGGAGGCGGTAGGTATCATAGACAATAGACTGGGTTGACATTAAAAAACTACCAATCCGCGTATTAGGGTAGTGGGTGCGTTAACACTTACAGTTTGTATGGCGAGGATGTGACGATGTTTGTTACTCCTTCACGCAAAAACTACTGAATGGATTTGTATGAAATTTTACGCATAAGTAGATTTTACTTTGGCATAACATATATTTAACTTTTTATCCTGGAATAACATACCTCGGGAACGCGGGTGAATCCGCGGGGGATAGCTATTCATTTTTAATAATAATATTTTTTTTATTCAGGCTATGGCCCATAGATGGTGTTGCAATCGCTTATAGGTTACGGTAACCGCTTACCACCAGCCGGGTCGCATGCTTATATAGAAGATATTGATTTTAATCGCTTGGCTCACGGTTAAAAATATAACAATGACGTCAATTGTTATAATAGGACGCGCGTCCCTCGCGGGACCAACGGGATACTTCTGCAATCAGCATTTATTAAGAAGAGCCAGCAAAAACCTTAGTTCTGGGATATTTATTATGCAACACACCTATGTGATCATACAATTGCTACTTTTAACACATTATTGGTACGTGTTTTTTTTTAAACTTAATCGATACATTGGCCCTGATTCTGTTGATCACAACTAAACTAATTTTAATCTCACTATGTCTCTTTCTAACAAAGAACATAAGAAAAGGATGTAAGAAATTTAGTCCTGTCAAATTAGTCCAATGCTTGTTTTCAATATAATTTTAGTCGCCATCTATCGCGGTTACGCCTAAATACACGCAAAATAAGACGGCAAAGATTAATTTGACAACTTAAACTATGTTCTATCCTTTTTCAATAATGTTCGTAAGAAAGAGATGAGATGAGACTAAAATTAGTTTAGTGCGATTTACAACAGAATCGGCACCATTGTCATTTATTTCGTTAATTCTAGTCACAGAATAACTAAGAGTTATATGATGTTGTATTGCAAAATGTCAGCATATTCTTCAACATTTTTTGTTTTTGATAAAATGGTACATTCCGTCGTGTAGTTTTAAAAAACAAAGACTTTAATAGCTGTTCTTGAGGGCAATAATAATTTTTAATGTTATCATTAATAGGTACCTACAATTTTGGGTTATTGTGGTCAGTAATATTAAAACCACAACTGTTAAATAAAATATAGTAATTATAAAGTAAAGTCATTTTTGACAATTCCAGGTGAAAGCAATTAGTGCACCAAAGTGTTTGAAATATCAACGTGTCTGTGCGTCTGTCCATTGGGCTCTATCTCGGGAACAATCTGCGTTTGCGGGCACCCTCAAATTATAGGGGAATTACTGGACATTGCGTACTGACACTACTAAAACTGTGGATAAAACTTTTTCAACAAATATTATTTTCTTTTAATAATATTTATATTATTTTCTTTTAATAATATTTGTTGAAGCTAATTAAAAATAAAACGGGTTTTGTATTTGTACAAAGCCGGTTTTTTTTAAACTAGCTTAATCAGAGACTATTGCAATACTTAGTCTTAACATTTTGAGAGAGGTAGAGCATAGCGTTTATTCGCTCTAAGAGCAGCTCGACTGGGGAAGTACCTCCACCTTACAGAATACCGCAGCCAAATAACTTTATGTTATGTAAAGTTGTGTTCCCGCGCGTGAGTAAGGAAATGAAGATTACCTCTATCTAAAATAATAAAGTATCTACCTATATAACTAGTTTATAAGAAAACACTTAAATGTACAATCTCAAGATAGTTCACACACTAGGTTAAAAAAACCTATTTATTAATACATTGAACTATTTACTAAATTGTAAGTTAATATAGTACTAACAATTGAATTAAGGTATTTTACTAACCCATGGATCTATGTTATCTGAATAGGTATTTTACTAACCCATGGATCTGTTATATGAATCAATTAATTACTTATTATTATTATTATTAGCAAAATTCCTATACAATCTAAATCAAGCTAGATAGAGTTAACAATAATCAATTAACAAACAATAAAATATAATACTCAAATATTTTCCCAGCACCCAACTCTACGTGGTCACAGTAATTGTGCACGTAAAATTTGAAATGAAGTCACACGCATCTGCCTTCCGTCTCCAGGTAACAATTACAAGGGGCACGTGGAACATAGCCATTTTAACAACTTTCTTTCGAATCCGCAGGGAAATTAACGTCTAAAAAAAGTTTTTTTTTTTAAATATGTATATCGAAATCTTTCCAGTTACTCTGCTATAATCTGGCGATATTTATGCGAGTGAAAACTGTCCGCGCACAATGTAAGAAACTAACCGACCAAAGGCCAAGTACTATAGTCCAACTTGCACACAGAGGATTCCATACAAAATTAATAACATCGACTTTTTTGCATAATTCAATGTTCTGTTTCGTATCAAAATTTTACACAAAATATCCAAATTTCATGTCTGTTTATGAGCTAGAGATCTGTGAAATACAAAAGTACAAACAGACACCAGAGATATAGACATACAGCAAAGTGACAGCAATAGGCTTCGTTTTGTTTTTAGGTTACGGTACCCAAAAATAACTCAAAGTATAAATAAAAAATGCAAAGTACCTATTCTTATAATTCTTGCAAATACTAGAAATAAAAGCTCACAGTCCGTCTGTTAAAATGGTATAGCTATACTCTGACAATATATAAATAAATGCAATTTTTTCTTTAGGAATCAACGACAAACCACGAAATTCAATATTTGATAAAACCTTTATATACTTTATCCTAATTAAACCCCACAATTAATAATAATAATAACTTTATTGAATACAACATAATGACTAGCTTAAGTTAGCGAGCTAATTGTAGATTTAGCATTCTACCCTCCGTACTATTTAAAAAATTGTATCATGGTAGTGTAAAATTAAAAACTTAATAAACCTGCATGACACTTTCTAATGGATTTCTTTTAAATATTTCTTTCTTATAACAAGCGTAAAATGATACTTAAATATTCAAGGTCAACAAAGACAGTCCACAACAAACATTTCCATACAAGCGTTACATACGACTCTATTCTACCAAACCTCCAAATAGGCTGTTGGATAGAGACGGATGATATGAACATCCCATGGAAGAAAGGGACAGGTATACGACAATGAATACAACTCTAAACGGAAGGCGTGTCCAAATAGAACAGTTCATGACAGTAGGATTCGCGAAAAAACACGTTTTTTATTTCCATACGTCGGTATCGCTTCGCTGCTCGTTTCGGTTGAATGGGAAATAGTTGCTTGGTTCTATACAGCATTCTTGCATTACGGGTTTTCATTCAAGTTCTTCCACTAGATGAATCTATCTGGGGGCACGGGAGTGCCCCCCGCCAAGACAGCCAAGCGAAGCGAAAGGGCACTACCTACCTTTTCTCGAAGCGCTTCGTCGTTTTTTCGAAGCCTCATAACTTGGGTTTGGATTATATCAGATAAACAAAATTCTCGGAACATGATGTCAGTAGTGAACTTATTAAACATATTAAATTTCAATAACATAGCTCTTATACTTTAGATTTTATTGATCTCTAAAAAACCCCGATTTCGTCACTGACTCACTGATGATCATCAAAACTCATAGGGTACTTCCTGAAGTCCTAGAAAGCTGAAATTTGGTATGTAAGCTTGTATTAGTACACAAACAACAAAAAAATTATAAAACTTGGAAATTTCAATTAAAAAAAAAAAAACATAGGCAACTTACAAAAAGAAGTGAAATCCCACCAAAAACATTTTTATGTAAAATGTTGCCGCCAAGACATATGGCTCGTAACGTCAAAAAGTTATCAGATCTCATGTAGAGCCAAGCTTATAAATCCATATGCACTTACTCTACAAGCCTTAACTTCACAAACTCTACACACCGTAGTCAAAATATGTGGCTTGGCCGTTTCACTACTACTAGAACTATTGAATAACAAAAAAGTTATGAACAGTGAATACATTTTTCACCTTGCTCCCATGTGACGGTAGCGAAACGGCCAAGCCACATATTTTGACTAAGGTGTACAGTTTGTGAAGTTAGGGCTTGTAGAGTAAGTGCATATGGATTTATAAGCTTGGCTCTACATGAGATCTGATAACTTTTTGACGTTACGAGCCATATGTCTTGGCGGCAACATTTTACATAAAAATGTTTTTGGTGGGATATGTCGTTGTCAAAAAAAGATGGATATATTACATGTTCCTTCCATAAGGCGCCGATCCCACTGAAAAGAGTTCTGGAGTTCCGAGTTCCGAGTTCTGCATTCCGCGTTGATTGTAAGATATGTGGCGCCTTTGAAAGTAAAAAAGTGTATGATGTGTGATGATCAGTAGCGAATATTGCAGAACTCTATAACTCTAGACTTGTTGTGTGCACAATAGACAACACGGAATGCAGAACTCGGAACGCGGAACTCTAGAACTCTTTCTGTGGGATCGGCGCCTAATACTTCAGACTTTGTCGTTGCAAATTGTCCAAGCAAAGTTTTAATTATCAAGTCAATTTCAATTCAATTGTTGACTTAAATATACTTGCTAAACCGAGATAATGTCAATACGTAATCAATGCTTCGCAATTTTCTTTCCAAAATGCTTGTCAATTGGACACCTTGAAAGCCTATTTTAAAATCATAGGTAAAATTGCTACTCGCGAGGCCTAACATTAAAATAATCAATCACCTTTGCAAGCACCCACGTAATTAGAACTAACTACCGTTGGTATCATTATTTCAAACATGTCCACCTTTTTTTTCAAATGCCACGTGCTCTAGGGAAGCAGCAAAAAAGCCAGCATTAACCGCAGGGTTCACCTTTCTGTGAAGGATCGGGCACTAATTGATTATAAATTACGGACTTTAGATAATACTTTATTGTTTTTAAGATAGGATGAAGTGAGATAAAAAGCCTTGGAGCGGGGTAATGAAGTGGAATGAATCAATGATAATGTAGCGTGAATCTATGAGGATTTACAGGAATGGACATATTAGCTTCCTTATTTTATCAGCCTACTTTTCTTCATATCTGAAAAGAGGCACCTTCCTGTCCCCAGTTCTCCTTAACCACTAGCTCCCGCCATATTTGTCGTGTTTCTCACTCCGAGTTTTTGATCTGGACATTCAAAGACTCGGATAACTAGGTACTGCAATGCTGTAGGGCAAAAGATTTAATAAATAAAAAATATAATTACGAAAACTCGTTGTTCCTGTTTTTTTACGACCTAAACTGTGAATAAAACTTAGAGAGTAAATTCGAGATTTTTTTGGAATTTCAAATTATTATGATCTCCAATTCTCCGTTGTGTTAAATATTTATAACAATAAACATGAAATCGGCAAAGAAATTGTATCAAAAAAGTTATATGAATAGTCGATCCCAGATATGTATATCTTTCGATAACCTCCCATATGATGACATCTCCATTAAAATCAAAACGGTATAATATAAAAAATATCTAAACGAACGTGATCATAAGACGTAGGTAGCAGCTTTCAGCTGAGTTATTCAACATCCCTCATAACAAGAAACGCAAAAGCAATCAATGTTCAAATGATAAAAACTGGAGCATCTCGTAAACGTCATCTGTCAATTGCACGTCACCTGTCAAATGAGCGTTTGGCCGATTTTAATTTCAATGTCTTTCGGTTTTTGAATGGTCTGCAACTATGCCCTTATGTCTCCGTTGAGAATTGAGATGCACTGAATATTTATTTTATTGCTATGTGATTGGGGGCGATTCCAAATAATTTAGAAACACTCGGTGACGAACTAAGGTCACGGAACACCTGGCCCTTCGCAAGAAAAGGCGTTCAATGTTTTATGTAATTTAAACATTAGAGAATGCTTGAAACGGCTTTTTGAAGGGATATTTTCGTATATTATTATAGAAACAAAAAGTTTTAAGGCGAATATTTTTAATGTAAATAGAAATAATGCTGCACCGCAATATCGTTCTAATGGATATATTATCATAGGATACTAGGCTATATTATATTATCCACTACATTATATTAGAGAACTTCCAATTTCTCTTTATCGATAGCAAGCATATGCTCGGCAATTTTTTTATATTAAATATCTAGTTTCATTACTTCTATGATAATGGTTAATCAAACGTTCCGAATTTTTACAATGAAACTGCAAGTTCATCTAAATAGCTTGTCGATGACCACGCGCGCAGCCACGCGACTCCCGCGCATATGTATACGAGCATTCCCGAACATGTCCGAACATTGACGATGTAAGATTAATGTGACTCCAAGCCATGGGGAATAAATTACCTGTCTAGCTCCATATTTATCACGGGATACGGTAAACAGATTCTTTGTATAATAAGAAAAGAAATTGGTCCTTCGAAGCCATTGATTTTGGACTTCAATCAATTTGGCTTTAAAATGTGACGGGCTGGAGGAGTTATGAGATTTTCAATCATGAGGTCAATTTTTAACAGAAAGTCACTCTTCAGCTTAATTTTAATTAACTATATTTTGCCCAAAATCATGTCTACAATGTTTTCTCAGTGGATTGCTACATTGTAAGGTCCTGAGTAGGTACAGCATGTCCACACAACCCAAACGGGTTATGCCACCAACCCAGCAAGCATTTACGAGACAGCATTACGTCAAATTATAGAATTGGGCGGCGCAGGCGCAGGCGCGGGCGGCAACAATTACCAACAAATTGCTGCCGAAAATTATTTTATTGCGAGCAGACGTTTCAATTATTCCAGTGCTTCATTTGTTAATGAGAGGAAGTGAAATTATTGCGTTTTCAGGTGGTTTATAATGTGGATTTATTTGAGAATCGATTACAATATATTTATTAGGGTTCCTCATAATACTTCTTAACCTCGCGGAAAAAAGTTTCAACCAACGATTAAAAGTTTTGAAAGATCATCTGTGATCTATTATAAGTAATAAGGAATCTTTAATCACACTATATCACCACTAAGTCTAACAAATTCAAGTCAAGTATGGTATTGTCCTCTATTTCTGGTTACCTGACATTTAGTTTTAAAACCAGAAGGGTCCCTAAAAGTGAAGACAAACTCAACCTAGTGGACAATCTCTATCATTACACATCATCAAATGAAGACACGAAAAACGTTTTTAAACACCGCCCCGAGGTCTGTGTACAAACCCCATATTATCGGAATCAGTTCATCACATATTGGAGCTTGTGGTGAGCGCACGCGTCCCGGGTGCCACCACCTGCCGGCTTGATGACACTACACTACTATAATTCTTGACAGATTACCACGCGCCCAAGACACGAGTATTCGTCAGCTTTTAACTGCGAGACACAGACTTCATGTCAATTTTATATTGATTATTACGATTAAATAAGTATTATAAAAAGGAATTCAATTAATTACAATAACCTCTTACACAAATGACAGCGCTAAAGCTGCTCTCGATAATTCTATAGGATTTTCAAGTGAAGGAATTTAATTTGTGTAAATGAGAGGACATTTCCTTATTTAAGTATCATTTTGCAGTTGTACAAATATAGTGTGATGTCATCCATATAATTCCTGAAATGAAAATATGGTGCGTCCATGCTACGCGAACCGAGCACGAGCTGAGCCACGAACGAATACAATTCGTTCGTTGCTTGCGATGTCAAGAGCGCGATGCTTTGGCGCATAGCTTTGGCGCGATGCGAATCCCTGTGTTCGTAAAAAAACTGACAATAGGGCGGAGCGCAGTCGAGCGCGAGACGAACGCTTGTTCGAGTCTCGCAAGTCCGTCCACGCTACGCGAACAACGAACGAATCCTGTTCGTTCGTGCCTCGGCTCGTGCTCGGTTCGCGTAGCATGGACGCACCATTATGTTTCGTCTCATGTCCTCTTTTTACAAGCTTTTATTTAATTTGCAATGTATATATCGAATCTTGCAGGTCGAATTCACCCACTGCCAGTGGTCAGATTGACTTGATATTTGGTATACATTAGTGTATTGGATGACAATGCAAGTACAGACAATAAAAAGTACAGTCACTCAAAAAAAGCTTGTATAATAAATGAAATTTTTAACAAAAAACTTATTATATTTTTTTTCTATTGGAGATGTCTTCCCGGCATGTGAACAACGATTCATCAAAGTGTCATTAATTGCAATCGGATGCATGGCATAGGAACTCATCCATGCTAATTTCCCATGATTTCCAGGGATAAAACTATCCTATATATGATATCTATGTGCCAAATTGCATCCAATTCCATTCATAAGTTATTGCGTGAAAGAGTAATCAACGCATTTATTATATTAGTAGGAAATATTATAAAATGGTATACTGAGATAATGAGATGGCCATGTGTAAAGAATATCTCAGAATATTATTATCATGAAATAAAGAATAATTCAAACACTACATAAAAACATAACCCTCCAAATACTCATGTATAAGTCACGTGCCCGTCATTTTGTAAAGCTAACTCTTACCGAGGGTTGATTCAATTTAAGGATACAATCGTCCCACTATCTGTCGACTAATCCCTGTTGACTTGTGTAATCCATAATACATGCAAGGTTACCCTGAGGATAAGCATTTTGGAATAGTTATCGAAGTAATTCAGTTGATTATTATCAGAATGTGCGTCACGTACGGACTATAATACAACTTATATCGATTAGGGCTACTTATTCATTAGATAAGTCGTTTTTGATGGTTATGAAGTTTTCGTGATTAAAGCTACTTCAAGTACTTACTTAATAAAACACTAACCTAATTCATATTAATATTATCAAACGTTGATTAGCTAAAATTACGATGTCTTTATCTGACACGTGGCATTTGGTGATCGAAAGAGTGAGACGGGGCACACTATTACCCTGATTTAGTTAAAAAGCGATTATGAATATGGGGGTTACCAGTGTTGCCAGATGAAATCTAAGAGAAGCAGTAGAAATTGAAAAAGAAAATCAGTAGATTCGGGAAAAAATCAGTAGACAGTAAAAGTTGATAGTGTAGTCATAAATAAACATCGTCAGTAACTTCATGCCTTAGAAACATACACCAAAGCTACCAACCAAGTTTAAGCAATGCATTTATTTACAAATATAAATTAAAAATTCTTCTCAAAATGATTTTCTTCATCTTCATACATACTTCACTAAAGAAAGGCACCATTTACTCTACAAACACAGGAAATGAAATCAACTTCTTTTTTTAACTTTTGAACTTTCGACATTTGTTTTTGTTGTGCCTCGCTCGACACTCGCCTTGAAGAGTGAAAAGAATAAAAAAACGGATATGTTGGCAGCAATGAGTCTTGGCACCTATTTTGAAACGGAATGTTTAATAGTTTAACATACTTGAGACATTGGCTGTGGAAGGCATGTCATCATTCGTTTTCAGTCTTGAACCTCGGGAATATAATAACACGGCAAATATCAGAAGTATGTCAAACTGGTAAACATACCGCTTCTTCGACTGATGGAAACGACGCTGCCAGAGAGTAGGCAATATCCACTCACAGACACGTTTTTGAACAGCCTGAATTTGTTTTTGTATATTTGGTAGCATGTATTTATCCATGAAATTAAAAAAAGTAGGTAGATTTCTCGAATTGTTAGAAATAAGTCAGTAGATCAGTAGATAGCTCTAAAATCAGGTAGATCTACTGCTTTATCAGTAGATCTGGCATCACTGGGGGTTACTGACTAACTTGCTTGACTAGACAACGCGCCGCCTAAGCCGATGGGTCTAGCTAGAATTATACAAATTTGCATTGTAGTTTCCTATGTAACGTAGGTGAGCGTGAGAATGGAGATGTATAAATAAAACACCAAAGGGTGTAATGGACCATCATCATCATCGTCATCAAATCAGATTCAATCGCGCATCCGTTCACCTCGTGCTAGACCGACTCCTTCGATCTGGTTACCGATAGCTATCAAGCGATGTGCTCGTGGTGTAGCATGAGCCGGTCTTAATCGTTCGGCAAAGTTAAGCTACGCCTGTCGTGGTCGGTACCTGGATGGGTGACCGCTTAGTGGTATTTCAAATCGAGCGTTTCCGTGCTTCGGAAGGCACGTAAAGCCGTTGGTCCCGGTTATCACTTAATTGTGATAGTCGTTAATCTAGTTGGATGCCTCCTAGGCGGCTTGAAAAATTCCAACAGTAGGTTGACCACTAGCCTACCTCCACCGATCCGCAGTGGGCACGCGTGGTGGAGTATTGCCAATTCCCTTTCACCTTCATTTGTGAAAGGAGGCCTGTGCTCAGCAGTGGGACATTATAGGCTGATGATGATGATGATGATCAAGCGATGTGACACGGTCTAGGAGTTGCTACTTCAGCAGACTATTTTGATGATGAATGTTCTTACGGATACTACGATCAAAAGTCTGTCTCGTTAGTCGTATCTCCTAACAAAATTTCCAAAGCTTTGTTTGATCCACTTGCCTGATTTGATACCCCTTGCCTCCTATATTATCCAAATGAATAATTCCTCCCATAACACATATTCCATGAGCTGTAAATTAAATGCAAACTATATTAATTCAAGCGTGAATATCTGGCATATCGTTCACACCACTATAAGGGCGAGTGCACACGATGCCTGTCGACTAGAAAATCCCCTGATTTTCGCGCGTCGCCCGTTCCTCTGTCCGATTGTCACGCATATATTGGGAGGCGGGATGATCTGTCAGTGAGGCAAACATACAATGGAGTATTTTGTTTATATATTCTTATATCATGGGGTCGAAAAGGGGACTACACGATAACATACTTTTAACAAAAAAAAATAACCTTTTTTTTTTTCAATTTTGTATTTCAATTTACTAAAAAGTTTTTTTTTATTCAATTTTGTATTTGAATAAGTACCTATACCTCTCAAAAATTGTCACAGACAAGGTTGATAAATGTTCCACAGTATTGAATATGAAATGCTTCAATCGCGATGTTTATGCCATGATAGCCATGGCACAAGAAAAAACAAACCCATCCAACATAGAACCTCCTCCTTATTAATTAGTGCTTAGTTATTTTGCGTAGACTGCGAATGTCTAATATACCTATCATCTTTATAAACCATCCCAAGAAAGCTATGCTTAAACCAATACATCCAACTTCTTGTCCTTCCCAGGCCATGCGACCGACTATCAACGGCGATACAGACAACTTTTTTAACAATCCATCGAGAGCAGCGAAATGGTGCACCCCATAAATCGCCAACTTATAAAATGGCACACATTATTTCCTCACGAGTTCTAAACAAAAAAACCTTTCTTGTATGAGTGAAACCGGTCGTGTCACTTTCAGAATATGTATAAGAATATCACGAATTTGGGCGTATTGGCCGTCGCTGTATTATACGCTTAAGCCTCCGGCTCCGTAATTTGTATTTTAATATAATAAAAATCGAGTTAACTCGATTATGAGGAAGCGAGTCATTATGTCAACTCGTCGCAGCAAGAGGTGGCTTGTTTGACGCGTACGCAATCATGTTGTTTGTTTTATCGATTAATTTGAATGAGAAATTTATGTTCGATTAAGTTGCACCGATAAAAATAATCGATGAATGGATACGTGGAATGATAATCAATAAGATTTTCTTGGATTTTTAATAAATTAGTTTAAGAAAAACGGTAGAATACGTTAATATTCTTTCATTTGTAGGCAATGATATTATAAGTAAAGAGGTAGAAAGGTTTCCTACACTAGATTTGAACTTCGGTCGTACATGTCGTGTCGTTGACGCTCTGACGCGACTCAAAATCAAAATCAAAAATTCATTTATTCAGTTTAGGCCCTAGTAAGGCACTTATGAGCGTTAAATTGGTACATACAGTTGAATTTACCACCGGTTCGGAATATACTTAAACTGAGAAGACTCCGGCAAGAGACTCATAGCTAAAGTGAGCTAACTAGCACAGTTTTAACGTGCCATGCGCGGTGCGCTTATAGCCTATCTACCTCTTATACTTATAAAATCATTGTTTATCATTTAAAACTAACAATCTATTTTTCTATTTTATTGTATAGGCAAATGACAATATGACATAATTGCAGTCAACCAAATAAATGTGAATAACCACAGCACAGAGGACTCTAAAGAAGAATCTTTATATTAATAGGTAGTCTATACAGGTATACTCATTGAACCGACCAGCTTAAAGCTAATTCCCATCAATCAACTTCCGATGATTGCCAAATCGTTTCACCCATAGGGCAAGATTTATTTATTTATTTATTTATTCATCTTCATAATGTACATAACAGTTTGTGGCCAAAGCATACAGAATGATCAAAAAAAATTCTATGACTGCTCTAAATATCTCACGGCACTTCTGCGAATTTCAGCCACCGATGAGTGAAATATATCCAGCCCCATATTTTCCCTGACCATACAGTTAAGCATTCTCAAAGCACACGAAAAAGGGCGATTCCGCATTAAATTGGTCCTGGCAGAGGGTAATGCAAAAATTCGGTGAATCCTAACGTTAGCACCTCTTTTTGGTACATATAATGACACCTCCGCCAACAACGCTGGCAAATACGTTTTACCTTGCATCAGATCACATACATATAATATAAGTGCTACATTACGCCTCAATTCCAATGTGTTGTAGCCTGTCATACCCAATATAAACTTAGAAGGATATAGGTAGGGAAAGTAGCCCAAGGTCTTTTTATAAAGATGTCTTAAGAACAATCTTTGTACTTTTTCCAGCATAAGAGTATACTTACTCTCCGCTGGGCTCCAGATAATTGCGTTAAACTCTAATCTAACCTACTACGCACAAAGGAATTATATAGCAGATACATTGTGCTTGGGTTTTTGAAATCACGCGCTTGTCTCAGAACCCATCCTAGATTTTTTCTTGCTTTTGCACAAGTCTCTTTAATATGACACCGAAAATTTAGATCAGCGGTGAACGTAACTCCTAAATCTTTTACTGATTCTGTTAATCGCTTCAGTTCTGATCCTGCAAGCATGTATTGATGTTCAATACAGTCACGGGATCGAGAAAAGGTCATGACTGCGCACTTCCCTACGTTGAGGTCAAGTCTATTCTGAATGCTCCACCGATATACAATGTCTATACATTCTTGAAGTCGCATACAGTCTTGCTCCGACTCAATTGATGCTACAAGTTTGACATCGTCTGCAAACAGAAGTACAAGGCATTGAGGAACAAACGATGGAAGGTCATTTATAAAAATCAAAAATTCCAAAGGGCCAAGATTACTACCCTGACTGATACCTGATCTCGTAAAAAACGGTTCTGACCTGCATTGACCGAACTGAACGTATTGCATTCGGTTTTGGAAATAGCTTGAGAACAGATAGAGCAGTCTAGGAGTGAAGCCAGCATATGCCATCTTTTCCAGCAAGACATCATTATCGAAGATTATCACAAATCGAAGGTGTGAGCATTAGATGGTTATTATTATCGAAACTATCAAATGCACGGCTGACATAACACAGTTGTGGTTTGGAAGCCGAAGACAGCCGAAGCTGCGACCAATCGCATGCTTGTAATTGGTCGCGCGTCAGTCGCGTGCGCATCCCAAGTGCCCCAGGCGCTAAGTGTTGCCAACATGCCCAAATTATTAACTAATCACACAGAATGGCCAACTTGGTTATTATTATACGAAATTTAATTGCTTCTTTAGAATAATTTGGGGGCTAAATGCTTGTTTCTGCTTCTGGTAAATTAGTTATAAGTATTATTTTAAATAAAGTGACTTCCTGGGTGTTATTTTGTATGGTCATACTCATAGAATAAACGAAAACATGCCATACATATCATTCACACACACTTACATTAATGGCCTTATCCTGTCCATTTTTCATACCTCTAATGTTTTTCTAAGTTACCTTTTAATCAACAAATTATGATCAACTTGATTTCGAAGAAGAATACTAATCATAAAATAAGAAATCATAAGACATCTGCAGAAAACTACGTACCTATCAGAAAACGGAAAGTTCACTTCGGAATTCCATCTAGAGAAAATCTTGATTAAAATACAGTAGAAAATTCTGAGCGTTCATTAAACCTGCCCTGTCAATTTAGTTGGCCTCAAAATTGCGCACCTAATGGTACTTCTCAATTACCACCGATCATTGACCCTCTAAAACCTTACATAAACACGCCATTAAAGACAAAAGGTCCACAATTTGACGGGCGGACGGCGGCGCACGCGGTGCGGACGTCACGGGTACGAAATTCAGTCCAATTTCATTGCGGTCTCGCGCAAAATCGTGCCATGACGATGACCAAAATTATGCATTACCAAGCATTATACTTGGTGTGGGTGTCCAAATGATTGAATAAAGTGGTATAATATTAAATATTCTTTATGTTATATTTTTCTAATTTATCATCATATCATCTGTTGACAAAGTGTAGTGAATATATTTAAGTTAACACATCGTAAATATACGACACATTACAGCAAATAAATAAAGATAAATTATTACCTGATAAATATTACGGTAAATTGTACAATCCATGTACCAATTAATTTGACCCAGTGCGACATTTTATCATACACCACACAAAAATAAATTCTGAAAAAGTTGATAATCAGAAGAAACCTAATAAGATTTTGCTGTCGTTATTTAGTAGCGAATTTGCTAGGTAGTTATGCATCTCGGTAGACGGCAAGACATTGTTGCAATACATACGTAGGCTATTCTGCTGACTAGCATCTTCGTTAAGGGTGGTCTACCGGCAAAACCGATAAAGATAACAAATGTGTATCGGTCATTTTAAAAAATCAATCTCGCGTTCCCCACCCTTTGTCTTCAACAAAAACTATAATAACCTAGGTATAAGCATCATCAGTAAAACTTGTATAGATAAGCAATACTTTTTACAAAAATGAAACTCATGGTCCTAATACTGTTTCCTAACAATTTGGTTCAGAAGAATGGTTTAGGGAACATGTGTGAAAGTACGATGTTTGCCGATCACGCAACCACTGTTTTGGACCAATTTGAGTATTTATTTTGGGCCTGCCCGGAAGCGGAGGTTTTCATGTAAACGTTTGTGAAGTATTTTTTGTATCAAATATTGTTTATGCTATAACGTTTTAGGTTTTTATTTATTTCCCAATCCAGCCCAGATATTTATGCCTACTAGAAGGTGTCCTCTGATGTCTCTTAAATCCCGTATACAAAATGTCTAACTGAAATATTGCCTCGCATCTACGTGCATATTGAAAAGAGCAATTCTACCTAACCACTGAGGTATATTGCCTCCCTCACAAAACGAGAGAAGATACGTCCCTGCTGATTGGTGGACTATAAATATCTCTGAGGCATTTATTTATCATTCAGGAATGTATTGTACTTAATTAATCGAAACATGAACTCAATATTTCACTGAACTCCTATATTTTTAGAGCATAATAGCTCATTATATAACGGTACAGCTATTAATTATGCCCTATAAGGTGACAAGTATAAATGAATTTGCCGCTTATTAAAACACTTCAAATTTCACAACTAAAATTATCGACTGAGGCTTGTTTACACTCTACGATTCGTATGTAAATTCTAATAGAAATTGAAGACTACATGTCATCTTGATCTAATCACAAACAACCATCTACTAGTAGCTTTAGATTAGTAAAACTTATGACTTCTTTCAAACCTGGATTATGGTATATGAGGTATCTCTCTCGTGGGCTCTACGATAAGGGAGCCAATTCTCTACCAATCGAAATTGACCGCTGGAACGAATTCGAACTTAGATCGAGTGTAAATCACGTTACGTTATTCTGGAAATTCTGAGGACGATATAATTAGAAGGATAACCAGTCAACCCGTCGTAATTCTACAGTCGAATAGGACTCGAACTGTAAGTTCTATTCGAAGGTTATTTCGAAGGACGTGAGAATTGGGTCCCTGGGTTGAGTGAACTGCAGATATAAGAACGACATTCTAAATCATTCTAAATTAAGCTATGAATAATACTCTTACCGCCAGTTTCTGAAAGCCAAATCAAAGTTAATCTATAATCAAAACTGTTGCCGTCTCTGTCATTTCAGACGTCATTGACAATGACAGGTATACTTTTAACAAGAGATTAACTTTGATTTCGCTTTCAGAAACTGGCAGTAAGCCTACCTTTGCAGCTTTATTATTAGATTTGGATCATTGCAAAGCTCTGGCTGCTAAGAGTAGGATCAGGTTCAAATCGTGTCGCAAGGAAGGCCGTGTGGTATAAACAGCTCCATATAAATCTCCGAAGGCACACTTGACACCGCGTTCCTTTCTCAATCGTACAACGTACGAGTTTTTACAGTACGCTCCACAATCGGTATCCAGCTTCAGTAAAAACGACCGAATCAAAATTCCCCGATGGACGCATCCATTATTTATAGGTACCGATTCGCCTAACAGGCGTAATTTTTTCCGGTAAACAATCACTTTTGCCAGAAAAATGCGAGACGGGAAGAAGTCGTAAAAAGGTCAGGCGTGTTGTCTCGAATGGAATTTTTTAGCTCGAACTACGTATTCGGCCTCATAAATATCGAGATATGATTGGCGGTGGAATGACCGGCGCGTTCTGCTTCTGAAGTCACATTTACTTAGCTCGGTCGTTTTAGAAAAACTGACGATTGTCTCGTCGTAAACTTGGTAAGGTCAACGTGCGTAAGAGACTATTGAATTTTGGTTTAAAAAAGACATCCGAGAATTGGGGTTTTTTATTTTTAAAGCATTCTATTTACTTGACCTTATTTGATAGTTTTCTTTTCGTTTACCGACGCGTGCAATATGACTTTATAACAATATAATTGTTATTTAAATACTTATCCTGAAGGTACAGACTTATTCAAGCAAGAACTCAAAGTACCAAGGTAAATAGCGCACCAAATTTCTTAATTGGATTAACAATAATGCAGGTAAAAAGATAACTGTTATAAAAATTGTTAATGAGGTGTCGAAGCATTTGTTTTGCATAAATACATAATGCATTTATACGGACAACGAGCAATTATGTACCAAGCATTCATTCATTATGCAATAAGATTATTATTACATTGCAATTAAGGGAATGCCAAGTACAGAATAAGCGAAACGAATTTAATTATTAAAACCTGTAGACTAGAAGTTGTTATTGATTGTATCTTTCATCTTGTTGTGATAATTAATATCGATACAGAATTCAAAATGTTTTTAGATATAAAGGAACCACACGTGAAACGATAACATAACATAAATATACTTTATTTGTACACCACACAAACAGTACACAACAAGAAGGAAAACAAATACAAGAGGAAGTGATACAAAACAGGCGGTCTTATCGCTTAAGCGATTTCTTCCAGACAACCTTTGGGTCACAGGATATTTAACAATATTTCCAGGTGCAGTACATAATAATACACTTCAATAAATACATATTAAATCCTAATACACAAAATAGATATCAATCCTAATACATAAATAATCAAAATAATAAACTACTACTATTAAAATAATATATAATAAAATAAATAGTCATGATATGAAACAACAGAACTAGAAAAGTAAGACAGACTGGACATGAAGATGTTTAAAGCGTATGATAATGTGAAGTTACAAGAGATTTAAAAGAGTCTAACGTTTGGGCGCGTCTTATAGTCTGACGAAGAGAATTCCAGAGACGTACAGCTTGGATAGTGAAGGATTGAGAATAAAAGTGAGAAGTGTGACAGGGATAATAGATTTTATTTAAAAAATGCATAGAAAATACTATCAAAACTGCAGTGAAAATGGTATATTTCTGTATTCAAAAGCAATGATATGTATACAATTCAAAATAGGTCTCAAAGACCTGCCTGTGATAAATAAGGTAAGTTGTTCCTTGAAAAACATACAAAGGTGTCTAGACATAGTCAGTGAGTATAAAAAAATACGTCCGAATATAAAGTCATAATAAAATACCTTGGAACTCATCAAAATACCAATCAAAATATCACATTACAATGGACACGGTATATCTTGGTGAAAATTATATCGGTACCCGTACAATGTGGCAAGAAACAGCGTGGAATATTGGCGAAAGCACTAATGACGTGCGTTTCTGCGCTTTAATTGCGATCAAACAGACAAACAAACATATCTATACAATTAATATATCCCCTTTTACAATCCATTAAGACCTAGAATCCCTTGGAGTAGAACTAAACGTATAGTTGTCAAACAAGTTTTGCTGCATCCGTCGCATGAAAAATGTATGAAGGTCTCATCTCGAAAAGGTTATAAAAAGTGCCAAGTATTGAAGATGGTTTGGATCTGTTCGCTTTGAGTCTCATACAAGCATTTTGGAGTTAAATTGAATTTTTCTTATAGCTTATGAAAGCCAATGTAATGTCAAATGAAAAGATTATGTTCCTAAGAAATTATGTAATTTCTGCTGTAAGAAAATTCTCCATTACATTGATTAATTGCTATTAACTAATTGAAGTAAGCGAAAACACTGTCAGTGAGTCAGATTTTTATAGTTTTGACAGTGTACCGAAACGAAAGCTTATTCGGCCCGCGGACAGAATAAGCTAAAGACCCTTCAATCAGTGCGTGTTACCAGTGATGACATACGGGACGGAGACGTGGTCTTTTACTGCTAGCCGCATAAATAACCTCAGAGTCACTCAGCGAGTAATAGAACGACCTAGATAGATTTCTGTACGTGACAGCGTCCAAAATGAGGACATTCGTAGGAAAACGAAAACGACGGACATAGCTCGTAGAGTTAGTAAGCTGAAGTGGCAATGGGCGGCCCACATCGCTCAAAGAGCCGATAACCGATGGGGAAGATAGGTTCTCGAGCGCCACGTACTGGAAAGCGCCGAGCGGGACGACCTCCCACCAGGTAGACTGACGATCGACCGTCAGGTTCGCTGAGCGCAGCTGGATGCAAGCGGGCCCGGCCTATGTTCAGCAGTGGACAACCATAGGCTAATATGATGATGATAATTAGGTATATTTGACGTTTCTTGAGACCTCACACTACAATAGTGACCTCTCGCGGCGAATTCAAGTGCGTTTCTTTATTGCTTTCGCGTTTCTTTTAAATCAAGTAAATCCATTTATTGAATATCAGTTTCTGGGCGCATGAGGAACAAAAAGGGTGTGAAGAGATTTTTGCAGGGTCGACAACGTGTGAGTCTTCCTCGTCTTGCAAGCGTCTTTATGCTACGATAACCGCTTACCATCAGGCGGGCCGTAGGCTTATTTGCTACCCTAATAGTATATTTTTGAATCAAAAATGGCAAAATACCTGAGGATGGTAACTGAAGTCACAATTAGGTCTGCTTGAGGTTCGGATGCACATTTAATATTAGTTCCGCAAGTCGTTGCCGCTGGCGTGAAGCTACAGATGTATGGAGATGGATGTTGTAATAGTATTTATAGTTTTACAAAAAAATATGTCTAAATATTTACACATTTTAATTTGTAGTTTGTAAGTATCGGGAAGCTATTCGTGAAAACAGTCGGTAAAGACAAGTACCTACCGGTGCATCAGCTATAGCGTACAGCTGCACTTGAGAGCCAGTTCCCTTCTACGCTTTATGTGCTTACCACATTCGGCCACATCGAACACACACAGGCCTATACATTTACACAGTAAAAAGGCTTACTGCCAATTTGAACTAGGCAAGAGTTTGAGGTAGTGATGCTGGTTTCAACAACCAAGGAATCTTTATATTAATACGTGAAGAGAAAACTTTGCCCCTGTTTAACCATATGGCGCGCACGGAGGAGTACCCGATGAGCTCTGGAAACCACGCGCAGTAAAACTAAATAAATTTTACTGATTGCGGTATTTTGTAAGGTGTCCCTCAGTCGAGCTACTCTTTGAGCGAAAATACTCTAGGTACCTCTCTCAAATCAATCTATTCAAAAGCCGTCTCCACATGTTACAATCCCGACACTAACCAACTGTTACATAACAATACAACATAATGATTGATTGGTTTGCATTTTCATATTAATAAACTGTCCCTTAGGGCAGAGGGTGTTTACCCTCGCGACCCCTTTCATTACCAATCTCTTTGAAGTAAGGAGCCGTTTACCGACACTGGTTGTTTACTTAATTATATCAAGTTATGCAACATCTTCAATGATGGGGAATCATCGTTGTATGAAGAAAAATGTCCTTAGGCTGGAAGTCGTTTACTAAATTGATTAAGCATTCTGGATATGCAATTTTTTCAATAGATATTTTTTAAAGTATACTAAGGCCAGGCTAAGAAGCTATATATGAGGGTATCTCTCTTTGCTACACTATGTTTGTCTCTTTTTGGCAAATATACTGTCAAAAGTGAAATAATATATTAAGATGGCCCTAGTGTAGTCGGAAAATAGGTAAAATATATAAAATTTCGAAGTCCTGACTGACTAACTGATTGACTGATATATCAACGCACAGCCTAAACCACTGGTGCTAGAGACATAAAATTTAGAGAGTATATTCTTTGTGAAGAGTAGGTATCCACTAAGAAAGGGTTTTTCGAAATTCCACCCCTAAGGGGGTAAAATAGGGCATGTAAGTTTATATGAAAGTTCGTCAGTTTCGATGTTAGGATCTTTTGTGTTTAAAATTAATGTATATGCGCCTCAGCATTTTTAATAATTACACCCTCGAAGCGGGATGAAGTTGTTTTGTTTTATTGTTGTAGAAAAATATTTCATTTGTTTCCTGTAGGCCACGCGGGCGAAGCCGCGAGCAGAAGCTAGTCGTAGATAAAAATGTTTAGGCACGTATGAGGCTGACATAAACAATAAGTACATATGAATATTACTTATCTGAATGTGTGTACCCCTTCTGCTTGTTTTTAATGTATAATGTGTTAAATTATAAATGCGAGCTTATAAAATGCTATTTTATGACACCATTGTTTTTTGCTACATATTTAGTTCCCCGTGGAGGGAGTAGATTTAAATATTTGTAATTGTCTTTTTCTTCTAACTTCTATTTGTAATCTATTTCTGTTATTTTTCCTTAATATAAATAAATAAATAAATAAGCGAGAACCCAAGGAAATATACTACTTTAGCAATTTTAGGCTCGTTACATGTTAATTTCTCTACAGTTGATATTTTTTTTTAGATAAAGATTCGATCGGACCTTTGCAAGTCAAGTTTGTCACGTAACTTTCGCATAATAATGGGCTTAATACGGAAGGAGATTACGCTCTGCTACATCATTCAAAGCAAAAAGACAAACATCAGAACACGTAAACATAAAGACAATTATTTCCCGCAGGATTTCCTTTATCTGTAACGCCGCGGCGTTTAATTAACGCCGCCACTCGCTGGCCAAAATCCCCAATAAAACATTATATTACGCACAGCGGCGGTGGCGGTACGTGTGAGTCGGTACCTACGATAATGACAAGTCGGCGTTAAGTAATTACGTAATTGTACATTATTGGGCAGCGACCAGCGACCGGTCACCAAATATGGACGAAACGCATCGTGTAGGTCGGGAGCTGGTCGAAAATATCATTGGAAGCGAACACAATATAGAAAAACCAGCCAAGTGCGTGCCCGACTCGTACACAGAGGGTTCCATAGAATATTGACTAACTCAACTTCACTAGGAAAAAACGCAAAAAACAAGACGTTTCTAATATTTTTTATCTTTATCTTTTAATTTTATTTAATTTTTATTTTTTTTTTCTTATAGCGGCAATAGAAATACATACGTATAAATACATATTTTGTGAAAATTTCAAGTGTCTACCTATTACAGCTCATGAGATACAGCCCACTGACAGAGAGACGGACTTGCGGACGGACGGACAACGGAGTCTTTGAATAGGGTCCCGTTTGGCACCCTTTGGGTATGGAACCCTAAAAATGATAAATCCAAATGAATGCTGCTGAAATACTCAGATCACGGAGAAAAGACAAAGGATGCCTTTTAAAACAATGAAGTCTGAAAAATCGCAGGGAGTCAAAAGGGAAAAAAACTATCGTGTGAAACTTTTTCGGGAAAAGGAATTGCAATACGAAGATTGGGCATTTTTTATACAACATATAGTCATATACAAGCATACAGCAGGCCTGGTGGCCTACCACAAGCTCTTAAAACAAGGTTAAAATAACCTTATTTGTCTTTTGTCCCGTTTTGACGTCGGATGTCAAAGAAAAACAAAAATCAAATCTCTGGTGGTAAGCGGCTCGTAGCTTAAACATGCTTGCAATCCCAAGGGCAATCCATAAGGATTTGGTATTCTGAAAGATATTGCTAATTATCCAATTAAATGTTGATATTAAATTAGTATGACTTGTGAGATGATTTGTCTTTTTCAGAAAACCATAGCTGATAAATTGATCACTAATTGGGAAAGGGGATTTAAAAAAAATTGCTCTTACTTAGTGATTATCGCGAAAGTTAGTGAGAAAACATACAATAAGATTCAAGAATAAAAGTGTGTTTTAAAAGAAAATCTATTTGCGCAGATGGTCGATACTCCTGGTCTAAAATATATTGTGACGAGTACACCAATCAGTTAATAAACATTACAGTCATTTCGTACAATAAATGTATTTTATTTTTATTGCCAACCGAATCTTACAATGTATGGGATAATTATTTTTTAACGTTATTATATCACTAATAAATTCAAGATAGTGTAAAATTCTTTTATTTTTTTTTATTTTAATTTTTTGTACACATAGGATTACACTAGAATTACTGTTTTCTAATTTAACCTATTTTTAAATAATTTAACAAATTCCATAAAAAAAAATATACGCAACAGAGGTTCTACATTATGCAAAGATTCAGTTATTAAAAAAATATTCAGTTATTGGTATTTAAAAAAAAGACGAATACATATGTAGTATGATACTTCAGGAAATCTTGGTTTCATACCAATATATCCAAGAATATATCCATGAAAATCACACAAATAGCTCAGCAAAACCAATCCAATAAACACTCAACTATCTCAATAGCCCTCAAATACAAACATGATCCCTTCAACCTGTCGGCGACCCAGTAGGGCGCAACCCTCCACCGGCGGCGGCGGGTCGCACCAACCCCCGGGGACCCGACCACCCGTGGGACATTATCTAATCCGAATTAACTATTATAAAAACGCACTCGTTAGCGAATGCTCACCAAGATAACGGTAACTATCCACGATTGGGATTACATGAAGTTAATTTGGTCGCGTGGCAGCTTTCGACCCTAATCTTTAGGTTTTTTGTCACTGAAATGTTGTCAATCAATGGTGAGTGAAGCGGAATATTTGTATGAAAATGGGATGGAATTGAAAGTGATAAGCGCTTATAAATGTTATTTAATCTAAGAAATTCATTATGGCACTTTGGTTCTGATGGTTCTTTTTTTATTTTTAGGGTTCCGTACCAATTCTTTTTTAAATTTATTTTAAAATAGTTAAAATAAGACAATTTACAAACTTTGTAAGTCAAGTCTGTTTTTGTGTTTATTCAGCAAATACAAATGCAGTATGCTGTGTAGTTGAAAATTTGTACTGTTGAGGTAACTTTTTAGAAATGGGCGTCAAAAGACAAACTCAGAAAGAGGGTTACTTACTTACTACAGCAACAATAGGGTGTCATATGAGCGAACAAAGCTATGTTTTATGTGACACAGTTTTTAACATATGGTCAAACATTAACAGAGTTTGCGTACCTTTAAGGAGAACCTGACTGGAAGATGCATGCACAGCTCAAACCACATGGTCTAGAAACATCCACTTTGGGTCCTTATTTTACTTACGAAGGGTTTACCAAAAATTTACCCCTAAATAATCGCGAGTGACGCTGCGGAGCGAAAAGCTAGTAAAATATTCTCACTACGTGAACCAGAAGAACAATTAGATACGTACTATCTAATATTTCTTCTGTTTCAAAGAAAAAAATCTTTTCTCAAAGGTTTGGAAGAAAACTGTCTTTAGAGTTAAGCTCGCCTTTGTACATATTTTTGGGGTTTCGAGTTCCGAACCAAAAAGGAAAAATGGAAATTGGAAACCTTACGGTGCCACTCTGTCCGTCTGTCCGCTTTTTCGTCTGTCACAGTGCTATATGAAATAGCTTATTTGTACATTCCAAAACAGGTCTTTATTTTCGTTTATCTTGCGTAATTTTTTTACTTATGATGAAAAGTACCATTTTCCCTTATCTCCAAAGTTCGCAAAGCCAAAAATAATTACAGTAGATATAGTTATTCATATAAAAATATTGAAGGAATCAATAGAACGATATTTCTAACTACCACAGTTTTTTTTCGAAATCATCAAAATTCCATCACAAAATAATGTAGTTAAGCGGTCTGGTTTTATTATTTCCTATGGATTATGTGATTGAATGTATAAAACAATAAAGAATTAAAAAGCGGCAGTTATTATTTTTCCATGACCATAATTAAATTAACTAAATCAAAACAGCTGTGATCAAAAGCGCATAGCTCCATTACACGCACATTTGCGAAACTCGTAAACAGATAAACACATCATTGACTAACAATACAGAACACTGACTGCGTCTACATGTCATCGCATCTGCTGGTTAATAAAACAGCCATTATAACCTGATCTCACTTTTATCCATAAATATAAACTGGTTGTCAAAACTCTAGGGGTCTCATAGACCGGTGGTTGCAGTGTGAGTGTTAACATTGTACAGTGGCGGTAAAATGACACATATATAATCACATAATTGGGATGGTCGAATCTAAACATTGCGGTCTTTGCGACCCTCATTGTACGTGGGGTTATGGCGTTATATTAATGTGGATAAGAGTTTTCAATTATGGTAAATATTATGAAACCGCGGGGGACTGCTAGTATATCCATACTATATATATAATAATGTTATAAAAGCGAAAGTATGTATGTTTGTTTGTTACGCTTTCACGCCTTAGCCCCTGAACCGAACGCGATGAAATTTGGCATGCAGATAGCCTATGGTATGGAGAAGGACATAGGCTACTTTTTACCCCGGGAACGCGGGTGAAACCGCGGGGGACAGCTAGTTTATAATATTAGGAAGTGGGATTAAAATCTAATGATAATTATACCATTTTAATTATCAAATCGCTTAAAAAGATGTCCATTAGGTGTCTTACTTATAAACATGCTCTTTCTCTGAAAACTCAATCAGATGAAGAAATGAAGAGAGGTAGAGCACAACGATCAGCTCAAAGAGCAGCTCGACTGGGGAAGTACCTCCACCTTACAGAATACCGCAGCCAAATAACTTTATGTTGTGTTCCTGCGCGTGAGTAAGTTCGCCAAAGCTCATTGGAGAGGGGGCAGGGGTCGGTAACATGTGAATGATATCTCGTGTGTTGCATGCGTCCATAAGACTACGGTAACCGCTTACCATCAATCGGACCTGCTGATTTACCAACTTCGACGTATAAAAAACAAGCATATCCCTACTTCGCTAGCATCTAACGCATAATGTTTGATTACGCAACAAACATAATTAAATATGGTGTAAACTACGCAATGGGGTGTATCTTACTCTCGTTAAGGTTAGGGGTGGCATATTGTATGCTATTCGGAACCCTTACCACACCGTACAGTCCTTATTGTAAGTTTGTGTAAACCTTTGTGGTCGCCCTAGTATTTAAATAATTTAATCTAGGATGATAGTGGTGCAGATTCTGTTGTTTACAACTAAACTAATTTTAATCTCACTATGTCTCTTTCTAACAAAGATCAAAAAAGATGTAAGAAATTTTGTCCTGTCAATTTAATCCAATGGTTGTTTTCAATATAAATTTACCCGCCATCTATCGCGGTTACGCCTAAATAACCGCAAAATAAGACGGCAAAGATTAATTTGACAGCTTTAAACATGCTTTAAATTGTACGTAGTATTTATATACTCTGAGCTTTAAATATATTCTATCCTTTTACAATAATGCTCGTAAGAAAGAGATGAGATGTGACTAAAATTAGTTTAGTGCGATTTACAACAGAATCGGCACCTAGCTGGGTAATAAGTAGGTACTGGCTAGAATATTGTTAGGTGTCTTAAATCCTACATCTTATAATACGAGTATACAGCATAAATCTGTAGGTTAGAGTTTTGAGGAGACTATTTGTCGGAGATCCAGTTGCTGCAGCGTAATTATTCGTCACTCAATTTTAGCATCATTATTTTGTTTTGTGTACAAGCTTTGTTTTGTGACTATACTTTTTGTCGACTGTACTTGCATTTTCTTCCAATATAATAATGTATAAATATCAAGTCAATCCGACAACTGAAAGTTGGTGAAATTCGACTTGCAAGATTTGACCCGAAGACATACATTGCAAGTTCATAAAAAGCTTGTAAAATAGGTAAAATCACAACATTTACTCCTAAACGAAATCCTGTGTCTGCGCCTGCACAAATCTGCATAATTTTTTTCATCTAACATACCCAAAATTTTCCGTAAAAAAAGTATAAGTTAAATTGGATCAGATCATCAGACCCATCCCGTAGCCAAATAACATAAATTAAATAAAAGTAGCTTAATGTGAATGAAGAGAGCCGTGTAGCAGCTAAATTGAGTTGTCCTATCAGCCCATCACACGGCGGTAGCGCCCCCTGTGGCGCTTCACTTGTCTCGTTATGGCAAAAAATTGCTGTGATGTTTTATTAAGGTAAGGTAACTAAATTCTTTTGTTCTAGCCGAGTTAAAATAAATGCTTGCAAACCCCTACTAGAAAAGGCTTCTGGTTTGATTACAAACTCTTTAGTGAAGTGTACTTGTGATGATAAAGGTGAGAAGCATAGAGTCTAAAAAGTAAGCCAAAAATCTAAGTAATTAAAAAAGAACTGCCTCTCATATATTCAGTTGCCAGTAGGTGCTTGGCGACGCATTTTGAACTTGAGGTCGGTGGCCAAGCCGGGGGGTATTAAAATCTTCACTGAAATTCCATCGTACTGTCCGAGCATTTGATGTCATAAAAAATATTTGCGATTTAAATTACTGCAGTGATTCAGTCATTCAGTTTATTTAATAGCAAATGTATGTAAATTAATTAATGCATTGTTATAAAGGGATTTGACAATGAGTTAGAATACAGAGAAAGAATACGTGCTTATCTCAAAAACCTCCTACCAACTTTTGCCTCAAAAAAGTTAAGAATTACGAGGACCTCCTATCGCCACTGCACTCTGCACAGGGGTGGCACGGGACAGTTGTAAAGTTTTTGCTCACAGCATGGGGTGTGTGCGACAAGCCGTCCACCCATCAACACGGTTTTGTTATGTGACGTTATTAGCTTCCACATTATTAATGTTCATTGTGTAAGCATTCTCAAGTTGCAATGGAAAATAATGTATTGCCAAGTTTTTATAAAGACACTTAAAAGCGCGGTCGAGCGCGAGCCCAACGCTTTTCGAGGCTTAGAGTCCATCTACGTAATGCGAATTCGTGCTGCGCTCGTGCTCGGTTCACCTAACGTAGAGATCTGAAATTAAGACTTTTAACAAGCTCCTCATTGTATTTTGTACGATTATTCGTGCAGACATGAGCCAAAGCTATGAAAATCTTACACACATGTAAAACTGCTGGGAAGCAACGGTAGGCGCTTATATCCGTCAGGTATTGCTTTTGTATTTTGAGTACGTATAGTTATTATGTTGGTCACCTTTTGCCCAGGATGTGTCGGTAGAGTCACATATCCTACGCTAAGGACATATATGTAAGACGTTCTCCATAGAATATGATTAAATATTTTATGATCAAAATTCTGAGCAGATCAACTGGGAAAATACCTCTACCTTATAGACGATCGCAGTATAATAACATAACTTTGAAGTGATGTGTTCCTGTAGTAAATAAGGTCGCCAGAACTCCATGTCACATATTGTCCTCTCCACTCTCGGAGCAACTACTCTCAATCCTTTTTCAAACTCCTGAATGTGAAGAGTTTATTGCAGGGTTGGCAACGCGCGGTCTATATCTATCTGAAATTTCATACCAAATTTTTGCTTCCAAGTTTATTGAATTAAAATCACAACCAACGTGTCACCAAGACTCACCCACCGCCAGGTTATCTTTCACGTCACTTGCTAATATCGGGGGGCACGGCAGTGCCCCCGCCGAGTCGAGCGCGAAGCAAACACTGCCGTACCATCCTTTACTGGAACCATTTCGCCGCATTTTCAGGCCCCTATTTGAGAACCTCTGGATAAGATCAGAACGCAGAAATTTTCTTCATCCAGTAAGCTATAATCACATACTTAAAATCCAAAATTTCAAGTCTGTAGGTCATTTAGTTCCGAAGTTAAGCGAAAGCAAAGTTTCGCATTTATGACACTCACTCACTCACTCACTCACTCACTCATGATCATCAGAATAGAACTAGTACTTCCCATAAACTCAGAGAGCTGAAATTTGGTACAGAGTTAGGGTTTAAGGCGGCCCTCTGTGGCCGGCGCAACTTCAACGCAAGCATAGTCTAAAAGCTTGTTGTTTCATCCAACGTAATGTTTGACTGCGAAAAAAGAGAGACAGCATCAGAGCCGTCGGTTATCAGTCGGTAAATTCCGCTGATCACTCGCGGCCGCTTCGCTAGGTCGTCATTCATGATTTCGCATTCATAAAACTTGTTCCAGGAGTATACTTCTCGTGAAAAAATCTTGCAAGTTTGTGAAAAAAAAGTTAGTTATTTAGAATCTCCAATACATTTGCAAGCCTGGTATCTAAATGTTTTCTTTACTTTTACAATTTATAGGTACATTGGATATGGCCAAAGTTCAGGCAAAAACGCTGTTTTTCGGAGGCTTTGACTGAATTTGTTTCACACTATTTTTAAATTACGACTAGATACAAGGCTAGATATAGTGCACAAGATACTAATTTGTTCAAAACATCTAACGAAAAATGTTTAACAACGCCATAATAAGTACAGAGGTTTTGTATGAAAAGTATGACGAATTGAGTCCTCTTAATGGCCACATAAAGGGAAAACTATAAAAACTAGGATAATCGAAGATCTGGAGTACCTGGTGACCCTGATTAGAAAACACAAGAGGCCAACCAAACTATTAGAGATCGACATACCGCCTTTACAAAAAATATTCAACTTGGTGGGCCGCTTCATTTTCTACAAAAAGAAGTGAAATCCCACCAAAAACATTCTGTAAAAAACTAGCCAAGTCTCGATGGAGCTGCTTGTTTATCTTTAAAAAGTAATGAAATCTAGACAAAGTCGTCCCAAGTCTAAGGTTCCTTACTGCGATTTCTTTATTATTTTAGTTAATATTGTATGACTTGGCCGTTGAAGAGTACAAAACCAGGTGCTCCATGACACCATTGCACCAATCTGTACTAACGTATAAAGAATGTTCAACGGCCCAGTCACACAACATTAACTATAATAATAAAGAAATCGCAGTAAGGAACCTTAGACTTGGCACGACTTTGTCTAGATTTCATTACTTTTTAAAGATAAACAAGCAGCTCCATCGAGACTTGGCTAGTTTTTTACAGAATGTTTTTGGTGGGATTATTATAACATTTTCTCTTTCGCTATCTGTGCGCCTAGTACCAAAGAACTTTTTTTCGTAACTCCGTCTGAAATCCGTCATAAAATACTTAACTTTTTTATTTTATGTCGCTTAAAATATCTAAAGCCAAATCAACAAGCGTATATTAAAAGGCGGCGACCTTAATAAGTGTCACACGACATTATCAAATAGATTTACGAACCATTTAACCGCAAAAAACACACAAAAGGACCTCGATGTCGTATTGGAACAATCCCATACCGATCTTTCATTTCCGACTTTTTTTACACACGTTTTTAGTTCAAAACACCTATTTCATGCTTATAGCAAGATGCCAGCAAGCAAATAGTTAAGAAATTGGAATTTATTGAGATTGAAATACGTTAGTTAAATAACTTTAAACCAAAAAAAATGCTAACTTAAAAAAAAAAAAACAGTGGTTCTAGAAAGCTGTAACAGACTTACAGATAGACGGACAACTTCTCTACATTGCCATTGATAAATATGATGGATATATTTATAGGTAAGATTAAAGTTCGTACAATTTAAAAAAAAACGACTTCAAAATTCACTAAAAAGTATGAAATATCTCTTATCTGACACTGATTTGAAGTCAGCGGAAGAGCACGACGTATTCCATTGAAAATATTTCGCTACAGTCGAATTGATAATCTCCTTTTTTTAAGTCGATTAAAAAAACCGACTTCAATATATGAGTTTGCTGTAAAAGCATGAAATAACGATGCACGAACTTTAATCTTACCAATAAATAGATCCATCATATTTATCAATCGCAATGTAGAGACATTGGTGCCGATTCTGTTGTAAATCGCACTAAACTAATTTTAGTCACATCTCATCTCTTTCTTACGAACATGATTGAAAAAGGTTAGAACATATTTTAAGTTGTCAAATTAATCTTTGCCGTCTTATTTTGCGTGTATTTAGGCGTAACCGCGATAGATGGCGACTAAATTTATATTGAAAACAAGCATTGGACTAATTTGACAGCACTAAATTTCTTACATCCTTTTCTTATATTCTTTGTTAGAAAGAGACATAGTGACATTAAAATTAGTTTAGTTGTATACAACAGAATCAGGGCCATGTCCGTCTATCTGTAAGTCTATTAGAGCTTTCTAGATTGATATTTTTGCTGTGACCGTTTTGGAAAAAGAAATCAAAGATACTTAAAAATATTTTCCAACCTTAGTTTATGAATATTCATCTACCCAAAACATTTTCATGTATATTTAATTACAAAAACTAGAACCATTAATGCAGTAGAAATTCTGTTGTAACTGTTCGTATGACACATTTATTTAAATATTTAATCACAACTTTTCAAATAAAAACCTTTGACTATCCCTTTCGGTTTTGTAATGGACAATAAAAATCACATGAAGTAATTCAGTTTGTAAATCATATTCTACTCTAATATAAACCTTATTGCGTTGCAGTACAGTACATACATGTAATTTCGATGTGTAAAGTAATATTTGTTAGATATAACAGTAGCACAAAAATTTGATCAAATTGCCGATCAAAAGGTTATAGAAGCGAAGCATTCTTGAAATACTCTCGTTAAACTCTTGAACAAGTTTTGACAAGATGATTTTAATCAAGAAAATATTTGAAACGTAAATAAGTGAGGCGGAAAGGGATGTTTAACTAATGTCTAATTAGTGATGTAATAAGGGCTGTCACTATTTAACAGATTAAAAACTTATTAATTTAAAAATAAATACCATAAAACTTAAATAAGTGGTAAATAAACCAATTAATCTGTTATCTACTATCCAAAAACAAAAATAAAAAGTTTTGTAAAAAAAAATTACACCTCATTAATTTGATTAATAAGCCCTCGTTTCTACGCTATACTTAATAGTGAAATGTTTAAAAAATAAAATGGTTATTAAAGGCATTAGAGAAGCTATCATAAGCAAAGGGTATGACCCATTTTTCTAGAGTCAACTAAATTTCTATTTAGCGCTGAAACAATAATTAGTCTTGGTAGCAGACATTAAAAACACGTAGCGCTATCAGATTGCAAACACCGTGATTTTCACATTTTTCACGGCGCTTACGCGTTTCGTTCATCGTTCTACAACAACAAGTGTGGCCTCATTGGACGAAACATAGCATTGTGATGTGTGGCGTCTTCTCTATACGTAGTAATAATAGCTCAATGATTAAAGGGCTAAATATATTTATTAGGTAATCTATTAGAGAAAAAATATCTACATTTTTAAGTTAAATATCAAAAGATTCGATAAGTAAATAGCACCGTTCTTACAAACCGTAAATAAATCACCTGTTGAAAATAATTCACCACTGCACTGCTCAACCCTAAATAAAAGTGAATTC
Organism: Polyploca ridens; assembly: GCA_951394255.1. Lineage (NCBI taxonomy): Eukaryota > Metazoa > Arthropoda > Insecta > Lepidoptera > Drepanidae > Polyploca > Polyploca ridens. The sequence goes on from OX596267.1 coordinate 10,794,506, forward strand.
CGATTGAAATCAAACTATCTTCAGTCGAGAAATGTTAACAAAGTCGACACCTGTCAGAGTGTATTAAAGCGATTGACGATTTTTGTATTCATCAAGTGACTGTTATACTTACAGATTCTTTGACGATATTTGTCAAAAACTTACATACTTGTATGTAGGTAGCTCTCTGGTTGATGTCTCCTGATCCTGACAAAGTTGTCAAATTTAGGGCTATAGGTAATTGCTCTAATACTGCAATATCATGAGTTTCATTCATGTATTGTTGAAGTGTATTCAATTGCGGGTCGGCAACGCGCGAGTGATACCCCTGGTGTTGCAAGCGTCCATAGGCTACGGTAACTGCTTACCATCAGGCGGGCCGTATGCTTGTTTGCTACCTAAGTGGTATAAAAAAAAAATGCTATTTTAGGAAATTCGTTTTTCTTGATTATGTTGCTTTCAGCTTCGATTATCAGTGTTTGGTTTCTTATAAGCTCCAATCAGCTCCAATAAATATCTTTCGTTTGTTTTTATTTTTTGGATGTCTTGAGCATATCGGCAAAATCGCTATCGAGAACTCCAAACAGTGCATGTGCAAGGTTTCCGATGCCGTTGACGTAACCACGGCGCCGATCTTAGCAGTTTTTCTTATATTCGTTTAGCTGATCCATTTCAAACTTTAGTTGTTTGAGTGTAGGGTGAAATGGCTCGCATTGTTTGTGTCACATACTTTAGTTAAATGATTAATGTATTCCTCGATCATTATTATACTTTGCCAAAATATTGTCACATTGTAGTAAACCAACAATTTCCATTCGTCGTGTATCATGATGATATAAGGGCTCGTTGAGTTTCATGAGTGGACAGTAAATTCGTTCGCCTGTTATTATTATAATAGCAACAAATATACAACATAAGCTTTGCAATCACTTACTCAGCAGGTAAAAATATTACTCATGCTCTCAGCTACAAAATAAACTTATAATAAAATTGCGACCAAAATATAATTGTTTTATATATTTAAGGTAATAAAACTCAAAACAGCCCTAAAATGGCCATTTAGTAATGATATATTGGTTAATTTAAAGTTTTATTCCTTGTTTATTAGCGATAGAAATTAATGAAACTCACAAATAATGAAATAATATACATTCTTGTTGGTAATTCGGTAAAATAGGTAGAGATTAGGATCTCGGTACAACTCAGACTAATTCAGTTGGAAATGTGGTCATGTGAAACATTTACCATGGTTTTAGCGAAGAGCTATGAAAAGTTACAGAACTGTCACGTTTAATTACCAACTTTATTTTGAATTTGAGAAACATCATATTAATTTTGTTTCAAGAGTCTAACATATTATTCTAATCAAATAAATTTACCGGCCAAGTGCGAGTCGGAATCGCACAAGAAGGGTTCCGTTCTTGAACGTTTCTTGTATGAGAGCCGCTTGTATTTATTTTGTATTATTTACTGTTATAGCGGCAATAGAAATACACATTCAGTGAAATTTTCATCTGTGTACGTATTACGGTTCGTAAGATACAACCCGCCGACAGACAGACAGACGGACGGACGGACAGCGGAGGCTCAGTAATAGGGTCCCGTTGGCACCTTTTGGGCATGGAACCCTAAAAATGGTCTCTCCTTCTATACTTTGTTTTTAAATTTTTATTACTGTTTGTCCGTGCAAGGAAGGACAACGACAGAGTTTCCGCATCATTCGGTTTCTGTCTGAACTCTGTGGGTACGATAGTAAATAAGGTACTTTGTTTGCACATGCCACCTCTATTCGTTTCTTTAGTATTGGCTGTGAACTCCACAGGTGCTAGTAATCAACAAATCAACATGACTGGGACCGCTCCATTGTACACCGCACCATTTGAAGTAGGTACCAACCTACCTACCTACACTGATGTAGTTATAGAACAATAATCGAAACTCAACACTCACTTATAATTTATGTATGTTATTTGGATTCTATTGGATTCAATATCAATTGTTTAATCCCGCCTCAAGCGTTCACAGATCTCATTGAACCTACTTTCGAATAAATAACCGCAGAATAATAGTATATGTCGCGGGGCTTCATGATCTATTTTATTCCCTCTAAATCAGATTGCTATATCTTAACTAATTGATAAGAATATTAAAGGGAATCAATTCGTCAAACAACCGTTGATAAAAAGTACAATGATTCAATTTGTTCCAACCACAGGGTCCACAGGTGATATGCGAACGCAATAAAAATATTAAGAGCAATAAAAGCCCTTTATTTGTTCATCCCCTTTGTATTTCCGCCCCTAAATGATTCACCTCATTTAAACTACTTTGAACCCCTAACGAGTCAATCTAATCTGTCTGATAAATACGGTTGATAAGGGCTACAACTGAATAAAAATGTTTTATTATCGATTTATTGGATGATTGTTATTCAACGATCTTAGTAATAATGAGGGTTGGATTTCGCTGATTAATTTTTGAAGTTTTTTTTAAACTATATTGTGATAGGAGTATTACCACCCCTTTATAGGCATATTTTGCGCACACGGAAGAATTTGAGATTTGGCAATGAGGAGTGCTATCAATTCAAACTTATTTTTTTATAGGTTACGGTCCAATTTCGATCAAAAGGCGATGACCAGATATTTTTAAATGTTCTTATCGTGAATTAATTGAGATATGAGACTCCCACCAGGTGGAGCGACGACCTGGTCAGAGTCGCTGGGCGCCGCTGGATGCAAGCGGTCCAGAACCGTTCGAAGTGGAAATCAATGGGGGAGGCCTATGTTCAGCAGTGGACATCCATGGGCTGATATGATGATGATGATGAGACTTGGACAAAGGCGCGAAGGGATAAGGCAGCACTGGAGGTGTTTGAAATGTAGTGTTGGAGGAGGATCAGCTGAACTAAGACGAATACAGAAGTGTTAACAAAATAGAGCTACACCTCCCGTAGTGAAATGGAAGAAACTGATAGCGTGTTTTTATTATTATTAAATAGGTAATTAAAATATATAAAAATATCCTAATACCTAGCTAGACTATATTAGAATACAAAAGATATGTAAAACCATATTTATTTATCTAGGAAAGTGTACAAATCTATCGACAAATTAACATAAGTACATTTACATTAAGTTAAATATCTTTGTTCGCATATATTTGCCATGCTTTCGAATACTTCTACTTTTTTTCACGTATCACACATTCTAAGCCAAATCGCTTAGACGCAGAAACCCTAAAATGAAAAATGTGTCTTAACTATACAGAATTTCAGTTGATATTGCAACAACAAAAGAATTTAGCGATTCAAAGGTAAAATAGTCTTTAAAACAATTGTGTTAAAGTAGATATTAAAATTGGTTCATCTTATTTCATTTGAATTCTCTCGGTAACCTTAATTTAGGATGGTACCTACTTACGTGCTACGGTTTTGTTTTATTTGGATTTCTAAAACTTACGTAAACATGCGTTGTTTTCAATTTTAATCATCTCAAGAGAAGGTGTTCGCAATGTAATCATAAATCAGATGGTAAATAACATGACAGAGTCCTAGTTTCGTTTTCCAAACATTTTGACAATGATAACGGATTCCCCGGTTCAAAATTCGGGGCAGCCCGACTGTGGAAAGTACCTCACAGAAGATTGCAGCCAAATAAAATCACTTTAATGTGGTGCTGGCAACTCCTGTCAAGAAGGCGTGAAGAGATCGGCAACACGCGACAGGTTTTTGCAAGCGTCTATAGGCTACGGTAACGCCTTACTACAGGAGGGCTGTTTGCTTTTCTAACATGATAGATATCACCAAGTCATCTTATGTTAGTTTCTTCAACAATATTACTAGCAATAAATCAGCCACCATAACCGCATGGCTATTATCTTAAACTTCAAACTATCAATAATTCAACGCCCATTGCGTTTTTACGCAAACATACAATAGAACCGTAGTAATTTATAATTCAAACGTAGTTTTTGTAGGTATAACTTTTAATGATCGTACGCGAGTGGAAGACATTACACAATGCTCTCATAACACGTGGAAGAGATTTTGCTGACGTTTATAGGTACAAGCGTTAAATGGCGATAAAACTGCCTATTCAACTGCGAATAAAAGTCGGGAGGACCTGCGTATAATCGCAATGCAAGTAGAGAAAAGTATAACAGCATTTTATTTAAAAAAAATAACTTTGCTGAGTTTCTTGCCGGATTCTTCTCAGTTGAAGGCCGAGTTCCGAACTGGTGGTAACTTCAGTAAATGTGACCTTAATAAGTGCTCTTCTGGGACTTAAATTGAATAAATGGCTTTGACTTTGACTTTGACATCAAACCCATGATTTATAATCATCACACTTCAACCTTTGTCCTTTTCGATGCCAAATGCTATGCGCATGCGTGCTTAGTAGTACAGCAACGGTTTCATGCAGTATGCAGTGGATGGTTCTGGGGTATAAACAAACCAAATAAAACTTACATCAGCATTTAATGGACCCAAGTAGTAGGTAATAGTACGGTTAATTAAATTTATATTTGATCTATACAAAATTACCTTACATTTGTTCTCGCGAGGGACGCGCGTCTTATTATAATAATTGATGTCATTGTTATATTTTTAACCGCGAGCCAAGCGATATTGTCTCGCTAACTATCTTTGAAGTAATAGTATTGTCACGATACCAGCATATATTGCCAATTTCGGACTCATCCGTCAACGATGTTTACAAGGCTAGTGAACAATTCGTTTAAAAATCGCAACTTTTTATCGCAAATTATAAAACTTGCTTCAAAACAATCGGTACTGAATGGAAAGCTTTAAATTGATCATAACTCCAAGCGCTCCGAGTAACCCGTTAGCATACTTCCTACTATAAACATTTAATGTGCAATTTAAATGAGCCTTAACGTATATGATATAAAGACTTTTTTCCTACAAATTACTGTTTTTATGCTATATTTGGTAAAGCACTGAATGATATGCATAAACGACTTTCAAACTAATTATGTTTTTAAATTCATTGACATGACGCACACAATAGTGAAATTAGACGAACATAAACAAAGATTTGTATATTTTGTTTATAAGTGATAATTATAATTGTTGTTAGATAGGTACCTCTCAGTAAATAATAGTAGGTAGGTATGTACTCTATATATTTTAATCGACTTCAAAAAACGATCTCATTTTTTGAAGTCGGAACTGCAATATAGTATATTCACATATGATAAATCCATTAGGACTTCCGAACACATATTATTATATAGGTGTATGTATATATCTTTGTATGTATGTTTATCCACGTATTTCTTTGAAACTATTCATCGGATTGTGACCATTCTTTTTCCATTTACTTCAACTTAGGGGACAGTGCAGGTTTCATCAAAATCGGTTCAGTAGCTACAGGTGTGGTGTCAAAGGGAAAATATCTCAAAACCTTGGTGAAATTCTAGAGCATGTTTTTTTTGCTGTTTACAGGCCTGTGTTTGACCGCAATCTCACCATGGTAAGTGATGATGCGGCCGAAGGTGGTAAGCACACAAAGCCTAGAAGGAACTGGCTCTAAAGTGCAACTATCGGTGCTTGGCGACAGATTTTTAACTTGACGGTGGTAGCCAGCCATGCGGGTACTACTACAAAGTACCCTACCACCGTACTATGGTTATATAATATATTATATCCCATAGTAAAAAGCCGACTTTAGAAATTGCAGAATGAAACAAAAGACTCGAACAAAAGTTGATCTTTTATGTCGAAAGCCATTTTAATTGCGAGATTGTTACAACTAACCAATAAAATGTTTTGTAAGTATTGTACTAAGATTATTCGTCAATATATGTATATTTTACACTGTGTGACCTAGGCTGCTTCCTGAGAATGTCTTTCTCCGGGGTTGATGTTATATATAACTCAAACCACACCACACACATACATACAGATACACATATTCTAACACATACACACATATATACACTCACGTTTACACGATCACAAGTATTTGAAATATTTTTTCTTTTGTTTTATATAATAATTTAATTATTAATTTAAATCAAATTCAAATTCAATCATTTATAATATTTTTTTAATAAAATAATTTCTTTTCTGATGGAACGCTGACGCCTCTTGTATTTTGGAGGTGGGCGTTAATGGCTGCGACACAGTTATACAACTAATGTGGCTATTTTCGTGCACACTTTATTATGTACATTTCATATTTGTTTTAATAAATAAATTGTATCTTTTTATTGACTGTGAAATGTACCAAAACCTATAGGGTACTTCCGGTTGACCTAGAATTGTCAATTTTGGTTAAAAGCAAGGTCTTACAGCACAAGTAATGGGAAAATTCCGAAAAATAAAAATAGTTTAAAATTAAGGTTTTTGGTACTTACAAGTTTTCGCAAAAATCTAAATTTGCCCATATCTTTTTATCGTTTTGACTCAGAAGCTTGATTTTATATTCACCTAATAGGGACTATAGACCTCAGTATCAGATATAAATTAGAACTTGCTAGGTCCACCCGTTCCTGAGAAAATCGGTGATAACACACGGACAGACGGACAAGAGAGTGATCGATTAGAGTCAGACTATTCATAAGTGCCTGCGAAGATCAATTTGAATAAATATTTTTTTTTAATTTGAGGCATATTTATCTCTCTTTATTATCCTTAGCCCAAATATAACAAACATAACAAAAATACAAAATAATGAACTCTTCACAATATCCAAAGCAACCTATAGGAAAGGTGTTAATGTAGCAACATAAACTATTATTCTTGCAAGTCATGTTCAATATAAGCGTTACAAAATAATAAGTGATCGATCATAAAGGCATATTGCTTGTATACTTGACACCGATTTGTGTATGTAACATTTAATTTAGTAAGCTATATATTTCACCTATACCAGCAGCATGCAAACATAACCAGTAAGTAAAAATAATAAATAAAAAGTTACTTATACAGTTTAATTCCCGGATCGTTACAGCTGACTCCACAAAAAGTTCAAAATATACTACTGAGAAGACTATAGAAAGTGTTTAATATGGTTATTATACATTAACCAACAGTAAACATAAATAGGTAAAGCTATATCAATTACCTGCCACAAGATAACAAGGAAATTGTATAATAATGAGCTAACATTACCGCTGAATAAATAGTGAAATTACTTCTCGTAATGAATGTTTCCTTCGACGTTACGACCTAGCGTGTTACTAACACCATTTGTAATCAATCTATCTTCTGCTATCTGTGGAAGATATTTATCTTCTGAAAAGTGATTAATTACTATATTAAGTTATTGTGATGAATAAAGACTACTATTTTATACTGAAGACAATTCTTTATCATCTTGTGACTTCTTTTTATGTACCAAGTCTTCTCTACTATCAATGAACCTATTTTTCCTGCATTCATGTCAATTTGATGCTGATTCTGTTTTTTTACAACTATTTTCACTATCTCTTTCTATCAAAGAACAGAAATTTGGTCCTGTACAATTAGTCCAACTGCCTTCGCCTTGTCTTTCGCACAATCACCAAGCGATCTCCAAATCATGTACCTATTTAGATCAAGTATTGCGTTCTTTTAAAGCATCAGTGCAGAAAACACATGAACGCCATTATCTGATCGTGTAATGCACCAATTACCATAGTTTAAAAAGAGCAATCATTGCAAAACATTACGTACGTAATAACACCTACACGCACTTGCAGCAATCAAAAATATAGCTTTTATTTTAAAATATAATAAAATTTCGATAGTGGGTGCATTTGGGTCAGTTACGTTATTGTTATCTCGTTTACTTTTAAAATTGTAGCCTGTTTCAGAATGAAGGTTCTTTTCTCTATCTATAATAATATGTCCTTAGTAATCATGATTTGTCATTAACGAATTTTAGTAACGCTTGATTACTTCAAACCAGATTCCTTTTTGTAGATCTCTTCTACTATTTCTTAAGTGATGGTATTTTGTTAGATCTGAGCCATTTTTATCATAAACTACTAAATTAAATATTGACATGTTTCACCATCGTCTAAAAATCTCTAGTCTAGCATCATCAGAAGGAGTAACATGCTATATTCCGTACTGCAAAATTTGTAGATTGTTTTTGAAAAATATCAGCACAAATTTTATCTATATGGATTAGTTTGTATTTAACCACATTTTCATCATGTTATGTGACGTTGGGGCCAAAAGTAAATAATATTATGCTCACAAAGTCTTGAAGGGAACTAGCTCTCAAGTGCACGTGTGCTAATTATTTCTAGAAGTATCGCCAATAAAAAATACAGTTATCGATTGCTGTACCTATGTTTTATTTTAAAAGTTGCAGTAATAGTGCCGTTTTGCTGAACCGGAAGGTTCGTAACGATAATCTCAGTATTTGGAAGGGGTCTGTTGTTATGTTTGTTGATAAATGACTCAACAAGGTCATTTACTACAAAATCCAGTTCATGGTTATATAAAATATTATGATTTCCCATCTATGATTTCTATCTAATCTAAAATAAGATCATCAGCGAATGTTATGCTATTTGATTCATAATTTGATGGAACATCATAGAAATCACTGTCTAATGCACATGTTCCATTTCTTTACGTATTTGTTTTGCTCCACATATGTTTATTTGTGAAAGTATTTCACGCATCATTATCGTATCATTCATTCGTTTCATTTCATTACACAATTAAAGTTACTACTTTACTTTCTCATTCTACTTTATGTCTTGTATCAAGAGGATAATAAAAACAACGAGAACATTTCACAATTTTTATTAAATCAGCCTCAACTGAGCACAACTAGTGCTTCAATTCACGTATTGTCAATAACAAGCATATAAAAGCTAATAACAGTTCTATTAAATCTATAAGACTGACCGCGCATCGATGACGATGCTATGCGGAGATCTCCTGAATATTTTGCAACCAGACTTACTCCCAGCCTACAAATGATACATCCAAATCACAACCATTCAAACGTGAGCGAACAGCACCGAGATATTAACAATTTTGCAAAAGAAATATACATAATAAACTAAAATACTAAACGATCACAATTTTTGAACTTAGCCTATAAGGTACGGTGTGAGACCTAACCAACTAACAGTTTTTAATGCCAGCCGTGGTGTTGGTGTTCATCGTGGTGATGATGCTCCACCTCTTTCTTAAGGTAAAGTGGTACGTGGACCTTGACGGGGTAAGGAACCTCCTTCACAAGAGGGACTTTGACTTCCTGGTAAACAGGGTAAGGCTTGTCAATGGGTACCTTTACTTCATAAGGCACTTCCTTCTCAACTGTGTAAGGGACCTTCTTATACACATCATAAGGCTTAGGTACTGGCACTTTAACATGTACTGGGTATGGCTTATCAACATACACGTTGTAAGGCTTGTCAACTGGGACCTTAACCTCATAAGGTACATGTTTGTGAACAGTTACTGGGTAAGGCTTCTCAACAGTTACTGGGTAAGGTTTCTCAACATACACGTTGTAAGGCTTGTCGACTGGGACTTTCACTTCATAAGGCACCTTCTTGATGACTTCGTAAGGCTGGGGTACTTTCACTTCGTATTTTACGGGGACGGGGTACTTCTTCTCGACGGTGTAAGGCTGAGGGTAGGGGACCTTGACTTCATATGGGACTTTCTTCTCAACGGTGTAAGGGGTGGGCACTTTCACTTTAACTTCGTAAGGCTTGTCGACGGGGACCTTGACTTCATAAGGCACCTTCTTCTCAACTGTGTAAGGCTCAGGGACGTAGACGGGGTATTTGACGTACTCCTTGACGGTTACAGGGACTTTCTTTTCAACGGTGTAAGGCTGAGGGTAGGGCACTTTGACTTCATAAGGCACTTTCTTCTCAACGGTGTAAGGGACGTGTTTCTCAACGGTGTAAGGTACTGGCACCTTCTTTACTACTTCGATGGTCTTAATGTGCTCGTGATGATGATGATGGTGTCCATGGTCTCCTCCTCCAGATTGGATTGGTTTCCATTCACCGGAGCCTCCAGATGAGCCACCGTATTCATGTCCACCATGTCCACCAAAGCTTAAGCCTTCACCACCGAAATGACCATGGCCTTGGCTTTCCTGGTGACCGAAGCTGTGTCCTCCGAAGCTATGTTCCTCGCCACCGCCATATCCCTGGCCACCGCCGTAACCGTGACCACCACCATAACCGATGTCGATAATTCCTCGTTTGTCCTGCTTCTTCTCATCGGCAGCCGCTTTCTTTGGTGCATCTTTCTCCTCGCTGGCAAAGGCCACCACGGCCAGGGAAACCACAAAAACAACCTGAGAACAAACGAGACGAAATTTATGTTATACGTTCATAGAATATATAGTTAAAGTAAAAGTTGCATGGATCTAGTTAAGCAGATTTAAATCGGGTGTCAACTCTGAATACTAAGCGCATCGCTTTCTAACGATCTTATAATCATAGAACGAGAGCGAATCCCCTCACTGCACCTACGTGTCCAATTTAATAGTTCCGCTATTGTTTAGGATATAATCACGTTGTTTTATGTCAGTTCCTTTGCTTATTATTTATTAGTGAACGTGTTGGAGTTGTATAAGTTTATATCTAGAGTAGGATTTATTATTATCTCGCAATGTTTAATACGGGTACGAGTAAGCTAGCTAGTTGCATAATAGTATAGAATAATATCCATTATTCGATAAAATCTCGAACACGCTTCGAGTTGAGTAGGACAGAACATTTAACACTGATTACTGTTATTATATATATTGATTTCTTCAATTCCGTAAACGTGTGTTGTAATACTGGATAAATTTAAATCTTTACTTTCACATTTCGTAATTATTTATCATATATCACAGAAAATGGTGGGACAGTATATTTTTTAACTGATTGATTTCTTGGTTAAAATAATCTGTGACATAGGAAACTGTTGCCTAACAGATGTTCTCTCAAAATTATGCATATTTAAGAGTTTGACATGCGATATTATATAAGGGACGCCCCCGGTTACGGCAAAGATTGACTTCCTTATATCTGGAAATGTGGATTGGGAGTGTTACTATATTGTCCATTTATTGGTGATAAACTATCGTTCCTTACTTGATTCTCATTCAAAGAGATTCATTAGTTGATAAACATTTAACATAAAATTAAAGTTATTTTACTTCAGTGTTGATAAAAAATCTTTCATGGAACCTCTAAATAGGTTTCATAAGATACCTTGATTATCAACAGCAAATACTAGTCCACTTTGCATGGGCACTCGCCACCCCTTTACATCGAAGGGTGATATATTCGACCGTACGAGCCCCATTGGGGGACAACCACAGGTTCATATAATCATTATTAGAAGAAGGAATGATGTAGTGAAGGCTTGTATACAGCACTGGTCTAAAACCGTTGATTTTAATTAAAACGCTTTATTATTTAATTTCACAGAAAAACAAAAGGCAATTATCTTGATTTGAATAACTGTTTGAAACAAATGCAATTGACCCACATCTGAGAATAGAATTGCTCCAATTATGACAGTGGGCTATCAAGGTGAAGTAACTTTATGTTCACCGTACACTAATTACGCCATATTGTGTTCTAGTGAAAGTGGATCGGAGATAAACACACTGTTAGCGTAAGAGGGCGGTTTTACTGCGGGCGAGTAACTCGATTGAGTGTTCTACTATTACTTTCTTTGTAGTTTTTTTTTATTGGTAAAGAGATACATAGTATTGTATTTAATTGATTTAAAGTTCTTTAAAAGCTAGAAGAAACAAAAATAATTACTAGTCAGGTCAAATAAAAAAAAAACTGATACTGCCAGTCCGTTTAGTAAAAAATATTTTTGCGTTATTGATCAAGCATATACAATCCAAATTTAACCCGGGTGAAACCACGCGGCATAGCTAGTTTACCTATATTTTGTTCCATACATCTAACTAAACTATCTAACAATCTTTGTTGTTAATAATTGGACTGTTTTACAAAAAACTTAAACTGACTTCAAAGTACACTGAAAAGTAATCAAATCCTGATCTGATGACAATGAGACCAAACGGGAAGTGTACCCTTTCAAATAAAAAAGAATTTTCCAAATCGGTTAATAAATGACAGAGTTATGAAGGTAACAAACATAAAATAAAAAATACAATCGAATTAAGAACCTACTCCTTTTTTTCAAGTCGGTTAAAAATACATATACTCCAAACCATACGTGGAACGGACAATAAGCTGAATAACAAAGTGTCAACGCTCTAAACGAGTTGTGTTCAGAATGCGCTAACCTCACGTGAGATTACTTGCGCCTGCGACTAGGAGACGGTGAAACCGAGCGTGACTGTTCATACTAATAATGCCAAATGTTCGCGACATAACATTCTAGTGCCTACACTCTACTTCCTTGTCTGTGAGATTTATATTTAGCTAGACTTTCAATAATTGTAGGTAATCTAAAAAACTGAAACGTAAAAGTATTAAGAAGGATTTAAAAGTGTATCTAATTTGTCAGGGTTAACATATTTTACAGACTTTATTTAGAGTATTTTTTACATGTTACTTTGCTTTACCTAGAGTCATATTAATAGATATATCAACAAAAAAATCTGAAGTAGTAAATTGAGCTATTTATTTCAATACCGGCATGAAACTGAAATATTATTAAAAACAACTAATAAAAAACAAATTACTAATTACTCCATTACTTTAGCTTACAAAACTAATTATGGAACATAGTAGATACCTACTTCGTTTTAATGTAATGGAAGTTTTAGTGGCTGTAGTAAATATATAGCTAGGCTGCATTAAATATTTCGTAACAAGCTCTAAAGTTCCATGATTATTAAATAAAAGATATGTCATACAAATTGAATAGGTTAAAGGCTTTACAAAGGTTTACTTCATATTTAATACAGTCGACTCCTCAATTTTGTTCATAATACCTATTTTATGATTGAAAAATGACCATCTATGGTGTCGGTATTGTGCAGAGAGGATTTTGTTAAAGAAACTGAATAATACATATTACGTTTTACATTGTGTAAAATTATATACTTTTTTTTATAAGATCAAACATATACCAGATAAATCCGATTCTGAAGTTATAGTTACATCAAGTGATCTAATCGCGTTATCGTGCTTATTAACTCACTGATCATCACATTACGTTAGTTCTAATTGAGCTTGACGATTTACTAAATCACTTGCTATCCGTGTATGGCATAACCTCTATGGGCGTTGGCTAGGGTTGTCATCTTCAAGTTATTAGCGACTTTGCACATTATAAGAAAAGTTCTTGTGTCTTATCAGACACAAGTCTAAGTATTAGTCGCACTGGTGGTTATATGAGACCGTGCATATTACAAGAAATGTCGGATCAAACACGCCAATACATTTTATGTCTTTTTCTTATAGTGTACAAAGGCGCTTAGAATATTAAAAAAACATATGATCTTCGTTTATTTTTACTTATGTTACCACTTTCGGCCACAAAGTTATATATCTTGGCGATATTGTGGTCAAACGCCTATTCAAAGTAAAAAGATCTTTCTGCCTACCTTCTTCTGACCTATATTCGATTCTCTCATATTTTGGTAAACTATTCGTAACATCGACTTTTTACTTTGGAAACATATTGTTACAACCCTATTGATATGGCGGCAAGTACACTCGTCGTGCGTGCTATCCATCTTTATGCAATTAGCTCATTACTTACGCTACTCTACTTGCCTAGTGAATACATATGTCAATATTAGTTACTTGTCGATATTGTTTGCATACTCGCCTGTGTTACTACACTATTTCCTAAGTGATTGACTTGAATTTATGCGGAATCTGTAAATACAACTTTTCTGTTGGTCTTTTGGTGTCTATTTCTATTTTTTCTCTATTTTGTGTTTGTTGTCCTTTTAACTGTTTTATCGCTCTCCGGTTTTCGTCATATCGCAAAAGGTTCCTGGGTTTAAAAACATTTAAATCAACATATTTCAATTATTAACTGAATCTGTTGTTCTGTCATTTTTGTTTTGATTTGTTTGTTGATCTCTGTAATGTTGTGTGTATGACAGAATAAATAAAATAATATCCTTCTTTCTTTTTCAACTATCTTTGAAAATGGAATTCAGTCGTTTTTACGTTTAGGTGAGTTGATTCGTTGATTTGATTTATTTATTGATTTTATTTGATTGATCGACGTAGAGCTTTTCGTTGTTACTGCATTTAATTATTTGACAGGCAAAATGGTAGATTATATTAATTCTTTAGAATCGATTAAATAATAAGCCCGTATCTAAACTATCTGCAGTTCGTTACCACCAGACCATATCAGATCCTAGCTACGTACCATTCTTATAGAGAATGGTAAATCCCATTACGGTCACGGTAAACTACATGCCAGACAGATTCATACAAATAAACAAACAAATTGAGTAAAACTGTTGCTCTAAGTATAGTTACGATGTTCTAAATTATGACATACTGATAATGAGTATATTAGACTCATATAGATTTTGATGCAATATTTGTAACGAACGAGTTTATTTGTGAGAAACAGAAACATATTTTTTTTATCGTTTATACTATCTGTAATCAATGTTGCCAGAGCAAAGATTTTTCGAGACGAATTAATGATTCATATTAATTAAATTAAAAATATTAATTTACATAAAAAAATATAATATTTTAAATAGTGTAATAAAATATGCTTTGCTTTTTTATTTATTTAAAAATTTCTAATGAGATAATGATCTACGTCAAAAGAAAGTGTAAAAATCTTGAGTAATAAGTGCAAGTTCCGTTTCCTAGGCTGCAATTTTCAATACTTTCTCGGAAAGTGGAAGGAAATATCTCACAAACCGGTCCGGTGAGTAAATAAGGAAGGAATTATATGTAACTGGAATAAATTACAATTATTATGTAGTAATTTGTAACGGAATGCACGTATCTTGATTATAGTCTGCTATTGAATGGATTATTCACCTTTTGGACACTGAGGCTATTTATAAGAGCTTTCTTTGAAATATCTTAATGTAATTTTACTCAAGAGCACAAATTACTTCAAATTACAAATGGAATTTGAGGGATGTAACTTTTCCGTTTAAAAATGTATATAATTCTAAAGTAGCTAACTGTGGTATCTATAGTTACGGGCTTCTCCTCAAATTACTTTAAACTTGATATTTT
Source organism: Polyploca ridens (assembly GCA_951394255.1). Lineage (NCBI taxonomy): Eukaryota > Metazoa > Arthropoda > Insecta > Lepidoptera > Drepanidae > Polyploca > Polyploca ridens. Next base: position 10,809,635 of record OX596267.1, read on the forward strand.
TTATATCATGCATTATCCAAAATACTCTATTTGATTGTGAAATGTAGGCATTTCGTTGGAATGGGGAAAGAGTCTGCTATTTCAATCATTGTTTCAACTATCAGTGGTGTCAAAATTTTCAGTTTTGGGAGTTTACTAATTCAATAGTGTCAAACACCATTATGAATTTAGTAGACAACGGACATGGGCTCAATGGCAATGGAGTTGAAATGGGATAGTGTGAGAATATCATTTTTGTTCTTGGCCCCTTGTTCTTGGGAGTTCAGTTAACGAAACAAAAGAATGTATTATAATGATTTCTCTTATTTTTCTTTATTACTTTTTTGTATTAGGTAGTAGATATAATGTCCGGCGTGCGTTGCAACTACTATCATTGTATTTTTATCACCCACCAAATTTTCATCGAAATCGGATTAATGGTATAGGGAAAGGTTATCTATACTTTAATCTCTCTAAAAATAATTTGGAAGTTAAATTAGGAGTGAGGAAATTTTGAGATCATAAAACAAACGTTATATTTCTCAAGTTCCGAGACAAAGTTCATCTATTTCCTATTCAATTTAGTTTCTAAGTAAAGTAAGTAAGGATATATTTTGTATCTGTTTACGGAAACCAATGTTGCAAATGTTCAAGCGGTTCTAAATGTAATTGTTTTACAGGTAGAGACGATTATAGCATACAATGATTTAACACTTTAAATGCCGTGGGAATTACACGAGTATGTGAGTCATGTATGCAACTTCGAGATTTAAGATTAAAAGTTTTAATTGATTCAATCCGTCGATTAATAAACTGACCGAATATTGAATTTTATTTGAAACAGACTGATTGTTTGTCGATCTATCACTGACTGTTATCTGTACCTGCATATTTTTTTAACTTCTAATAATAAACAAATAAAAAAATTAGTAGTTTTGGTTATTCTTTTCAGAATTATGATATCGATACGATTGCATTATCAGTTTGAATACAATAATCCGTTTGAATAACTAAATATTGACACTTTCTTTTCAAAACTAATTATTTATCTATAGTCGAGAAAAACCACTTTAATTCAAAAAAAATACGCAGGAAAATCCGAGAAAAACGCGTCCTATATTTAAATAACTAAAACACTTGTCACAACACTTTCCACTTCACTTATTATTATTGTGGACTCACCAATAACTTCATGTTGCTGTGTGTCTTCGCCGATTGCCGAAGACTGGTTGTGTGGTGAGGCCATGCCACCATCATGTTATATACTGTCCCTCCCACTTTTTGAACGGCATGTGTTAGCCAAAGAAGGGTGAACGCTTGGGCTCGATAATCGTATGTATTAATTGTAACTTGCACTTATTATTATGATTGCATTCCATTTTGGAAACTGGACCGCTCTTCGACTCTCATAGAGCTTTGAGTGATATACTCGTTTTATGGAGCTTGCATAACTTTTCATGATTAAAGGTGATTTATATGCTAGTTTAATATCATCATCAACATTTGTAGATACCATCAATATTTACGAATTGCATTTTTCAAGGCATTGTGATTCTATTGTTTGGGTAGATGTTTTTCTTTATCTAGCCAGTATGGGCAAGTTCTGAACTTCAGGTCTAAGAGAAAAATGCTGAAAGGAACCATGTGCTGAATTTTAAAGAAAATTGCCAAGATACATATTTTGACTAAGGTGTAGAGTTTGTGAAGTTAGGACGTGTAGAGTTAAGGCGTGTAGAGTTATAGTCTTGGCTCTACATGAGATCTGATAACTTTTTGACAGTGCGAGCCATATGGTCTCGTCTCAGCAACATTTTACATGAAAATTTTGGTGGGATAACAATTACGTTACATGAAAAGTATTTTCCAATGATAAATAACTAATCGCTATGGGTGGTGGGATGGTCCCATACATTTTGGTCTTTTTTTATATTTTGAATTAACAAGAAGATGCCGGCCCAAAATTTAGCCTTAGCACCCGGACAAATCGGCAAGCAAGCTCTCGACCAATGCGTTTTGGCCTATTCTCCTTTAGTCTTAACATATCAAACATAAAATATTAGAAAAGGATATAAGAAATTTAGTCCAGTCAAACTTGTTTTCAACGTAGGTAAAGGCATGGTATAATTATATCGGTAAAGGTCAATGAAGGTGAATGACAATGGCATAGATTAATTTGACAGCTTGTTCTATCGTTTCTCAAAAATGATTGAAAGAAAGAGATGTGTTGTGATCATAATTTGTTTAGGTCGATTTACAGCTGAATCAGTACCATCGCAATATTTCAGATACCTACCAAAAATCATTATGACGTCATCGCCTAAAATTTAATGTCAATAAATTGTCTGGGTGGTCCAATGTCATAAGAATTTTGTAAGCGAGAGCTTTTCATAGAATAGTGTTTCTCATTTATCTGTTAGATTGATTAAAATTATAATTTTGTAAAATATTCTTTCTATTTGAAATTGATTTTATTACCATCATCATAATAATGTTAAGTGGAAATGTTTGTATTTAAGGCAGGTTGTATTTGAAGATTCCGTACTCAAAGAGGGTCAACTGGATCCTATTACTAAGCCTTCTCTATCCTCCGTCAGTACAGACAGATGGACGGAAGGATGTATTTCATGGACCGTAATATTTACACAGTTGACATTTTCACGGAATGTGTATTTCTATAGCCGCTATAACAGCAAATAATATAATTAAAAATGAAAGAGTCGGCTCGAGCCGAGCCTGTATTCGTTCGTCCCTCGCGATGTCAAAGTTTGGACGTACACACGACTACACATCAAGCTATAACTTTCCAGTATAAGCTGACCTTTCATTGTACGAAAATCCCATACAATACGAGATCAGTTTATACTGGAAATGTGTGTACAACGAGCTTACAAACAGTCTAAAGGAGCCGACACTCAGAAAAAACTGACAATTGACGGAGCGCAGTCGAACGCGAATCGAACGCTCGTTCGAAGCTCGCAAGTCCGTCCACGCTACGCGAATTCGTGCTCCATGTGTGCTCGGTGGGGTTTTTTCGTCAAGACGGCCGATTTTTTTTTAATCCACATGCAATATGTTTAAGTACACCGTAGCAGCTCCTCCACTATAGCCTCTTTGGTTTGCCTGTAACTTTTGGAGTCATAAATCTGATTGACAAAATTAAGAAATCTCATTCTTTGAGTAAGATTACTATCACGGAATATGCAAGTAAACATTGCGACACAGGCAGAACGAACTAAAAGCAATAGTAGGTAATGAACTTACTATTAGATTACTTGTCCATAGTCAGGATTCCTATTAAAAGGGTACCTATATCAGAATATCTTCTTCCTTCTCCCGGCGGCCATGAGTAATACATACTTAGATTTATCTACCTTCCTTTTGAATGTGCTTTACATAATATATTTAAACGAGCATAAGATAAAAAAGTCTTTATCCATAACATCCAATTAGTAAGTTCGTAATGGTTCCGTCAGCATCAATAAATTATAATATAAAAAATACTATACTTTTTATTTTACAATCCGTTCCACTTCAATTTTATTGTGTGCATATTACCATTTCTAAGTGTAACGTTACGTTAACTGACGGTGTGATGAAAGTGACTGAAAACTCGATGGAAAGACAAGATACGGAGTCCAAGGCTTTTTCAAATGTGTGCCATGTAGACTGTGACGAATGTCTCATATAAATGTAATGTTTTAAGTTAATAGACGCAGCTACGGCACGAAGTTTATATAAAAAAAATCAGCATCGGACTGGCCATAAGGCAAACCAGAAGGGACTCTGTGGAAAGAAGCAATACAGTTGCGAATGTGTGAGTATAATGCGTAGCGAGTGGTGCCTTATCGAAAACGGGTTGGTTGAAATTGTGATAGACTATTGTTGGTTTTCTGAAGGATGTACGGTTTACCCCCACGGGCCTTGGTACGTGGTCACAGTAGATAGAGTAGAGAGCCCTCCCAGGCAAGTCCGTGGGCAGGCAGGCCCGGCTCTTGTGACCTACATTTGTAAAGTAGTGGACCTTGAACAATGACCATCCCTCAAACCTATTTTGGATTTGTGGGTCAGGGCCTTCTGGCCTAGTCCGACCCTGTAAAAAAATATCTTTGAAGACACAGGCAGAGATCTCAGTACCCACATTCCAACAGTATTTTGACATGTAACGTTAAACCACAGAGAAGGAATCGGGAGGTACTCGCAAGCCGGGGGCAATTCGCATTATAGAAAATATACGGCAAACTGAAAGCTGTAGACAGCACTTTTTAAAAGGAAAAATGCTCACGCTCCCTTCCATCTACATCTTAGAAATTGCCCTATTTGTTAGGAAAAATGCATCAATGTTTGAAACGACAAAAAATGTCCGCCGTAAAAACCAACTAATAATACCGGAATCAAGGCTCAAAATGTATCAAAATGGCCCATATTATAAATCGATAATTATATACAATAAAATACCAAATCATCTTAAAAATGAAGTCAAGGATTTAACATTCAAAAATAAATTGAAAGATTACCTTATTAAAAAATGCTACTATTCAATTGAAGAGTTTATGGTAGATAAAATGGAGCAAAAATATTTATGAAACCTTAAAATAATGGATCTGTCTCGCGATCATACCTATTAACGTGTAATAATAAAATTCAATTATAATGTATATACATGTTAAAAATTGTGTCTAAAATATGTAACATAAACTAATATTACTATAAATAAATAATTTAAATACTAATTAATATAACTAATAATTAACTATAATTCAGAATGTATATAAACTATGTACCAACTAACCATTTAATTTACTAATTAATGTTGCAATGCCCTTGCAGGGCTCATGTTCTGGACTTACTTAATAATGTAACAACTATGTAACAAACATGAAGCAATTAATAAATGAATATGAATATGAATATGAATTCAGGAAGAGGCTCACCAACTTATACTTTTAAATTAACTGTACATTATAAACGCCATTATTAAAGCCAGCCAGCAAGCCAGCACAACTAAACTGGATGTACATACGATGTTTTCCTTCACCAAATTTCAAGGTTATTGTAGGATTTGAACCCATGATATTGAGCCACCCACTGAGCTGAGGGTTGATATGTAGCGAAGCTACACCGCCTAAATTGTTATTGTAAAGCCACCAGTACACTTCTCGCGATGTTGCCCATAATTTGCCAAAGTCGAATGTGTATTCTTCGTGCATCCTCGCCTCGCCTCGAGCAAGTTCCGTTCAGTGTATGTTTTTTGCCCGAGTCAAAGGCCCGCAGTCATTCATTTTGCCTAGAGCTTAGAGCGATTGAGCTCCTCGCGAAGTAACCTCGGTTAACCTCAGACACGAGCTTATTGGATGCTAAAAACCGGTTCATATATCTAACAACTAATTAACATAAGCAACAGACAACTATTAACATTAATCAACTATTAGTGCACATTAAAAGATTAAATCTGTTTATGTAAGATAACTTTATCAACATTCGTGATTCATCATCATCATCACCAAATAGTGGATTCGAACGATATAATACGCAAGGATTGTAGCCCCGCTGGACTCCATAACATGAGCCCAGAAGTTATATATTCAACTCAAAATAACTATTCATTTCAAGACAACATAAATCCATAGTTCAAAGCGTGTTTTTAACCGACTTCAAAAAAAGGAGGAGGTTCTCAATTCGAATGTATTTTTTTTTTTTTTTTTATGTTTGTTACCTCATAACTCCGTCATTTATTAACCGATTTGGAAAATTCTTTTTCTATTTGAAAGGGTACGCTTCCCGTTTGGTCCCATTGTCATCAGATCAGGATTTGATTACTTCTTAGTGTACTTTGAAGTCGGTTTAAGGTTTTTGTAAAACAGTCCAATTATTACAACTAATATCGTCATTAATTATAATGTATCAAATAAAGTCAGGCCATAGAAATTGAATTGCGCGTACTGTGAGACGCTGAGCGTTTATGTTAAATCTTTTCGAATTTGTCTGGTAGTCCTTTTAATCGGAAAAATAGGGCATTTATTGTAACTTTCGGAGGATCATATTTTCTTTACTAATTAGTTGCTGAAAAAAAGGAAATGACAGGGACGTGTCCAGAGCAGACCTTGATTATACTATAAAAAACAAAGGAATACATTTGTATGGAATAATCGCAGCCCGCGTCCCGTCTTAACAATGGATAGGTGATAAATGCACATACCTATATATACAGGTCGTTGTTTTGGTCAGCGACGAGCGACTCAGGGTCGATAATACAATAGATACTGGTGCTAAAAAAAATATAAAAAAAATACTTTATTTTTTCTTTAATAATAAAAATAAAAAAATTAATATTTTGAAAATCATGTAATAAGCTAAAGTGTAGACATAATACTCAACGGGAGTACGAGGGAGTATAGGGGTGGGGCGATGGCGGCTTGTGCCTAGCTCTAGTCAGTGCACGTGCCTAGTAACCATACTTTGCGGTAATTTTATTTCAAATTTAATAAGGTATTTCTCAACATATTTTCAGTATTTAATGGAATTAAGTCCATTTTTGGGGAATATATATTTTGTACTACCGCTCCTGGGTCGCTTGTCGCCGACCAAAACAACACCCTGTATAATAGGTTCTATTACCATCAGCTCCACTCATTGCATTTAAAAGATGGGTCATTCATCGACGAACATTGCTTTTGGTCAGTAGGGTTTGCCTTATCGTCGACTGCCTATGAAGTCATGGTTTCTCAACTGCGTTCTTAAAGTTAGTGTGTACTGTGCGCTCTTAATAATAATAAACGATTGTAACAAACAAGGCAATCCGATATTCGAGCGTGTTTTTGTGTGTTTCGTAAGTATCTCAAGATATTGGGACATAGTATGTATACACATATTATATGTAACACGAGAAGTTTTGGCAGTAAAAGTGACGAAGTGGCTGTATTATTTAGGTAATTAATTGCTGTCTATATTTAGACAGTGCAAGTATCGCGTGCCAGAGGCTGACAACCTTGATTCCTTGCATAAGCTATGTTTACGATGGAATCTGTTATGAAGCGCTCGTGGTGTAGCATGATAAGCCGTTCTTAATAGCTTGACAAGTTAGCTACCACCGATGAGCCGGCACCTGGATGGGTGACCGCCTATTGGTACTTTCTGCCGCGTTTTTCGTGCTTCGAAAGGCACATAAAGATAGTTGTTAATCTAGTCATAGGAGGCTTGAAAACTCCAACAGTAAGTTGACCACTAGCCTACCTCCACCGATGCGCAGTGGGCACGCGTGATGGAGTATCTGCCCATTCCGTTTCACCCTCATTTGCAAAAGGAGGTCTCTGCTCAGCAGTGGGACATTATAGGCTGATGATGATGATGATGTTGATGTGCTTGTGTATATAGTGTGATGCAATAAATGTTTGAAATTGAATTTAATGACGAAAAAAATTGACGAAGAGAAGTAATTAGGAAAATTACGTACAAATTCCATAAAAAATACGTAGATGAAGTTGTTAGTTGTGTAAAACAGAGTAAATAGCCTCTTTCTAAGTCCGCATACTGTGACGGGGAGCTAAGGAACCCTACATTAAGCGTAGACCGACATGCACTTGGCCGTTTTTTTATTATGTAGTGACCAGATAGGTGCAGTAGGTTAGGTACCTATGGGAGTATAGGCCGGTGACCTGATAGCCGAAAGAATGTAGCTACAGAACGCAATAATTGGAAATAATTAATAATCCTACTTCATATACTACCGCAGGTACATTTAAAAAACTGACGTTTCACGCCTATCACGTCATAATTAGTATGTCATAAGAATAGATGATAATCAGGAATAAAATAACTCGGGTAAACCGTACATCCTTCAGAAAACCAACAATAGTCTATCACAATTTCCGCCAGCACGTTTTCGATAAGGCAACACTCGCTACGCGTAGAGTTATACTTGAACATTCACCATGCAAACAGCAAAGTGTAACTTAACAACTTTATTGTTTCTTTCGACAGAGTCCTTTCAAATTAATTTGCCTATACATAAACTAATGTAAGACATTGCTGACATACAGCCCATTGTAACATAAGCCAAAAAGAGACACGCATATAGTGAGAGAGAGAGATATCCTCATGTCAAAAGAGCCATCATACTGTTCCGCTAAATTAAAAGAATTTATGGCAAACAAGTAGCTCTTAATCCTTCTATATTGATAACAAGTTTGAATCTTAGTTGAATAAAAATAAATAATTTAGTAGAGGTAATTCAAGTTATTGCACAATTTCAGTTGCATTGAACGTTCGATCTGAATCAATTGACTTTGGCATATTGTGTAAATTGTGTGTTATAATGTAGTTTTTTTAGGTAGTGATCAATCTTTGTCATTAGTAATTCTGTATACGCATCAGCTATATTTTGAAGTACTATTACTATCCTGTAATTTGAATTTTGTGCTGTAAATTCAGATTATATTAGGTCGGCAATAATATAACCTCAATCATGGTAAAGGCGCAATTGTGCTCTAAAACTATATGATGTTTAGAATGTATGTGAGACTGAGATACGAAAGCCAATCGTTTTCATAAATATCTATTAAGCTTTGTTTAGCTTATAATGGCCCTGATTCTGTTGTTTACAACTAAACTAATTTTAGTATCACTGTCTCTTTCTAACAACGAACATAAGAAAAGGATGCAAGAAATTAGGCCTGTCAAATTAGTCCAATGCTTGTCCTCAATATAAATTTAGTCGCCATCTATCGCAGTTACGTCTAAATATACGCAAATGAAGACGGCAAAGACTAATTTCACAGCTTTAAATAAGTTCTATCCTTTTTCAATAATGTTTGTAAGAAAGAGATGTCATCATCATCATCATCAGCCTATAATGTCCCACTGCTGAGCACAGGCCTCCTTTCACAAATGAAGGTGAAAGGGAATGGGCAATACTCCACCACGCGTGCCCACTGCGGATCGGAAGCACGGAAACGCTCGATTTGAAATACCACTAGGCGGTCAGCCATCCAGGTACCGACCACGACAGGCGTAGCTTAACTTTGCCGATCGATTAAGAACGGCTAATCATGCTACACCGCGAGCGCTTCACACGCACAAGAGATGTGGTGTGACTAAAATTAGTTTAGTGCGATTTACAACAGATTCGGCACCATTGAGTAACGAACACCACAACCTTGCCCGGAGCAGACTGCGGCTCCGACCATCAGCTTCTTGTAGCAACAGTTCAAGTACGACTGAAGAGATTACAAAAACCTAAAGTATCCCCGAATCTGAAACGTATTGATATAAATGGCTTCAGGAAAGGGTTTGAACAGAGAGTGATAGACTTTCCAAATTATGCGACAGACAGTGATAGTAAATGGGAACATTTCAAAAGTATGGTTTTGATGACAGCCGACGATAATAAGCTGGCGAAACCCGTCATGAAAGAATTCATTACCACAGAAACGGCCCAGCTCGTCCTTGAGAGACGCGAGCTAAAAGAAAATGGTATTAGTTAAACTGAAGATCGGGAGCGTTACTCAGAACTGAGTCGCCAAGTCCAACGACGCTGTCGGCGAGATTATAATGAGCATATCAATGGCATCTGTCTCGAACTTGAACAACACGCAACGAAACATGAAACCAGATACCTTTTTCAAAAAGTAAAAGAATTAACTGGAGTGCGCAAACCGAGGACCTGTGCTATTGAAGATAAAGGGGGTAATCTACTTACAGATGTGATTCACGTATTAGAACGTTGGAGAATTTATTGTGAGGATTTATATGATAGTGAAGGGCCTATAGATACTAATATTACATGGTCAATAGAAGAGCCCGAAATCCTGCCGTCAGAAATTGAGCACGCCATCAAAGCTCTCAAGTATAAGAAATCACCTGGTAAGGATGGTATCACAGCTGAAATACTTAAGAATATAGGTGAAAGGGGAACAAGTGCCATCACCGAAATATGCAACACTATCTGGAAGACTGGCAAATGGCCAAAAGATTGGATCGAATCGGTGTTTGTTCCACTGCACAAAAAAGGCTCTTCAAAAGACTGTGGAAATTACAGGACTATAGCTTTAATATCTCATGCAAGTAAGATCCTCCTCCATGTAGTTAACCGACGTCTCAACTACTTCTTAAGCCGACAGATACCTGAAGAGCAGGCAGGTTTTGTAAAGGGTAAGGGAACGAGGGAACAGATACTCAACATCCGCCAAATAATAGAGAAAAGCAGGGAATTTAACAGCCCAGTGGTTCTATGCTTTATCGACTACACAAAAGCCTTTGACTGCGTGCAATGGGACAAACTATGGAGTGTGCTTCTTGAAATGGGACCTCCTGGACACCTTGTCGCTTTAATTAAGAGTCTGTACACCGGAAACCGTTCTTTTATCAGGTTAGGCACCGAATGTTCTTATATGTTCCAAACAAAAAAAGGAGTGAGACAGGGTTGCATTCTATCCCCTGCGCTTTTTAACATATATAGAGAACATATCGTTCGTAGGACACTTGAAGACTGGGAAAAAGGTTTCCCGATAGGCGGTAAGAGAATATCTAATCTCCGATATGCCGATGATACTGTTCTCCTGGCAACATCCATGGAAGATATGAAAGAGTTGTTCCAAAGACTAGAGCTTGAAAGCGGTAGCATTGGTCTCGCAGTCAACAGGGCGAAAACCAAAATAATGGTAGTAGATCGAACCGGGATGCTAGCAAATGTGACCTGCAGCATACCTGGCATGGACACCGTCGACCACTATATCTACTTGGGTTCTCAAATATGCAGTGATGGCAGCTGTGTTCCTGAGATAAAGAAGCGTATTGGAATGGCAAAGGATGCAATGACTCGCCTCAACAACATCTGGAAAAAGAGAGGAATCGGTATTCAAACAAAGATCCGACTTATACGAGCATTGGTATTCCCTATTTTCCTGTATGGAGTGGAATCGCGGACTATACTGGCCCGAGAAAGAAAAAGGATTGATGCATTCGAGATGTGGTGCTGGAGACGGATGTTGAAAATACCTTGGACCGCTTAACGCACTAATTCATCGATCCTATCGCAGCTTCAAATTAAAACCCGATTATCCACCATATGCCACCAACGCATTCTGTCGTATTTCGGCCACATGGTGCGCAAAGGCGATGAAAGTGTGGAAAAACTGATCATAGTTGGGAACACGAAGGAAAGCGACTACGTGGTCGTTCACCAACTAGATGGTCCGATCAAGTAAAAGACTCATCGTCCTCCAAGTTTTACACGGTCGTAAGGGACGCGTTGGACAGAAACCGGTGGAGGCAGATCATCCGCTCTAGAAGCAAACCCGATGCTGACCACGATCCTCAGACATGAGGGAACGATAAAAAGAAAGAGTAACATTAATTATTAATTTTACGAATATAACATGCAAAGTTTGTAGGTATTTAAAACAATATCAGTAGTGCAATTCTGTTCTTTTTTGACAACTGACGACGACGGACGTCGTCGTCGTCAGCTGTCAAAAAAGAACAGAATTGCACTACAGAGCCTAATACCGTGACGAATTCCGATAAAACTTTGTACATAGTTAGCATATATCCTCAAATAACACACATATACTTATTATTCCGTAAAAACATTGGATAATCGAGCTTACTATCAGAGAAAGTATTTTCAGAATTGTATCTGTAGGATATTAGTATAGATATAGTATCGTTGACCGACCTTTGCTCAGAGTACAAAATATATAAAAGATCCTACCGGATCGGGTTACAAACCCACGACCTACGAAACGGGATTCTAACGCTTAACTACTGGACTATCGCTTATACCTACCTATACATGCTGCAGTGAAATTACCGATCTTACCCGTACCTGGGTGACTTACTAACCTAACCTAAGCTTTGAAAACTCGGAATAAACCTATAGATTTTTCGCCCCCAAACACCTCCATATAGTACCGGATATGCACAATGGTTTTTATTCTCGTTCTATAAAGCTAAGACTGCGTTTCCAGTGACACAGTAACAGTAACCTTTTAAAGATACTTTAGTGTCACGGTTACGCTACCAATGTGTGATATGGATGTAATGTTTGTGATCATGCATAATGCAGCTTCATACAGTAGTACACGGAGAACATCACGACGCCGACGGCACGATTATATAAAGGTTAGGGACACGGTATGGTGCAAGGAGGTAGCGTCGAAAGCAAGTATTTATTTAAAAAAATGTGGAAAAAATCTTCAGTTTTATATTTGTATTAATTTTTCTTGTGCCAAATGGGGTAAAATTATAGAATCGCAGGTGAAACTGCTCCAGGTTAAATCTATACTAATAATAATCCTTACTAATATTACAAATGCTTTCATGCCAAAAGCACGCAACTAGCCTTTGTTATGGAGATTAAGAACATAAGCTACTTTATATTCTAGGAACGCAAGTGAAACCACGGGGGGCAGCTAGTATATAATAATAATATATAGCTGAAGAGTTTTAGAGAGAAAAACGCGCTAATCTCTGGAACTCCAGTGGGTTTCGAAAAACCTTTCACTAATAGGAAGCTAAGGATTGCAACCCGGATACTTCGAAATTCGAAAATGACTGAAAAATTCGGATTTTTGGGCTATTATAAATCCGAATATTGATAAGAATCAAATCTGGTTTTTTTCGAATTTAAATCACAATAGCTTAGGTTTCGTCATTATCCTCAATGACGCCTCAGTGGCTAAACGCAAGTCCATATTTTATTTTTTTAAGAATATTTGCATTTATTTAATTTTTATTCAAAAGCAATGAAAAAACCATAAAATAGAACACCTATCTTCAAACTACTAATAGTTTAGCATAAAACTACGCGTACAATTTAAAATTAAAAAAGTTGCAAAAAAAACGAAAGTCGAAATATCCGGATTTATATGTGATGATAATCTTGGAATCCGGATTTTACAATCCCTAGAAGTTACATTATCCCCGAGTGTTGTAAGTTACTTTTCATCCCGGGAACGCGGGTGAAAGCGCAGAGACAGTTAGTATAGGATAAAAATGTTATACATCGTAGCAAATCTAAAATCTTTGTGAATTTTAGACTTCAACGCGCATCGCTCGCACTGTAGTCTTACCCCTTTAGACCGGCCGCATACTATAAGAAATTTTCTGTCAGAAATTTTCGGACGCCCGCTTGCTCATACATTTTTGGACGTCAGACACGTCAGAATTTTCGGATAGTATGCGGGGTCTAGAACAAAATGTATGGGGAAAGTGCCTTCCGGCGGGCGTCCGTAAATTTCTGACAGAAAATTTCTTATAGTATGCGGCCGGCCTTATTCATAATAAAGTTATCAAACGTTGATTAGCTAAAATTCCGGACTTTATCTGACAGGTGACATTTGGTGATCGAAAGAGTGAGACGGGCACACTATTACACTGATTTAGTTAAAAAGCGATTATGAATAAGGGGGTTAATATACAGGGTGTTGTTTTGGTCGGCGACAAGCGACCCAGGAGCGATAGTACAAAATATATATTCCCCAAAAATGGACTTAATTCCATTAAATACTGTAAATATGTTGAGAAATACCTTATTCAATTTGAAATAAAATTACTGCAAAGTATGGTTACTAGGCACGTGCACAGACTAGAGCTAGGCACAAGCCGCCATCGCCCCACCCCTTTACTCCCTCGTACTCCCGTTGAGTATTATGTCTACACTTTAGCATATTACATGATTTTCAAATTTTTTTTTTTTTTTTTTATTATTAAAAATAAATAAAGTATTTTTTTTATATTTTTTTTAGCACCAGTATCATTTGTATTATCGACTCTGAGTCGCTCGTCGCTGACCAAAACAACGACCTGTATAAATATAACCGCTCCTCGAGTGCCACCATGGTAGCATCATTACATTGGTTATAAGAAGTTATAAGCAAGTATGGTTACTTATACATTTGAACTAGTTTTCGGTACTTGTCAGCAAAGGCTGTATCGCCTCCATTACGAAAATATAGCACCATTCACTTGAGAAGTAAATGTAAATGTGTGTAACAAGTTGTGCTACCTTCTTATATGTTTTATACTATAAAAGGACTACGTTAAGGTCTCATCTTTCAGTGAATGTGTTTTGTTACCTTTTACTAATCGACTTCAAAATAAAAAAGTAATTTAAAAAATTAAATCGACTTCAGAATACACTAAAAAGAATGAAATAACTCTAATCTGACACTGATTTGATGTCAGCGAAATATTTTCCATGGAATACGTCGTGCTCTTTCGCTGACTTCAGATTAGAGTTATTTCATACTTTTTAGTGTATTCTGAAATCGATTTAATTTTTAAAGCAGAGGTTGTGCTATTTATAGACAGATAAATATATTTATTAATTAGGAAGCGCTCGTGGTGTAGCTTGATTAGCCGTTCTTAATCGATCAGCAAAGTTGTTCCCGGTTATTAATTAACTGTGATAGTCGTTAAGCTAGTTGGAAGCCTCCTACGCGGCTTGATATCCAACAGTAGGTTGACCACTAGTCTACCTCCAACGATCCACATAGACATGCGTGCTGGAGTATTTCCCATTGTTCATGGCCCATTCCCTTTCACCCTTATTTGTGAATGGAGGCTATGCTCAGCAGTGAGACATTATAGGGTGATGATGATGATATCTAAATTAATATCATTCACGAATTAATTTCATGTTCAAAGTTACAATAATCCTATTTGTGGTACTTTGTAGTATAAAGCACCTAACAGATTCTTGTAGCTGCACTTGAGAGCCATATTATAACATCGTGAGATTGTGATTAAATCCAATCCTGCCAATTCATAATCAAATGCAAAACAATAGGTTTTTGAAAAGCTAGTATGTAGGGTATAATAATAAGGTGCTGTGCATATTTTACAAGAAGAACATTTCGATAACGGACCTTTGATAAATTTGCATTTATTATCAACTATCTGTGCAGGGGGCATTTCACCCGCATTTCCGAGGGATCATATGTTTTTCTGGGTTAAAAAATATCCTATATATCAGCCCAGAGTATAATCTATAAATATGCCAAATTTCCTCCAAATTCGTTACGTAGTTTAGCGTAAAAGAATAACAAACATCTTCATATCCTAACTAATATTATAAATGCGAAAGTGAGTTTGTTTGTAACGCCTTCACGCCTCAACTACTCAAAGGATCATAATGAAATTTGGCATGCAGATAGCCTATAGTATGGAGAACGATATAGATATACTTATTATCACGGGGACGTGGGTGAAACCGCGGTGGACAGCTAGGTATGCTATAAATGCGAAAGTGAGTATGTTTGTTACGCCTTCACGCCTCAACTACTCAACGGATCATCATGAAATTTGGCATGCAGATAGCCTATGGTAATGAGAAGGACATAGGCTGGACTTTTTATCCCGGGAACGCGGATGAAACAGCTAGTTGATAATATAATAGAATAGGATATGATAATTATGCTCAACAAAATTAAATAACTTCTTTTAATTAAAATCACAATTTGAAAGTCGGTTATATTTTTTTTATCATTGTGTATTCGTTCTCGTATCACCTAATTATTGTTGTATAACTATATAATGTCGTTATGTAACCCATACATACAGATTGTCTAAGTGTGAAACAATCTATGTTAGATTTGATTTTAATACGATGTGGTCCATATAATTATAGAGAGTAATGTAGGGGTAACACATAACTTGGTAACGCATTTGGAAGAAAGTTCACTCAAGTTTTAAGATTCCGTACCCAATCATCGTCATCATCAGCCTATAATGTCCCACTGCTGAGCACAGGCCTCCTTTCACAAATGAGGGTGAAAGGGAATGGGCAATACTCAAACACGCGTGCCCACTGCGGATTGGTGGAGGTAAGCTAGTGGTCTACCTACTGTTGGAATTTTTCAAGCCGCCTAGGAGGCATCCAACTAGCTTAACGACTATCACAATTAAGTGATATCTGGGACCAACGGCTACATGCCTTCCGAGGCACAGAAACGCTCGATTTGAAATACCACTAGGCGGTCACCCATCCATGTACCGATCAGTAGCTTAACTTTGCCGACCGATTAAGAACGGCTAATCATGCTACACCACGAGCGCTGTACCCAACGCCGTACGCATTGGCGTAAATAGAGGGGGGGGCATTGTTTTTAGGAGCCAGGGCTCCCTGGATAGTAATAGATATGCCATTATGCCAATAAGCGATGATAGCTAGGTTGTGACGTAGATGCCGTGGCGAACGTCACTGGTTCGAATTCTATAATGAACTTGACCTCGTGGGGAAACGTATATTTTAATGAATTTTGTTTTAATAAATATTTAATGTTGGTTGATTCTTTTGAATTAATTTAATTTCTATGAAATAACGATGACAGTATTTACCTATATGGGAATCTCACTAGTCTGTAAATCAAAGCGGAGTCATGAGAAAATGGCTTTTTGTTGAGAACCTTTTATTGGCGAGAAATTAACTTAATAAGTAATGCTAATAATTGTTGTAATCATTAATGGACATTATTTTTTCAATAATTACATAAAAAAGTTAAATAAAATATAAACATGCAATCTCAAAATGTGATTTAAAAACAAAGTCGGCATACGGCACCTGGTGGTAAGCGGTTATCACAGCCTATGGACACTTGCAACACCCGGGGCATCACTCACGCGTTACCGACCCACCCTCCTACTGGGCTCTGACCTTACTCACGCGCAGGAACACAAAATTAAGTTATTTGGTTGTGGAATTAAAAGGTAGAGGTCCCCATGTTATGGTCTACCTCTCAAACAAAAAAATTTTTTCTCTCCAAAGAATTTATATTTTAATGTTTGTTTAATAGATAGGTATACATTGATACAAGGAAGTCATTGGAGATACTTTCACTTCTGGGCAGCATTTGGTATAACCCTGTCAATCGCTTCAAAAAATTACTACTAGGTACATCCCAAAAATCTTGAAAGAACTTGGACTTCTTGACCCTGGCAATAAATCTCAAAATACATACACATAGTAAGTAATCTGCAGTAGGATGCTTAGCTTGTAGGTACCTATTCATACAGTGACGTCAGGTAGATTCGGTAACAAAATCATAATCACAATCCGAAATGATTAGGATTTTTGGCTAGGTTAATATATTTAAAGAGGTCAATGCTACTTTGGACATAAACTGCATTTCAGTGCACAAAAGTTCATATTAAATTGCATATTTTAACAAAAAGATGTTGAAAGTAAGGATTCCTAGGTAGAGTCGTCAAAAAAACTTTAAAAATAATAAATATATTGTAATGCCTCAATGCCGGCACCACACCGGAAGCTTATCGCCATTTCCGGTTGCCAAGCCACGTCACATCCCGCCATGCCATCCGCTACCAAGCAGCGCCACCTAGCCTAGCGTAGGGGGGAAAAATCTGTGACAAGCCAGCCATTAAAATGCCACACATGACTTTGTTGATTATATTGTTTATTATCCAACCTATAATAAATATCTAGCAATTACGTCTACGCCATTTATTCCATATCCTACAATATACTTATATAAAACTGAAAAGTATTTTTTATACCACTAAGGTAGTAAACAATCATACGGCATGCCTGATGGTAAGCGATTATCGTAGGCTATGGATGCTTGCAACACCAGGGTATCACTCGCGTGTTGTCGACCCTAAAATATCTCTTCCTTCTAAAGGAACCCCAATCTGTGAAAACCACGGTGAGCTTATTTTACAATTAATAAATTGTTTCAACAGATGCGATTTTTATTGCATTTGGCCACTGACCCGCCCATAAAAGACGATGAAGAAGCCTAAGATAGCGCACGCTTACCCAGAAGAATACTTTTAATTCTGGCCTTGAAAGTCCCTAGATTGTAAGAGTCAGGAAACACAGACGCCGGAAGCAAGTTCGACTCCCTTCCTGTCCGCATTATAAATGAGGATGCAAAACGTAACGTTGGATGCAATAGGTTTTTTCGTAATAGATGACATTCTTATAGAGTTCTCTCCAAGATACACTGAAAAAAATAAACTACAAGTAACTACAATTTTATTTAACAGTAACACAAAATTTGACGACCATTAACCCAAACAGAGTGACTTGCGAACTAAACTTACCAGTAACAAAACTAGTTTTTGTTCGTTACTAAATTTTTTGATTAAATGTAACTAAAGTTTCCCGACAGCTAAAGTTAGTTCCCGACAACAAAACTTCAACTTACATAACTAGTTTTGTAGATCATTTTTTTCAGTGTATGCCTCCAAAAATTAAATGTATCGAAACCAAGTTATGTGGTCCACTTTTATTGCTGATCGTATTTCGTTCCCAATATAATATTTCAAGTGATTTTGACATAAAATACACAAACTAATAAATGCATCATCGTATTGCATAAAAGCAACATAATGTGGGATTGGCGCTTCACCGATAGGTCAAATATATAATTAATTAAAACATAATACGCTTGCAACGGTTACTACATTATACTTTGTATTGTATATAGACTGCACAGCACATGTGATTATTTGATATACAAATTGATGGCTTAGAAGAAAACGGGGGCACGGGGTCAGAGCTTAAGCTTTTGTGGGATTCACTGCATACTTTTTGGTGTAAGAAAACATCCCTAATGCTGAAAGTAATAAGAAGTTATTTAACGCCTGCAAGCGCTGAATCCGTGGTACTGATGGGACATCACAGCTGAGGCTCACTTGCGTCAACCTAGGTTATCTTAATTTACTCAGAATTAGTAGTTTATTTGACATAATTTGAAGACCCCAGAAGATTTAACCCCAGGCAAGCAACTAATTCAAATTATTTGATATGATGATAAGCGGTTACCGTAGCCATATAGACGCTTGCAACACACGAGGTATCACTCATGCGTTACCGACCTTTCTTCCCTCTCTAATGTGCTCTGGCGACCTTACTTACGCGCAGGAACACTACATAAAGTTATTTGGATGCGGTATTCCGTAAGGTACTACCCCAGTCGAGCTCTTTGAGCGAATAAGGTTGATGCAAAGTGATGTTTCACCTAACTAAGTAACTTACTAATAACTACAAATCTACATTATATAATGAAGTATACTAGATTACATCTGAAGTAATAAATTAAAATATCTTCACCCACATATCACCTATGATATTGTAAATCTACTACAAGATGTATACGATTATTCATCTCAAGAACGAGTTCAAACGAGAATGTATACTAAGTAATATAACCAAATCATTATAAAAATGTGATATAGGTACAAGTATTATTGAACATTTAATAATCTATGATACCTACTATCTACGTACTGGAAAACGCCCTCCCACCAGATGGACCGACGACCTGGTCAGAGTCGCTGCAATGGGCACCGCTGGATGCAAGCGGCCCTAAACGGTTAGTGGAAGTCAATGGGGGAGGCCTAAGTTCAGCAGTGGACATCCATGGGCCGATATCATGATGATGAATAATCTATGTAGAATATCTGTAATATACCTACCAAATAACTTTACGCATGTTAGTTGTTACGACCAATAAATAATTATGTTACATCAATACGTAACATATAATAACATACAAGATATGCATTGTGTTTTCGCACCGATGCCTACTATAATATGCTCAGATTCTTCAATTTAGAGTAATTTATTAACCAGCATGACTGCCGGCATAGAACTAATGCGCCCGCAAACTGAACAGAAAACAAGGCGATTCACGTTTGAAACACATTATCTTCAAGACTTTGTGTATTTAGCACCTTCTAGTTCTCCTACATCATCTCATACTATAATGTACCTGTTAAAAAAAAACTGTAAAACGCCCCTTTATTTAGCGAACATATTATATTTAATTAGAGTGGTATAGAAAGTGAGCACGTGCAGCGTTCGAGCGACGCGGACGCCGACGCGACGCCCGGAACTAGTGGGTGATGGATCTATGGACATCTCAACACTTTACAGACACGTCCGATGATTAAGTAATTTAATAAATTAATGCGGTATTTACGGGTACTCTGCGAAGTTTGCACGAACGTTTTTTTTAAATCGGCTAATATGCATGCGGCCCATCTGTAGCCTGCGTAACAGTATGGGCGCTTGCAACACAGTAGAGCATCACTTCTCTCATTTATTCCTCTCGCACTTTCATTCTGCATACTACTCTATCATCCATCATCTTTCTCTACTTTGAGGGTGGGATTCCCATCTATCTATCCTTTCTTTGTATCTAACCTATCCATTTCTTTATTTCTAAAATTTTCTTAAGGTTAGGTTATCCATTACATTTTTAAACAATTTCTAGATCTAGGTAGGGCTTATATTTATGACACTTATTTTACATAGTATAACAAATTCGCAAACGACTACTGCTATTTTAACATAATATAACTTGTTTTGGAGATATTGTTATGCTTGACAAAAATATACACACACACACATATAGCTTCAGACTCCAGTTTTAGATCCAAGGACTCCTCAATCTCGTGTCTCTCCTTACCATAGATAGGACACTCTAGCAGCAGATGGAGAACCGTTTCGCTGTTCGCTGGATCGCAGATGCACGATGGGCTCTCCTTGCATTTGAAGCGATGCAGATATTTTGAAAACCCACCATGCCCCGTCATGATTTGCGTTTTAACGCCTGTTATCTCCATTTTCCTTGCTGCTTTGTAGGCTGATCTTGCATCTGGGAAGAACAACTTGGTAATGGACGCAGTTTCACCAGTGACGTATCTCTCGTTACATTCCGCGAGCGTCACCGAACGGATGCTACGCTTGATGAATGATACGGGGCAACGATAATAGTCCGGCGTCCTCTTGGAGTTTAAGGCAGCCTCCTTTGCAAGTTCATCCGCCCTTTCGTTGCCATCCAGTCCTGCGTCACTCACTCACTCAATCACTCACGCGTTACCGACCCTTCCCTCCTCCCCAATGAGCTATGGCGACCTTACTCACGCGCACGAATACGTAAGATAAGTTAATCTGATGTGAGCGAAATAATGCTATGCTCTACCTCTCCTAAATACAATAGGATATACGGGAACTTATTGCAAATACAGCTATTTATAATAAACATATGAATAATCATTCATTGTAACCCCTTTCAACAAGCTCTTGGAATAACTTCTGCCTCTGCCTGAAGATTTTTGCCACGCAGTTAGGCATCCGATGCACTTCAGCTCAATATTTGCTGGTAAATGCCGTGCAAAACTGTTTGATCTTTTATTTTTATGCTGATGAAGTCAATGAAGATATTACAAGAAGCAACATTGCATATTATATTATGAGCGGCGTTGCGGGGAATGCTTTCGTTTCTCGAAGAGATATTACGATTTTTCTTTGGTAAAAACCAATGTTTGGTGTTATACAAAAGGTAACAAAATCAGCATTAGAAATGTAAGTTGTTTGCTAATAAGGTAAGGACCTCAATTATTTTCTTGTTGGTTACATAGAGACAACTTAGTTAGGTACATTCTTAAGTCGGAAGAAATTTTTCGCAACGCACAATCTTTATGAAACCAACCAAATTAAAAAGTAATTAAATACACTTTTAATAAGCTAACGAGTTATTCATTAAAATGAGTCTTTGTTTACGAATAATCGAGATGCACCCAACCATGTACGAACTAGAATCATCGTAACCATATGCACTTAGTATAATCTGTGAACGCTTTAATTCACAAGTTAATTGGAAGTAGCGTAAAAAGAATGAATAGTTGCCTTCTGAAACAGACGAGTCACCTATTAATAATCATAACATAGGCGTGCACTTAGATTATGCAATGTCTTCACACGTAATAACTTTAGCCCGATACTAGACATACTTATTCTGAGGTGTAAGACGTAGTCGATCAATCTTTTTGAATCCCTGTAACTTACAAAAATTTCACAGATCACTGTGATAGTACCTATTTAAACTTTTGAAAATGTTCTTTATTTTATTATTTGCACGGAGGTAGCGAGGGTTACCTACCACACTTGTGGGGGTCTATCCGGTGCCAGTTTTCTCCAGCAGTAGAACTTAAGAGCTAGTTCCATTAGAATACCAAACATTGGGTGTTTCCACAATAAGCCAAATCATCCGGTGAGATTGTGGTCAAATACACCTATTGACTTTAGCCCTGTATGTAAGAGTTCACTGCTCAGTTTTAGTAACAGTACCATGGCACCTATATCCTTCCTGAAGACTTTCCCCTAGGTTACTGAAAACTGCATCAAAACTCATGTCTTTCAGAAACATAGAGAGCCTGGCAGAAACAAGAGAGCCTGGCTGAACGTTTTGTACTAGGGATATAATATAAGGCCTTTACAGATTCTTTAGAATGCTCTATGTTTATTTTCGGAGATATTTTTTTAAGAACAACCATTTTTGACAACAATCCACCTACGTCAAGCTTAATTGGAAGACCGATTTGTGTCACTATTTTTACTTTTTTCCGTTTTTTATCTTGTCACGAATAAATTTGTTTCTTTGTTTCTTTATTTTTTTAAGACAGAGCTTGTATACAAATTTTCTACTATAAACCATCCCACCAAAAACATTTTCATGTAAAATGTTGCCAAGATGAGACCATATGGCTCGCAGTGTCAAAAAGTTATCAGATCTTATGTAGAGCCAAGCTTATAACTCTACACGCCCTAACACTACAAGCCCTAACTTCACAAACTCTACACCTTAGTCAAAATATGTGGCTTGGCCGTTTCTCTACCGTCACATGGGTGTAAGGTGAAAAATTTATTCACTGTTAATTACCTACTTTTCTGTAGTTCACGTAATAGCAAAACGGCCAAACCACATTTTTTTTGTAACATGGCATTGTTGCAGCGTGGTAATTAAGTGTATCTAACCTACGCACCAAACAGCCAAATCTTGGAAACCAGAACGAAAGCTAGCTCAACACATACAGTTATTATAACTTGCAAAAGTTAACCACAAATATTTTCATTATGTACCTATATAAGTAAAGCGTATCTAAGTACTACTTCCGGCGGCCCAGTTCTTCCAAACAAAAGTGTAACCAATTCTGGGTGGCATCACACCAACCTTGCATATTCACCAACTTAACAATATCATTGATAAAATTGTCATATAACCATAAGCTGTAAGAAAAAGGGTTTATTTTTCAATGGTAGTTTGTTTACTTGAAGCACAAGTAATATTGTAAAGTTATGCAACAACATTCTTCGTCATACGCGATGGTTTTGATGTCTACAAAGTTTATACAATTGTTATTACTGACAATAAAAGTTTAAATTAATTAATGGTCGTCAGGTATTTGGTATTAGGAGAACCAAGGCCAAGTGCGAGTCTGAGTCTGACTCACTTCCAAGGTTTCCAAGTTCCGACCTTCCATGAACGTATATTTCTTTGTTTGCTCATGAAAAAATCCGGAGCACATAACTAAGATTGTTTATAAACTAATTTTGTTGATCAATAAACAACTGTGCTAGTTAGAAACTTCGTACTATTTCGGAGATGGTGTTTTCAAAAATTTTCATCATAAGTTATAAATAAAAACGCATCATAAAACCTTTCATTTGAGCCTACTTTGAAATTTCGGTCCCCATTCCGGCCCCTTTTGCAAGGAAAAATATTTTTAATTTTTTAATTGTTTATTTGCTGGGTAAGCATTTTTTAAAACTATTCCAAATTTTCAAATCAATAGCATTTGTGGTTGCTGCAATATAGCGCTGTGACAGACAGAGGGAGTGACACCATAAGGATGCCATTTTTACCTTTTTAGTCGGAACCCTAAAAATGTTGAGTAACATTCTGTAGTACTTGAATTAATGTAATAATATGAATGAATGCATTTATTTGCCTTTACGTAATTTATATAAAAGATAATGGCAGGAAATATAAACCTTTAAAAATTACCAAATTGCTCAATATTTAATTAAAACTACAAAACAGTGTCCAGACAAACACAGTAAATAACAGTATAATATCAATAACCTCAAATAACGTACCAATATTTAATAGAATATCCACTAGCCATTCATGTACCCAGCAAATCTCCAAACTAAATACATAAGCACGTCCCTAGCTACGGACTCGGGAACAATGTCTTTGAGCACACCGAATGCCGCACCAATCAGAGCGCGCGGGGTATAGGGGTGGCAGCGTAAACTTTGCGAGGAAATTCAATTAAACTTGAGCGCCCGCCCTTATCTGATGACTCCGTGGAGAGGCTTGCTACGTAACGAGATGTTGCAGGGTTGTCACACAACGAGAAATATTTATTGTTTGGAATTAAGCTTTATTAAAGTCGTTATTAAAATCGACAGATCTACTTATTACTCTAACACTGACCGACTTATAAGACAACTATCAGCATAAAACTGTAAACTATGTAATTTTTTTCTATGAACTAGCTGCCCGGCGTGACTTCGTTCGCGTGGTGCTACCCTACCCTGCGGTGCTACCCTACAAAGAATCGATTGTGTTGTGTAATTTGTACCCACTGCTTAGTCATAGTCAACACGATAGATTCCTAACATGTTTTTAAAAGCAATGTCTCAATAGATTGTAACAATAGCATATTATACAACGGAAATTAATTACGTTATTTTATGATTGATATAATCAGTAATAGATCAGGTATTTATGTAATAAATATCCATTACATTACATGGACACTGTGACAAACTGAATCCACTTTAAAGCCTTATACGTGAGCGTAACATAGGATCTGGGGGCACAGAAGTGCCCCCCGCCAAGACAGACAAGCGAAGCGAAAGGGCACTACCTACCTTTTCTCGAAGCGCTTCGTCGTTTTTTTGAATCCTCATAACTTGGGTTTGGATTATACCAGATAAACAAAATTCTCAGGATATGATGTCAATAGTGAACTTATTAAACATATTAAGTTTCAATAACATAGCTCTTATACTTTAGATTTTATTGATATCTAAAAAACCCCGATTTCGTCACTGACTCACTGATGATCATCAAAACTCATAGGGTACTTCCTGAAGTCCTAGAAAGCTGAAATTTGGTATGTAAGCTTGTATTAGTACACAATCAACAAAAAAATTATAAAACTTGGAAATTTCAAACACAAAAAAAAAAAAAAACAATAACAACTTACAAAAAGTAGTGAAATCCCACCAAAAACATTTTTATGTAAAATGTTGCCAAGACATATGGCTCTCACTGTCAAAAAGTTATCAGATCTCATGTAGAGCCAAGCTTATAACTCTACATGCACTTACTCTACAAGCCCTAACTTCACAAAGTCTACACACCGTAGTCAAAATATGTGGCTTGGCCGTTTCACTACTACAAGAACTATTGAATAACAAAAAAGTAATGAACAGTGAATACATTTTCACCTTACTCCCATGTGACGGTAGCGAAACGGCCAAGCCACATATTTTGACTAAGGTGTAGAGTTTGTGAAGTTTGGGCTTGTAGAGTAAGTGCATGTAGAGTTATAAGCTTGGCTCTACATGAGATCTGATAACTTTTTGACAGTGAGAGCCATATGTCTTGGCAACATTTTACATAAAAATGTTTTTGGTGGGATTACTTATTCTACTTCAATATCACTGTGAAGATCTTCACTTGACCATTTGATCAATACCTTTTGCATGTTGTACTTTCTGTGAGAAAAAGCATAATGAAGATACACGATGAGAGAGGAATTTATTATGTAAAAAACGGCCTTTATTAAGTTCTCTACATATTACTACGTATTACAGTTTCTAAAAATCAAGTGACAACCCTAAATCTTGAGCCAATAACGTCTAAATCCCCATCCCTCTAAAAGCGGAGCGTCAAGCGAGACTCGTAACCGCTAAGCCTCGACCTGTGACGTTATCAGTCCCCACTTAAGGTTCCTCTCACCCCTATATATCTTCAACAACCCTAAGTTTACTAGCAATCTCCATACTTGCCATCTTATTTTGTACTTTATTGAAACGTATTAAGACTCTGGCGATTCTATTAAGGAATTTTCATATTTTTGTTGAAGTTTAATCAAAGCATTTGCTGGTGCGTTACGATAGCTTTCGATGTTTCTTGAAACAGACGGATGCTTCATTCTGTCTCTAGATGAAGCGTAGAGGAGGTAAGCGGGAAGTAAGGGACGTAAGAACTTTTATTTTCTTTCAGCTTTATATGTCCCTGTATCTCTTTGGTGTGGTCATTAGGTCCCAAAACAACGAAGGAGACAATGGCCCTGATTCTGTTGTTTACAACTTAACTAATTTTAGTCTCACTATGTCTCTTTCTAACAAAGAACATAAGAAAAGGATGTAAGAAATTTAGTCCTGTCAAATTAGTCCAATCCTTTTTTTCAATATAAATTTAGTCGGCATCTATAGCGGTTACATCTAAATACACGCAAATGAAGACGGCAAAGACTAATTTGAAAGCTTTAATTATGTTCTATCCTTTTTCAATAATGTTCGTAAGAAAGAGATGTGATGTGACTAAAATTAGTTTAGTGCGATTTACAACAGAATCAGCACCAATCTTTATACTCTATATCTAAAGGAAACCTAATTTATTCATGAGCTCACCAACCGCCATTTCTCCCAATCACACCACTCTGAGCATTGTTTCTTTTATTTATTTTATATCTTTATTTATAAGTGAATTCAGTAATTTAGTTGAGCTTTTTCTATGGTTCTTCTTTCAGCCCCGTCGGCTATCTAATGGAAAACGCGTCTCATACATACATATTACTTAAATTATACTTATACACGTTGGTCGAATCGCCGCCGCGCCGGCAGTAATTTCATGGCATTTAATTCGTTAAACCGTATTAAGACGCCGGGCACTGCGTCGCCCTGATAACTTGGCTTGTCACTGTCACCCCCGGCTCCCTAGACCCCCTGGGGGTTCACTACGACATAGCTTGCTTATTGGTGAGACCTACCTATTTATATAGATGCGGGAGAATTTATAATAGTAAACTATAATATTTTAGTAAGGGCTAGAATGTTTGTTAATGTTATAGTAAAATTAAAAATCACTTAATTGTGATAGTCGTTAAGCTAGTTGGATACCTCCTAGGCGGCTTGAAAAATTCCACCAGTAGGTTGACCACTAGCCTACCTCCACCAATCCGCAGTGGGCACGCGTGGTGGAGTATTGCCCATTCCCTTTCACCCTTATTTGTGAAAGGAGGCCTGTGTGGCCTGGGACATCATAGGCTGATGATGATTATGATGATGAAAATTAAAAATAATCCAAATGAATAGTGTATGTTACAATCAGATACGCAATATCAGGAGTATATCCGGTATTTTTTTGTAAAGCGCCTGTTTCATTTATCATAGCAATATTATGTAGTAGTGTTAGGCGACAAAATACCTATGACATAAAAAGTAATAACGACTACCTATTTATTGGATTATAGAGTATTATTTATAATAGAAGATAGGGTTATGAGAAAAAGACATCAAACGCATGTACCTAGCATATATTATTATGCTAATATCATAAATCAATCTAGCTGTTCTAGCACCATAGAATGCGTACAATCATTTAATAAGTAATACAAATGTTCATGGTTATTGAATGAGTCAAAAATCGATATTTTTTGCAAATAGCTCTGTACAAAGGTTTCATCGTGCGCCGCCATTAAAAAAAACATATTGGCGCCTGATGATTATGCCAGGCTCCGAACAAAAAATGATTGAGTATTATGTATAGGTACATCGTTACCATAGAGTATGATCGTTACTTTTCAAAAGGTAGCCAAATGATCAGAGCTTGTTTTATTAGACCGGCCGCATACTATGAGAAATTTTCTGTCAGAAATTCGCTTGCTCATACATTTTTGGACGTCAGACACGTCAGAATTTTCGGATAGTATGCGGGGTCTAGAACAAAATGTATGGGGAAAGTGCCTTCCGGCGGGCGTCCGAAAATTTCTGACAGAAAATTTCTTATAGTATGCGGCCGGTCTTAATCATTAGGACAACTTTTACTATCAGACCAACTCTGAAACTTCGAAAAAAACAAATATTTTCATACATTTGATCGTTGATCTTTAGTATGGAATGAAACACTAACCCCTGAAAACTTGGTTACCTTTGTGAAGTAACTCTGTACCTATAGATTTACAGACGTATAACGAGTTAGTGTTACCTATCTGTTAGCGCTCCCGACCACGGTAAAATGTTAAATGATTTATTAAATAAATTCTAAAGCCGTTATTAAATTCGGACGCCAGTTTCCCAAAAGTGGATTTCATTCAAAAACCGCATTGCTAAGCTGTCCTTTACGTTAAAACGTTGTAGATAACATTTTTGTGCATTCGAAATGTGTAAGCTATTTATGGATTTTCTCTACACTAAGGTTCAAATTTCTTTGTACGTGAAAGGTGTTCAAACATTTGGGATTGGAATAGGGGTGTGCGGGAAAAATGGGAAAACGGTGACAGGGCTGAGAGCCGTGATAGCGCGATGAAAGCGTGGTGGGCGCTCGATAGGGCTGCTCTGCTTTAGTTTTTATTTTTTATTTTTGTAAAAGTTTTTTGAATGAACGCAGATAGATTATTTGCCCGTTTGTATTTTTCACACAAAAGACGAAGTGCAAATATGGCGTCTGTTGTTCCTCGACCAGACATAATCCGAAATTGATTTTGGGTGATCTCACTTTCTGCTCTCAATCGAATTGTAGAAATGTTTGTATAGGTGTATATATGGTGTATGTTGCTTAATCATCCAGAACCTAATTGATCATAGATCTATCTAATACTAAATTAAGCTGAAGAGCTTTTCTGTTTCATTGTTTGTTTAAACGCGCTATAATCTCTGAAACTACCAGTCGGATTCGAAAAATTTATTACAAATAGGAAGCTACATTATTTCCAAGTATTATAGGCTTTTTATCCCGGGAACGCGGGTAAAACCGCGGGAGACAGCTAGTATATTATACTCTGGAATAAAATATAGAACATTTTATCCCAATCAAACATATTATTATAGAGAAAAACTGGGGACAAACGCAATCACTTTTTGTCCGTAACTTTTTTAGAATGTACAACCCTATGACACTGTATCCAGCGCAGCGGTTCAGTGGAAAATAAAAAAATGGAAAGAGCGATATTGGCCCCGCAAGTTCAATTAACGGGAGGCTGTATTGCGGCGTCGCATTGTGACAGCCTCTATTCATTTGGATTTATTTTCCATATTCGTTTCACACACCAATAATTCTTTCTATAATAATGCTATCAATTTAATTCTGGACACTATTTAACACGAGCTGATTTTAATGTCGATAGTTTTACTAAAACATCATCATCTGCCTGCCCTGTTCCCAATCATTCGGGGTCGGCGCAATATGTATACTTCTTCCATTCGTCTCTTCTATCCGTCATACTAGCATTCACTCCTTTCTTACCCATGTCAACTTTCACACAATCCAACCATTTCTGCCCCCTTAAGAGGACTCAATTCGTCATACTTTTCATACAAAACCTCTGTACTTATTATGGCGTTGTTAAAAATTTTTCGTTAGATGTTTTGAACAAATTAGTATCTTGTGCACTATATCTAGCCGTGTATCTAGGCGTAATTTAAAAAAAGTGTGAAACAAATTCAGTCAAAGCCTCCGAAAAACAGCGTTTTTTCCTGAACTTTGGCCATATCTAATGTACCTATAAATTGTAAAAGTAAAGAAAACATTTAGATACCAGGCTTGCAAATGTATTGGAGATTCTAAATAAGTAACTTTTTCTTCACAAACTTGTAAGATTTTTTCACAAGAAGTATACTCCTGGAACAAGTTTTATGAATGCAAAATCATGAATGACGATCTAGCGAAGCGGCCGCGAGTGATCAGCGGAATTTACCGACTGATAACCGACGGCTCTGATGCTGTCTCTCTTTTTTCGCAGTCAAACATTACGTTTGATGAAACAACAAGCTTTTAGACTATGCTTGCGTTGAAGTTGCGCCGGCCACAGAGGGCCGCCTTAATACAAAACATGGTTTAAAGTAAAACCAGGTTTTAAAATAGCCTCGTCTATTATATGACTTTAGAAAGTGACCGAATGACAGTAAAACCTTTGGTTTTGCTTTAAAGAAGGGAAGGTGCTTAAAAATCTTGCCAAACCTCTCCATGAAACTACACCATACAGACCATGTAGTGTCCCTGCTGCTGCGGTTCTGCCTCATGTCTAATCATATCAAAATTAATTGAATTTAAATTTGCTTCATTCGCGATGTTGGTGCACTATTTTGTTGAGAAATTCCATTATAGCGTCTAAGTCCATGGTCTGATCATGATCTCGCCACCTTCGAAGTATGACCTACCAAATAACAAACATGAGACCGCGTTACCGACCCTCCTCCCCAATGAGCTCTGGCGACCTTAATCACGCCACAGAGGATTATAATCCATGGGAGGTATTTTCCACGTCGAGCTGCTCTTTGAACTAATAAAAACTTAGATTAATCTACCTCTCATATCTCATCTACCTATATACAGCTCGGAAAAAAAACAACAAATTGTAACATTGAATATTTGTGAGATCTGATAACTTTTTGACAGTGCGAGCCTAGTAGAAAATAAAGAAACACGTGCTTTTGGGTTTCTAATATTTTAAGTGGAGGATTTACTACGTGTCTCTATTAACTCAAAAAATGGAATAAGTACATTGGTTCCTTTGGTAGCCTAAGAAAGAATTTTAGAAATTCCATCCCTCCATCCCTTAGAGAATACAATAATGTATTCTCTAAGCTCCATCCAGTGGGTAAAGCAAGCAAGGGGCGCGGGTAATACCACCAGGCGGAGTGCTAGTAGGTACATTATAAAATTAAATATCTTAGATTATATCACAACATTGATTATAAGATCAGAAAAAACCATAGTAGTCTTTTTGATCTAAAAAAAACTATTGCGGCAACAATGTAACTTTTCAGGAAACGAAACGTAACTTTCGTCTCAACGGCCCTGACTGGCAACACTGAGAAAAAGTTTTTTTTATTTACTACAGTGGACCACATTATATTCAGCTGTCAAAAGTTCCTTATTGACAGATTGGTACTCGCGAGTGAACTAAGTGAAGTGTGGCAAAATAATTATAGTGATTTTTCTTCCCGCCCGCCGCCGCTTAAAGAACTATTAAAAGACATTAAAACTTATAAACCAATATTTAAATACATTAAAAATACGGTGGTAAAATTATAAAACTGAAAATACAAAATCTGAAAAGTGGTTCCGGAATAATAAAGTCGTGGCTTAAAGGTCTTAGTAACCAGGCCATAAAATCCCAAAAAAAAAAAAAAAATTTTTTATTTACTATATTTTATTTATTACTATAAAAAGTAAAGTGTGTTGAGTGGATTAAATTTTAAATTAATAAATATCTTTGGATCTACACCTTGGACATTTCATTCATACACGACCATCTATTAATATCTTCTTTGCAGAGAAAACGAGACTTCCTCTTAGACCGGCCGCCGAAAGGAATAAAAACTTCCTACTTCCTACCCTTTCATGCGAGTTACCTTTACAAAAGTAATTATATATTATATCCTATATTATAAACTAATTATCCTGTAAGTACATAGGTGCAAGGTAAGTTTTCAAAAAACTTATCGTTTCCTTCAAACTTTCTACATTTGACTTACCAAAGTTACAAACTTTTCAGACCTCAAAATGAGAAAAAAACAATCTAATAAGAATGCTAATAACAAACCTAAACCGCCTTCATCTTTCCCGGTAAGTAAACGCTAAATAACAAAAGTACTTATTGTTTTTGGAAATAAAATATAACCACAAAACATATAATATTCCCCATTATTAACTCCCTTTTTAATTTCAGTTGGGAATGGTGGGGTTCATTCTATTTGCAATTATTGGTGTTTTTGTATCATATTATGTGTACAATTTGCTCTCCACACCTCTGGAGATACCGAAAGTGGACTTGAATCAGTGGTGGGGACCATATCCCATGGATCCAAAACAGGATTTGTCAATAAGACCTTATAAGATTGAGTTTTCTGATGTGGTAAGTGTCCTACATTATACCTTTGTTAATATTGTGATATTATATTATAGCCTTCTTCAAAAAATTTGCTATCTAAATGAGCTTAATAATTTCAGATTGTAAATGACCTAAAAGAACGTCTTCTCCATACACGTCCGTTGACTCCTCCACTAGAAAATGCTGGTTTCACATATGGTTTCAATTCCAACTTTCTACGTCAAGTTGTTGATTACTGGCAGAATTCATATAACTTCAAGGACCGTGAGCTGTTCTTGAATAAATATGAGCATTATGTCACCAATATACAAGGACTGGATATACATTTTATGCATGTGAAGCCAAAAGTATCTGATGATGTTGAGGTTTGTGACAAATATTTTTTTAAATTAGATGGGCTTGCATTTGGCCACTGACCCGCCCATAAGGGCCTAAGATGAAACACGCTTACCCAGAAGAAACCTATTCACTCTGGCCTTAAAAGTACCTAGATTGTAAGCGTAAGGAAACACAGACGCCGGGAGCAAGTTCCACTCCCTTGCTATCCGCATTATAAATGAGGATGCAAATTGCTGTGTCCGTATATTCGGTATGTCAACATCGTACGGGTGAAAATTTTCCCAGCATCTTGTGAATATATTTATTTTACACTAGTATCCACCCTGAGGTTTCCCCACATGTTGTAAGGCTAAAATTTATCCAATGTTAATCCAGAACTTATTCTTTGTGTGTGTCAAATAGCCTTCAAATCTGTTCAGCTGTTTATGCATGTTTGAGCCACCAAACATTCACATATATTAGTAAAATATTTAACTTTATACACACACTCAAGTAAGACAAAACATAAACATACAGCTAGTTTTACTGAGATGTATCACACATGTCAAGAATTATATATGACAAAGCAAAGTCAATTTAAACTACATAAGATTTGAATATAAATTCAAAGACACTGGTTGTAATCAAGAAGACAAATGTAGTGCCGGACCTTAACTATATGAGTTTTTCACCCAGCTTAACCCTGTTAATGATGGATGGCAAAATGAAATTATAAATTTCTTCTTTTTGCGTTATAAGGTGGTGCCTCTACTCATGCTGCACGGATGGCCGGGCTCCATTCGAGAGTTCTATGAGATCATCCCAATGCTGACCACTCAACGCTCTGAGAGCAAGTTTGTGTTTGAAATCATTGCACCAAGTTTACCTGGTTTTGGATTCTCTGATGTAAGGGTGTATTATTCTTAACATTTATTATAGTGTTCAGTATCGCCTGGAGGGCCAGTCAGTGAGGAGGTTAAATTTCCTGACTGCTACCACACAGGTTGAGGTTTCAATACCCACCATATTTGTGTGCAAGAATGTAAATAAATAATTATCCTGGGACATTTCTCACACACGGTCATCTGATCCCAAACTAAGCAGAGCTTTTACTATAGAAACCAGATAACTGATATACTACATATACTACTTTTTGTTTGTAAATACATACTTAATATACATAATTACACCCAGACTCAGAACATACAGACACGTTCATGCACACAAATGCATGTACTGTGCGGGAATTGAACCCACGACCTGCGACGTGATAGGTGGAGTCTTAACCAACTACGCCAACTGAGCAATTTTTTCTGGAAGATCTAGCAAGAAAGTTATCGTCTCATATTTCTTACAGTCAGCAGTCCGTACCGGGCTAGGTCCAATGGAAATAGCAGTAATTATGCGTAATCTAATGAAAAGAGTCGGTCGGGACCGCTACTACGTGCAAGGAGGCGATTGGGGACACATTATTGGTGCATCCATGGCTACCTTGTTCCCAGACACTGTACTTGGATTCCATACTAATTTCCCTTCTGTTTCAAACCCAATGGCCAATGTGTATATTATCCTAGGTAAGTTTTATTTAATACTATCTGTCAATGTAGCGTCTAACTTTATAATATAGCATTAAGATTTATTTTTCTTTGACATTCTACCATTACGAAATACTTGTGTTGTGGATGCCTAAGAATTTGATACGTACTGCCCTGTTTCCTATTATTTGTGGTCGGCGCAACATTTGCGCTTCTTCCATTCGACCCATCTATCCGTCATATCAACAATCACTCCTTTTTGACTCATAATATATTATCATCTTTCACACAATCCATCCATCTCTTACATCCAGTAAATAATAGCCAATGTTACGTAAAATTATACTACTAAATTATCCATTCCCTCTAGGTTCTCTATGGCCGAGTTTATTGGACGATCCCGCAGTGCACGACCGTATGTACCCACTAAGCGAACACTTCTACAGAATGATGGAGGAAACTGGATACATTCACATTCAAGCATCCAAGCCTGATACTGTTGGTATGTATTGTGCAGCTAGTTTTAGTGGGTTTGATTCCTGGGATAAGAGGTTAAGAAAACTTGATAATGATATAATGATCATATTTGGGTTCGACTCTCAGTTCGAGCAAGCTACTAATATTTCTGTATGCTGTCTACCTTGTACTACCTACCTACTCATTGTAATACCTAAAACTTCTTAAAAAAATTATTTGATTTTTATTTACCAATTTGGATATTAAATGCCCACAGACCAATAAGCTTAAAATACGCCATATCAACAATGTTTTGCATGATAACACAATCGTAAAACATTAGCGTGGGAAGGGCGGACGGTATGATATAGTTATTCAGTGGGGCACCTCTAATGCAGACCTAGAGCACAAGTTTGAAGATCGAGGGTATCCGGCTAATTGGCGTCTTAGGGTTATTGGTCTGTGGGCATTTAATATCGGAATTGGAAGACAGGATGATGGCGGAAAGCGAATGCTTATCTTGCCATCTCTTTCTAACACAGGTGCAGCCCTATCTGACTCTCCAGCTGGTTTAGCCGCATATATCTTGGAGAAATTCTCAACTTGGACCAATCCGGAGTTCAGAAAATATGGTGATGGAAAATTGCTCAATAAATACCAACTAACTCACCTATTGGACAATGTTATGATATATTGGGCTACTAATACTATAACTACAAGTATGAGGTTGTATTCTGAAGCTTTCAGTTCTAAGCAGAGGGCTTTGAAGTTGGATCAGTAAGTTTCTTTTAACCTTAAATCTCCCACTGAAAATTATTGTATACCCGAAAGTTCTTTATGGCGTTTAGAAATGTCATGGGATAATGAACCTAATGATAAGGTTAAACTATAATATTGTCATCATCCGTTGCTTTTCCAAGAGAATATAGCATGAGGTGAAGAGATTTGCTTGCGAGGGATACATACCCTGGTGTCGCAAGCGTCTAAACCGTCTAAGGTAACCGCTTACCATCAGACGATGATAGCTCGGTGGTAGCGACGTCGGATGCCGAGACGAATGTCCCGGGTTCGAATCCTATGAGCTTGAGCTTTCGGTGATGGAAAAAATAGTGAGGAAACTATAACACGATGGTAGGGTACTTTGTAGTACCCACCTGGCTGGCTACCAACCTCAAGTTGAAAATCTGTCGCCAAGCACTTATCGGTGTGTTCCGACAGCTGCACTTGAGAGCCAGTTCCTTCTAGCCTTTGTGTGTGCACCACCTTCGGCCACATCATCACTTACCATGGTGAGATTGCGGTGAATCACGGACCTATAAACGGTAACAAAAGGCAGGCCTAACTTCCCTTTATAAATGCAATAACCAAATTTTATACATTTGTTAGGATATCAACTGAAGTCCCGACATGGGGTATAAAATTCAAGTACGAATTGATGTACCATCCAGACTGCATTCTCAAGTTGAAATACAAGAACTATCTACACAGCACCGTTGTCGACGATGGCGGCCATTTCGCAGCTTTTGAGAACCCTGATATACTTTCTAATGATATCTATGATGCTGTTCAGGCCTTTAGACGATTCCATGGTGACAAGTAAGTAGATATGTACAGTAAATATAGATTTATAGATAGGTGGAATCTTAACGAACCACGCCAACTGCTCAAAAATATACAGAAAAGGAGTGCAAAAAGCTAAAATGTACACAAAGGTTTAAAAAATACGGTCGAATTTAGACCACTGACTGAGGGATCGCTATATATCTTCATCAGTAACCTGATGGCGGATACACTCAAATAGAATTTAGCACAAGCATGAAATTTCATATCAATCTAAATTCAATCCCAGAATCAATCTAAATCAACCTTATGAGATATTTGGCGTGAAGATAGTTTTTAGTGTTGCATCGATACTGTAACAGTTTTGTTATTATTTTTTTCAGAACAACCCAAAACATACCAACAGAAAACAAGACAGCAAAGACTATTTACGATTTCACAGTAAAAGATATAAATGGCAATGAAATAAAACTAGATAAATACAAAGGCCATGTGGTCATTATAGTCAATGTTGCATCTGAATGTGGCCTCACAGACAACAATTACCGTCAATTAAACGAACTATATGAAAAGTATGGACAGACCAGAGGCCTTCGTATATTGGCCTTCCCTTGCAATCAGTTTGGTAGCCAAGAACCGGGGACACCTAAGGATATACTAAAATTCACTAAAGAAAAGGGAGTAAAATTCGATTTGTTTGAAAAGATAGAGGTTAATGGAGACAATACCCATCCGCTATGGAAGTTTTTAAAACGTACTCAGAGTGGGACGATGGGTGATTTTATTAAGTGGAATTTCTCTAAGTTTATTGTTGATAAGAATGGGGTTCCCGTTGAAAGGTTGAGCCCCACTGTCAATCCGTCAGATCTTGAGCCATATTTGGCTAAATATTGGTGATAATATTTCATGGATTTTATTGAATTGATTTTTGGGGCTCAAACATTATTATAAGGTAAAATAATTCACATTCCTCAAAATTATTGATCTCATCAATAGCAACAGTTCATTAAACAAAACTGAATCAAAGTGCGGAAATAAATATTGATTTCAAAATATTTGATAGTAATTAATTAAAATGGGACCAGGGTACCTATATTGAATGAAAAATATTTACCAACCTCATGTAATGTGTGTTATCAATAAGTTAACATTTATGATGATAAGAAAACAAAGAAATGCATTCGTGATTAAATATTATAAGAATGTTTGTGATATATATAAATATATTTTTTGTAATTTCTATGGATGTCTTTATTTTTACAACCTTTCCGCGTTTTACCCGCGATCCCCTTAGGGGTGGAATAAGTCTTTTTATATTAAGAAGATATATTGGTTCTTAGCTTCGGGTAAAAGCGAGAACTTTGTCTACCTTTCTGTGTGCAATAAACATCGAGAACGTTGCATACATTAAAAAAAAACTTTAAAAAGTAAAACCAATATAATAATGAAATGAACACCTTACTCATTACATAATTCAAACAGTTTGCCTTCCCAATCTCAGTTTGGACAAATCTTGTATAGTATTCCGAGAGCTCGACTCACTCCACTGAAGCTCGGGCACTGCTGCTATTATCTGTATGTATTAATAATAAATAAGCATCAAAACTAAAAAGACATGCATCGAGGAAAAATCCCTGTAGTAAGGACCAATCACTGCATCGTGTGTTCTGGTCTTAGCCTGACTTAGCCAATCAGAGCGCATTACGACTTCTTTGGATCAATTGTTCGACGATTACTTGAAACAATTATGCTACGTGTATAGCTAATTAGTCTTAACCACAGAGCATTGAAAAAAAAATCTCCCCCTACGGAAATAAAGTCGGAATTTGAACACGCGCCAGCTCACCATACAGGCGTCCGTTCGAAATATTCGGTGTGTTCAAATTGCGACTCTATTTCCGTGTGGTTTGTACGAAATTTGAATGGAATGGAAAGGCCAGTGCCATTTCCGCGCCCGCGCCAGCTCTTATGAGTTAGTATTACGGTTGAAGCAAGTAGGGCTAAGGATTTGAAGCTTATAACTTAGTACTGGTTGTAGAAGTACCAACACCAACCAACAGTAACAAAGCAAATATACTACTTTATCAAAATGATATACCTACTACGAAACCTACTACCTACATTACTAACAAAACCAGCATTAATATTCTACTTCTAAAGTTATATGTAAAGGTTATATAAATAATACAAATATTTAAGAAAGATTTCGATTTTATTAAACAGTGAATACTTACTGTAAGATAAAAAGATCTGCACCAAACTCTGCATGTAATATTTCAAATAAATTGTATAAATATAATAGTACACAATATTATACAAAAATGATTTTCTACGGATTAGATGAACTGTCACTACATTTATTTCAGTACATGGGAGTTACTTAAATATTAATACAGTAAACTGCACGAATGATGAGCACAGATAGGCAGTAGTAGGGGCAAGTTTGCGCATGTACACTTTTGGCCAAATCACAGTAGCCAAATGACGCGCGAGCATCGACTGACGAACCAATCGTGCCCTTCTTCATTCCGCCAAACAGACCGAAAAATTTACTACTGCGCAGCTGTCAATCTGTGCTCACAACTCGTGGAGTTTACTATAAGCTGATTTTCTTGGGAGTAACTAAGTACAGTATTTAAGTAATGATTAATGTATGTGAAGCTAACACACACTCGTGTATGTACAACTACAATGATACAATTTACTTCAAATATTACAGTAATATAACTCTAATGTGACGGTTGTTAGGCATTTTCTTTATTGTTCAAATACAACAAGGATTCTTTTAAATTTTCACCATATTTTGAAATTTCCCATATGTATTAAAATAAGTCTAGCCAGGCAAAATATGAAATTTTATGTTCCCTTTTCACCCTAAAATTAATATAACCTGGAATGTAAAAAATCTGAAAACACATAAAAGAATCCCTCTCAATACAGGACCTAACTAACAACCGTCAGGCATGGTTAACTCAAGGTATAT
Source organism: Polyploca ridens (assembly GCA_951394255.1). Lineage (NCBI taxonomy): Eukaryota > Metazoa > Arthropoda > Insecta > Lepidoptera > Drepanidae > Polyploca > Polyploca ridens. Next base: position 10,848,350 of record OX596267.1, read on the forward strand.
CTTTGATGACCTCTGCGAGTTGCTCCCGACTGAACATGTGGAACATTGACCCTGGGGTCATGGTCACCACTTCTACGTTACTTTCAGATAGCTTCTCTTCCATTACTTGCTTGAGAATTGTTAGAGCGGACTTGATTGCCTCTTTCAGTGTCATGGACTTATGGTAGACTTCCTGTGAAAATAAGTGTCACATTATCAGGTTTGTTCGGAGTTGCATGGTTGCTATACTCACTTTGGTGACGATCCAATTGGATAGTCTACCAAATTGAATGTTGGTTATTAAAAAAAAAATATAATACCATGGTGCCATTTATGTTGAAAATCGCACTAATTTTAGTCACATCACATCTCTTTCTTACAAACATTATTGAAAAAGGATAGAACATATTTGAAGCTATCAAATTAGTCTTTACCCTCTTCATTCTCTCATCTATGGCGACTAAATTTATATTGAAAACAAGCATTGGACTAATAGACAAGGACTAAATTTCTTACATCCTTTTCTTATGTTCTTTGTTAGAAAGAGACATAGTGTGACTAAATAATTTAGTAGTAAACAATAGAATCAGCACCATTATTGTTATTTGTAATCCTATGTTTATCTCTTATCCACCTAAAATGATATAAAAGATCAAGTATTTCTTAGTAGTTACATAGATACAAACCTTAAGACTTTGTTGAGCTCCTTCGCTGCCAGAGCCTATCGCCTTAGCATCATACTGTACAAACGTACCACTGGGATCCATGTGGAACAACTGGGGGCCTTTCTCATCAATACCTGAAATTATATAACAACAACTTCACTTTATTATATCACATACGATAAGGATGCATCACAAACCAATAGATCAATGTTTTTAGCCGACTGACCCGCAAGGAGGGTATGTATGTATGTATGTCTACTTTCATTCCAGTTATATTCAAAATTCTATAGATTAAAGAGCTTGTTTTTCTCATTTCAGTAAATTTTTGTTTTACGCAGTCGGGTTTTTGTTTCATTTAATTGTTCTTACTGATATATCGAAATTGGGGATAGGATTGTTTTTTTTTAATACAATGAAAGATTATCTTATTTGGTGTGATGTCGAATGCCGTGGCGAAGATGTTTGGTTGGAATCCTGCAACAGCTTTTGGTAAAGGAAAACACCGTGAGGAAACCATAGCATGGCTGGCTACCACTCTCAAGTAGTTAATCTGACGCCAAGCACGAGTTAGTTAGAAAGCGAGTTCCCTTCATAGCTTTGTGTGGCCGATAGTGGCAAACCTTCAGCCACACTATAACCATGGCAGGATTGTGGTCAAACACATGGGTGTTACAAGGCCTCAGGCAGCATTGACACCCTTACATGGACAATATAGACTGGTAGCTACATAAACCTCTTTATTGAGGAAAAATGCTTCCATTTTATATTTAAATTGTTTTTAACACGCTTTTATTAGCTTCACCTGTATGTATGTATCTATGTATGGTATGTATGTATGAATGTATGTAAAGGAATCTTCGAACGTAATTTTCATCGACTTCCAGATGTCAGATTAAATTGAAATTTTGCACACTTATCAAGTACCGATGACAATACAATAATTTGGTACCATCGAGCTGATCTGATGATGGATCCGGAAGGTAGGCACTGGAACTCCATAACGGAGCTAAGTTTCCTAGCCGTGTTTGGGCTTGTTGGAATTGTCATGAAATGAACTTTCACCATGTATGGTTTTCAGGGTCTGATGATGGAGTAGGAGAGTAAGCACTGGAACTCCATAGTGGAGCATCGTATACTAGCCGTGTTTGGGTTTGTTGGAATTGTCGTGAGATGAACTTGGACCATGTATAGTTTTCAGGGTCTGATGATGGAGTAGGAGGATAGGCACTGGAACTCCATAACGGTGCAACGTTTCCTAGGCGTGTTTGGGCTTGTTGGAATTTTCGTAAGATGAACTTTGACCATATATGGTTATCAGGGTCTGATGATGGAGTAGGAGGGTAAGCACTGAAACTCTATAGTGGAGCATCGTAACCTAGCCGTTTTTGGGGTTGTTGGAAATGTCGTGAGATGAATTTTGACCATGTATAGTTTTCAGGGTCTGATGATGAAGTCGTTTGAATGAAAAGCGTGGGGCGATTTTCCTTGTAAACTCAATAGAATTTCTAAGCTTTATCATTATCATGAAGAAATATCGTAAATTACAAAATGAAAAGCGCCACACACTTTTCATTCAAATATTGAACTTAATTACAAAAATTGCTTACATTTAGGCCCTTACGGGATAGACAGAGAATATATTCAGGTTCAATTTTATAATTATTTAACACTTTTTAGTGCAGGGCTTTTTAAAGCGTGTTTTTTAGTTTTTTTAAACTGTTTTTTTTTTTTAATACATGTCGTCGTCTAGGTCAGCGACGAGCGACTCAGGGTCGATAATACAAATGATACTGATGCTAAAAAAAATATCAATGAAAAATACTTAATTTTTTTATAATCATAAATATAATATTAATTGGAAAATCATGTAATAAGCTAAAGTGTAGACGTAATACTCAACAGGACTGCGAGGGAGTATACGGGTGGGGCGATGGCAGCTTTCGCCTAGCTCTAGTCTGAGCACGTGCCTAGTGACCATACTTTGCGGTAATTTTATTTTAAATTGAATAAGGTATTTCAACGTATTTATTCATAAAATACGTGAGATGTTTATGGGGGGGGAGGGGGTCGAGTCAAATCTCATCTAATCTTACGTTGGAGAGAGGGGGGCTCTCGGCAAATATCACGCAATTTTTTTTCTGATTGAAACAAAAAAAATATACTATTTTGGTCTATTTAATCCAGATTGTACATGCTAAGATTTAATCTTAAGCGTAATCGTAATACAATTAAGATCATTCACTAATTCGTTCGAAATAAAATAATTTCATTCATACTTCGACGTTATACATCTACTGACTGTCAAACCACCATATTTGTTTTATACCAAATAGCTCACAATATTTTTTTTTCTTTTTACAATAACAATCCAACACCTTTACGTAAGAAACCCACATTTTGAAAAATCTCACGTGAGATTGGTGGAGGGGGTTGAATAAAATCTCACGACATCTTACCAGGGGGGAGGGAGGAACAGAAAATTAAAAAAACACCTCACGTAATTTATGGACGCCCCCTTACAGTATTTAATGGAATTAAGTCCATTTTTGGAAAATGTATGTTTTGTACTACCACTCCTAAGTCGCTCGTCGCCGACCAAAAAAACATCCTGTATCTGTTTTTTTATACCACTAAGGCAAATATGCAAACAAGCATACGGCCCACCTGATGGTAAGCAGTTACCGTAGCCTATATCACTCGCGCGTTTCCGACCCTAGTCCTAGACCATTAACCATTCAAAGACTGTATTATTTGAAGAATCATACAGAGGACTTGCTCCATAATGAATACAAAAATGTATATTCCTTACCAGCAAACATAACAGCCACACCAAAAGGCCTGGACATGGCAGTTCCACTGTCATCATCACTGTCTCCAAACTGGATGGCGAGATTAGAGACTGCCTGCGCACAAGACTCCACACTCATACGCTCATTGTAGACAAACCAGTGGTTCTGACACTCAACACGAGCACGTTCCACTAGAGTCCTGGGAACATACAAAATAGAAGACAGTTATAACATTAACAAAAGTACATCCTATCCTTATTTTTAGGGATCCAGACCTTAATGGGAATAAATGGAACCATTATAAGATCACTAGTGTCTAGTGTCCATCTGTCTGCCACAGAGGTTTTACTCAAAAACAAAGCAACATAGAAACTTGAAATTTGGCATAGTGATAGATCTTGATAACGTGCACATATATCAGTCTTAAAAAATTATAATTATTATTTTGAAGGGTCAGTTTGCAACAAAAAGAAAACCTTTAAGTAAACAATATCATGTTCCAGTCTGATTTCAAAAGAATATTTCTGTGTTACCCTGTTTTTTTGAGTAAGTTGTTATTTTGTCCCATTGTCTAAGAGACAATCATGACAGCTTCATAAAAAACTGTTTACTGTGTTTAAAAAAAGTGATAATATTTACCACTATCGTGCTTATGAAATAGTCCATAAAATAATGGGCTTTTAAGTAAGGACAAAAATGTATGTTTGGTGAATTTTAACCCGCCGCGCGCCTGAAACAGACCGTTTGTGTTTAAAGGGAACCGCTGCCGTTGTGCGTGAAATGCCACTGTGATGTATAAGACACAAGGTTTAATATTAACTGTCATTTAGTTACATATAAATTTTAACTCTGGCAGGTCTCTCTTGTCTGGTTATCGCGCCTGACGAGTTAAGCATTGAAAACCTATAGAAAATCATGGTTTCAAATAGTTGTTCAATTGACAACGGGGAATGTAACCATGGCAACAAGGTATAAGAAAAAGTTGATCGACCCATAACATAATATCATGTGAAACCATCACGGGGCACAGCCAGTGCTACAATAATTGATAACTAATTTGATTAAAGGAACCCACTGCAGTGACAATTCAATTCGTCAAATGGCTGTTATTTCAATTTCAGACTTTCCTTTGTAATTAGGCACAGTTACAAAATCTTTTTAGTCTAAGGATGACATTCTAAAAGCTCTTAATTATATTGTTTCATAAATTCATGCATGAATTTCCACATAATTCATTTTCAGAACAGACCTTTTGGATTTGTTGGTACAAAGCATTTCATTGGGCATTCAACTTTCTCTAGCTGGATTTCTGGCTCCAGGCTCTTTTCGAAATATAAAATATTTTCAAACCTATTTGAGATACAAAACTTATGACTTTCAAAAAGCCATATAGATGACCTACCTAGAATCAGCCATAAGACCGGACACAGCGCAAGCAATGTGCCGATCAACTTCCACGATCTTCTCGATCGTAGTAGACTCCATCAAAGGCGACGTGATCCTTTTTTCAACGGCCAAAACGACTCCTTCAGATGTACAGATGCCAATCGCCGTAGAACCAAGTTTAATAGCTTCAATAGCATATTCCACTTGGAACAGCCTTCCTTCAGGACTGAAGGTGTTCACACCGCGATCATACTCGGAGCGAGTCAGAAACATCTGAGAAAATTGCGAAAATTAACACCGGTCGCGTAGGTTATGTACAATGACAAAGCGGTATTGAGAATAGATTCCATTTTTTGAGTGGATTAGGTATAATTTTATCAGCCCGTACCTTGAATAATCCTGTTGTTGCTGTGAAAGGTAATTAAATTGATTATTTCTTTTCAGAATATGAGATGAGTAATCACAATTTCTAAATGTAGGTAGGCAATGGCAAGCAAACAAAAATGCAAATCGAGTGAACTGTCATTGATGCATATGCAGCGTTGCCAGAGTGACTTCACGATAGGATACGCACAGCACCTAAAAATAGTACGAAACTTAAGTTTTGAGTACGCAGTGAATAAAAAAAATATTCAAGTAACTTCTCAGCTAAAGTAAGTTTTGTTCTGTGGACTATGAGATAATTTATTTCAAAATGTAATCTAATTTATATTACATAAAATATTTATAAAGTTTATAATAATATAAATAGGTACTTAAATGGACATGAAATAATAGAAGAGTAAACTAAAACTACATTAAAATTATAAAGGCAATATATACAAGGAAATAATTATAAATAAAAAACTGCATTTAAATCGCCGCCTGCAGGCACCCTGCCTGCAGGCGGCGACGTTACCTCGTTGAATTGCAAGGCTAATGCGTTGCCCGAGGTAAGCGCCAGCTCTTTGGTCCCCTGTAGCATCAGTTAGGCGTCTGGACAACTCCCTAACTAAACTACGCGCCTCTGGACCCCAGCAACCCACTGTTTCGACCCCAAAGGGAAGAAATATGTAACAGTCTCCAAGAGTTACATATTTCCTCCGTTTGAGGCTTTCCGCAGCTTCGGCTGCCGCGCCCGCCACCCGAGATGTATTATGGAGGTGAGAGGCCGCCAGGGTGTCAGCACATGTTGCGTCCCAAATCAGCGGCCTCCCACGACTCCATGGAATCAAAGTCATACCATCGGGCCTCTTACCATCGTCACTAAGTTTATTCATTGTATTTTGTAAGTATCGTTTGCGCACCGAAACCGAAGGGACCACGAAAGAACAAACAGAACTACAGAACTACGATTCACAGGATGTTGAATGATAGAACGAAACTTGGAATTGGAACATGGAATTAAAAAAATACACACTGGGGTCGCTAGTGATCATTTTATGCTGAAACTTGCTTGACAGAAGTTAAAATTATTTTACTTTTTAAGGTTCCGTACCCAAAGGGCGCCAAACGGGACCCTATTAATAAGGCTCCGCTGTCCGTCCGTCCGTCTGTCTGTCAGTGGGCTGTATCTCATGAAACGTAATAGGTAGACAGCTGAAATTTACAGAGAATGTGTATTTCTATTGCCGTTATAACAACAAATAATAAAAATGAAATAAAATTAGAAATTAAAGGGGGCGCCCATAGAAAAAGGATTTTTTTTCATAGCAAAGTTTAGTTAGTTAATATTGTACGGAACCCTCGACGGTGTGCGAGTCCGACTCGCACGTGGCCGGTTTTTTATTTTCATTTTGAATATTGTTTTTTTTTTCGGCTTATCAATAAAATAGTACGCAAATTGGCGATAGAGTACCCGAGAACGCTACCTAACGAAATAGTACGCAATGCGTACTATTGCGTACCCTAATGGCAACGCTGTGCATATGTCATCATTGTTTTTGTTTATTTAAGCCGCCAAAAAGTAAGCAAAGGTTAAAGCCGTAAAGCCTTGTCATGTGGCATTACCATCGAGGAAAAATCCCTTTAGAGTAGAATACTGAACATCAAATTCCGAAAATAGTCAGTGATTTGTCACTTATTTTGAACAGTAAGGACCAATCCTACATCTTAAATGTGTGTGGGACCAATCACTGCATCGTGTGGTTTTGGCTTGGCCAATCAGAGCGCATTGCCGAACCGCTGGGAAATTGGCGGAATATATTCCAACCAAAATGAACGTCAATGCGCTTCTTTGGGTTGTGTTCGATGGGCATTACATATAAAAAAATGCATGGCGGTTTTCAGACCGTAGTACGAGCGCCGTATTGGTTTGGTTCATTTGACAATGTACCAAATGAACTACTACGGTCACTAATCACTGAAATATTTAGCCATATTGTTCAACGAAGGTAAAAATAAAAACTTGAAATAATTCAAATTTCCCGCCACATGCTGAGCATCCACCTTATACGGACGAAATTATAAGACAAGGCTGTATGGCTCTACACCATTGCCTGAATTTTCAATAACTAAAGAATTAACCATATAATCACGGGTCAGAATGTTCCTATAAATTATACTGGACACGCGGAACGTCATCGCAAAATGTTAAGTGACTTTTTTCCTACCCCCGCTCACCCCGCACCCTACCCCTTTAGAAATCTGCCATTTTGTTTTCACTGTCACGTCATGCAGTCATCCAAGTAATTTAATTGTTGTTTGTTGTTGAGCGAAATATTTAACTAGTTGTGTCGATAAACCACATATTTCCATCCAAATAGTAATTGCTGGGTATAAACAAGTGCTTTGAGCCGATATGTGACAGATTCTTTGTTATCAAACCAGAACGATATTTTGCACGTGAGATTAATTTGGTGAAGTCTTGTTTTTACAATTTACCACGATGTATTAGAAGTGTTATGTGCCGGCGTGTATAAGTTCGCGACAGGACGTTATTTTGTATGATTCCCATGTGTGAGGAAAGACTTCAATATGGCTCGACTCGAATAATTGTGATTCCTTGAGAAATAAAAGTGTTAACGAAGTGGGCACTCTGCAAGTGTATCACAAACATTTTGAGCCACGTTTTGTTACTAATAAATCATACCAAGAAGGCATAACATATCCCACTTTATTCCTGGAATCTGAAATTCTTTGCGGGATACCCAGAGGTAAGCTATTCATATAATTTCCATTTTATAATATCCAGTTTAGGGTTATTATAGGTTAATTCTTAGTTTGTGACTATGAAGTTATTACAAATGGCTATTTAAGAGTATTCATTCCTTATACATGTTAAAAAATAAGTATATGTGAAGATGGAGTAGTCCTGGTTTAATACACTGCCTCTTCTAGAACCTATTATAGTCACATGGTTTAAATATATAAAAAAATATAATTTAAAAGGCACAACTTGAAGGGACAACTTGTATTATCTACTAAAGTTGTTAAGATCCAATAAGCCCGTTTCGACAGCACATTTACACCCATGTACCAAAAAGAAACAAACATAGTGCGACAAGAAGAGATACACTATCTATATCATACAATTATGACTATATCACTCATCATACATTTTACTTGTTTACTAATGCAAAGCTTAGCAAATCTACACTAAAGTTATAAAGAGGTAATGTTTATAATGGTAATGTTAATAAGAGGTAATGTTTTCCCTTTCACCTTCATTTGTGAAAGGAGGCCTGTGCTCAGCAGTGGGACATTATAGGCTGATGATGAATGTTTATAAATATGCATGTAGGAGGTAATCCCCAGAACTACTGGTCCGACTATGAAATTCTTTCATTAATATGAAGCTACATTATCTCGGTACAGTAGTTATTATTATTATTTATGAATATAATTGTATAACACAACCACAGACTCTGGCGAGTCAACTATTTTGTATTTTAATTTTGAATATGAAATGATTTTATAATGTAACTGTTTCTTTTTTTTTTCAGCTCATGCTGATGGAAGACCCCTTAGCAAGACTTTAAAAAAATACTGCCGAGGAGCTTTTTTTGATGACCTATTTGACTCGGTGAATGTACCTCCACCATTCAACAGAAGAAGAAAAGGAAAGGAGCTTCGATCTGCAGTGACAACACCCAGCAAGTAACACGTTTTCTGGAAAGATGCTATTAAAAAATTAGAACATCTATTTATTCATCAGGGAAAAGAAAAATCCGTATGTTAGATAAATTTGCAAATGTAAAAAAAGAAATAAATGATTAATGGTGTATATTGTATTTGTTTCATTTAATTATTTCATGATATAGATATTTTAATATAAATTTTAAAAAATGAAAAGGAACCTATCCCAAATAAATTAATAAGGCATAATACTATGCGCCTTAGCCAACATTTTCTAACCAAAAAGAAATAAACAAAACGTCGAATATCGTTTTGTTATAGCCAATGAGAAGCCAGATCTCGTGTCTAGCCGAGCTTATTGGTCACATTCGCATCTGATACTCTAAGTAATCTGTGCATATAATAATTGGACTGTCTTATAAAAACTTAAACCGACTTCAAAGTACACTAAGAAGTTATCAAATCCTGATCTGATGACAATGAGACCAAACGGGAGGTGGACCCTTTCAAATAAAAAAATAATTTTCCAAATCGGTTAATAAATGACGGAGTTATGAGGTAACAAACATAAAAAAAAACAACCGAATTGAGAACCTTCTCCTTTTTTTTAAGTCGGTTACTGTCTGGTCTGCAGTGTAGCCAACTCTACAGTTTTAACTGTAGATTCATAGTTTTTTCGATATCTTCACAGTTTTTAGTTCAGACCTCCAAATCTACAGTTTTTTCTTTATGATGCTAGGCTAGCGGTATCAATTTTATTCGCTGCGTAACCCGCATTAGCTGTCTACCACTACTATAAAATGCATTTTACATAGGTACAAAATCAGAAATTAAAAATTGTTTCGTGTTCAATGCTAGAATACCAATGACCATATAAAGAGATTTAAAAATATCTACGTTGTTAGAAATAAAGATGAAAAGTTGAATGTATATTTCGTTGAATTACGAATGAAAGTATAATTTTCTTACTTTATTATATTATTTTATTGATAACTGCTATTAAATAATCCAAAATAAGAATAGCTGTAAAACAGGTTTTTAAGTAAATATTTACAGTTTTCTACAGCTTTTTGCAAGCTACTTTGCAGTTTTAGTCTAGATTGGAGTTGGCAACACTGTTGGTCTGTAAGTGTGGCTCTATGCAACGCTATGCATGCAATACACCACAGCGGTCTTTTTGGCGGGAACTTGCAGAGTGACGTAGCAGTTTCATTTTTATTTTCATAAATTCGTGTATTTTGAGTTTTATTGCATATTATCGGTGGTTTTTTATCCAATAAAGATCAATCTATGTGCACCAATGAAGTGAAATGAAATGAATATGTGTATCGTGACTTTACAAGTTGTCTCAAAAAGTCCGTGACAAGTTTTAGTACAATGACTACCATTTTCTAAAACTTGACTTGACGGTGACTGATCATGCGGACTATGTGAAAGTGAATGTGCGGACTATATTTAAAGTGATATAATTAATAAAATGTATGCGACTGAAGGATTTAGATCTATGGTCAAGAAAAAAAATAACAAAAAAAAACACAGCAATAAACAGGCTGCATTCCGAATTGATGCTATAATCGCTGTAATCGATGAGCGTGCCACCCGTTCCATATTACCGTGAGCGCCTTCACGATTACTATAGTGGTGGTCATTGTACTAAAACTTTTCACGGACATTTAGAGACAACATGAAAAGTCACGATACACATATTCATTTTATTTCACTCCACTGGTGCACATGGATTGATCTTTATTGGATAAAATACCACCGATAATATGCAATAAAATTCAAAATTCACGAATTTATGAGAATAAAAACGAAATCGCAACGTCACTCTGTTCCCGCCAAAAAGTCCATCATTCTGTATTACTGCTTGTGGTTTCGCTGCAAAGAGTAAAATAATAGACCTATATTTCGCTGGTTTTGTTCTTTCGTTGTACCTTCGGTTTCGGTGCGAAAACGGCACTTACAAAATGCAACGAATAAACTGACCTTATCTGAGAAATTACTTGAATATTATTTTAATCACTGCGTACTCAAAAGTTATGTTTCGTACTATTTTTAGCTGTGCGTATCCAACCGTGAAGTCACTCTGGCAACGCTGGCTCACACCGACCATGCCCTAAACTGATATTACCACAGATCATATAGAATATGTTGTATACACAACAGATAAGACAGCTACACGGGATTGGTGAGAGTTATGTAGTTTACGGTTATTCAACACGATTTGGAGTGTGGCGCTGCTGCGCTGTATTTAGTGCTTGACATTGATGTTTGTACCATATCGATATCGATACTGCTAGTGTTGTATATATGTCGATAGCAGTGTCTGTATTTAGAATTTTTGATATTTCAATTTAAATAATGAAATAAAACCAGTTTAAATGAATCATTTTTTTATTTTCCTTGTTTTAAATATTTGTTGTGAGCTATTTTATAAATGTCACGAATATTTTCATCCATTTTTTTTCAGGACTGCCCCATTCAATATTTTATTTATGCTCGTACACCAATTGTGTGTAATGTGTATTTTTTTGTGTTTGAAATATGTATTAAATTATTTATAAAATCTTTCTTATGAATAGGGCAGCCCATCCAATTAAAATAATTTTCAAATCTACACATATTATATGCTTAATACAATATTTATTTTGTGGCATGCATCTGATAATTATTCATATTATAAATTTTGAAAATTCCACAATAAAAATTTCTCTCCACAATAAGGTTTCTTCCCTTCAAATTTATTCTTTCCCTAAATCCAATTAGTTTATGTCTGATCTGCCCCTATTTATTTACCAAAGACCCTCTGTATATATATTATGTAATAATACAATAGGTACTTTAAAGTTTTTATGGCATCAAGCCAAAACTACTTATGTTGCTGTTAGTTTTTACAGATCCTCTTAGTTTTCCGGGAGCTTGACCACCTCAGGATCAATTACAGCTATCAATCAGCATATCAAAAAACTGGATCACATCTGCAGTATTTGGATGATGGTGTTTGGATGATCTCTTCATCATTGACCCTTTTATCTGAAACCATGACAAAATTATTTATAAGTATAAATAATATAAAACTAGTATTTGACCCCGGTTAGCATGGTTCGTATGGTGCTACCTATCACACTGCATTTGTGGGTTCAATTCCCACCCTGGGCAGACATTTTTGTGCATGAACAATGAACATGTTTGTTTGATATGAGTCTGGTTGTAATTATTTACTGTAATATTATAAGTTTAAAAGTTTGTAACTCAAATACACATAAACGGCTGAACGGATTTGGATGAAACTTGGAACAAAGATTAGTTTTGTAGGGGTATGCCCTGGGATAACATATAGGATACTTTTTACCTTGGGAAAAGATAAGATGGGAACGCTGGTAAAACCTCGGGGAACTGCTAGTTATCTATATGTGTATGTATTTAAAAGATAATCAACTCACCAAATGTTGCTGTGTATCTCAATATAGCTGCCATGCGCTCACTAAACAATTTTCCAGTAATGCTAACTTTTTTATTTTTTCAGGTATAACATGTTCTTCTGTAACTTTGTGTAATGTTAGAATTTGTCCAATTCCAGTCGTTTTGGTAGACTTCAATTATGTCATCCCTCTTTGCCTGCAATTATGAGGAACTTGTTATTTTATATTAAATTAAAAAGACTGACAAAATATATAATCCGTTACTATCAACCATGGTATTGGGCTTCTTCTCATCAAGTGATTTAGGTTATGTTATTATAGACTGTGGTAAACTAATTCACCAACCTAGCCGAGTGTAGTAGGTTGGGAGACGAAAAACACCTTCAAAACTGAATGTAGATCTCTTTATAATGATACATTATTGAAATTAATAATTGTGTTCTTACCTCGACAATAACTGGTTCTGTTAGCTGTCCAGAAGTTATTTCATCAGAGCTATAAGATGCTCAAAATGTTTGATTGAAACTTTTCTGTTTGCAATTGTTCAAATTCAAATAAATCAACGCCAAAATTTTAATTCAAACGCAAAGTATTATGTTTAGAACACGAAAGAAATAACAACGAAAACATCTGTCAAAACACCGGCGTTTAAACTGAATGTAGTTACTATACCAGCAAAATGGCGGCCCTCTGTCAACCAATAGTGAGGGCCGTTTCTCTTGAACGCGTCTGAAGTTTGAGCGAATCGTAAAATCAAGACCAATTGTATGAGCTGTCATAGCCCTGGATATTACCGTGAGCGCTGTCAAAAGTGACGGCAAAAATCTAATAAGATTCTTGGTTTTCTATTTGGCAAAGATACTTTTTATGATTTTATGAGAGAAAAATAATAAAAAAAGCAGATATTCCTTTTTGCGAGTCAACTTATAAAAGATAAAAGGAGTCCTTGCGCATTGCTAATTCAGATTTTAATTAAATTCACAAATGTTCTGTTTTGAATACTGTGAGCGCGATAACGGGCGTTCCGAATTGTTGATAGTTCTCAGCTGTCATAAGCGTGATATCTAAATCGGTACGCAAATTATTGCTGTGATCGCTGTGATCGATATTATCCATTTCGGAATGTACCCTAAGATTCAAAAGTAAATACAGCTGTTTTTTTTATTATTTTATTTTTTCCAATAATAATGATATCGTTCATACCTATTTGTTATAACATAGTACCTATATCCATCCTATATATCTGAATTGTGAGTAAATAGCATTTCTTTGTGTGATATTCATATAATGAGGACAAAAGATAATAGGTACTACTCTCTATAAAATAAAATAGTACAATATTTAGAATTTAGTTGATACGTAGCAAACGTCTTGTGAAATCGTGAGTACTAATTTAAATTATAATTTATATCTATATCTACTAATTTTAATAAAGACATCGTTGACACAATGGAGTCTTACAATAAATTGATATTGGAGTACAAATAATAGGTACTATAGGTATATTTATTATGAGAGTGCTGGTTCCAATCACTTGTAGTACCCCGTGTACGGATTTACTGGTGCATATATTCGGCGAGCGAAAACATCGTCAGGAAATCTATAAGCCTGAGAAGTCCTTCAATCCAGTTGGGACTCATACAGTAACTGAGACTATGGCATAGTATTTTCTCTCTCTTGTTATCATAGGTGGCTTGTGTGGAGTACACAAGCCAGCCGTGGGCGTATACGACCTAGTAATAATGTTATTCACAGTTATAAAATAGTAATTCCATCTTCCATCATTTAAGTTTAAGTACTTCAAGATAGGTAATTAATTGCATCAATTTCCACACAGGTAAACAGGACCTTATTACTAAGACCCCGCTGTCCGTCTGTCTGTCTGTCAGTGGGCTGTATCTCATGAACCATAATACCTAGGTAGACAGCTGAAATTGTCAGAGAATATGTATTTCTATTGCCACTTTAATTCAAATTCATTTATTTGCTTAAATGTGGTTTAATACAGATGTCATTAATTTTACAATATTAGGTTCCAACACATTACCGTTCCGTTTATCAACAAATAATAAAATTAAAGGAGGGCCACCCATACAAGAAACTTTTTCTATTGTTGGTCTTTTTTTCATAGTAAAGTTGAGTTGGTTAATCTTGTATGGAACCCTCATTGTGCTAGTCTGACACGCAATAGGCCGCTTTTTAAAATTCTTGTGCTTGTTAGCTTATATTACTTCTTCTGCAGCACGGCTTCACCTGCATTTCTGGTATAAAAGCAGCCTATTTTACTCTCTGGCCCGTAACTTATCTCTATTCAAAATATCATGCCAATTGATGATGCTTGCTGTGTGATAGAAGGACAAACCAACAAACACACTTTCACATTAATTATAGTAATAAGTTAGCTTGCTCCTCAGGTTAAGCTTTTAAATTCCCTCTGTTTTAAATACAGTGTTTTACTCAACACAATAATATGGTCATCCATAAATGTTATACTTACTTTATGGACTGAGAGAGTGCAAAGCTCGAGCTCCATTTTAGCTTGGCCAAAAATGCTTTTGTATGTCTATCCGGCTGTTCTCCTCTACAGGTCGCATTTCTCAACCGATTCTCGTGAATTTTGTGAGCAGGTTTGGTAATTATATTGATTTTTTTGGCATTTTTTGAAAAAAAGTTTTGTTTTTTATTCCAAAAACTGAATCGACAAGGAAATTCCGTATAATTATCGAGAATCGCGAGGCCTAAAGCTCACAGAGCCACTTGTGTATTTAGAGTCCAAAATAGAATGCCTATTTAATTTATACATGTATTTTCTTTATTTCAGGATAAGAAACCTCCAAAATACTATCTTTGATCACATATTACTGATGAATTTACTGGAAATTTGAATACTGAATAAACAAAAATGCTACCAAAGCATGTTCTTGGAGGCATTTCATCAGTTTGCAAAACTGAAACAGAATACACAATACAGTATGAGACAGAAGAGAAAGCCAAATTGAATATTTTAAACAGTCATGTATTTAAATACTACATGTCCCCAACAGGTACTTTCCTGGACTACCCTATACCACATAATCCTACCGATGTCGCAAAAATAAATACAAAAAAAGTCACAGATTATGACACAAGGGCATTCAAAGAATCTCTTATAGAAGAAACTGACCATTTCTATGTTATTCATACAAATAAAATCAAAATAGTTTTTGATAAGATCAATGGAACAATGGTAGTGCATGATAAAAGAAGAAATAAAGATGTATTGCGTGAATCATACCCATTATCTTATGCTGATAACAAAGCGACGCAAACATTGCATCAAAACAAAGATGAATATTTCTTTGGAGGAGGTATGCAAAATGGAAGATTTACTCACAAAGGAGAGATAATTCAAATTATCAATACCAACAATTGGGTTGATGGTGGTGTCACTTCTCCATGCCCCTTTTATTGGTCGTCAAATGGCTATGGAGTATTGAGAAATACTTGGCAACCTGGCATTTATGATTTTGGTTCAAATACACTTGATACTGTGAAAACTCTGCACAGTGCTGACGATTTTGATGCATTTTACTTCATTAATTCTCAACCAAAGGATATTTTGAATGACTATTTCGAACTTACTGGACATCCGCTTTTTATGCCTGAATATGCTTTCTATGAAGCACATTTAAATACATTCAATAGAGATTTTTGGGTAAAAGTAGATGCAAATACGCCTGGAGCAATCCTTTTTGAAGATGGGTATTATTACAAAAGTTATCAACCTGATGAAATGGAGAATAAGAAGGGAATATTGGAGTCTCTAAATGGTGAAGATAAAAACTACCAATTTTCTGCTAGAGCAATGATTGATAGATACAAAAAACATGACATACCACTTGGGTGGTTTGTTCCTAACGATGGCTATGGCTCAGGATATGGGCAAACTGATTCCATGGATGGTGATATAAAAAATTTAGAGAAATTTGCTCACTATGCTAGAGAAAATGGAGTAGAAGTCGCATTATGGACTGAGTCAAGACTGGAACCTAAAGATCCCGAAAATCCAAAGAAAGGAGAACGAGATTTGAGAATGGAAGTTGGGGAGGCTGGGGTAGTCGCTCTCAAATGTGATGTGGCTTGGATCGGCAGTGGATACTCTTTTGGGCTATCTGCTGTAGAGAATGCTGCCAATATATTTATTAATGCAGCAAAACAACATGTTAGGCCAATGATTATCATGGTTGATGGTTGGGCAGGAACTCAGAGACATTCAGGAATTTGGAGTGGAGACCAAACAGGAGGGCAGTGGGAATATATAAGATTTCATATCCCTACTTTTATAGGCACTGGCCTGTCTGGCCAACCTATTGTAGGTGCTGATATGGATGGAATTTATGGAGGTACAGAGAAGGAAGTTAACATACGTGAATTTCAATGGAAGGCATTTACGCCATTGCAGTTAAACATGGACGGGTGGGGAAAGATCCCTAAAACTCCATTCAGTTTTGATGATGAGACTACAGCTATCAATAGAGCATATTTAAAATTAAAATCAATGATGATGCCCTACAATTATACAATTGGACACGAATCTATTCATGGTTTGCCAATGGTTAGAGCTATGTTCCTTGAATTTCCAAACGAATCTTGTGCGTATACAAAGGATTCCCAATATCAGTTTATGTGGGGACCTAGCATACTTGTTGCTCCAGTCTACAAAAAAGATACCAGCAGAAATCAATCAGTAAGAAATGGCGTTTACTTACCAGACAAAAACCAAGTGTGGATAGATTTATTTACTGGAGAGAAGTATCAGGGCGGCAAAATATACAACAACATAAAAACACCCCTATGGAAAATACCTGTTTTTGTGAAAGATGGTGCCATACTACCTTTGACCAATCCCAATAATAATCCTTATGAGATTAAAAGAGATCATAGAATCCTCACATTATATCCAAATGGTGAAACAAACTATGATATTTACGAAGATGATGGCATTTCAGCCCATTACTTGCAAGATAATTTTGCTGAAACCAAAATAAAAGTAATTGGCCCTACTTCGAATGAACATGGTGATGTATTCGTACATATAAATAAAACCAAGGGATCTTATAAGAAAATTATAAAAGAAAGAACAACTCTGATTCAAATAATGGCATCACAAAATGCTGACCATATAAAAGCCGCTATAAACGGTAGAACAATTCATATCAATAAGGTTGAAACAGAAGATGAATTTAATAATAAAGAAAATGTATTCTATTTCAAGAATGATTTCAAATTAAATCCTTTCTTAGATGTTGATGACCAACATACACAAAGTTTCTTACTGATAAAAATACATAGAGTTGATGTCACTTCACACGAAATTCAATTAAAAGTCATTGGATATGCTAACATAGGCGACGTTTTTGGAAGCACTTCCTCTATGAATAAATACATTGAAGCACCCTCGGATTTCATTGCAGTCAAAAATGAAGCAACACCAACATCCATAACATTGACATGGAAGTACGCAAAAGATGTTCTTTACTATGAAATTGAAAGAGATGGAACTATATTCAGTAACATTATTGATACAAAGTTGACTTTTAACGATTTTAAATATGAATCGAAACATTCTTTTAGGATCCGATCAGCCAATATTGAAGGCGTTTCGGAATGGAGTGATCTTCTTGTTGCAGCAACCAGGCAAGATCCTTTAAGATTTGTTGTGAAACACGTGAAAGTAACTTGCAATATTTCCTGTCAACCTTGCCAAGAAATTTGTAAATTGACTGATGGTGACATAAACTCTATTTGGCATACCAATTGGAGTAAACCCAACCAAGCTAATCCTGTAAAAGGTAAAGTTATCCAATTACAATTTGATTTGGGGAACATTTACGAAATAGATAAAATTGAGTATACCCCACGAGAAGATGCTGGCAATGGAACTTTCCTACAAGTTCAATACAGGGTTTCAGTATATGGTAATGACTGGAGCCATCTCTCTGATCGTATAGTATGGAACCAAGATAATTCTCCAAAAACGATTGAAATGCATGGGTCACAATTCAGATATATGGAACTTAATGTTGTGGATGCAGTTGGAGGTTTTGGCTCTGGTAAACAAATATATTTTTATAAGAAGTCAAATTAAAATATTACTCATATTGAAATTATTGTGATAAAAAATATTTTATTGTAAAATTGTATACTGATTTGTATTATCCATATTTAGCAACTAAAATTCTTATTTTGGTGCTAACAAATTATATTTTATATTTCATCATAAAATAAATTATTTCAATTATTTAGGCGTTTTATTAATTCTGTTGTAATTCTTCAGCACTTCTTACTGCTATGATTGTACAGACAGATGAATTTGCGTCAAAGATGCAGCTTATGGATATATCTTCTAATACACAGCTGTATTCATGATCGGGATATCTGCTTCTCACATAATGAGATCTTGGATCTTCAGAAAGTAAGCTTTCTATATTACTCTTGAATGTTTGAGCCCGGTCTCCGATCAATTCAGTCAACCTCACAAGGGCATCATCAGTGAATCTAACTTCATAAGTCTGAGATGGCGGATTTGAGATCCATGGTGCAACTCTGATACCATCGTGGCTTATGCTTATTAGATGAGCTGATTGTGGTGGAGTGAATCTTTCCTGACCATCAGGGGCCCCGCGTTCCGTATCACGTCGTAAAGGCGACCGGGGTCGGAAGGTGGAACCATCTAATAAATCAACGCTGGATGGTGAGTCAGGAGATGGTGAGACTGGAGTCAAGAGATTGCTTTGATGTTCTGGTGAAGGTGTTTCTTCAAAAGATGAACGAGATAAAGGGCTGCTTGTATCTATGCCGATTGGGTTTGTTATGCGAGGACTAAGGCTGGAAATAAAAATGAAGTCAATATTTATTCAGTCAGTGTTTTTACTAGCCATCATTATTCAAGATAAAGCTTTTAAATGTAAGATTGTTAGTCCAGTAGAATTAGCTCAAAATTAACCAACATTTTACATTAATTGTGGTAAGGTGCATTGGGGTATTTCCGAAAATGGTTATATTCCGAAAATAATGTAAATCTACCACTCATAGAGATATTTCCTTTACTGGCAACATTATTCTAGACCCCATTTTGATCGTGGCTGTGCCATCAGTTGTTGTGCGTCGTTAGTGATGATAAAACGTGTGCAGCGTCAAATTTTCAAAAACAAGTGTTTTTCGCTCCATTTTTGCTGGATCGTAATAACCCCAATAAAGTTTTCTCGAAATTCTGGTAAGTTATTTAAATCTGTATACGTTTTTTGAATAGATAATCATTTTTTGCGATTGTTTAAGAGCCTAGTCCTCGAGCGTGGTAATTTCTCATAGAGCTCACACATCGACACATTCTGCCTACACAGATGCGTCTCACAGTTATATTACACATTGCTTTGAGACAGACAACTATGATTTACGGCGCAATGGAATAATTATTTATACAGTGCGAGTTCGCGCCTGTAAGATTAGTAAGCATGTTATAGAAACAGCGCAATGTATTAGCTATTCACTCGCCGCCCCGCAGTTTGCGAGTAGCCGTGGTAAAAGAGATGGCAATATTGGCAATAGAAAAGGTTGGAGCCACAGTGTTCGCGTGATTCGTGCTAATTAGGTAAGCAGTACCGGATCATTCTTGATATTTTTCTTTATTGAGAATATTGATTAACTGTGTTATTTTTATATCAATCTTAACAACTACTTTACCTTTACTTATTTAAATCCATATAGGTATATACAAAGAGAAAATGGCGTAATGACTGATCCACACACAGCTAGATCGTAAGGTCCAGAATCTTGAAATTTTTGCCACAGATTATTCTTATAACTTACTAGCGACCCGCCTCGGCTTCACACGCGTACACACGGCAACACATCAAGCTATACATTTCCAGTATAAGCTGATCTCGCATTGTATAGGATTTCCGTACAATGAGAGGTCAGCTTATATTGGAAATGTATAGCTTGATCTGTAGCCGTGTGTACAATGTAGTTAACTAGGTACTATGCTGTGTGGTGACATTGCACGCGCGCCGCCCCGCCCGCCGCACGAGCACAGTATGGCGAATACTATTTTTGGTACCTAATTACCCGACTGACCCGGAAGGAGGGTTATGTTTTTCGAGTGTATGTATGTATGTATGTCTATTTCTTTGTGCCGCTCTGCAGCCTAAACGGCTTGATGGAGTTAAGCATATGAGGTGTCGTTAGATTCGTCTTGACTGGGGGAGTGTCATAGGGTATATTATTTTTATATGGCGCCTAATAATAAAAAAATAGGGGGGGGGTCGTTATTATAACAATATGGGTATCAAATGAAAGCTTGTAAATAGACTATTCCATATATTTTTTACGTGTCTTTTACTTTTTGGTTTTTTCTATTGAAATAAAAAGTCATGGTAGTAAATCAAATCAAAATCATCAATACCGGTTTGGAAAGTTGCATTTGCTGAGAAATGCCGGTAATAAACTCAGCAATTACTATTTTTAACATTTTAGATTTATTACATAACTATATATGTATACAGGTCGTTGTTTTGGTCAGCGACGAGCGACTCAGGGTCGATAATACAAATGATACTGGTGCTAAAAAAATATAAAAAAAATACTTTATTTTTTTTAATAATAAAAATAAAAAAAATATAATTTTGAAAATCATGTAATAAGCTAAAGTGTAGACATAATACTCAACGGGAGTACGAGGGTGTAAAGGGGTGGGCCGATGGCGGCTTGCGCCTAGCTCTAGACTGTGCACGTGCCTAGTAACCATACTTTGCGGTAATTTTATTTCAAATTGAATAAGGTATTTCTCAACATATTTACAGTATTTAATGGAATTAAGTCCATTTTTGGGGAATATATATTTTGTACTACCGCTCCTGGGTCGCTTGTCGCCGACCAAAACAACACCCTGTATAAATGAATTAATGTTCGTTAGTCAAAATTACTGGTCCTAGATACTGGTCCGATTGCTCTCAAAATCGATATTTGAGAGTCACCGGGGTCACAAAACAAGAATCTATTC
This sequence comes from Polyploca ridens, assembly GCA_951394255.1. Lineage (NCBI taxonomy): Eukaryota > Metazoa > Arthropoda > Insecta > Lepidoptera > Drepanidae > Polyploca > Polyploca ridens. Next base: position 10,869,690 of record OX596267.1, read on the forward strand.
TCAAAATTTTGATAAAGTGTCCTCCATTTTGAACTTTTTAGATACTGGTTCGATTGCTCTCAAAATCGATATTTGAGAGTCCTCGGGGTCACAAAACAAGAATCTATTCTCATAATTTTGATAGTGTCCGCCATGTTGAACTTTTTAGATACTGGTCCGATTGCTCTCAAAATCGATATTTGAGAGGCCTCGGGGTCACAAAACAAGAATCTTTTCTCAGAATTTTGAAAAAGTGTCCGCCATGTTGAACTTTTTAGATACTGGTCCGATTGCTTTTAAAATCGATATTTGAGAGACCTCGGGGTCACAAAACAAGAATCTGTTCTCACAATTTTGAAAAAGTGTCCGCCATTTTGAACTTTTTAGATACTGGTTCTATTGCTCTCAAAATCGATATTTGAGAGTCCTCGGGGTCACAAAACAAGAATCTTTTCTCAGAATTTTGAAAAAGTGTCCGCCATGTTGAACTTTTTAGAGACTGGTCCGATTGCTCTCAAAATCGATATTTGAGAGTCCTCGGATTCACAAAACAAGAATCTATTCTCAAAATTGTAAAAAAAAATCCGCCTTGTTGAATTTTTTATATACTGGTCCGATTACTCTCAATATCAATATTTAAGAGTCCTCGGGGTCACAAAACAAGAATCTTTTCTCAGAATTTTGAAAAAGTGTCCGCCATGTTGAAAGTATCTAAAAAGTTCAAAATGGCGGACACTTACAAAATTTTGAGAATAGATTCTTGTTTTGTGACCCCGAGGACTCTCAAATATCGATTTTGAGAGCAATCGAACCAGTCTCTAAAAAGTTCAACATGGCGGACACTTTTTCAAAATTCTGAGAAAAGATTCTTGTTTTGTGACCCCGATGACTCTCAAATATCGATTTTGAGAGCAATCGGACCAGTATCTAAAAAGTTCAACATGGCGGATACTTTATCAAAATTTTGAGAATAGATTCTTGTTTTGTGACCCCGAGGACTCTCAAATATCCATTTTGAGAGAAATCGAACCAGTATCTAAAAAGTTCAAAATGGCGGACACTTTATCAAAATTTTGAGAATAGATTCTTGTTTTGTGACCCCGATGACTCTCAAATAGGGATTGCAATCCGGATACTTCGAAATTCGAAAATGACTGAAAAATCCGGATTTTTGGACCTATTATAAATCCGAATATTGAGAATCAAATCCGGTTTTTTCGAATATAAATCATAATTGACAATAGTTGATGGTTAATTATAATTTTTATCATTGAATATCCAGTAGATGTAGGTGAGTATTACTCTGACGCACAAATCCGCACAATATTTAAAACTCCTGCGCTTTAGTTCGTGCGATTGCCGTTTCTGTTCACGGTGCCTATAAGGTCTATAATAAAATATAAAATTGTTTCTTTCGGGTCTGGCACACCAGCCTTCTATGTAAGCTTCCTTGATATGGAGTATCTAGTGGTCTGTGCGCTTGGGTCTCCAATTTCCTGAGCGAACGGTCTATTCATGTGGTCATAGATGGGTGTTTGTCCAACCTTTTGGCAATTCAGGGTTCAGTTCTCTCTGCAACCTTATTTCTGCTGCATATTAACGATCTGGTGAAGCATGGTATTTTTGGATACGCAGACGACAGCACCGTTGTCATATTTCCAGCGCGCGAGCCACCAGTGACGAGATCCAATTGTTGCGAGAGGCCATGGTAGAGCGTTTGAACGTGACCTTACAGGCAGTCTCCGATTGGGGCAATGCCAGTTTGGTCACTTTTAATGCCGCCAAGACGCAGGCGTGTCTTTTCACCGCCAAACGGAGTCCTTTTCACCACGCTCTCGTCTTCGACTCAATAAACCGCCAAGCCAGAAGACTCATCGGAGGTGAGACTTTAATTAGGGCGAAACTCAAGAGTCTCGACCATCGAAAAAAAGTTGCTTGTCTTATCGGTTTTCTACAGGATATAGTATGGAGAGTGTGTGCAACAATTGTTCAACCTTATTCCAACTACCATCCCTATTTTTACTCTGAACCACAAGAAGCCGGGAATATTTTCACCCGGACGTTGTTGACATATCGAAAATACGGATACAGTGTTTTGCATCCTCAATTACAATGCGGACAGCAAGGGAGTGGAACTTGCTTCCGGCGTCTGTGTTTCCCGAATCTTAAAATCTAATCATTTTCAAGGCCAAAGTGAATTGTTTTGATCTGGGTAAGCATGCTCCAACTTAGGTTTCGTCATTATCCTTAATGACGCCTCAATGGCCAAACGCAAGTCCATATTTTATTTTTTTAAGAATATTTGCAGTTTTATTTAATTTTTATTCAAATGCAATGGAAAAACAATAAAATAGAACACCTATTTTCAAACTACTAATATAAAATGACGTGTAAAATTTAAAATTACAAAAGATTGCAAAAAAAACGAAATTCGAAAAATCCGGATAATCCGGATTTATATGTGAAGATAATCTTGGAATCCGGATTTGAATAAAATCCGGATTTTGCATTCCCTACTCTCAAATATCGATTTTGAGAGCAATCGGACCAGTATCTAAAAAGTTCAACATGGCGGACACTTTTTCAAAATTCTGAGAAAAGATTCTTGTTTTGTGACCCCAAGGTCTCTCAAATATCGATTTTGAGAGCAATCGGACCAGTATCTAAAAAGTTCAACATGGCGGACACGTTTTCAAAATTTTGAGAAGAGTTTCTTGTTTTGTGACGCCAAGGTTTCTCAAATATCGATTTTGATAGCAATCGAACCAGTATCTAAAAAGTTCAACATGGCGGACACTTTTTCAAAATTCTGAAAAAAGATTCTTGTTTTGTGACCCCAAGGTCTCTCAAATATCGATTTTGAAAGCAATCGGTGCAGTGTCTAAAAAGTTCAACATGGCGGACCCTTTTTCAATATTCTGAGAAAAGATTCTTGTTTTGTGACCCCAAGGTCTCTCAAATATCGATTTTGAAAGCAATCGGTGCAGTGTCTAAAAAGTTCAACATGGCGGACACTTTTTCAAAATTCTGAGAAAAGATTCTTGTTTTGTGACCCCAAGGTCTCTCAAATATCGATTTTGAGAGCAATCGGACCAGTATCTAAAAAGTTCAACATGGCGGACACGTTTTCAAAATTTTGAGAAGAGATTCTTGTTTTGTGACACCAAGGTTTCTCAAATATCGATTTTGAGAGCAATCGGACCAGTATCTAAAAAGTTCAACATGGCGGACACTTTTTCAAACTTCTGAGAAAGTATTCTTGTTTTGTGACCCCAGGGTCTCTCAAATATCGATTTTGAAAGCAATCGGTGCAGTGTCTAAAAAGTTCAACATGGCGGACACGTTTTCAAAATTTTGAGAAGATTCATGTTTTGTGATCCCGAGTTCTATCAAATACCTTTTAGAATTTTATTATGTATCATCATATATTTCCGGTCGGGCTTTAATAATAATAATTAATAAGAAATGTAAAAACATTGAATAAGTTAGTACAAATACCTAAATTAAATAAAATCTCGTACCTTGATAAATCAATAAATGTATTTTCTTTCTTTATTTTACCTCAGCAGTCACGACCTACCTTTATGTCAATGACAAAAGACGGTGGCGACCTTCAGCGAGCATCAAAGCGACGTGCTCTCACTTTGGACTCGAGGAGGACACTGGATGATTTTTATGCGCGCATTCGAATTTATACAAATTCAAAATATGACAACCGCTCCATAGTAATTACTATGGAAAATGGCGCACGGTTTTCATGCAAAAGCAAAGAATATTTTAATATTTTATGGATTGATATTGTAAAAAACTGAAAAGGTAGCGTTGGGGTTCAACCCTTTTGTGTTTTTATTTAAACACTAAGATTTTAGTCAATTCATTCGAAATACTATAAATGTTGCAAACAGCAAAGGTATATTTTGTGGTTTTGAGAGATTTTATCGAGTTTTTTTGTTGGAAATGAAGGATTATTTCACAAATATAACGTGATAACATTGTAGGTATACCTTTTAAAATTGTAAAATGCTTTTTAAATGTTTTTAAACGTACGATATCGAAGATTTTTCTTACAAACCGTAACAGTCGTTTTGGCAGTTTTCAAGGACTACACTCTTAAGAGGAACACAATGTCCTAGCATCGTTCTAGTTATTTTATCGGAAATACCCCTTAGGGGTTATTCCGATATATTTGTCAGATATATACTTTCGTAATAACCCCAAATAAATTTCTCATAGTATTGGACACTGGTTCTCAAATTGTAAGGAAACTAAAAATTAAAGTTATATCATACGTATGTTCATACGTAACTATTTTGAATTTAATTAAACTTATGTAATTTTGAAACTGATTGCAGGTTATGGCAGCCTTTATTTAAGATGACTCCTTAAACCCATATTTATCTATAGATAGATAGAGTACCTAGATATACCTAGGTACTCATTAATTTATTTTCTTTTACACTTTTGTTTAGAGCAACCATGCCGCGAAGTTACGTCGCAGAGATCAAGCTATCTTTTATAAACTATATTAATAAAATACTGTTAGTTACTACTTTAATGCTGCGTTTTAAGAGCATTTATGTTAAGCTTTTGTCCATGTCTTAAAGCAAAAATGTTGTTACTTTTTTAATTATGTAGTCATAGTTTTTTTTCCGTAACAAATATTTCTTAAGTTTGTTGGTGCCATAATTATATTATGAAAAATATATTATTATTAACCTTAGTTCCTGATGCTTCTTATTGTGATTTATTATTTATAAGACTACAAATGAATATACTTCTAATTCTTAACTGTATATGATACTTTTAAGAATAACTGATTTAATTGAACTGCCTATGCAGAATTTATTTTTGATTTATTACATATGCAAAGTGCAATCTTTATTAAAATGTTTTTACTAGAAAGCCGGTAAGGCGATTTAAGTACTGTATTGTTCTTTAATTTAAAATAAAAATTGGATTTTTTATGATTTATTTTCATTCAGAAATCCCATTATGTATTAATTGCCTAAGATTGGATTAGTCTATACTAATATTATAAAGAAGAAAGATTTGTATGTTTGTTTGTAACGAATAAACTCTGGACCAATTTCAAAAATTCTTTTACCGTATATAGCTATGCTATCCCGAAGTAAGAGTCTGAAATGTTGAGAACCATCGTCTCTTTTTGGGGTAATTCCGAAATACGAAGTAGCTAAAAATACTTTTAAGTGAAACCTTTAACAAAATTGATGATAGTTTGTGTCTATAGAAAAAGAAACTTAAACCTACGGTCAAAGCACAAAAATATTAATTTTTGAGTAGCTTCGGAATTACCCCAAGTTGGTTCGTAATTTCCCCTATTCCAAAAATATATAACTCTTAGTTTCACAACTTTAATGTGGAGAACCCAATAACATATTTAAAATTCTAACAAATATAAATAATAAATCGTTTTCTTGAGTAAATAAACGTAAAATAATAATGGCAGAAAATATAAACATATTGAAAAAAATAATAGAAACACAGACCTCTAGTCATCTCATAGAAATTTCTATCAGAATTGCCCCAATGCACCCTACCTTCTAATGATTTTTTGGCTTATCGATTATGGATATAATTACCTTAAATTCGCAACCGATTTGGAAGTACGGAACATGGTGAAAATTGAGAAAAACTTTGATATTGAATAATTCCTAAACAAAAATTGTGGTACTAGTTGCGAGAATACCATGGCTTTAGAGAACCATTTAGCCCGGTATTCCCCTGCCTGTCGTAAAAGGCGACTATCGATATGCCAAAAATCATTAGTACCACAATTATTGTAAATTGATTATCTAATTCTACTGCACTATGTTAGTTGAATGAAGATGTAATATTGTTAGTTGAATGAAGATGTAAGATTGTAAGTTGAATGAAGATGTAAGATTATATCATCGAGAGTCAAGGTGAGGCATTGGCAGTGTGCCTAGATGTGGTGAAGGCATTCGATCGGGTCTGGCAAAGGGGTCTTCTCTGATCAAAAAATAATATTTGGGGAGTTTTTCAACCCAGCCATAACTGAATCAGATTGTCACTTTGTCTGGATAGTAGTAATACTGTAATTTGATTTGGAAACTGGCAAATTTTTTTATTTATTTATTTATTTATTTTATTATTTTATTTATTTATTGATTGAGTATAATTACCTCTCAGCATCATAGCTTTCATCATCAACATGCAAGTTGGCCATAGTTTCAGCAGCATCACTAATGCCCTCTGTAGGTGGTCTCTCTAGGGATGACATGGATGTTTCACCAAAAGCTGGAGCTGGGTAGTCATACTGTGGAATGTATGGCTTTATATCTAACACTGGTGTGCCATTCACCATATCCACTCCGAGGAAGTGTATCTTGTTACCTGAAAGGAATGTTTGTAATTTAAATATGGCATAACCTCTACTTAAGACACAGTAAGCTAATCATAATAAACATGACTAAAAGATAAGTAGGATATTGAAATAAGATTTAAAAGAACACTAATATCTAATTAATGTGTACTGTATACTGCTAGTGAGTGCACTTGTCTTAATTTTCTCGAAGCATAGAGTACTAGTACTACTACTAGTAGTAGTAGTAGTAGTACTACTAGTGCACAAGTTCAGCCGACCCAGCCTACTGTAGATGCCACAGGCACATAGGGACTCATCTCCTTCATACACCTTCCTAGCAATACTCTGTCAAGTGGAGCAGACCTTATGGGTCTGAGCTCTATGAAGAATTGCATTTAGCAACATTGCCATTGCAATTATCTTAGCATTATCTCTTCTATGAACTTATTTGCTATTTTATGATATTGTATTGCCCATTATTTCAAATACTATTCAACCTCACCTTCAATACTCTGTATCTTAACAAGTGAAAGGCCAATAGTGCAAGGTCTGTGTGGAGACCTTGTAGAGAAAACTCCTCGTCTATCTCCACCGAGACGCGGTGGTGCCACTTTAGCAGGCACACTAGTACTTTCTGTTGCATGGAAGTGGAATATGATCCTGTACAAAATAACATAAAAAAATGGTTTATACACACAATAATATTTGGCTCTTTTATTACAGTCAAGAGCTAAAAGAAAATATGAACATATAATATTTTCAGTGTGTTGGCATCGGATTCAATATGGATTTAATAATAAAATAATGGTAATATTTTAAAACTGCCCATATTTTTTTGAATTTGAACATGTATAATGACTTAAGATTTGGTAACTCCTGTAACCCATAAACAACACTGAAGAAATAAAGATATTATTTTTTAAGTAAAGTTCTTGTATCTGATTATAGCACAATCTAGTTTATCGCACTTACCAAATATGAGAAAACTCTTCTAATCCGATCATAGCATGCTCTGGATTATTAAAAACTGAAGTATCAATAACTACAGTGCCTCGAGCCTTAGCCATTACCGTGGGCTGCCGTGGCACACCCCGCTTGTTCTGAAATGATGTCTCAATCACTCCAATAGGTTTGTATGTGATACAGTTAGCTGATGATGATGGTTCTTCATGGTGATTGTTTATTATTCTTGTTGCTGTAATAAACATTATTTTTTTTCACTTAAACTTTCTCTTCTCTCACTTTAGCTATATTGAGTTAAGTTACCTTCTTCACCGCAACTCTCACAACGTAGCCCGCTTAGCGCTGATTTAATCAATTTTATTTCCTTCATATGTTCATGTTTCAGAGCACATAGCTGTTGTCTATAAACAAAACACTATTATCTTAAAATATCTGAAAGCCCAATGTGGTTCAATACAGAACTATATTCAGTTCATGTTTTACCTTAGGTTCTTTATCTCCGTCCTAGCCAAAGCAATTTGATTCCGGAAAATCTCTATATTATCCGTCATTTTTATCAGCTATTCTTTCACATTGAAATTGAACAAAATTTGGAAATCATTTTCAGCACCAAACCGCTTGCGTTTTTCCATTAGCCAAAATAGTGTTTACTAATATTTTAATTGACAGCAGGATAAACATATAATTTGAGCGTAATACCAAAAGAGACAAAAGATAAATAATGCTTGAGTTAGAAATCTAACCTGCGTATATGACTGGTGTACGAAACTCGTGAACGACTGACAAAAAGGTAGAGGTGTGTAACTCATCAAAAATACGCGAGCTGCATCACAGCTCACGGCTCAGGTCTGTCTCACTCCCATGTTTAGGTACGATTTCGCGCCAACGGTCTACCGGACAAACGCTAGTCGGTTGCAACGCGCCCGCAGCGAAAGACGCGTGTGGGTATAAATACCTACGTACTTATATAAAGTGTTTATTGTTCTTATTTTAAAACTATTTTGTGTTGGTATCGTTGTTTTAGTACTAGATTTTTTGTTGTTGTGTCATTGTATTGTCCTAATGTCCTTTCTGACTTTATTAAGGTCGGCAAGATCTAATAGGCCCGTTTTGATAGCATACCAGTGTGTCAAAAAGAGACGAGACCAGAAGAGACACCCTCTTATCTAAACGAGCCGCTGAGACCTCAACAACTCATGTGACTTATTTTTAACCGACTTCAAAAGAAGGAGGAGGTTTTCTCAATTCGACCGTAAATATATTTTTTTTATGTGTGTTCGCGGATAACTTCGTCGTTTATGAACCGATATTGATTTTTTTTTAGAAACTGTTAGTAGTTCCAGAATAGAGAGTGTTCCCTCTTCAAATATACAAACAAACCAATGTAACGTTTTTATAATAATAGTATTTTTATACTCTAATGAATATACATTAGTGTAGATTTTACTTCTACCTTTTTAGAATAACTAAGATTTAACAAACCACTATTTCAAAAATCAGTAGAATAATATTCAGAAAAATTTAACAATTCTAATTGTTATTACTTACTCAGTATATCCTTTTTTAAATAATTCTTTAACTTTATTATTTTTTATATAACAAACTTGAAGATTATTAATAACAAACGTTGTGAATTTCGGCTGACGGTCCTGGACTAGGTAGTCGTGCCGTTTCTTATCCCGTCGTCAGTTATTCCAGATTTTATATGCATGTATGTTACTAAAACCCTTCCCCAAAATAGTTGTATTTAGTTTCGTAGACAGAATACACATTCAGTATACAAAGTATCAGTATAGGCCTAAAACTTAGATTAAAATATGCAGACATTTAAAAATAACTTTCTGCTCTAATACTAGTTAGCTAGGATATTTAAAATGTCATTATTCACGAAAGGAGAATAGTAATAGGTACATACATAACCGATAAGGAAATATTGAAGATTCATAATACGTCATTAGACAACCCTACCGTAAGACGTGCCGCGTCATACAGGATAGAGTTATACGATAGAAAGAGAGGGAAGTTGTAGGTGAATATAATTTTAAGCGCGCAGCGCTGCGCGAGCTGGATTGCGCCTTATTACGTCGTTCCAAAAGTCGCTTTTTATTTAAATGTCGTTTTCGAAGTGGGTTTTCTGTACGTAGTACTATTGAATATTCTGTGCTCAGGTGTGTGAGCTGGTTCAATGACTCAGCTCGCAGATCAGCTCAATTTGTACCTATAGTCCACGATGCGCGCACACGCTCACTGCGTACCGCGCATCGAATTGAGCCGGCTGAGCTGCCGCGATTCGTTCGACTCTGCCGAGCGGCTCTTTTCATACTTCAGAGTTGGAATTATTTGTCTTTTTTTATATTATCTATATATGTTACATATTTATTTATTGAATAAATTATTATTTATATGTTTTAGAACGAAATAATAATTCGTAGATTAGAATCACAAGAATAATCTATGGAGGGAGTCGCAGATACAATAGGAGTTGGATTGAGCCGTGAGTTAGTCATTTTGTTGTTGAGCTGTAGCTCAACGGCTCAAACCCATGTGATCTGTATCATTGAGCTGGTTCAGAGCTGAGTTAAGGGCTTATTACATCTTCCTATATTTAGGATCCTAACTAGGATGGTTCTAACAAGGAAGCAGGAAGCTACTTATTACACTACACTATCTTGCTTTCTAACTAGGACGCGGCAAAGAGTATAGCAACTATACTTAAAGCGGGACAGACGACTCGTAGGGATGTAACAAAGGTCGATTTAAAAAAATATAACTATACTTACATCGATGTTCTTCCGATGTTTTAAGTTTTTTATTCTCTCAAACCGATCACACAAATAAGAATTTCAATGAATACAAATGAGCTCCTTTATGCTAAAATAAAACAAAATTGAACTTTATGTAAGTAAGTACCAAGTATTAATTTATAAATAATGTAGTACTTTCAATGTACAGATTATTTTTCTATTATTGTTTCTTGATTACTAATGACCTATACATTCATCCCTCAAAATATACGCCAAGACTTTAGAAGGGCCTTATATAATTATTTCAAAACATCGATGTTTTGAAATAATCATATATTGTACGGATTATTATTCTATTATTGTTTTTTGATTACTAATAACCTATACATTCATCCCTCAAAATATACGCCAAGACTTTAGAAGCCTTATATAATTATTTCAAAACATCGATGTTTTGAAGAACAATGTTACATCCCTAAACGTCCTAAATCGGAGCGACGCGATTACACTTTCCTGTTTAAGGAAGCAGAGCGGTTGGGACCTTCCTATCTCACTACTTAGGACACTAACCGTTCTTTCTGCGATTACACGTTCCTATTTCCTAGTTAGGATCCTAAAAATAGGAACGTGTAATAAGTGCTTTACACACCTCTACAAAAAGGAAAGATCCTTAATCTAAAGGGCTTATTACATCTTCCTATATTTAGGATCCTAACTAGGATGGTTCTAACAAGGAAGCAGGAAGCTACTTATTACACTACACTATCTTGCTTTCTAACTAGGACGCGGCAAAGAGTATAGCAACTATACTTAAAGCGGGACGGACGACTCGTAGGGATGTAACAAAGGTCGATTTAAAAAAAATATAACTATACTTACATCGATGTTCTTCCGATGTTTTAAGTTTTTTATTCTCTCAAACCGATCACACAAATAAGAATTTCAATGAATACAAATGAGCTCCTTTATGTTAAAATAAAACAAAATTGAACTTTATGTAAGTAAGTACCAAGTATTAATTTATAAATAATGTAGTACTTTCAATGTACGGATTATTTTTCTATTATTGTTTCTTGATTACTAATGACCTATACATTCATCCCTCAAAATATACGCCATGACTTTAGAAGGGCCTTATATAATTATTTCAAAACATCGATGTTTTGAAATAATCATATATTGTACGGATTATTATTCTATTATTGTTTTTTGATTACTAATGACCTATACATTCATCCCTCAAAATATACGCCAAGACTTTAGAAGCCTTATATAATTATTTCAAAACATCGATGTTTTGAAGAACAATGTTACATCCCTAAACGTCCTAAATCGGAGCGACGCGATTACACTTTCCTGTTCAAGGAAGCAGAGCGGTTGGGACCTTCCTATCTCACTACTTAGGACACTAACCGTTCTTTCTGCGATTACACGTTCCTATTTCCTAGTTAGGATCCTAAAAATAGGAACGTGTAATAAGTGCTTAAGAAGGAAAGGAATAGAAGTACGTTCTGAATCTGAAATAGTTTATACATTTGTAATACTGTTTATTTTGGTCTTCCAAAGAAAATAAGCTGCTCACTATTTTCAAATTATTTAACTTTTCGTGTGTGTTTACATATATTTCGATATCAATTTCTTTCAATCTTACTTATTATTTTATTGATACCATACTCAGAGAAATATATTTTCTCTGAGTTACTATACAATACAAATATTTCTTACAAGGTTTCGAAATCTAGCCAGCCACAAAATGACAGAAACTGCGTTCAAAAAATCTTAGTATTTTTATATATTTCATTCAAGAATCTATATTTGATTTCAAATGTAACTATAAATATTTATTACAATATCACAAAAATGCTATTTATTCCGGAGTATAAAATTATTATTTCTCATAAAATATAATTTGTTTTTTATAATTGTATACTTTTTTGTACATGTCCACATTTTCAGTCAATAGTGCAGTGAAAAGCTGCATCGTCGACTATCGATTAGAAGGTATATATCACTATATCAATAAATGCTTGTGATAGTACAGATTTTTATTTATTTCTACAGATTGCTATAATTACCTACAAAATACCTACTAATTTCCTTAAAAGTTAATTATAATGGTTATCATGGTCGATTGACTGAACGTTAACTTGATTCGAAAATAATGTAACAAATAAGGGAGTTGTATCCAAGGGGGTCCAGTGGGTCATGACCCCCCCTGGGCTTCGGCCGTCTAGCTCAATCAGAGGTATTTTTTTCTATTTTTACCTGAACACGCCTGTGATGGGGCCCGGGGGGAAAGAGCATGACGTGTTCTGTGGTCACATGAGTAATGAAAATATGATTGACATGGTTTTAGGTATGAATTTTTCGCGCTGCGCGGGCCATCTTTTCTATAGGACATGATCATTAGAACTAATGGACAAATGTCCTCTATTCTCGTGTGAATCTGCGCGTAACAGCTTTAGTATTGTATATTTATATATATATCTAAACTAATAATAATAATAATATTGACAACGAGTGTGGGATGCATCGCGATGTGGTGGCAGTAGACAGGGGCCTCACCCCGTTGTCCTTGGCAAACGAGAACTGGCGCAGACCAAAGGTGCTAAGCATCGAGGACCGCAAGGACGTATGGAAGAGTAAGGAGCTACACGGGCGGTTCTACAGGGCCCTAACAGGGCCTGATGTAGATCTGCTCGCGTCGGTGAACTGGCTACGCTTTGGTGACCTCTTTGGGGAAACCGAAGGGTTTGTCTGTGCAATTGCGGACGAAGTTATCAAGACGAATAACTACCGGAAATATATCCTGAAGGACGGTACGGTCGACATCTGTCGAGCATGCCGCCGTCCCGGAGAGTCACTCAGGCATATCTCCGGTTGTTCTCATCTTGCTAACGGCGAGTACTTGCACAGACATAACCTAGTAGCCAGAATCATCCACCAGGGACTTGCTCTTCAATACGGCCTTGTAGAGTCCGAAATTCTGTACTATAAGTACGCACCTGCGCCAGTTCTCGAAAATTGCCGTGCCACGCTCTATTGGGATCGATCTGTCATCACGGACAGAACTATTGTAGCCAATAAGCCTGATATCGTGCTGACAGATCGTTTGAAGCGCCGGGCAGTGCTCGTCGACATCACCATCCCCCATGACGAGAACCTCGTGAAGGCCGAGAAGGACAAGCTCAGCAAGTACCTTGACTTGGCTCACGAGGTTACCGCCATGTGGGATGTTGATTCGACGATCATTGTCCCGATAGTTGTTTCGGCGAATGGTCTCATAGCGAAGAGTCTCGACCAACATCTTGAGAGGCTCTCGCTAGATGGCTGGGTCAAGGGTCAGATACAGAAGGCAGTACTAAAGCTCCAATAATGTAACCCAAGGTGTAAAAAAATTACCTAAAATATTCATTTCATCGCGTGCGCTGCGAACACTATTGATGATAGAATAAAATAATGTACTACGACTTTGTAGAACACATCATTATTTTTAATAAGTGTCGCGACAGTATATGTCTAACTATTATAGATAAGCCACAATAAGTGTTCTTATATTTTAAAAATTTAATTGAAATGCCGCCGCTATAAAAAGCTCTTGATTTGTATCATGGTATTAATCCTTATCAAAATAAATTACTTCATATTTAAGACTGCTTCAATACCTTTGTTTAACTTTTTGAATTATTCAATTCGGACATTCCATTCGAAAGATATCACGAGTTTAAAAATGTAAGTATTAGAACAGTGTTTGTAAAAAAAACTCCTCCGAGACGACTTGACCGATTTTTATGCGATTTTGTGTGTATATTCAGTAGGTCGTGGTTCGAAGCGCTCGTGGTGTAGCACGATTAGCCGTTCTTAATCAATCGGCAAAGTTAAGCTACGCCTGTCGTGGTCGGTATCTGGATGGGTGACCGCCTAGTGGAATTTCAAATCAAGCGTTTCCGTGCTTCGGAAGGCACGTAAAGCCGTTGGTCCCGGTTATCACTTAATTGTGATAGTCGTTAAGCTAGTTGGATGCCTCCTAGGTGGCTTGAAAAATTTCAACAGTAGGTTGACCACTAGCCTACCTCCATCGATCCGCAGTGGGCACGCGTGGTGGAGTATTGCCCATTACCTTTCACCTTCATTTGTGAAAGGAGGCCTGTGCTCAGCATTGGGACATTATAGGCTGATGATGATGATGATGATTCAGTAGGTCTGAGAATAGGACGTAAACTATTTTTTATACCCGTAGGGTAGGGTAGAGTAGGGTAGGTAGGGTAGGGTAGGGTAGGGTAGGGTAGGGTAGGGTAGGGTACGGCGCGAAAATCTATCGACACCTCATTACGACATTGCACCCGTGCGAAGCCGGGGCGGGTCGCTAGTTATTATATATAGTATATATTATATAGTATATTTTGAAACCCATCCAAGCTGGATATAAGTGTGTGACCCCCCCTGGCCTGAAGGCTGGATCCGCCCTTGGTTGTATCAAAAAGTCACAATGTTGAAACGCAAATATTTGCGGTATTTCTTAAGACCTGAAATATTACTGTTCTCATGTTAAATGTCGTTAACGAATAAGTGTTGCCATCCAATGTGGCAATGCCGCCAGCCTTCTTGGCACAAGGCAGCGATTTGAGACGGATTTTCTATTTGTAATTTTTAATTTTATTTAAGTTTCTTGTTTTCTACCAATAAAAAATCATTTCATATTGAAAAAAAAAAATACAGCACAATGTCGTTTCTATGCGATATTGGCATATATTATCATAATAATTATCATTTATTTAACAGTATTTTTTTACAGTTACATGAATATAACTTCCTTTCGTACCAACGTTCCTGTTATAACGTAGTCATCTACTAAGAAGGGGTTTTTCAAAACGGATGTTAAAGTTTGTATGAAAGAAACCTGACCCATATGGTCTGATTAACTTGAAACTCGGTATTATAATACTTTGGAGTAATTACAAATCTATATTTTTGAAATTCTAAACTTTTACCATATATCGTTAACGCGCGAGTGATACCCCTGGTGTTGCAATCGCCATAGGCTACCTGCTGGAGTGTACTATCAGGCGGGCCGTATGTATAAAAAATATGATTTTCAGGGTCTGATGATGGAGTAGGAGGGCTGGCAATGGAACTCCATAGTGGAGCAACGTAAAAAAAAATATTACTTTGTCAGAAAATAAAGTAATACGATTTTATGGGTCTCTCGAAAATCGACCCCACCTTTATGGGAAAAGGAAACCGAAGAAAACAAAGCGAAGCTAAACATTTGATATAATTGTTTAAAATATGTCTGAGGAGATAAGAAACCTTAATATAGTCTTGCAGTGTCCCACATTCAAATACTTTTATTGCAGTACATTTATCGATATCGGTACACTAACTAAATACATCAATTTCACATCACTTATTATTGCGGTTTGCCATTTGCCGCACACGTGCTGAGATTTTGTGATATTTTTACTAAATAATTTTAATTTGCAGCTTTCGCTGAGCATCGCAAAGCGACCTATATACAGAGATTGTTTAACAACATCTTATCATCTTCACATTTGGATCGTGAGTTATTTTTCTAAAATTTATTTTGACATGCTGGGGTGGGGCAAAATGTCTGTGATAAAGGCCGCCACGTGTCCTATATTTTAATTTTTCCTATAATATAATGATATTTTTAGGCTTATCCAGGCGGAGCGAATAGTTCTATCGCAATGCGTTTTATACATTTGAATCTAATTCCAACAAATGAAATAATATGATTTGTAGGTGTCGGAAATTATTTTGTTTTCACATGATCGATTTTATTTTCGGGTGCCGGTTTTGTACTTTCGTAGCAAGATCTTTGCGTTTGATACGGTGACGCGATGCACTTGTCTGTTTTACTGAGAAGTATTGGTATAAATCTGACAAAATGAATGACAAAAATATTTTAGATAGGTACCTACTTATCGAAATTGTGACTACTGCATTCACCGCAAGATTTTATTAGGGGATTACCCAGAAAGGTATATACGTTGGAGGTATATCATCTGAATTAAAACGATAAGTGCTAGATGAGCTTTTTGTTACTCATTAATATAGCCATAATCTGCCAATTCTATTATTTATAAAGTTATTACATATTTATTTTATGTATCAAATAATCTTAACTAAGTGCTTCATAAACCTTGCAGTTTCAAAAGCTTATTTATTATCTTAGACCAGACTGTTAAATGTACCTATTTATCAGATAAGTTGCAGTTCTCTGGAATGTAATCTATGGTTTAGTTCCTCTGTGCTTATCAATTATTCTTGATATAATAAAATGGATAAAACAAACCACTTTATCCAGATTATTGGTAGGTAATGTGGGTAGGTAGGAGATGATTCATGTTAAAAGTCATTTACCCCCTTATTAATAAATAAGGTGTAAGTCAGTCTTGTAATAACCAGGTATTAAGATAGCCTCATCCCTTTTAGTTTATATGACATTAGAAAGTGACGGATATATTTTAATCCTAGGTTTAACTATACTTGACTTACACCTTATTTATTAATAAGACATTTAAAGATTTAGGTAGGTCTGTATTCTAGAATGTCAATCAATATATTCAAGATTATCCAAAAAAATATTTAAAAAGTGTAACTTTACTGAGTATCTTGCCTGTTCTTCTCAGTTGAAGGCCGACTTACGAACTGGTGGTAACTTCAGTAGCTTTGACCTTCATAAGTGCCCTTAGGCCTACATTGAATAAATGGCTTTGACTTTGAATGCTCAAGTCGAGTTTTCAATAGAGATTAAAGCATTTAAATTTGAAACCTGGGGCCCAATTCTCACCCAATCGAAACTGATCGCGCGATCGAAAAAAGCACGAATTCTAACTTTTACGAACGTTACGTTATTCTGGCAAATACAAGGCCGGCATATTTAGAAGGGAAACCAGTCAGCTAGAGCGTTGATTGGTCGGGACCGTTCGAATTGACTCCGACAGTTGCGAAACGGCCAAGCCACATATTTTGACTACGGTGTGTAGAGTTTGTGAAGTTAGGGCTTGTAGAGTAAGGGCAAGTAGAGTTATAAGCTGGACTCTACATGAGATCTGATAACTTTTTGACAGTGCAAGCTATATGTCTTGGCGGCAACATTTTACATAAAAATGTTTTTGGTGGGATTTCACTTCTTTTTGTAAGTTACGATTGTTTTTTTTTTTTGAAATTTCCAAGTTTTATAATTTTTTTGTTGATTGTGTACTAATACAAGCTTACATACCGAATTTCAGCTTTCTAGGACTTCCGGAAGTACCCTATGAGTTTTGATGATCATCAGTGAGTCAGTGACGAAATCGGGGTTTTTTAGGTATCAATAAAATCTAAAGTATAAGAGCTATGTTATTGAAATTTAATATGTTTAATAAGTTCACTATTGACATCATGTCCCGAAAATTTTGTTTATCTGGTATAATCCAAACCCAAGTTATGAGGCTTCAAAAAAACGACGAAGCGCTTCGAGAAAAGGTAGGTAGTGCCCTTGCGTTTCGCTTGGCTGTCTTGGCGGGGGGCACTCCCGTGCCCCCAGATGCCATGATCCTTTATCATTTGTTGTGTGAGGTTTTTTATTTAACATTTTAGCAACGTGAACTATGACATAGTTGTTATTTAAAAGATAAAAATCAATACTTAAATTCCATCTGAAATGTATGTTAAACAATACAATCCAACTTAATTCTTCTAAAAAAGTAATAAAATTAAAAAGGAAAAAACTACTGCAAATCTTGTCTTTTCATTATGAAAAAACTTTGAAAATTTGAAGTGCTGAACAAAGTTAGATTTTTACATAAGATTTTTCAAATAACTTCAAATTACTTGGTGACCTACATGACATGACTGACCTTCATATTCACTCAGCCTGACAGTCAGGCAAAGTTGCTACGAGTCAATATCTAACATTATTTCAAACCTAAATGCTTCAATGTTTAGTACATACATAGGTATTTGTAATATGAGAGTTTATTTTTATTTTTGCCTATTAATCGGGGGGCACGGCAGTGCCCCCGCCGAGTCGAGCGCGAAGCAAACACTGTCGTACCATCCTTTACTGGAACCATTTCGCCGCATTTTCAGGCCCCTATTTGAGAACCTCTGGATAAGACCCGAACGCAGAAATTTTCGTCATCCAGTAAGCTATAATCACATACTTAAAATCCAAAATTTCAAGTCTGTAGGTCATTTAGTTCCGAAGTTAAGCGAAAGCAAAGTTTCACATTTATGACACTCACTCACTCACTCACTCACTCATGATCATTAAAATAGAACTGGTACTTCCCATAAACTCAGAGAGCTGAAATTTGGTACAGAGTTAGGGTTTAATGGCCACATAAAGGGAAAACTATAAAAACTAGGATAATCGAAGATCTGGAGTACCTGGTGACCCTGATTAGAAAACACAAGAGCCCAACCAAACTATTAGAGATCGACATACCGCCTTTACAAAAAATATTCAACTTGGTGGGCCGCTTCATTTTCTACAAAAAGAAGTGAAATCCCATCAAAAACATTCTGTAAAAAACTAGCCAAGTCTCGATGGAGCTGCTTGTTTATATCTAAAAAGTAATGAAATCTAGACAAAGTCGTGCCAAGTCTAAGGTTCCTTACTGCGATTTCTTTATTATTATAGTTAATGTTGTGTGACTTGGCCGTTGAAGGGAACACAAGGGTACATGACACCATTGCACCAATCTGTACTTGTACCCACTAACGTATAAAGAATTTTCAACGGCCAAGTCACACAACATTAACTATAATAATAAAGAAATCGCAGTAAGGAACCTTAGACTTGGCACGACTTTGTCTAGATTTCATTACTTTTTAGATATAAACAAGCAGCTCCATCGAGACTTGGCTAGTTTTTTACAGAATGTTTTTGATGGGATTATTATTACATTAAAGCAAATAGATTATGGAACATAATGATATTAATAAATAAGAGAGAATTCTAACATCTAGTTCTAAATTCTATTTTCATACCTCGTTTGTGGTGCTATTATAGTTCCAATCTGTGTAATACCTAGTAGCATGTTATCATTTCGTTACGCCGGTAATCGCCAAAAAACCGGACGTTTTGGTAGTGTTGATAATTAAGGCAATTATTTCCAAACATCTTAAAATTTTTCAAATATACATACAATTATCACCTAGCCAAGGAGTCAGACGGACATCACAAATTTATAAGGGTTGCGTTCTTACTACACCAAAAAACTATATGTATTGTTCCAGTTCCACATAAGCAGCGTTAATGGCAATGGTCCCGGAAGCGAAGGTGAACGGCGGCGAGGAGTCGCCGGTGGAACTGCCGCCCGCGCTGGCGGAGAAGCCCGCGGGCCTGCCGCCCGGCAAGTACGCGCTTGTCGGCTGGGACATGGACACCACCGGCAGGAGGCTTATAGATGAGGTACATATTATTTTCTGCGCTCATCTACAATCGGCAGCCTTAGGGCCGACTTTAACCTACGAGAGGCCCTGGGCACTTTAGATCATAGGGCCCCTACGACTATGACAGAGGATGATTTTATTAAATTAGACAAAAAAAAAACTCTTTTAGCATTCACTATAATGCAAGTGAGTGATTAAACTCTTTTAGCGTTGAGATAAGTAAACCCTCAATCACTTGTACATCACATCACATGTATTTCATAAAGTATTCAGTTATATCATCGGAGAGGAGTCTTAATTAAGGCGAAACTCACAAGTCTTGACCATCGAAGGAAGCTTGCCTATCGGTTTTCTACAGGATATATTTTGCAGTGTCGCAGAAATTGTTCAACCTTATTCCACCATCCACATTCTTACACCGAACCATAAGACGCCGGGAAAAGTTTCACCCGTACGTTGTTGACATACTGAAAATACGGACACAGTGTTTTGCATCCTTGTTTATAATGCAGAGAGCAAGGGAGTGGAACTTGCTTCCGGCGTCTGTGTTTCCTGACTCGTACAATCTAGGGACTTTCAAGGACATAGGGAATAGTTTCCTTCTGGGTAAGCGTGTTCCATCTTAGGCTTCGTCTCTTATGGGCGTGTCAGTGGCCAAACGCTTACCTTCAGGCAGGCAGTATGCTTGTTTGTGGTATAATTCTATAAATGCTGTAGATGAGCCTACAGTAGTAAATAAGCAACTTAGTCGTTTTTTGAATGCATATCAGCGATGCGATATTAGTGCAAGTCAATAAGCAATAGTTATATTCAAAATAATTATGTAGACACATTATTGTCACTATTATCAAAGACATTATTAACTGTTGAACAGGAAAATTCATAATAATTCACAACCATGATATAAATAAAAGCTCTGATAAAAATTATTTTCCATATAAAACCTAAGGACATAATATAATAAACCCTCATGGAGTGACAGTGCAGGGGCTTAGCATGGAAAAATGCTTAATTGGTTTGAATTGACCCTAAGTTGTTCTACGTTTACCATTGGTTCTAAGATGTTATACACCCACACAAAGGTTTTCTATTAGATCTTACTTTAGCTAGGCTTGGTGATCACTTATTAAGTTATATCTACTCCTGACAACATCTTGACGAAACCATGATTAAAGGGTTTATAATACCCGTCTTTCTATCTGCTAGCCTTTTCTTGTGTCCTACAGTATCACTTTCTGCCAGTGTTTACTGCTAATTCATATAGCTTTGACATTGACTTGAATGCAAAGCTGCATTCCCAATTATGTGTAAACAACATGACAAATAACAACAAGATAGTAGGTAAGTAGGCGATAAGTACATTGCATCGTTAATTGTTCGATGAGTTACTATAATGCGTTTTGTTACAGATTTGTCAAATAGCTGCGTACACGCCGAAGCAATCCTACTCGCAGTACATAATGCCGTACGGAGACCTCAACCCTGGGGCGAGGCGCCGCCACAACGTGCGGGTCGTCACCGTCGGACGTTATCGTATGCTCAAAGATACTAATACTCATAAGGTATGTCCATCTGTCCTAACAAACCAGATGAAAAGTCTGCTGGAAATAAATCACTTTGTCCCAGAAACCTGCTTGAAACTACAGCCATGCTAATTCTCAAACAAAACTGTTTTACAAATCCGTGCAATATTATAATTTAACAATAGAGAAAGAGCTTATTTACCGTGCTGCATGTATCATAGAGGTTGTGACATCTTACAGAATTACCCTACATATCATTGTTAGTCTATTCTGTAAATGATAAAGACAATTAAAAGGCCCCTTCTATGTAACGGTGTCAATTTTAATCTTTCCATCATGTCCTCCTGTCAAATTGTATCTATTGTTAATCAGATATTGAAAACAAAGTCTGAAGTGTCAGCATTATCTGACTTTCTGGACTGGTTGGAGAAGGAGAAAGGCGACGGCAGCGTGATCCTCATCTACCACGAGCCAAGGCGCCTCAGCCCCACCATGCTTCTTGAAGCGCTCACTAGGTAACCATTCATACTTCAGTTAAATGGCTTTTATACTTTCTACAGAAAATACAGTCCACTAAATATGATTCAATACAGGTGAGTTTCTCAACCATATTGATTTGTCTTCAATTTATTTTCCATGTATGATTTCATAGTTGACTGTCTATTCTCTCGTCGTATGTTTTAGTGCATTATTGACTTGATTTAATTCGTGTTAGGTACAAGTTACTGGACCGGTTCAAGTCGATAGTGGCCGGGTTCGCGGACAGCTACGCGCTGGCGGCGGACAAGTGCAAGGCGACAGTCAAGTCGGTCTCGCTGCGAGTACTGGCGCGAGTGCTACTTGACGCCGACTCGCTCTCCGTCGACAGTGCGCTAGAACGCGCCACCGCCGCTTACAGGATTGTTGAGCATCTTGCACAGGGTGAGTTTATCAGCCACTTAATCTGACTATGTTACTTGCAGTTTTCAGGTAAAAAATCGGTGAGGTTTAAATCTCAATATTCCAAGGGATTTTTGAGTTGTAGTTGAAATATTTAAGGCTCCATTTCCACGATGAAGATTCAAGCACAGATGTAAAAGAAGTTCAGAAGGAACACTGCCCACGATAAAAGTGAAACCAAATAAGTCATACATATACACCACTCACTCACACATACGCATTTATGCATAGTTTGCTAATGGCAGCGATCCATTTAAACTTCTTTTACGTCTGTGGATTTAAGTAACTGAATAGGGGTAGTTGGCCAATTGCTTACTAATTTCGACCAGCCCATGCTGGCCATAACTGAAAGTGATAGATATATGATAGAAAGAGAAGCATTAGTGGGTTAGGGACTGAGACTTCTTTATGGTATAGTCTGATATTTTACTCTGTGGACTAAAATACAAAAGGGGGTGTCACCTTATCGTAAAGTAAAAATAGTGTTGATTTTTTGGCGGGAACTTGCAGAGTGACGGTGCGTTTAAATTTTTATAAATTCGTGTTTTTTTTTTTTTTTTTATACAACTATGTCGGTAAACAAGCATACGGCCCGCCTGATGGTAAGCGGTTACCGTAGCCATATGGACGCTTGCAACACACGAAGCATCGCTCACGCGTTACCGACCTTTCCCCCCTCCCCTATGAGCCCTGGCGACCTTACTCACGCGCAGGAACACAACTTTACAGAACATAAAGTTATTTGGCTGTGGTATTCTGTAAGGTGGAGGTACTTCGCCAGTCGAGCTGCTCTTTGAGCGAATATTACGCTATGCTCTACCTCTCTCAAAATATTTGAGTTTTGTGTATTTTGAGTTTTATTGCATATTATCGAAAAAAAGAATTTTCCAAATCAGTTAATAAATGACGGAGACCCTCCTTTTTTGAAGTCGGTTATAAAAAGTCAATTGCATCTGTCATTTTAGTTCACGGAATGAAAAATCAGACTATAGTTTAACATGTTATTGTTTGATATAAGTATGTGGTTATTTTTTTTTTTATTTATTTGTTGGCGTCACACGGCTTGTGTATTTGCCATTTTCCAGTTATATTATAAGTTCTAGTCACAATAAATCATAAAAGTCATGTTTTAGTACAATGGTGGTTGTACTAAAACTTTTCACGGACTTTTTGAGACAACTTGAAAAGGCACGATACACATAATTCATTTAATTTCACTTCACTGGTGCACATGGATTGATCTTTATTGGATAAAATACTACCGATAATATGCAATACAACTGAAAATACACGAATTTATGAAAATAAAAATGAAAACGCTATGTCACTCTGCAAGTTCCCGCCAAAAAGTCGTGTGATTATTTGTCCAGGTGAACAACAAGAAGTAGGTGCGGGCGGCGAAGGCGCGGCGGCCAGCCCCGACATGGTGGAGACGGCGCGCGCCTGGGCCCGCCCCGTCCACACCGAGCTCGAAGCGCTCGCCACACTCAAGAAGCTACTTGAGAGGTAACTATAAAAACAAAAATACGATGTATCGGTAATCAAGCGTACGGTCCGCGGATGGTAAGCGGTTACCATAGACACATCGACGCCTGCAAGACCAGAGGCGTCATTCACGCCTTACCGACCCTTTTTTCCGATAACATTGAGTTAATTGGCTGCAGTATTCTGTAAGGTACTTCCCCAGTCTAGCAGCTCTTTGAACTCTGTTCTCATCCAAAGGTTGCCTGGTAGAGATCACTTTTAGTGATAAGGCCGCCCATTGTAACACTTTCTTTTTTAAGTTCTTGTATTTTTATTTTTTTCATGTGGTGTAACAATAAAGGCTTATCTATCTATCTATCTATTTCTTAAATGTCGCTACATGTGTAACCCGGGTACCCCGTATCTTTGCTTTACTGAGCGAGCCTCGGTATTATCTTAAGGTCACTGGCGAGACGCTCCGGTGTTCCTTTTTTTTATACGACTAAGTTGGTATACAATCATACGGCCCGCCTGATGGTAAGCGGTTACCGTAGCCATATACGCATGCAACACACGAAGCATCGCTCACGCGTTACCGACCTTACTCACCCTTGCTCTGGCGACCTTACTCACGCGCAGAAACACAACTTTACACAGTATTTAGTTATTTGCTGCGGTATTCTTCCCCAGTCGAGCTGCTCTTTGAGCGAATAAACGCTACGCTCTACCTCTCTTCTACTTCCTAGTTGTAGAGTGTCATTGGTTAATATAAATTGTGTGTTGTGTTATAGACAGAACACGTTCAGGCCGGTGTTCGCGCCGCTGCTGCGGTCGGCGCGCGCGGAACGCAAGCGCGTGACGCAGCTGCGGCGCCTGCTCGCCGACGCCGGCCTGCTCTACGACCAGCTGAGGGACGCCTGGCAGGACACGCAGCTACCGGGTACCTTACCACACAATAAATAATATTACTAACGTACACCACTATAACTTTCTGATAGCAAACATGCAAGTTTAAACCTAGTTACAGTATTAGCTGTTCAATAACACTGACATTTTTTGGTTGGCATTTGAAATTACCATTACATTTAAAAGTTGAACCTTAATTTGATTAACTCTCAGTATTCAGTTGATGATGTCCTATTATTATAAATGCTAATTTGAGTTTGTTATGCTTTCACGCCATAACTACTTAACCGATCATCATGAAATTTGGCATGCAGATAACCTATGGTATGGAGAAGTACATTGGCAACTTTTTTACCTCGAGAACGCGGGTGAAACTGCGGGGGACAGCTAGTTACTAATAACGACGGCTTGTAATACTTATAGTATAAAAAATCTTTTTATATGTAACCTAACTATGTTTTTATCTTTATCTAGGTTTAGAGAAACAATTATCATCACTGTCAGTGTCCGCCAAGGAGGAGGACATTAAGGAGCTAATCGAGATCTTCGATTGCCACTTCGACCCAGCCAAAGAGCCCAAAGGCCCCAAACCTCGGCTACCTAGAAATAGAGTAAGGGTGAGTTTTATTATTATCCTGCATTTCAGATGGTTTCCTGACTCTTCCATTCCCCTTTTAAAACTGTTTACTTGAAAAAAAATTGACAAATCAATTTTAGTTCATATTCCACTGATCGGCAAAAGCGAGAAACCCGAAAGTTATTTTTATAATGTGTATAGGCCTGTTTTTGACCGCAATCTCACCATGGTAAGTGATGATGTGGCCGAAGGTGGTAAGCACACAAAGCCTAGAAGGAACTGGCTCTCAAGTGCAGCTGTCGCAACACTTGTATGTGCATGGCGACAGATTTTCGACTTGATAGTGGTAGCCAGGTGGGTACTAAGAAATACGCTTCCACCGTGCTATGGTTTTCTTCACCGAAAGCTCAAGCTCATTGTAGGTTTCGAACCCGGGGTCTTCGTCTCGGCATCCGACATCACAACCACTGAGCTATCATCGTCTTAAAATGTTCAGAAAATGCAAGTTATAATATTGTGTTGTGTTGTTGTGCAGGCGGCGTCGTCGGCGGGCGAGACGGCTGAAGCGGAGGGCAGCACCACGGACTCACAGAACACTTCGCCGCTCAATTCACCCAATAAGACCCCCAATAATGGTAAACACCACTATATTTCAGTATATTTGATTTAATCAGGACATTTTTGTTTTCGAAAAGTAATAAATACCTTTCTCTAAATTGTTATCACTTCTGTAGATCTGTTAAGTATGTTTACATATATACAGGTTTGATACTATAACAATTCGACCAACCAGGTGTATGAAACAGCTGTTTTTTTTAATCGACTTCAAAAAAAGGAGATTATTAATTCGACACGTGTGTATGTAATATTATTGGAACTGCAACTGAGTAATACCGAACAATCCAATTCCGCAAAAAGTGCGTGTTTCCGCGTTGTTGGTGGTGTGGAATTGGCGGAATAGATTTCAAACAAAGAACGAATTGCGCGTCTTTGGGTTGTTTGATACCGTCAAGTAATTAAATGTTATTGTTTCTCTATTCCAGATGTGGCCGTGGTCGATCCTAGTCAAAATGTGGCCGCCCCAGAAGCAGTGGTGGCGAACTAACGCCTAAACAAGTTCACAACAAAAAAAGCTTAGACTTTTCTACCATATATCTATTGTTTAGTATCGTAACAGAGCCATAGGGATGTGACAAACAAAAAAAAATTATACAGTTATTCGTATTATACAATTAGGTTAAGTCTCCTTTGGAATTGAAAGGTATTTTATGTTTTGCATGCATCAATGAACGAGATAACACATTTTTTCTTTTAATTTTTTTTTCAAACCGGTCCGGTTTTATTTTACCCTTTTTGTCTTTTGCTTTTCGCATAAAGTTTTTCTATATATACATAGTTGATAATTATTGTAGTTGAGTGCCTTAGCAACTCAGTGTAATAAGATAACATTTTGTATATCCACAATAATATATATGTCTTTGTTGAAGGAACCGTGATCAACCGTTTTGTTGTTTTGCAATGTCATGTTCATAATAAGAATTTTATCAAAGAAGCCGATTTTACACGGCTTTTTAAGAAATTTGCAATTATGTTTTATGGTATCTTTGTAATTCGACTAGGTGTTGCGAAGTTTTATACTATTTTTGAATATAGTAAACAGTTTTGATGTCAAAGAAGTAATATTTATTGTTATTAATTATACAAATGGGGCTTAGAACGTGTCGAAGAGTACAATACGAGTACTTTCTTTATTTATTCAAAGTTAACTTTTATTTATTGTAATAAAAATGTGTGCAATCACATAAGAACGGATGGACTGATATTAACATCCTATATTTTAAAATATTATGATTATTTATTTGTTTTAACTTTCCTTTTCTTTTATTTTACTCGCGTATGTTTTATGCTGGCTGTAATATGCAATTACGCTGTAACAATTATGTGCTGAACATCTTTTCACTTTTATTTTGTTTGCCATAGAAAATACATGTTTTCATTTGAAGTTAGATGTTTTGTTAACTATATAAAATAAGCTACGTAATGAAAACAGTGTGTACCTATTAACTTACTCTAGCCTCTAATTTAGTTAGTTTTAACATAGACTGTACATATAATTTAATTTCTTATTTTGTTCAGATCTCTAATAAATATGTAAGTCTAAAATTTTATGGTTTCATTTAGCCTAAACAAAAACCAATTAACAATATTACCCAACTGATATGGCGCGTCGTGAAGCTTCGTTCGCACAGAAAAGAAAGAATGGCCCCGAACATTAAGGTGCTATATTCAGAAAAAATGATATCTTTGTGTGCCTGTATCTTAATTAATACAAGGGTTGGGGATCCGAGATTTTATTATATGATTTTTGAGATCTTAATTGAGTGTTACCTTGAAGGAAAACACGTTTGATAGAAATTTTCTCGATAAAGTTTAATTCCAAAGTAGCCTCTAGATAAAACTCTTTTACACTATAACTCCGTCAAACAGGCGAATTTTACAGTGAAATTTAATGCAAAAAATTGGTAATTCATTCTTCTTATACTGTGAAGAACAGATTTTCTATACATTGCATGGTTATTTTATAAACAATTTATATTTGGTTTGGTACTTACGTCGTTTATTAAAACCTGCGGCTTGCCCGGGCAGAGCACTATACACATCTCTTTTTAGCACATACGAAATCACGGTGAACGTATTTATTATACTACTCTTGCATCGCTAGGATCATTCGGCCGAAGCCTTTGTCGACGACGGACCTACGCTAGTTTTTGCGGCCGGCTCTCGTAGTTTTAAACATTAAATGTTTTCGTAGCATATTCTTTATTGTCTTCAAAGATAGTATTATAGTTTGTAATATCGTATTAATTTCAGTTTAGTGTGATAACCTAGTTCAATAGTGCTTGTAAATATAAAGTCAGTTGTATAGTTTTGTTTTTATTATTTTTATAGTGTCAAGTTTAGTGTTTAAGTTGATTTTAATAATAACTAGCAGCGAAACCCGGCCTTGCTCGGGTACGTCGTACACATCGTATGTTTAATGGTATAAGAAATATATAAGGATAATTTTTTTAACATAAATATATAGATTTCTTTTTTCGATTTCGATTTGGTTCTTTTATTCTGTGGATCAATAATAACACTCATACACATGTTGGAACTTTCCAGATCAATCCAAAAATGATTAGAACTTTCTCGAACATTTTAAATGGCTTATAATAAATTACACTCAATTTAGAATTTTCTAGATCATCCTAGAAATTTCTAGAACTTTCTCGAACATTTTAGATCATTCGGGACATTTCTAGAACGTTCTCGAACATTCCAACTCGTAATAACAGTTTTGGACATTTTGGAACTTTCTAGATGAAGCCAGAAAATTTGTAGAACTTTCTCAAACATTCTATAGTTTAAGTTTGAATTCATGCTAGAATTTTCTAGATCATTTCAGATATTTACACATTTTGGAACTTTCTAGACCATTCCAGAAATTTTGAGATCTTTTCAGAAGTCCTCATGCCTAATTTTAGAATTTTCTAGATCATTCTAGAACTTTCTCGAACATTTTAAATCGCTTATTGTACTTATTTTAGAATTTTCTAGAAATTTCTCGAACATTCTAAATATTTCATTAATTTTGGAACTTTCTAGATCATTCTAGAAATTTCTAGAACCTTCTCGAACATTCTAAATTAAACATAATAAATTGCACTCATTTTGGAACGTTCCAGATCATTCGGGAAGTTTCTAGAACGTTCTTTAACATTCTAACTCGATAATAACAGTTTTTGACATTTTGGAACTTTCTAGGTGAAGCCAGAAATTTGTAGAACTTTCTCAAAACATGCTATATAGTTTGCATTCACTCTAGAATTTTCTAGATCATTCCAGATATTTGTTGAACTTTCTAGTAGTCGATTATAACCGTTTTACACATTTTGGAACTTTCCATTCCAGAAATTTTGAGATCTTTTCAGAAGTCCTCATGCGTTAGAAAAGGACAGCAATATATGTTTTAACATTTTCGCCACCCACAACCACCCCCTTCCACCCACCGCGACCAAACTCCCTTACTACCACCTGGAGACCAAGGGGTATTTACCACACCAACGGGAAGTTGATTGGGGTTGGTGGTGATTGAGAAAACTGCGTATTTACGTACCCACAAAAGCATTTTATATATATTATTAGATTAGATTTCACGACATGGGTAATAGAATAAAGACCAAGGAAAAACAAAAAGCAGCATTTGGAGCAAATGAGAGCCAAAAGCTCGATACATGACAAAAATTAAAATGAAAGTATTAACAATACATATTAATATTTTTTTATTAATCGTTAATAACATAACTAACGATAACTTATTTAATTATTTTAGCAATTATATATTGCAGTTAGATCATTATTAGTTTATCGTTCACGTACCGGATAGATTTATACGAACATATATATAAGTTCGAGTCCGAGTCCGAGATCAGAGAGAACATGAAAACTATGATAACAACTAATTTGTTATTATATTTGCGGATTATTATTCTCTTACTTTACATTACATTTTATTACCAAATATAACATGATTTGATTATTATAATTATTTATTATGGTGTATGGACAAATACATATTTTAATGCCTAAAAGTTTTATTAATAAATTTTGTAGGTACTATAAATTAGTATTTAAAATAGGCTACAGTTTACAGTGTATTTCTTATGGTGTACTTAGGACAACTATCTCTTTTTATGTGTTATCTTTTTATTAATAATATTTGTAGGTGCTATAAATGAAATAAAATATTTATGATTCACAGGGAACAATCTCCACAAAAAAGTTACAGTCGTGAAAAGATCATGGTAGAACCCACAGAATAATTTTTGACTTCCTTGGTAGCGCCGCTGGCAGCTTATGATGTTGTCGCAGATAATGAATTGTTTTTCGAAAATTTGGATAAGCAGCAGTCCTCCAAAGTGAATTTGGAAGTGAGTATGTATATTGTACACCTACTTAGGTCTAGCATTATCCGTTAGTTTTTAGTATCCGGATAAAACAATTATTATTAAAACCGGTTAGCCGGTTTTAATACCGGTTAACCGGTTATTTAAATGTTCACTCGTTTTTTTTCCACGTTATTTCTATAGGCTCGAATTATAGATAATAACCGTGCCAAAGATTAAAAAATCGTAAATAGGAATTATTGTCAGTTAAAGTTAATAGAGTGGGTATAAAATAAACATCATTTTTTTTTTTTTTTACTGTTTATAGGCTTGTGTTTGACTGCAATCTCACCATGGTAAGTGATGATGCGGCCGAAGGTGGTAAGCACACATATCCTAGAAGGAACTGGCTCTCAAATGCAGCTATCGGAACACACCGAAAGGTGCTTGGCGACAGATTTTCAACTTGAGGGTGGTAGCCAGCCAGGCGGGTACTACAAAGTACCCTACCACCGTGCTATGGTTTATCATCAACATTATCATCTGGCTGCCCTGTTCCCAATCATTTGGGGTCGGCGCAATATCTATGTTTTTTCCATTCGTATCTTCTATCCGTTATACCAAAATTCACTCCTTTCTTACTCATGTCATCTTTCACAATATCCATCCATCTCTTTTTCATCAAATTGATAATAAAGATAAATCTACAGAGTTAAATAAACTATTATTTCCATGGTTTATTTAATTCTCTTTATATAGACTACGCGGTTCGTTGCTTTTGATTTTATTTTGAATGACATCATAAAAACATAATATTTGCTTGGTTTTTAATTGCTATGAGATATAATGATAAAGTCATTATATCTCATAGCAATTAAAAACTTAAATGTTAAATAAAAATTAGATCAGTAATGAAGAAACATTTATTAAATTATGTTTATTTAAACATTTATTAAATTATGTTTCGTACGTTATAATAATCATTTCACACTTAATATTATGTTACATAGCATATTGTAGCAGCACAATAACTTGCGTGTACACAAACACGTGATTATTATTATACGAATGTTTTCTTGCCTGTTATTCTCAGTTGAAGGCCGACTTACGAACTGGTGGTAACTTCAGTAGCTTTGACCTTCATAAGTGCCCTACCAGGGCCTTAATTGAATAAATGGCTTTGACTTTGACTTCGACTTTCCTTAGATAAAAAAAACATTACTCAGTCTTTGTTGTCGTGCAGACGGTTAAAAAATAACACCAATCAGTCAGCTTGCTGTCTGGCAGATACATAAGAGCCTTCGTTGACAGTAGTTGCTCCGACAGCATGGCGTTCCACAAGGCTCTGAATTATCCCGTACACTGTCCTTCCAGCATATCAATGATATACTGTCTATCAGGCGGGCCGTACGCTTGTTTGCTGCCTAAGTAGTATATTTTTTTAACATTTTTTATACCTATCATAAAAAAAAAAAATATTATAAGTTATTTTCTTACCAGCTAAACACTATACGCATCAACACACTTCAATTCATCACAAAAATCCTCACTGCATTGGAGTCAGTTTAAAAAACGGCGGCTAATCTTCCTTTTTCCAAACAAAGAAAGAAACCGAAAAAAATCGAAACCGTTTTTTTTTGTTGTTCAAAACCATACCTAATAACCGGTTTTCGATTTTCGGTGAAATCGGTTTGCATTCCCTAATGTGTGGAATGTTGGTAATTACAGACGAGGCGGTATTAAGGCGAACGCGATAACAGAGCCGAAAGTGTAACGATCAATACACACGCGTATCATACGACGTTTTTCAACACACTTGAGAGGAAAAAACAGACTTGTATTTCTTGGAGTACATTTTTGATAATAATCAACCACACAATGAAAACGTTAACAAATATGGCGCGCAGCTTTTGTTTTTTTTTTACAGCTAAGCTCTGTCAAACTATTTTACCCGTTTAAATTAAGAATGATTCGTCTACACACATATCAATTACATTGAGGTACAATTAGGGCATCGGAACCGGGAACTCCCGGTTCTGAGGGTTGCAATAAGAACCGGTTCTTAAATATAAAGAACCGGTTATTTCGGGTCTTTCGGTTTCTTTCGATTAATTTTAAAAGGTCGTTTAGGATGGATCAGTAAATTTCGTAAAACAATCAAAACACACTATAGGTGGTTAGTGTCGAAGCATGAAGCTACTTGTAGCGATTAAATAATGTTAATAAAGCAAAACGGCAGCTTGTGAAGAGCCATTTAACGATGTTTAATTGATTATGTGTATAATTATTAACTATTATTAATTGATTATGTGAATTATTATGTATCATTGAAATTCCTATTATGTTCCTAAAATTTAATAATACCTATAAGTAATTTATTGCTCATCATCTACATATCCTGTTCCCAGCTATTTGTGATCGATGCAATATGTTTGCTTCTTCCATTTTGCCTTTCTATCCGACATTATAGCATTCACTCCTTTCTTATTTACACTTCCCGTGTATCCAACCACTTCCATATTCATAACTCTATTACTCACGTGGCTTTCATTCCTCCTCATAACATGTCCATACCGCTACTTTCAAGCTTCCTCTTATGTACTCATTATTTATCATATCCATTCTTGTCACTCCATACATCCATCTCAACATAATCATCTCAGCTGCATGTCTTTCATTCATTTTCTATACCTAATGCCCAACATTCTGAACCATATATTAAGACTAAGACCTGTCATCACGGACTATATATTTGTTTGACCTTGGATCACATGTTTACTTTGTGACCTGTCGTCATTTCATCCAATCTACATCGTTCTGCATTTGTGAACCGAGGTACCAGAAGTCGTAGAAGACTGGTACTGAAAGTCCATCAAGTAAAATAATAAAAATAGACGCGAAAATAGAAATACTGCCAAAATCGCAGACATGAAGCAATATTGCTTCATGATCGCAGAACATATGTTCAGTTTTAGTTCAGCTAATTTTCAAGCTCTTTCCAGCTCTTGTAGCCATTTCAACATCTACTCTTTCAACGACAAATCATCCATTACCACCAGGAAGAGATAAGGCATCATAGCAGACCCTTAGTGTAAGCCGCCACCTAAATTTAACGTATCGTTATCTATAATAGACAAAATCCTAATAGACAAAGTTTGCTAGCAAGAAAGCACTATGATTACCAAGCCCCCCGCCTATACAATATAATTAATAAAAAGATTAATATTGCAAAACTAAGCAACTATAAAGTAAAAAAGAAAATTATTGACTGGCTTAAAGATTTTGACTATTCTGGTTGTGAATCGCTAATAACTGTTCTGCATTGAAATATAAAATAATTAATAATATATAACTATAATATTTTTTTATTTGTTGTTCCAATCACACTTACACTTGCATAGACCACACACACACACACACACACCCACACACACACACACACCCACACACACACACACCCCTCCCACACACTCACCACTATCGCTGACACACCCAGCACATACCCATTATTCGCATATTGATATAGTTATTTATTTCATTAAAATATTTTTTTGTTGTTTTTCTTAATATTAATTTTAACATTTTCTCAAATCTTTATATGATTACTTTAGTCAGATATTCTAAATTTGTATCATCGATGGGAAGAATCTGGCTCCTAAAATACAGGACTTTCCTAGTTTAGGAGCCAGCGCTCATAAGTTTTTATGTCCATGTATTTTGATAAATAAAGATTTATTATTATTATTATTATAAGTACAGTAATAAAATAAAATAAAAATAAAAATAAAAAAGCCTTTTATTTCATGCATTGAAAAAATAGTAAAACATTAACAATTTTAAATGTAGTATTTTGCAATGTAGCTACAAAATAATAATAATTATTACATCGGTTATTGTTATCGTTTCATAATAAATTCATTAATATTTTCCATCATATTTTTACAATAATAATAGTAGTATAAAAAAGTTTGAATTATATTTGAGTGATGTTAATATTAATATTTATAAAATTGTTGAATTAAATTGAATTAAATTGGATTAATAATAAAAATAGCATGCATGAACCCCTCAGGTAGTGAGGGTGAAGGCCTCCTCCAGAGAACACCAGCGGTCTCGGTCTTTGGCTTCTGTCAGCCAGTTTTTGCCTACGACTTGTGTGATGTCGTCTGCCCATCTAGTTACAGGTCTTCCTCTTTTCCGAGTACCTGTAGGACCTGGCCATGACGTCATGCGAATTGTCCAGCGATCATCGCTCATTCTCGCAACGTGTCCTGCCCATCTCCATTTTAACTTTAGAGCGTAGGTGAGAGCATCTATTACTCCTGTCTTTTGCCTGATGGTAGTGTGACGAATTTTTTGACATTTCCTGATTTTTGAAACACTTCTCTCCATGCTTCGCTGGCAGGACGTGATTTTATTTTTAACTCTTTTAGTGAACTTCCACGTTTGACATGCGTAGGTTAACGAAGGTAAAAGGCATGAATCCATGACTTTACTTTTGATTTTGATCGGCATCTGACTTTTTAGAATTTCCTTCAGACTCCAATATTTTTTCCAAGTCGATATTATTCTTCTATCAATTTCTGCATCGTTGTTTAGTTTTTGGAAGGAAATTTGTTTACCTAAGTAGATATAGCTCTCAACGTACTCTACTGGTGTGTTGTCAAGACATATAGAGTTTTGTGTGGCATTTGTCATGAGTTTCGTTTTGCTCAGGTTAATTTCTAGTCCTGCCTCTCTGCTTGCTTGTTGTAACGTGTGTAGCATAGACTCCAGCTTTCTGCTATTTTCTGATAGGAGGACGATGTCATCGGCGAACCTCAGGTGACTAATATGCTTTCCATTTATACATATACCGGATCTATCCCAATTTAATTTACCGATAATCGATTCTAGTACTGCGATAAAGATTCGAGGTGATAGTGGATCGCCTTGCCTTACTCCTCTTTTGATGGGTATAGGAGGTCCTGTGGTCTCTAGTTTCACTCTACTGGTGTTGTTCTCGTAAAGGTATTTTAAGACTTGTATATACTTTTTCTCCACCTTTTGAGATTGTAAAGCTTTCCATATTGCAGGATGTAGTATTGTATCAAAAGCTTTCTGGTAGTCAACAAAACCTATGTAGAGTTGACGTTGATATTCTTGATATTTTTCAATGAGCAATTCTAGAGAGTGAATGTGGTCTATTGTAGAATAACTTCTTCGAAAACCAGCCTGTTCGATCGGTTGGCATTTTTCTAGCGTAGTGCTGATTCTCTTCTCCATAGTTGACGAGAACAATTTATAAATAGATGGAAGAAGGCTAATTGGTCGATAATTGCCTATGTTTTTTGGGTCACCTTTTTTAAACAACAGTATGATATCAGACTCGGACCACTGTGTAGGTGTTGTAGAGGAACTTAATATCAAATTAAATAGATGTGTCAGAGGATTTACTAGGAAAGCACTAGCTATTTTTATGGCCTCGTTTGTTATCCTGTCAGGTCCTGGACTCTTCTCTGCTTTTAACCTTTTAATTTCCACTATAATTTCTAGTTCATCCACTGGTTTTATTTCTACGTCATTGTCCTCATTTTCTGATTCACTTTGATCAACGTTTTGATGTACTGGGGCACTGTACAAGTTTTCGTAAAAGTTGGTTGCTATGTGTAGGATATCTTTCCGGTCATTCGTTGTTTTTTGTGGATCATTAAGACCTTCTATCCATGTTTTATGAGATCTCAGTTCCTTGTAAGCTTTTTTAAGACTTCCTGTAGAATTAAGGTGTTTTTCAATGGTGTATTTTCGGTGGATTGAGTAGTCTTTTCGAACACATTTACTTACTAGTTTGTACAGTGCTTTCAATTCATTTTTCATAGCTCGTGTCTTTGGTTTAATTTTTTGTAGTCCTTCTGCGTTGTATCAAGTTATTAGTATGAGTTGATATCACGCTGCTAGTACTGCTACTTGCTTTATCTTTATTATGTATGTGGGCTTTCTTCAAACTAGTTTCCAAAACATTAACTATTTTGTCGTAACATTCCTGTACAGAGTTGATTTGTTGGCAGTTCATAAGGTCTTCGTTGCATTCGTTGAGCGATTTTTTAAATCTCAATATTTCTTCATCGTTTTTTAGTGAGCTTCTTGAGTTGTTAGCGTAGTTTATTCTGGTTACCTTTAATTTTTGTAAAAGGAATGTTGCTCTTACAAATCTGTGGTCCGTAGAGAAATCCAAGTTGATGACTTGTATATTCTGCACAATGCTCTGTAAGTTTGTCAATATATAGTCTAGCTCGTTTTTAGTGGTACCGTCTGGAGATCGCCAGGTCCATCTTTGATTGTTCTTCTTTTTATACCAAGTGTTTATTATAGAAAGTTTGTTTTCATATGCGAATTCTATTAGTCGTTCACCTCGGTTGTTTCTTGTGCCATATCCGTGTTTTTTCATAATTAAATTTTCTTCTGGTTTTGGTTGACCAATTTTGGCGTTAAAATCCCCCATGACTATTATGTTCTTTTCTGATATTTTCAGGGCTTTGTCGATGGTGTCATAGAAGAGCTCTATTTCAGCATCATTTGCAGCGTCTGTTGGGGCATATACTTGTATTATACTTATTCTGAAATTGTTGATATTTAGCGTTAATAAAACCACTCGTTCCGATAGACCAGTAAAGCTCTCAATGTAAGTTTTGAGGTGTTTCTTCACGAGAAAACCCACGCCATAAAGGCCTGGGGTCTCTCCTATGTAGTGAAAGATAACGTTTTCATATTCTTGAATTGAATTTCCTAGCCTTCTAGTTTCAGATAAGCCAATTATATCGAATTTAGTATTTTTCAGGGAGTCCATTAGTTCTAACAAACGGGCGTGTGTTGATAAAGTCCTTACGTTATATGTCGCAACATAGAGTAGGTTGTTGTGTGCAGGCTCTAACTTATTTGAGGTATTTGTCTCTGAAGGGTTTCGGTCTTTTTCTCCCACGGGGACCGGCCGGATTGGGAGATCGGGAGGGGCCTTTTGTGGTTGCTATTCTGTTTCATATTGCTCTACCGTTGGTACTTGTTCGTGCGGAGGACTTTCAGAGCTGTAAATAAGTTTTGGTTTTTGTAGGATGTACTTTTCCATAGTAGCTGTCTTGGTTTTCTTTGTGGGTTGTTTTTTGTTTTGTGTGGTGTGGCTATTGAGCGTCACTGTTTCGGGTGATTCGGATAAAATTCTTTTGTTTGTTTGGTATTGTGGTTTGTTTTTATTTTTGGAGGGCAATACAATGAGCTTGTCATATTTTATAAAAGCTATTTTGCCCGACTCTCTTTCTTCTTTCAGTTGGGCTTGTAGGTCTCTGCGTTTGTTCAAGACTTCTAGGGGATAATCCTGTTTTATATAATGTGGTGAGTTTTTAAGGCATTTTTGGTTTTGCAGGATTTTTATTTTTAATCCCATTGTGCAGAACGTAACAATAACAGGTCTGATTTTCTCGCCTTTTTTACCAAGTCTCCTGACAGCTTCTATACCATTTTCATATTGCAAGTTAAAGTATTTGTTTATTATATCTAGTATAATTTTTTCTAGATCGTGATAAGATTTTTCTCGTTCCTCCACTCCAAAAATAAGTAGGGTTTTACGCCTTGTATATCTTTCTAAATTGTTGATAGCTGAAGAATGCTCCTCTAATTTCTTTTCTAGATTTTCATTTTTAATTTCCAAACTCCTAAACTTGTCATTTATATTATTGTTAATTGTAGTTTTTATATCTTCTTTCATATCAAGCATATCAATCTTTTGTTGTTTCATTTCCTTTTGCATGTTTTCCAGTATGATTTTTATTTCTTCCATGGTTCCAGAGTTTGTTGTGAACAGCGCCCTCTGTTGGTTGTGCGGTGAAGTAGAGAGCGTTGGTTCGATCGTTAACTGATGATAAGGTCGATGTGTCTCTTGACTGTGTTTACTAAATAGATTTCAAGTTTTTTTGATAGATGGCGTTTGTTGTACTGTACTTTCGTGTGTGTCCTATGGCCCAAGATGACGATACGATAATAAGCACTTTTAAGGTTATCTGGTATTTAATGTTTTTTTGCAGTTTTGCACAATAGAGATTTAAGTTCGATAGGTCGTTCTTGCATGAAATCGTTTCACTGATAGCATATGTCACTAGGCAAATGTTTTGATTGATTCACTTGACATAACACCGTTGATCGTTATATTTTTTCACTTTAATAATGTATTTTTTATTTTATTCACTAGGGTTTCACTTAATTCTCCATATAGTCTCGGTAGTACATGGGCCAATTCAACAGGTTTATGCACTTTTAGCTTCTTATTTGTAGGAAATATATTTATTTAATTCACTTTATGTACGGATTCGATGTAAATAGTAGCAGTGTTGCCCCTTAAGTTAAGTTAAGTTAAGTACAGTAGTACCCAATTAATATGGCTCACCGATGTACATGCGCCGAAGATACATTTTCAAAGCGCGGGAAACGCTATTGGTCAGCAGCTGCCGCTATGTTAGCGCGCGCCGTGTGGAGAGGCGTGACTTGCGAGAAACGGAAACGGAACTAACAGCTGCAGTGTATTGTGAACCTTAGATCTCTACTATAAGGATAGTAGAGATCTAAGGTTGATTGTAAGTTTTAAGCATTCTTTCGTTAATCTTCGGGGCCATACTTTCTTTTCTGTGCGAACGAGGTTCACGACGCGACATATCAGTTGGGTAATACTGTAATTTGTTATGTTAGGTACATTTTTATTTCAAAAAATCTAATATAAATAAAAAAACTGGTTTGTTAAAAGACTTGATTACATTTATGTTATTTTAATCAAAAGCTGTGATTCAGAAATCACTGTTTGATTGTCATTCTACGACATATTCGAACATAGAAAACTATTTTATTGTTATTATTATACTAACTATAATGTTTTTGATCATAAATTAATTAAAAGAACAAAAGTTTATATCGAATAATTAATGGAACCGAAAGAACCGAAAGAACCGGGTACCCGGTTCTGGATTAGAACTAGAACCGAAAAAAACGGTTCTCAAAATATGGCCGGTTCTCGATGCCCTAGGTACAATCTTAACATAATTAATAATAATAATACTACATTGCCTGTGTCACAGAGCGCATTGACTTCTTGAAGCAAAAAGTTTATGCGTGGGTACGCCGTATTCGCCGCTACAGAGAGCGTGTGGATCGATTCCAACAGAATCACTTCTTCCAGAGTGACCAGAGAAAGGTATACCGAAAGTGGGAGGGAACCGACCAACGTGTGTTGGATGGACAGCTGCCAAGTGCTACTGCCATGATTAATTAAAATATAATATAATATTATATTAAATAAGTTAAAATAAGCAGACTTTGTATGAGGCTTGGACCACGGCCCGAACTAATCAGGACCCCAACATCTCTGATGCGAAACGCAAATTTAACGCTGCCTCGAGGTTCAGTAAGCGAATGACTGCTAGGGCTAAGTTCGATTTCGTCGGTAGGTTTGGTGAGAGGCTGACTAGCCTTCCATCTGGAAGTAGCGCTTTCTGGTCTCTTGCCAAAGCTGCTGAAGGAAACTTTTGCCAGTCGTCCTTGCCACCACTCCGTAAGCCGGACGGAAACTTGGCCCATAGTGCAAAGGAGAAAGCTGACCTTTTGGGCTCTCTCTTTGCCTCGAACTCGACTTTGGATGACGGGGGCGCCACACCGCCTACCATCGCGCAGTGTGCTAGCTCCATGCCGGAGATAAGCATTACCCAACGGGAGGTCCGGCGGGAACTGCTTTCTCTGGACATCCATAAGTCGAGTGGGCCAGACGGCATACCGGCAGTGGTTCTGAAGCGGTGTGCTCCTGAATTGTGTCCAGAATTGACGCGTCTTTTCGCACTTTCCTACACCAAAAAAGAAGTCCCGTCTTCGTGGAAGACTGCCCACGTGCACCCAGTGCCCAAAAAGGGCGACAGATCAGACCCGACGAATTACAGGCCTATCGCCCCTCCTTCCTCAAAAGTCATGGAGCGTGTGATCAACACGCAGCTTCTGAGATACCTGGAGGATCACGAGTTGTTGAGCGACCGACAATATGGCTTCCGCCACAGTCGCTCAGCTGGTGACCTCCTTGTGTATCTCACGCACCGTTGGTCACTCGCCATCGAGAGCCAAGGTGAGGCTTTGGCAGTGAGCCTAGATGTGGCGAAGGCGTTCGATCGGGTCTGGCACAGGGGTCTTCTTACGAAGTTACCAGCATACGGGCTTCCCGAGGGATTATGCAAGTGGATCGCCAGCTTTCTGTCCAGCAGATGCATAAGAGCCGTCGTCGATGGTAGCTGCTCCGATAGCATGGACATAAATGCTGGCGTCCCGCAAGGCTCTGTGTTGTCCCCAACACTGTTCCTACTGCATATCAATGATATGCTGCCTATTGACGGCATTCATTGCTATGCGGACGACAGCACAGGGGACGCTTATTACACGGGCCGTGCAAATATCCCTCGTTCCGAGGTGGAGGAAAGCCGCGAACGGCTGATGTCTGAAATCGAGAGTACATTAACTAGTGTCTCCGATTGGGGTCGACTAAACCTAGTCCATTTCAACCCCACCAAGACTCAAGCCTGCGCGTTCACCGCTAAGAAAACCCCATGGTCTGTGGCTCCACAATTCCAGAACACCTCCTTGAACATCAGTCAAAGCATCGGGATCCTTGGCGTCGACATTTCTAGCGACGTTTTGTTCCGAAGTCACTTGGAAGACAAGGTTAAGCTGGCATCCAAAAAGCTCGGAGTGCTCAACAGAGCGAGGCAGTACTTCACATCGAGGCAAAGGCTACAACTTTATAAGTCACAAGTCCGGCCTCATATGGAGTACTGCTGTCACCTATGGGCGGGAGCACCTGGATACCAGCTTGGGCCTTTAGACTCGGTTCAGCGACGTGCCATCAGAATTGTTGAAGATCCCGAGCTCACAA
Organism: Polyploca ridens; assembly: GCA_951394255.1. Lineage (NCBI taxonomy): Eukaryota > Metazoa > Arthropoda > Insecta > Lepidoptera > Drepanidae > Polyploca > Polyploca ridens. The sequence goes on from OX596267.1 coordinate 10,910,391, forward strand.
GCGGTTTAGAGCCCCTTAGTCTGAGGAGAGACTTTGCCTCCTTATGTGTGTTCTACCGCTTGTACAACGGAGAGTGTTCTAAAGAATTGTTCGACTTGTTGCCCACTGCTAACTTCTACCATCGCAACTCTCGCCATCGACGGGGAGTCCATCCTCACATATTGAAACCAGAATTGTTTCGAACTGTGCGGGCTCAAAGGAGCTTTCTTCCGCGGACGGTCAGATTGTGGAATGAGCTCCCCGCCGTGGTTTTCCCAATGGAGTACAGCATGGGGTTCTTCAAAAAGGGCGTGAAGAGATTTCTTCAGGGTCGGCAACGCGCAAGTGATGCCCCTGGTGTTGCAAGCGTCCATAGGCTACGGTAACTGCTTACCATCAGGCGGGCCGTATGCTTGTTTGCCAACTTAGTGGTATAAAAAAAAAAAAAAAAAAAAAACTGGCGTAGTATCTGGTCAATGCCTGTCCAACACACCGAGGGTGATTGGATGAGTGTTGTCAAACGTGAGTGTCAGCGACGCGATCTAATTGTTTCTATTGCCTTATATTTTGATCTTTATTGTTTGAAATATTTAAGTTAGTCTAAGTGCATGAAATGTAAATATTTAAGTATTTAAGTGTTAATTATCATTATAATAAGGTAAATAAGATAAATAATAGGTAGGAAATAAAGATTTTGGGATAGTTTTGTACCATTATTTAGAAAATAAGACGCCCAAATGCGGCGTTACCGTGGCGAGAGCCACTTAAGGTTTTTGAATTTTAGCTCTTAGGAAAATAGAGATTTTTATGTAATTCTTTTTATATAATGTGTAGAAAAGTAAGGTCTATCTAGTAAATAAGTTAATTTTGTAATGAGAAAGCCATTTCCTAAGGAAAACGCAATTATAAGGAAAAACCGCTATAGACAAAGATAGGAACACTGTCAGAAAGAGACAGAACATCCCGTAGAAAGAAACGGGACTATGTGGGAAAGAGATAGCATCAAAACAAACCGCGAAATTGTGTCAAGGTTGCGACCTTCTTTCTGATTGGTCAAAAATAAATTAATTCCGGGCTTCTGATTGGTCGTAGTACATTGGCCGACAGTATAAAAGTAGCGTGGTTTCCTTCGGAATGGCATTCCCACGGCAGCAGCCCTCAAGAAAACAATAAGAAGAAAAAGGAAGAAATAAAAGGAAGAAATATAAGAAGAATTGGCTGTTTTTATTGGGTGGTTTGGGAATCCTTGGGCAAAAGAAGAGCCGAAGCCGAAGCTCGCATGGAAGTTGCCAGAAGAGAATTGGAAATCGCAGAGGCCAGGTCGAAGTTGGCCATGGTCGAACTGGAGATGATGCAGTTGGAGTCGGATGAGGAAGATGAAGCAGTCGAAGAAGCTGACCGCTCGCACCACGTCGAACAGTGGCTCAACCAGTCCAACCAGCAACCAGTTGAAGCACCAACTCAAGAAAAGAAGAGTGATATTCAAGAGTTGGCGATGGCGATCTCCAAGCTCACAGAAAAGAGCTCAACATCCGGAATACCGAAGCATATGATAGAGCTCCCAAACTTCAACGGTTCCAGTGAAGAATGGCTTGCCTTCAAGAGGACCTTTGAAGATACAGCACCAACGTTTACTCACGCGCAGAACCTGGCTCGTCTAAGGCGTTCACTGCAAGGAAGGGCAAGAGAGGCAGTGAAGAGCCTACTGTTCACCGCGGAAGAACCAACCGAAGTTATGAAAGGACTAGAAGCGCGCTTTGGAAGACCCGGAGCATTAGCACTTTCAGAACTCGAGAAGCTGAAGAACATCTCAAGAGTGAACGAGAACCCGAATGATGTCTGTATCTTCGCAAGCAAAGTCAAGAACGCAGTTGCAACCATCAAGGCCCTTGGCAAACCGCAGTACCTGAGTTCACCGGAAACCATGAAAGTCATCATTGAGAAGATGCCACCGCAGATGAAATATAGATGGTTTGCCTATCACCGGAGTCGTCGCGATGAAGAACAACAGGAGCTGATCCTCATCAACGATTTCCTAGATATAGAAGCTGACATGTGTGGGGACTTCGCCTCACCTGAAGTGTTACCAGAGACTGGTCAAAAATAAATTAATTCCGGGCTTCTGATTGGTCGTAGTACATTGGCCGACAGTATAAAAGTAGCGCGGTTTCCTTCGGAATGGCATTCCCACGGCAGCAGCCCTCAAGAAAACAATAAGAAGAAAAAGGAAGAAATAAAAGGAAGAAATATAAGAAGAATTGGCTGTTTTTATTGGGTGGTTTGGGAATCCTTGGGCAAAAGAAGAGCCCCACCGACTGCAGCTGATATCTACGGGCAAGCAAGAGCCCCAACGAGTACCAGCGTGAATTGGGCATTCAAGCGCCCCGCCGACCGGGTACCTCCTGTACCCCGCCGAGAGTATTCGTCGCCCCCCCCCCCCCCCCCTTGCGCGTTAAGCGCACCCCGCGCCTTCTGCGCCGTCCCTTGCGCGCCTTTTGTGCAGCGCCCGCGTCTCGCGTGTCCCGCGCCTTCTGCGCCCCCCCCCCCGCGCGCCCTTTTGTGCAGCGCCCGCGTCCCGCTCGTATTTTAATCGTATCCCGGGCACTTCTCACGTGTCCCGATCGTGTCTCGATTACATCACACGTGTCCCGATCACGTCCCGCACACGTCCCGTGTGTCCCGCGCGCGTTCCACGTGTCCCGAAATTGTCCCGAATTCGTCTTAAGTGTCCCGAATTCGTTCTACGTGTCCCGATCGTGTCCCAAGTAGGTCCCACACGTTTCGCCCACGTTTTGGGCACTTTCCCGCGTGTCCCGAAAAGTCCCGAAAAGTCCCGCGCGTCCCGCGCACCTCGTCTGCTCTTGCTACGCGCATCACCGCGCACCCCCCGTACCCCTCGCCCCGCCCCCCTTCGTGTTGCTACTCCGTCCCCGTCTCTCTCCTGATTCGCCCGGATCTGGTCGCGTCCTCCTGAGTGACTTCGTCCAGCCGGTAGTCTATGTTTTCGTCGTTAATCTCATACAGTCCACTCTAAGGTTTTAGTAAGTCAGACCAAGTGTGCTCGCCACATTTTCTGGTCCTTCTTGGCCGGATTTGGATTTTGAAGATGTCACGCGCGCCGAGAACCAGATCTACACGTTCGCAAGCGACAGGAGAAACACAAGCGTCCTCGGATTGGAGTATGGACACCCCCGTTGAAGAGTCATCCAGTTCGGCGGAGAGTCAAGCTACTCTAACGAAGAATAGCCCCCCGCGCCCCGACGGTCAAGAAGGCAGCCCCGCGCATCCTGAAGGTGTCCACGCCGCTGATGCAGGAGCCGCTCCCGCCCGCACCGCAAGAGGTGACGTCGCAGCTACTGCAACGCGCACCGGGGACTCTACGCATGAAGCAACTGGAAGTCGGCGCACCGTGGACGCAGAAGTGTTTAAAGCGCCCGCCGTACCGAGTCAAGCATTGCGTCGATTCAAAGTCAACGAGTCATCAAGGGGAATGGATACTCGCTCAGTCCGGTCATCGAAGCGTCGAGCCGAAGCCGAAGCTCGCATGGAAGTTGCCAGAAGAGAATTGGAAATCGCAGAGGCCAGGTCGAAGTTGGCCATGGTCGAACTGGAGATGATGCAGTTGGAGTCGGATGAGGAAGATGAAGCAGTCGAAGAAGCTGACCGCTCGCACCACGTCGAACAGTGGCTCAACCAGTCCAACCAGCAACCAGTTGAAGCACCAACTCAAGAAAAGAAGAGTGATATTCAAGAGTTGGCGATGGCGATCTCCAAGCTCACAGAAAAGAGCTCAACATCCGGAATACCGAAGCATATGATAGAGCTCCCAAACTTCAACGGTTCCAGTGAAGAATGGCTTGCCTTCAAGAGGACCTTTGAAGATACAGCACCAACGTTTACTCACGCGCAGAACCTGGCTCGTCTAAGGCGTTCACTGCAAGGAAGGGCAAGAGAGGCAGTGAAGAGCCTACTGTTCACCGCGGAAGAACCAACCGAAGTTATGAAAGGACTAGACCGACGTCTCATCAACTTAGAAAAGAAGTTAGACAAGGATGAAGAACTCAAGAAAACTTATGAAGAGCAAATGGAAAACCTCATCAAGAATGGTTATGCAGAAGAAGCGCCGCATGAACCATCCAAGAAGAAATGGTACCTTCCTCACTTCGCAGTCACACATCCAACGAAGAAGAAGAAGCGATTGGTGTTCGATGCTGCCGCCAAGCACAATGGGAAGAGCTTGAATGATGCGCTCCTGCCGGGTCCAGACATGCTTCAGTCCCTCTTCGGGGTCCTGGTGCGGTTCCGTCAGCAGCCAATAGCAGTGGTGGCAGACATCAAAGAGATGTTCCTGAGAATCAAGATACGACCTCAAGATCGCGACTGCCTAAGATTCCTATGGAGAGGCGACCGTCGCACTGGAGCACCGAAGGAGTACAGGATGTCATCAGTCATCTTCGGCGCAGCATGTTCTCCAAGTATCGCGATCTACGTCATGAATAAGAACGCCAAGGACTTCGAGGAAGAGTATCCAGCAGCAGTAGAAGCCATCAATAAGAATCACTATATGGATGATTATCTTCAAAGCTTTGCAACTGAAGACGAAGCGAAGAAGACAGCAAGGGAAGTGAAAATAATCCATGAAAGAGCCGGCTTCCGTTTAAGAGGATGGGGTAGCAACAACACAGGGGTTCTTCGAGAGGTCGGGGAGCAATTGAACAAAGAAGAAGTCGAGTTGTCAAAAGAAGAGAAAACACTTGGGCTCAGATGGCTGATTAACGAAGACTCACTCGCATTCAACGTGGGGCTGCGTAATACATCAGAAGAACTGATTAGCGGCAAGAAGATTCCTACGAAGAGAGAAGTAACAAGCGCAGTGATGTCGACTTTCGACCCAATGGGATTCGCCACACCAATCCTCATTCAAGGAAAGAAGCTCGTCCAGGACATCTGGCGTACGAAGATTGGTTGGGATGAAGAAATCCTAGAAGAACAGAAGACAGCTTGGCTGACATATTTGGGAGAAGTTGCCACTCTCATACATCTGAAGATACCAAGATGCATTTCACCAAGACGAGAAGAAGGGCAACTCCATATGTTCAGCGACGCAAGTCAAGAAGCCTATGCCACGGCAGTTTACTGGAGAACCACTGATCCGGATGGAAGAGTCCACGTATCGTTGATCGCAGGGAAAGCCAGAGTAGCACCGTCGAAACCGGTCTCGATTCCGCGGCTAGAACTGCAGGCAGCTCTATTGGGAAGCAGATTAGCAACCACCATCCAAGAAGAAATCAGTTTGAAAGTGACGAAGAAAGTATTCTGGACTGATTCAAGCACAGTTCTCCAATGGATAAAGGCTGACCCAAGAAAATTTAAGACTTTCGTGGCGCATAGACTTGCTGAAATTGAAGAGCTAACAAAACCTCAAGATTGGAGATACGTCCCAACGAAAGAAAATCCTGCCGACGATGCCACGCGGGGAGTACCGAGAGAATTTAACCAAGAATCAAGATGGTTCAACGGTCCCGACTTCCTGCGAAGAAGCGAAGAAGACTGGCCAACCAAAAGGTTCGACTTGGAAGAGACAGACACCGGTGAAGAAAGAAACACCCAGAAGATTGCCACAGCAAGATCTACTGAAGAGGAAAAGCCAAATCCGGAGAACTTCTCCACCTGGCTTCGTCTTCACAGAACCATGGCACGTGTCTTCCAATTCGTCGATCTCCTGAAGATAAGAGTCGAGGCCAAGAAGCAAGTCAGCATCGCGCGCAAGAAAGAAGAGGATTGGCGGCCACAGAAGCGTCTTCAGAAGAAGCGGCCAGGGACAACCCAATCACACAGAGAAGAGGTCAAGAGAAGATTCATTCAACTGGAAGATGTCCACTTGAAGAAAGCTGAAGAAGCCTTATTAAAGAAGTGTCAAGAAGAAAGCTTCTCCAAGGAAATCGACTGCCTGAAAAATGAGAAGTCAATAGAAAATGCAAGCCGTCTGAAGAAGATCGACGTGTACTTAAACAACCAGGGTATCATCAAGCTGAGAAGTCGCACAAGAAAAATGGATACAATAGAAAGAAAAACGAACCCTGCGGTGTTAGACGGAAGACACAAGATCGCCAGACTTCTCATTGAACACTACCACAAGAAGTTTCTCCATGCGAACACAGCCACGGTGATGAATGAGATCCGGCAGAAGTATTGGATCCTGGGTCTACGAGCGACTATCAAGAAGATCATCCACGAATGTCAATGGTGCAGAGTCAAGAAGAGCATGCCACAGATACCACCTACAGGAGATCTTCCCGTCGAGCGTCTTCGTCATCACCAGCATCCTTTCACGTGCGCAGCTGTGGATTACTTCGGGCCTTTACAAGTCACCATCGGAAGAAGAGTTGAAAAGCGCTGGGGAGCCCTGTTCACGTGTCTCACGACAAGGGCTGTCCACTTGGAACTGGCGAACTCACTCAGCACCAGTGCCATGATCATGGCGCTCCGAAGAATGGCCGCAAGAAGAGGAACTCCAAAGGTCATATTCAGCGACAACGGCACGAACTTCGTCGGGGCTTACAGGGAGCTGGAAGAGGCTGCAGCCAGAGAGGGTATTAGGTGGAAATTTATTCCCCCCGGGTGTCCTAACATGGGCGGCGCCTGGGAGAGATTGGTCCGGTCCGTCAAGACAGCGCTAGCAGCAGTCCTGAACGAGAAGACACCACCAGAAGAGGTTCTACATACCCTACTCACCGAAGCTGAACACACCGTCAACTCTCGACCACTCACAGAAGTCAGCGCGGACCCGAACGACGAAGAAAGCCTGACACCGAACCACTTCCTCATCGGGCGTTCCTGTGGCATGGTGGCACCGGGCGAGTTCGACGATCAAGACCTCGTCGGCCGAGCTAACTGGAGAACAGCGCAACGAATGGCAGATCACTTCTGGCAAAGATGGCTCAGGGAATACTTACCTACCCTGATGCCAAGAAGAGTAAATGGAAAAGACACGACGGACCCACAAGAAGGAGACGTCGTCGTGATCGCCGACGCCACGCTGCCCCGCAACACATGGCCTCGTGGGCAAATAATCAAGACGTATCCGGGACCAGACGGAAGAGTACGAGTCGTGGACGTGCGGACTTCGGGAGGTGTGCTACGACGACCAACGCGCCGCATCGTCGTGCTGGTACCTGCGGCGTCGCTTCACGGGGACGGAGTGCTTCGCACTGCGGGGGAGAATGTCAGCGACGCGATCTAATTGTTTCTATTGCCTTATATTTTGATCTTTATTGTTTGAAATATTTAAGTTAGTCTAAGTGCATGAAATGTAAATATTTAAGTATTTAAGTGTTAATTATCATTATAATAAGGTAAATAAGATAAATAATAGGTAGGAAATAAAGATTTTGGGATAGTTTTGTACCATTATTTAGAAAATAAGACGCCCAAATGCGGCGTTACCGTGGCGAGAGCCACTTAAGGTTTTTGAATTTTAGCTCTTAGGAAAATAGAGATTTTTATGTAATTCTGTTTATATAATGTGTAGAAAAGTAAGGTCTATCTAGTAAATAAGTTAATTTTGTAATGAGAAAGCCATTTCCTAAGGAAAACGCAATTATAAGGAAAAACCGCTATAGACAAAGATAGGAACACTGTCAGAAAGAGACAGAACATCCCGTAGAAAGAAACGGGACTATGTGGGAAAGAGATAGCATCAAAACAAACCGCGAAATTGTGTCAAGGTTGCGACCTTCTTTCTGATTGGTCAAAAATAAATTAATTCCGGGCTTCTGATTGGTCGTAGTACATTGGCCGACAGTATAAAAGTAGCGCGGTTTCCTTCGGAATGGCATTCCCACGGCAGCAGCCCTCAAGAAAACAATAAGAAGAAAAAGGAAGAAATAAAAGGAAGAAATATAAGAAGAATTGGCTGTTTTTATTGGGTGGTTTGGGAATCCTTGGGCAAAAGAAGAGCCCCACCGACTGCAGCTGATATCTACGGGCAAGCAAGAGCCCCAACGAGTACCAGCGTGAATTGGGCATTCAAGCGCCCCGCCGACCGGGTACCTCCTGTACCCCGCCGAGAGTATTCGTCGCCCCCCCCCCCCCCTTGCGCGTTAAGCGCACCCCGCGCCTTCTGCGCCGTCCCTTGCGCGCCTTTTGTGCAGCGCCCGCGTCTCGCGTGTCCCGCGCCTTCTGCGCCCCCCCCCCCCCCCCCGCGCGCCCTTTTGTGCAGCGCCCGCGTCCCGGACACGTCCTACGTGTCCGGCTCGTATTTTAATCGTATCCCGGGCACTTCTCACGTGTCCCGATCGTGTCTCGATTACATCACACGTGTCCCGATCACGTCCCGCACACGTCCCGTGTGTCCCGCGCGCGTTCCACGTGTCCCGAAATTGTCCCGAATTCGTCTTAAGTGTCCCGAATTCGTTCTACGTGTCCCGATCGTGTCCCAAGTAGGTCCCACACGTTTCGCCCACGTTTTGGGCACTTTCCCGCGTGTCCCGAAAAGTCCCGCGCACCTCGTCTGCTCTTGCTACGCGCATCACCGCGCACCCCCCGTACCCCTCGCCCCGCCCCCCTTCGTGTTGCTACTCCGTCCCCGTCTCTCTCCTGATTCGCCCGGATCTGGTCGCGTCCTGAGTGACTTCGTCCAGCCGGTAGTCTATGTTTTCGTCGTTAATCTCATACAGTCCACTCTAAGGTTTTAGTAAGTCAGACCAAGTGTGCTCGCCACAGTGAGTGTGAGTCCATCGAACCAATGGAGGCCATTACCATCAGCCCCAATGACATAAGTTGTGCAATCCGCACGACCCAGAACTGGAAAAGTCCTGGGCCGGATGGATTGCACAACTTTTGAATAAAGTGGTTTCGATGCTCACACGAACGGTTGGCAACGCAATTCCAACAAGCTCTTGAGTTTGGTTCCCTGCCAACTTTCCTTACAACCGGTGTTACCTCCTTGTGATAGTACCACGGAAGCGAAAAACTATCGACCCATCACGTGCTTGCCTACACTATACAAGCTCCTTACATCCATTTTGAGAACAAAAATTAATACGCACATTGTTTCGAACAACGTTTTGGCCTCCTCTCAAAATGGATGTAGGGTTGGGTCCCGTGGTACCAAAGAGCTCCTCCTCATTGACATGATAATTTGCCAACAGGTCCGCGGGACAGGTGAGCCGTCTCGGCTGGCTGGATTGACTACAAGAAGGCATTTGATTCGGTGCCTCACTCATGGCTGGAGAGGATCTTGGAACTGTATAAAGTTGATACAGCTTTAAGATCCTTCTTAAGCGCATGTATGAGGCAGTGGATCACAGTCCTTCATCAACCAGGTGGTGGTGATGGCACCTCTGGCCCGCAGGACTTTATAAGGATTCAGCGAGATATTTTCCAGGGTGATAGTTTGAGTCATCTGTGGTTCTGCCTAGCTTTGAATCCGCTCAGTACTCTGCTGAAGGATTCAGGACTAGGCTGCCGGCTTCGGAGAGGTGGTGAGAGCATTTCTCACCTGTTGTACGTATGGATGACCTTAAACTGTTTGCACCAAAACGTCAGAACTTGTTGGAGCTACTGAAGATTACAGAAGTGTTTAGTAGCGCCATCAAGATGGAATTTGGTATAGATAAGTATGCGGTCATGCATGTACAGCGGGGGAAAGTCGTAAATTCGAAAAATTTACAGGTTTCTGAGATAATGTCTCTCAGATCTCTCTCCGAAACAGAAACCCATAAGTACCTTGGTATGTCACAGTCGTTGGGTATTGTGGACGGGGACATAAAGCGGGCGGTGAAGGAGCGCTTCTTCTGTCACCTGACAAAAGTACTGAACAGTCTATTATCGGGTGGCAACAAGGTGCGCGCCTTCAACGCCCCTGCTCACATACTCCTTTGGCATACTAAGGTGAACTTAAAGTGAGCTAGACGCCCTGGATAGAAGGGCCCGTCTTCTGCTCACAACTCATCGCATGCTACACCCACGCTCGTCTGTTAAGAGATTGTACATCCCGCGTAAATGTGGAGGCCGTGGCTATTTAAACGCCAAGGACCTCCACAACCGCGAGGTGTGCAGTCTTAGGAAGTATTTCCTTGACAACGAGTGTGGGATGTATCGCAATGTGGTGGCAGTGGATAGGAGCCTCACCCCATTATCCTTGGCAAACGAGAACTGGCGCAAACCAAAGGTGCTAAGTATCGAGGACCGCAGGGACGTATGGAAGAGTAAGGAGCTACACGGGCGGTTCTACAGGGCCCTAACAGTGCCCGATGTAGATCTGCTCGCGTCAGTGAACTGGCTATGCTTTGGTGACCTATTTGGGGAAACCGAAGGTTTTGTCTGTGCAATTGTGGATGAAGTTATCAAGACGAATAACTACCGAAGATATATCCTGAAGGACGGTACGGTCGACATCTGTCAAGCATGCCGCATGCCGCTCCTGGACGCCGTCCCAGAGATTCACTCAGGCATATTATCTCCGGCTGTTCTCATCTTGCTAACGGTGAGTACATGCACGGACACATAGCCAGAATCATTCACCAGCAACTTGCTCTTCGATACGGCCCTGTATAGTCCGAAATACCTTACTATAAGTACGCACCTGCGCCAGTTCTCGAAAATTGTCATGTCACGCTCTATTGGGATCGATCTATAATAGTACTGTCCGTGATGAGAGAGCACGATATGAGGCTTATTAGCCTCATATAGGTAACCGCCATGTGGGATGTTGATTCGACGATCATTGTTTCGGCGAACGGTCTCATAGCGAAGAGTCTCGACCAACATCTTAAGAGGCTTTCGCTAGATGGCTGGGTCAAGGGTCAGATACAGAAGGCGGCACTCCTGGACACGGCGCGCATCGTCAGGAGATTCCTCTCTCTGCAGCCCTAACCACCGCACCGGTAGCTTGGGCCCTACCCCGCTGCCGGCGGCACACTAAGATTAGGTTTTTTTATAACATTGTTAGATTTTGTAAAGATATTCTTTATAATATTTTTAGATTAGATTGGATTTTTTATAATATTTTTGATATTTTATACTAATGTTATAAAAAAAATATTTTAAGAATCAAAATATATAAAGTGAATAATAATAATACACAGTTACAACAGTTCCCATAATACTATCATCCACTGGTATTGTCACACCAGGCTAAAAATACTCGGAATCCATAAAATGACATACATCCAACTACAAAAAGCCGTTACCTTGAACACATGTAGGATAGTCCGCAAATTCTTGACAATAGACCAATAATATCACACAACAAACAAACACACACTCATGAACACTTTACCCATTTTTTTCTTTTGGCCAAATGCCCGCTATAAAATGTAAATACCCTACCAGTAAGTAGGAGAAATTTAAAAGAAAGTAAAAAAATAATAATAATACGTATTACCAAAATAATTGTTTACAATTTTTCTTATTTAATTGGGATTATACCTATCATAAAACTGTGCGGTAATGTAAAGTAAAAAGCACTAGCTAGTGCGTAATAAGCTGCATTCAGTTACTAAAAACGCTTCAATGAATGTCACTTTACGAGCAAGTGTGGAAAAATAAATTATGTCCCCAGTCCTCACAGCTCATATATTATATCCTCATTGCTGAGGTTTGAACTTCTCCTTACATAGAACTTAACGCCATTTTTAATAGACTAGTTAGCCTTCGTTTTAAATTTGTAATGAATATTGTAACCTTGTTTCAGAGTACATTGAAAACTTCAGTAAGTTCAGTCACAGATTTGTTGAAATACAATTTTTTTCAACGAACTGTTGAAAATTTCTAGGCATGAGTCAATGCTTCATTGTGGCTTCAGTACTAATGTGATTATTTCAGAATAAACATCAGGCCTTACATCGATTTTTACGTTATGTTGCTCACTATGTAAAAAGACTTAAGATACGAAATACCTCCAACAACTTAGATAAAATGGCAGTTGCTGGTGTAGTCGCTGCAGGTTGTGGAGCTGTAAAATTAAACCAATTTTCAGCTGCTCTTGATCTAACACTAATGTCAGAACTGAATTATAAAGCAGCCCAAGATGATAAATAAAGATAATTAAAATACATAATTCGTTTTTCTCCTATCCTATCCAAAGGTACCTATCTACGACACAGACACTGATGATTGCACTAGTATTTGCTTTTATTTCAATAAGTAATAACTTCAGGAACAGGGTGAAAGCTAATTTATTGAATATTAAAAATTTATAGTATAGCATTTACCTCTAACAGATTTTACCTAAATAGTTTATTTCATAAATCTATACAACGTGTAACAAAAAAGGTATATATAACTCTCCGAAAAGGGATAATTACATCAGGGAGTTAGGTATTTAGGTAGCATTCACACCAATTGAAAAATTAACTGAAAAGAGAAGAACAAGCATTGTAACCTATAGAATTATGAATATTCTTGAGTTTTATAAGGTATTGCAGGCGGGGACGTGTTATTATATATATGTATATATCTATATGGAAATGACTACAAGCTTTTAGGGGAAAGTGGGGGGGATTCGTACACTTTCCACTTCAAGCCCTATAGCAGAAAAAGTAAACGCTATTTGAAAACAATTTGAGCATTGCTAGATTGCTTGTATATTTGCCTACAATATTCCCTTAGACGACTAGTTCATAAAAAGAAGTGTGGCCAAGCTATGACGATTTAAAATAAAATCGTACGTATGTACCCCCACACACGGGGTAGCTTCGTACATGTGTTGGGGTACCATAAAAATTAAACTTTGTACTCAGTAGGATTATATTTGGTAATCATATGACCAACATAGTGTTTGACAGACTTTTTCTTCTCGAACTTCACTAGAATAAAGCCTTTCTCTTTCACGAATTCAGTTATATTATAACTAGAGTTTCGTTCTCCACATCAGATCCTTCAGCAATCTCTTCAATGGGAGGACAGGAAATTTCTCTTAAACTCATGTCAGTTTCATCTTCACTTTCAGTGTCTGTACTTTGCTTCTTAACCAAAATTTTACGTACATTATAGGTATATTCGTACAGTACGAACGGGGTGGCCGTTCGAACCTGTACGAAGCTACCCCAACCAAGAAATTCAACTATTTTTTTTTTTATTTATCCTAGGTTACACCTTCTTTAGTGTTCCCTATTCATACCACAATCTAGCCTTAATATTAGGCTAATAAGTAGGGTAGTGGCACCAAAAGATGACCGACCCCCAATAGATGAACGATCGACCGAAAATAAAAAAAATATAATATAATCCCTAAATTTACATGTTTGCAATATTTTTTTCCCTATAAGGCAATATTTTTTCTTCCATATTCCTTAACAACATTGACAATGACAGCCCAGACGCGCTTGCGGTGAATTTTTATGTGTTACGTTACCCGCCAAAATTCGTTTTTATATGGAATCCTTATAACGGTAAGTCCCTCCAAATTTAAGAACATTGTCAGCGTATAGAAAGAATTAATGTCATATTAGAGTAGTTTTGGTTGAAATAAAATCTTGATATATTCTGCTTTCAATAACTTAATATATATTATTACATTATTTACCGTTTTTTAGAGAAATTTACTGTTCAAGTAATGGATTAAATTTTGTTCACTTGATCCAATAGTTGAACGGTGTTCAACTAATGGAAAAATGTCTAATTTTTATATCCAGTAAAACCTATAAGTTAACGATTAAACACCAAAACAAAAATACTCAAATGAATTTTATTAAATTTATGAACCTAGTTACCAAAAGTTGAACAAATTATTTTAGAGTTTTTGATTATTTTAAACCTGACTTTCCTATAGAATCACCATTAAGATCGGTGGTTGAAATTTGAACGGTTGACATTTTATTCGTTCAACCTTTGGGTATATTTGCCTCAAGTTGAACGAATAATATTCACTTAGAATATTATTCGTTCATTTTATGGTTCATTAATCCATTAAATGAACGAACTACTATGGAACCTACTCCTATTCAAATGTTAGTTCAACTTTTGGGTACAAAACGTTCATAATTAGGGCTCAGTGTTCAACTATAGGGATAAAACCTAAATTTTCTTACATTTACATTTTTTTTTTAAATATGTGAAGATGTGGGATATAATTACTTTAATCCTTCAATTAATAAGGATTTAAGGTATTATTGAAAAAAACAACAAGCGCCTATGTCATGAAATGACGAAGTTATAGCTATTTAAAGATGGAAAAAACGCTTAAACGTTCATTTATTGGTGCCTCTACCCTAATTTAAATTTAACATAAACTTCGATATTGACCATAATTCAACTAATATATTGAAAATAAAAATAACTGCTGACATTATCTTCAAGTAAATGTCGAAATAATAAACTTAAATATGTACCCAAACAGCACAAAGAATCAGTTTAATACACTTATAGAGATAAACACGTTTAAAGTTGCATCCAAAAATTACTTTCGCGAAGCGAAAACTCGTAACATCCTGTCACATCGAAGCCGGCGGCCGCATTGGCAAGCCACTCCGCGGTTAGATTATGTGTGTGAGTGGGCATTACACACACAGATAAGAAGGCGCCACTATGTTGCGTATTCGAATTATGGCCATTGCACGAATGCTATATGCTAATTGCCCGGTGTACGAATCCCCCCCACTTTCCCCTATTTGATATCCATATTATCATAATAATGAAAAAAACTTCCTCTCGTTTTTTTATTAATAGATACCACATAATATAATAATATATACTCGAGTTAGGGCATCGAGAACCGGCCATATTTTGTGAACCGGTTTTTCGGTTCCAGATCTAATCCAGAACTGGGTACCCGGTTCTTAAGGTTCCATTATTAATTCAATATAAACTTTTGCTCTTTTTAATTATTCATCATCAAAAAGATTTTATTAGTTCCTTTAAATAAAAATATACCTAACATAATAAATTACTTATAGATACCGATACGTTCAATTTAGATGTCGGCTTACACTAAGGGCCTGCTATGATGGCTTATCTCTTCCTGCTGGTAAATTAAATGAAAGAACCGAAAAAACCGAAAGAACCGGTTCTTTATATTCTAAAATCGGTTCTTATTGCAACTCTCAGAACCGGAAATTCACGGTTTTTTTGGAACCGGGAAAATACGGTTCCGATGCCCTAACTCGAGTCCCACAGTTAAAACGAATCTAACGACACCTCATAATTATGTTTAAATCTATAAAGCTGTTTAGGCTGCAGAGCGTGCCAAAGAAATAGACGTATATACAAACACTCAAAAACATATATAAAAGTGTATATGTCACCGTATTTTTTTGAAAACCGTTAGTTTATAATCAACCTAGCGAGATTATAAATTCCCCGAAATAGTGTGAACTGTACCATACTGCTAACAATATAACGTATTCATTTTCGATAGTTTATAATCTAACGTTGTCAAACCGTCATATTGTAAACTGGCATCATACTTGAACTTGAATGCGTCGGAACGCACTTTGCGCGCTGATTGGTTAAACGTCATATACCCTTTTTGTTACCTGCAGTATATATACATTGTATAAACTCGTATTGACATACAAATATACTCATATTTGTATGTCAATACGAGTACATTTCATTCATGTTCATTATTATAGTTATATTTGCTGTGCCCGACAGGGTCCACAATTTTATTATACTTAATTTACCACCTAAGGTTTAATATTGATGTGGAATGCAAATAAAGAATATGAATATAGTTTTTGGTAAAAAATCGTTAATTGCAAGTCTAATAAAAAAAATAAACTTATACTGCTCTCCAATAAAATATACTCTGTGATTTAAACGATGGCGGTTCGGCCTTCGTGTTTCTGCCGGCGTCGCCCGAGTCCGCCCGAACGTATCTTGCTGTGGCGCGATTTTTTAAAACTTTGATAGTTCTCTAGGGGCAGTGCCCCCCGCGGCCACCTAGGCCACGCCTTTCAAGGAACGATTTATTTCAACTATATCCTCTTAACGAAAGAATGCTTAAAACTTACAATCAATATACCATGCAATCAACCTTAGATCACTACTATAAGGTTCATAATACACTGCAGCTGTTAGTTCCGTCTCACTCGCGCGTGAGGCCCCTCCGCACGGCGCGCGCTATCATGGCGGCAGCTGCCGACCAATAGCGTTTCCCGCGCTTTGAAATTGTATCTTCTGCACAGGTACATCGGTAAGCCATATTAATTGGGTACTACTGTACCCCATTAATATTATGTTGCTCGCGTCCGTACGTTCTGCCTTAAAACTCCGTACACGTGTTCTCCGGGTGGTGCGAAATGAGCAACGCCCACGTCTGTACGACCCGAACAGATGGGGTTCGCAGCTGGAACTACGGGTCCGGCTGTTTGGATAAGGGTACGCGGGGTCAGGTTGGCCCTCCACTATTGCAAGCGCAAAGGTGGAACCTGACATTGGGATTGGACTCGCGGTGGTCTATGTGGTGGTTGCAGAGGAGTGGCATGTTGTCTGCTCGACTGTGTGTTGGTCGTGCGTCATTCCTCGTGCGCAACAAGTGTCTGAAGTTACCGGCCTAAGGCAAAGGGCCACCTGGTGGTCAGACGCGGGGTTCGTGAGTAACCCTCAAGCAAGTGAGCTCCTGTGAGTGAACTGCATCTCCGGCACTTTCCTGGATAGAAAGTAGAGGACTACCCGTTGGATTAGTTTTCCGGAAACCCAGCTGTAGGCATTGGGTAGATGCGTGGATTCGTATTCGGGAGGTGAGCGTGCATGACAGCTTCGGGACCATTCTGGAGAAATGGGAGCCAGCTTCTCTGGCGTCCCTAGCGGGGATTGAATCCGCTAGCACCAACAAGGTGCGCTAGTGCCGGTGTTTGCGCTGCGTATTTTTACGTTAGTGCTCATGCTAGTGCTGGCGTGCTGGGGTGCGTGTGGTGAGCGACTTTGACTGCTCCGGTACCATTCTGGACAAATGGTAGTGAGTGATCACGGTGCGACTCACATTTTCTCTTGAGTAACAGGGGCGAGTACTCTGGCGGCGTGACCTACCGCAGATGGTCCCAGACGCCTCGTAAGGGGTTGCCTGGTATAGTGTGCCGTCTTTTATGACCGAGAGGTTGGTGAAGGTGGCCACTATAGAAAATCTCAGTAGAAAAGAGGGGGTATGTACCCCATTGCCTCACAGTTGGGACGCGTGTCCCATGACTACAGAAAAAACCGGCCAAAGTACGAGTCGGACTGGTACACGGTAGGTTCCGATATTAACTTACTAAATAATAGCTATAAAAAACGCAAAAAAGACGTTTCTTGTATGGGGGCCCCCTTCATATTATTATTTTATTTCATTTTTATTATTTGTTGTTATAGCGACAATAGAAATACATATTCTGTGAAAATTTCAGCTGTCTACCTATTACGGTTCATGAGATACAGCTCACTGCCGGACAGCGGAGGCTTATGAATAGGGTCCCGTTGGGCACCCTTCGGGTACGGAACCCTAAAAAGGATTCCATGAACTGCTATTCCAGTGATTTAAAGGATTAAATTACCAAACAACAAAATGCCAATTTAAATATTTATTTCATATAGTAACAAGGTCCTGTTTCGTCCAACCTTCTGCCATATGCTCTCGCACAGCTTTGTCCAATATAACCTGCAAAGATAAGTTCAAAAATAATACATGCATAAATCGTAATAAGTACAGTCGATAGTATGTAGTAATCTTTATGGTCATATTCGTCTGGCAATGTATCAGAAATTGTAAATCATTTTTAATACATAATAAATAGGTGTTACATATTCACCTCAATATCTCTACATCCTTGCATTGCCCTGCTGAGGACCACGTCAAAATAATCCATGTGCAGTCTGTGAGACATCTCTAGTAACGCTATGCTACCTGTAACAAAAATGTAATAATGTAATTATTTTGGTGAATAGGGTAGTCTGATAGGGTATGTCATTCCCATCCCCAAATTGAAATCTAAATACTAAATCTGAAGATTGGGTGACCTTGATGAATTCGAATTCTGAGTCTGTCCCTCTTTTCCACTTTTTTATAGAGAGTCTACACCTGATGTAGTCTTCGCCCTTTTCGGATAGATTTACCCTTTCCGGTATTTGTATATATGGCAAAAAAAATATAGTAAAAAGTCAAAGAATTTAAAACGTCCAGAAGGATAGTCGCCTCTATGGGAACACGAAATAAACAAGCCATAATTGACAGTATTTAAAATTAATAAGGTAAGGTAATTAAAAGTGACGAAATCGCAATACTTAATTTTTACAATACTTATTTGTTAGTTTTTTAGTTTTTCCTTGGTTTTTATAAGTGTTGTGACAGTATTTTAATACGCAACATTTTTTATTTAATCAGTACAGCGAGTATGACGCGATGACAGCCGTGTGCAGCACGAACTGAGAGCGATTTGTTCAGGAGCCCCTCAAGCGGAGTGATATTAAATGTCATGCTTTAGTAAGGCCGACTATCCATCTGGGTAGAGGCACGATGCCGTATGAAAATCTTTGTAAAAAGTATAGTAGCTGTAGTGTAGATCCCAAGTAATAGTGAACAGGTGACGTATAGAGTACCAGTAGAAGGTAGAGTGGCGACAGTGAGACAGACGCCCCCGGCGGCCTCCTCCACGTGTCCCACGTCGAGCAGCGGCTCGGGCGCCGCGCCGCGCCACGCCATCGACGCGGAGCACGCCACCGAGTACGCGCGCAGCGGCACGCCCGCGTCCACCAGCGCCAGCGTCGCGGCGTTCACTGATACACAGTATGCACCGCCGTCTGCCTGATAATGTACACTTTGATCCATGAATGTCGCCAGGGGGGAGGTTTTGTTGTGTCCCCATTTGATTGATATAGGTTTAAGATAGCTATACAAATATAACTTTATTTACTACAAAAGAGTTACTTTCAATGAGAGAATGACAGTACATCCCAAGGCGTAAGTAACATTGGTATACTTTATCTCTAAAGTAGTTATCTCTAACTAAAGCAATTTACCTGTAATACTTCAACATAGATGTCTATCTGTGACCTCGGGTACAATTCTGTCTTGATGGCTGCTGTTAGTGCCTGTCGTAAGTGCAGGGACATCTCTTGTGATTTGCGGTCTCCACGTGGACGATTCTTTCTTTCACCTGAAAAGGGGCTCATTTATTGCTGGTAGAGTGAAAAACTCATATCTAAATAAGTTGGAATTAACCGATGAAGCACTATTGATTCAAAAAGGTTTGTAACACTAGTCTATCTGCCCGTTTATTTACCTTTTGAGGTTTGAAACTCTTAACAAAGGAGAGTCATACCTGTAGAGAATGTGGCCATACTATATTGACAGTTTACAACAACACCATCCATGGAGCTCTTTGATTTTGATGCCTGAAAAAAGAAAAGCAAAAGGTATATAAAGACGGGCCAGTTGGTGCAGTTGGTTAAGGTTCACCTTACGCGCCGCAGGTCGTGGGTTCGATTCCCACACAGGACATGCATTTGTGTGCATGAACATGTCTGTATGTCCTGAGTCTGGGTGTAATTATGTATATTAAGTATGTATTTACAAACAAAAAGTAGTATATGTATTATATCAGTTATCTGGTTTCCATAGTACAAGCTCTGCTTAGTTTGGGATCAGATGACCGTGTGTGAGGAATGTCCCAGGATATTTATTTATTATTTATTTATTTATATATCTAGAGATCATAAAAAATATCCAGGGACACAGCTACCCGATCCTAAACTAGGTATGCAGAGCTTGTACAGTGGAAACCAGGCGACTGATATACTACATAATAATATAATTTTATTTTGTTTGTAAGTAGATACCTAAATACTCCAATATACCTAAATAATCTAAATAATAACACCAGTAAATGCAGACATGTTCATGCAGACAAATACATGTCCTGGGTGGGAATCGAACCCTCGACCTGCGGCGTTATAGGTGGAATACGGTAGTAGAAAATTCGCAATCTAATATCTATATTAACCTACCGCGACAACTGGTCCCTCTTAAACGTTCAAACTCCAAGTCACACCAATTGGTAGTTATCATCTACTGAGCTGATGATATGACCATGTGTAGTTTAAACATACCTGGTGGGGTCCATAAACTGCAGCAAGGACCTTGGTGTTCCCCTGCTCTAAATAAGCACTGCCGTCGGGTTGAGTAAAAACACCAAGCCTGCATCGTATTCTTCGGAGCTCGTTAGGTCTTCGCCCATCAAGCCTTAAACCTTGACTTGATAGTAGATCAGGCCCCGGCATTGCTATTTATCTTACAATTGAATTAAATAACCTCACTTTCCCAATGTATTATATTACTCTTTGACCTCACTATTCAAATATTTTGTAAACACAGGCACACGTCCGTAGAGAATAGAGAAAGTCCAAAGAGTATAGTATTTTTTTTTAAATAATTTGTTCATGGATACAAAGTCACATATTCCGCACATTAGTCACCGTCCAATCATGTTTTAGTAAAATGGTGGTCATTGTACTATTTTTCACGGACTTTTTGAGACAACTTGTAAAAAATACACATAATTCATTTCACTTCACTCGTGCACATGGATTGATCATTATTGGATAAAATATCGCCATTCATATGCAATAAATCTCAAAATACACGAATTTATGAAAATAAAAATGAAATCGCAACGTCACTCTGCAAGCTCCCGCCAAAAAGACTTGACAGAACAGTGGATCCTGGATCGCGAAAATAAATTACAGCTGTCAGGTAAAAAATACCGGCCGGTGGCCCATATTGCTCTAACTCGTAAAAGTGTTCTGTGTGCTCTAAGCTACGCAGCCGAGTAACATATAATATTTTTGTCATTATTGGTTGGTAACGTAATTAAAAATACTCAAAATCGTTGGTACTTAATACAGGATTTCCTTGTATTCTCAGAAATCGTGGACATATTTACATTTCAATAGAAGAGATCCCATAATCGGTAGAGATAACGATAAGACCGGCCGCATACTATAAGAAATTTTCTGTCAGAAATTTTCGGACGCCCGCCGGAAGGCACGTTTCTCATACATTTTGTTCTAGACCCCGCATACTATCCGAATTCTGACGTGTCTTACGTCCGCTTCGGATGAGCACCGGATGCAAACCATCGGACGTCCGAATTTTTTCTGATCAGAATGTCGGATGGCGCGCTCTCCATACATTTTGTACTAGACCCCGCACATCTATCCGAAATTCGCATCAGTTGTCGAGTGGACGCCGTGTGGTATGCACGCGTTCATTCTGTACCGCGAGATAAGATGATGATTTTTAAATGATTTCTTCACAAGGAAGTGCACGTCCTCTTTTTAACACGCTTTTATTAGCTTCACCTGTATGTATGTATGTATGAATGTATGTAAAGGAATCTTCGAACGTAATTTTCATCGACTTCCAGACAGACGTCAGATTAAACTGAAATTTTGCACACTTATCAAGTACCGATGACAATACAATAATTTGGTACCATCGAGCTGATCTGATGATGGATCCGGAAGGTAGGCACTGGAACTCCATAACGGAGCAACGTTTCCTAGCCGTGTTTGGGCTTGTTGGAATTGTCGTAAGATGAACTTTGACCTTATATGGTTTTCAGGGTCTGATGATGAAGTCGGAGGGTTGGCACTGGAACCCCATAGCGGAGCATCGTATTCTAGCCGTGTTTGGGCGTATTGTAATCGTATTATGTGCATTTTGGCCAAATATGGTTTTCTGAGTTTGTTGGTGGAGTCAAAGAGTAGGCACTGAAGCTAAATACTCATTATAAATGTGAAATAAATTGATATTGGGTGAAAATATGGTATAAGTAACATAATAAAATGGTATGAATAATTTATGTTGACTAAAAAATAAAAAATAAATTACAGTTTAAAAAAACTAAAAAACACGCTTTAAAAAGCCCTGCACTAAAAACAGCTTCTGCTTCCTAGTCAGAGCGATCCCAGTTAGGATCCTAGTTAGGATCCTACACTAAAAAGTGTTAAATAATTATAAAATTGAACCTGAATATATTCTCTGTCTATCCCGTAAGGGCCTAAATGTAAGCAATTTTTGTAATTAAGTTCAATATTTGAATGAAAAGCGTGGGGCGCTTTTCCTTGTAAACTCAATAGAATTTCTAAGCATTATCATTATCATGAAGAAATATCGTAAATTACAAAACGGGATAGACAGAGAATATATTCAGGTTCAATTTTATAATTATTTAACACTTTTTAGTGTAGGATCCTAACTAGGATCCTAACTGGGATCGCTCTGACTAGGAAGCAGAAGCTGTTCTAACTGCGATTACACCTTCCTATTTCCTAGTTAGGAACCTAGTTAGGATCCTAAAAATAGGACGGTGTAATAAGTACTTAAGCTCAAACTCGCCGGATCGAAATTTCTGATAGGTGTGCGGAGTGGTTCCGGCGGGCGTCCGAAATTTTCTAACAGAAAATTTCTTATAGTATGCGGCCGCCCTTAATTGATTGGTAACGAGAATCGAGAAATTCGAGACCACAGTTGTCAATGGGTAGAGCCTATGGGTAATGTCTATGGTTTTTTTAATGGCAGCCATTCACAGAGTACTTTAGAGCAAGAAAGCACCAGTTGTGTTATAGGTATTTACTTATTTTTGATATTTACTCTACAATAAAACTGTTTATTGTTATTATTTTCACAAATGGAGACGTATTAATCACACCCGGCAATAAAAATTTAAGGTAACATATTCATTCAAAGGAGATATTTAAGTATTTTGGTTGGTTGACCATTGTCTTGTCAATTTGTCATCCCGGTGGATGCTTGCGTGTGCATCGAATTCCATTAGAAAAGTGCCCTAATTAATTATGAATCTTTTCAATAACGCTAATTAATACTGCCAGGAGTGTCCTGCGAAGATTTGGTGAACATATGAATGTCATTCGTCTTGTTCGTCAATATTTAGTTATTATCGATTTTTCCCCCAAAAAGCTTGATTGATGAATTAACTGTGCTACGTAATTGCTTTCTCAGTGACCGTGTGTAATGGACGTCGACGATTCGGCGGTTGACCTCAGCGTCAGGTAAAATATATTAACATTAACATTTTGTTTATTTATATAAATTGTTTATCATAAATTATGTAATTCTGTGTTAGGTCTTTGCCGCCCGAATTAAGCGAACTTAGAGCTCTAACAGCCAGTGGACTTACTATAACACCTGCACAGCCACCTCCTCATGTAAGTTATTATATTATATTCTAGTACTTACATTTACAGTAAAACAATTTTACTTGTAATTCTTACTAATTGTGATAAAGTAATGGTAAAATCTTAGATGATAGCAATAAATTCTTAGTAACTATCGAAAATTTCAATGTAATGTTTTCATTAAAAAATGGAATTTATAATTACGCAACTGTCCTTAAGTTATCATCAATTCTATTTAGATCAAAACAATTGGTTCTAAGCCTTTTAGAAGTTTACCCATGAATGCCTTTGTTAAGCAAATGTCTTTTGTCTGTTTCATCTTAATTTATTAATAATTTTTATGCCTTTTTGCTTTCCTGAAAGATTGAAAGAGTAAGTACACCATTGATATAGTCCCTGTCTAAAAGTTATGACTTGTTTAAAGAGTGCTGGTTAATCTCCGTGCAACCATAGCATTGCATGTGATGTCCATCCAATAAAAATACAGGACAATACACAATAGTTTGATCAAATTATTAGCCAATTGAATGTAGTAAAATTGACAAGATTAATCTTAAAGGTTAAAATTTAACACTGATGATCAAACTATCATGTATCATTGTGTGTAGTAGGCCTGGTTCCACATGATAGACTAGGGTGAACAGGTTAAATGATTATTACAGATATATGATTTAACAGAGTCCGTGGCTGCAGTAGCACCACCAATGTCTCTGATAACTGTGTAGCAGGCTGTCAGTTTAGTCAGTTTTATCACCATTCCTCCACTATGCAGCACTGACTGATTACTGCAGCCACTGACTGAGTTCCCCCAAAGTCTTGTAACCATTTATTGCAGATATATGGAAGGTCTATGTTCAGCACATATCTCGGCTGAATATGTTGTATAAAATAAAACTTATTTTCAAATAAAATTCCTACATAAAAATATCATTGTCTATCATTTTATTAAGTTAATCGTTAGGTATATAGTAATTTGTATATGTTTTATCCTGTTGTAGTATAGGTATCCTAAAGTAAAACCTTGAATAATATTTAAGTTATTTTTACCTGTTATGTTAATCATGGTTCAATCTTTTAAATATTTATAATCAATTATTACATGCAGTTACTACGACAAGTGTTAAATAACTGCTGTGTGTAGCTATCAATATTTACTTACTATGCTTCATAAATTATATCAAAGTTATGTGCATTTCATGCACAATATTCCTATTTACAAAATATTTATTCGTTAGAACCACTAAAATTAATTATTATAGTAGAGAGAACCAATAGATAGATGCATCTTTTAAAATAACAAGGAATGCTTAATAGTGGTGGCACGAAAGGGTTTTTGTACCTTTTCGTGTAGTATTTCAATGAGAGAACTACAGTTTGCCCGCGGCGCCGCGCGGCGCAGCGGGACACGTCTTTGTGGTACAATCGGCCTCTTCATGTATCGTCGTGTCGTGTCGCGTCTTGTCTTTGTGTAAACTGACCCTTATATTCAAGAAGGCAATTCCTTGAGAGATCCGTGTGAATGAAATAGTAAAGGAAATCTTCCTCATGAAAGAAACTTGCATGTATCAGGGTTCAGGCGGCAAGCGTGTTTTGCGTCCTCGGTCAGAACAGCGCAGCTATGCTGAAAGCCCGGACATCGTGCTACTGCCAGCCGCTCCGCCACACAGAAAGCCTTCTTTATCGGCGCCTACTCCTTTTACTGGTAACTGCTCCTAAAATATTATCACGTGTAAATAATGACTATGATCTATAGAAATTGCCCCAATTTCTGTAAATACCTCGAAAGTTAAGGTAAGGAA
Source organism: Polyploca ridens (assembly GCA_951394255.1). NCBI lineage: Eukaryota > Metazoa > Arthropoda > Insecta > Lepidoptera > Drepanidae > Polyploca > Polyploca ridens. The sequence goes on from OX596267.1 coordinate 10,935,287, forward strand.
CTATCCCAGAAATGTTTATTCTTATTTCATTATTACGGGCTGCTCTTGCCCCTGCAGGTGGGATGTATATGATGATCCAACATGTAATAACGATTTCCAGATGTGAGCAGTAAGCTAAACTCGAGCGGTGTGAATGTATCGATAACACCAAGCTCCCTGGCTGCACCAGAGTCCCCACGGGACCCAAGGGACGATGAGGACTCCGAGGAGGATGAGAATGAACCGCCAGTCACCATATCTGGTCATAGGGTATGTCACTTGCTTTCTGTCAGCGGTTTCAACCGCGCCCCCTACTTCACCCGCTTACATTATTGTAATTTTCGAAGGGATCCCAATTTTTTTTCAAAATAAAATTTTGCCTTTATTACTCAGTGATAATATAGAATTCTGATGGAGAAAGAATTTTTAAAATTGGTCCAGTAGTTTTCGAGTTTATCCATTACAAACAACAAAATATCACAGCTTTTCTCTTTATAATATTAGTTTAGATTTAAATTACTTAGCTGACAAACAGGCATGATTTAGATCTGCCTGTGCTTTGGTGTGTGGTTGCTGTGGCATAGACAGTAATTTTATTCATTAATTTGATTGATACCTGTACTCGTTATAGATAAAAAAGAGTGTCCATAGACCGACAAACGGATAGTCGCACGCACTAATCGATCCTTTAACGATTTTTTTCTGCCTTAGAACCCTATAAACAGCAACATATCTAATTGTAGGAATTATCAAGCGCTGAGATATGGGAGCGCGAGCGTCGCTTGCGCGCTCTACGCGAGAAACTGCGCGCCGAAGAGACGCGGCTGGTCCTGCTCAGGAAGATTCGACAGTCGCAACAGACTACTGGCTTGCCACCGGTTAAGGTACACATTCACATCTGTTTTTGTTTCATGTGGTAAGAAAACTTTTTCATTCATACTGGTATAGTGGGCAGAGTAGTATGTAGATTATTATTTTCTTATCCCAGTTTCTCATATAAAGAGTTACTTGAGTTGGAAGTTCTCATTAATATAAACCAGAGCCTACTCTGAAGTCACGAAAAACATATCTATACAAAATTTCATTACCTATTTAATCAAAATGTATAGTTCATCCTTTCAAGCACTGCTGCTGAATTACAAGTAACCCTTTATTTTCTTACCGCCCCGCAGCTTCGCCTGCGAGCCCCTATTTTATTTACTAAAATTTTGAATCATTAGTAGTTCGAAATAGTCTAAGTCACTAGCCTATTTCGAATTACTTCTGATGTCTAGCGGCTCCTGAGTTACTTGACTTATGATCCTGAGTCCCCTACACAGAAACTCCATCCTGTTCGGTCTTGAGCTTAGCGCTTGATCTCACTCCAAGACTTTCCAATCTTCTTCGCTTCGTCAAGCACGGCTAGTATCCTGAAACATTCTATTTAGTCCATCAATAACATGATCAAAAAATATTAAACACGTATTTTTTTTGTGTAAATCAAACAAAAAATTACGAGTTCCGCGTGACGTCACGCCATGGTACACTTTTTACAAACAAGTGACATCACGAGTTTATAAAACAAAAAATACGTGTCCAATATTTTTTGATAATATTATTGATGGACTAATTCGTATTTTATTTTTACCAGGTCACATCCCTATTGCCAACCACAGCGGTTTAGGCTGTGCGTCGAAAGAATAGTGAGGACAAGTGGTTTGATATGTATAGATGTAGTAATAATAGAGTATTGTTGTCCAGGAGCCAGCGACGGGAACCGCTCTAGCCGGTAGCGGGTGCGTTGTGCCGCCCGGAGTTACTGTCACGCCCGCCCCGCCGCCCGCACATCAACAAAACAAGGTCTACACTTATTTTAACATTGTTTCTTTTAGGGTTTTAGTATGGGTCCAACACAGAATTGTTTTTTTTCTTAATTTTGATTTATTTATGATCGAACGAGCAAGATTGACCTTTTGCATGAAAAGTAATTTTGTTTTTAATAATGTAATGTTATAATGATATCTATTATGATTTTTTTCCAGCGTCCAAGTGGTAGTACGGGTGGGTCCACTAACAGCGGATCAGTATCTAGACGTACTTCCAGTTTGCCCGGTGGAGCTACACTCACACCTGGACCTTATCGTTCACAGGTAAATTTATTTTTTATAAACTACTTAGCTAACAGCCCGTCTGATGGTAAGAGGTTACCGTAGTTATATTATAGACGCTTACAATACCAGCCTGCTAAGGGTGGCTTTCCACCAAAGATGCGTAGCGAGGGATGTGTTTAAAGGTTGTACGTCATTTGGGGTCGCTTCATTAGAGCTAAGACGTGATAATACAGGGTGTATTTCGCATGGTAACGCAAACTTCGCGAAAAGGCTACAACTAATGCCACTAATCAAATTGTGAAAGTCATTCACCTCGCTAATGATCGGTTATAGAAATTGTCATTTTCGAGCGCGCAATGTATTGTGAACACCGCGATTTAAACGCGCGATAACGTTGTGCCTACGTAGTATGTCGCTGACTGCAGGCGAATATCGCCATAAGACACCGTTTCTAGTTTTATTACATTGCTACTTTTAGTGAAAGTAATGAATTAGTAACTTATTTATTTTAAATCTTTGGGTTAGGTAAGAATAACGATTATGAACAGTCTAAAGTAAAAAAAACTCAAAAAAAAAATAAAAAATTTGGGAAAAACCGACGAAAAATTCCAACATGGGGGGGGTCCAGAATCATGTCCTGGACCCATGGTATCCGTTTGTGCGGCGATGTCCCTTACACGCTGTATAGCGTTCCTATTGGTGAGCTTAAACATATCCCTCGCTACACTTATCTGGTGGTGGACATGCAGCTTCAGACAAGAGTAACTTTCTGTCAGACTTGACCTTACCGCTTTATCTTGGACTAGCTGTCCCTCGCGGTTTAACCCGCAATGCCAGCATTAAAAGTCGCCTATGTCCTTCTCCATACTCTGTCTGATCTGTTGAGTAGTTAAGGCGTGAAAGCGTAACAAACAAACAAACTCACTTTCGCATTTATAATATTAGTTAGGAAGTAAGGATGGAAAATGACACATCACTCCATAAAAACCCATTTCCGTATGTGGAAAATGCTTAGCTCTTGTCTAGACCTACAGGTTGCCGAACCCTGTACCAAATGTATCGGTTAATGTTTAAATTTTTGAAGGCATGTGTAAATGTGTAGTAATGTTGTCTGTATGTAGTCGTCGACAAGCGGCGGCGCCAGTATCACTCCCTCGGTGACCATCACGCCGGCACCGCCGCCCACCACGCAACATGCCTCCAATAAGGTAACTACTTACATACAAACTTGAATAAAATTAGACACTTTGAGATCGCATTCGGCAAAGGTAAAAGTGAAGCATTACATCAAAATAAAATTTAAATAGTTAAAACAAAAAAAAATGTGTGTCTGCGATGTCGTCGTAAACTTACGGATTACACAAGTAAACTATATTTACTACGATAAAATTGTTATATTGCAAGCCTGCTCAGGACAACTCGTCGGTAACGAGTAGTACCAGCGATGCAGTGAGTATAAAAAAGTGATTTCATTTCACTATTTATTTAGATTATAGCAGTGTTTTTCAATCTGTGGGTCGCGACCCCCCGACTAAGGTTCCCGACCTTAATCGGGGGGTCGCCGGCAGAAGGAAAAAGGCAATGTAGACTTCGCGAAGCGGGCGTCCAACTTACCTATTACTTAGCAAATCTCTCGCGGTTTCTTGCAAACTAGTAAGTAAAGGTATCAAAATAAAGAATCATCGTAGTCTTTTAATTTATAAATTCTGTCTGTCTGATAAGGGGGTCGCCAGAATTTTTCAACCTGTATGGGGTCGCGAAATCAATTAGATTGAAAAACACTGGATTATAGTATCAAATTCAATTGTTTTTTTTTTTTTTTATACCACTAAGGTGGCAAACAAGCATACGGCCCTCCTGATGGTAAGCAGTTACCGTAGCCTATGGACGCTTGCAACACCAGGGGTATCACTCGCGCGTTACCGACCCTGAAGAAATCTCTTCACGCCCTATTGTTTATTCAATATAGGCCTTTTCGTCAAAAGTCAATATCAAAACTCGATGATGATTGATTAACTGTGGTCTATGTCAGAGTGATATGAAAAGAAACCTTATTACTGTGCAATAAAGATGAAAGATTTTTATGTCACTGAAAATAGTCCATTCATAATTAACTAGATGCCTCCCTGCGTTTTCACCCGTGTTCCCGGGAAGAAAAATACCTTATGTTCTATTCAAGGAATAAAATGACTTAATTATTTTATTTATTACTAGAGTAAAACATGCTAGTTTTGGCATTGTATTTGGACAGCACAGACAGACAGACACTTGAACAAATAAATGTGTATAAATGATTTTGAAAGTTAATCTAATCACTGATTTAAGCTTTGTTTTGTTTGAAACCTACGGTGAATTTTATTGACCTATATGAAGATGACCAAAGCAAAAGTAGACTTTATCCTTAACAAAATAAGGTTTATTTGATGTATGTTCCGATGTAGGCGAGTTCGCGTAGTTCTGAGGATACCCAGACCCCGGCGCAGCGGCAGGCCGCGGCCAAACTAGCACTGCGGAAACAACTCGAGAAGACACTGCTACAGGTCTGTAATGCACCTTATTTATTAACTAATTATATAAACTCACCACTAAAGATTTTCTCTTCTTCACATCCACAAATTTTCACGTAAAATTTCTTCCTCATGTATCAGTCTGCATTGCTGAGATAAGTCTATACATACAATCTAATATCGACTCTACACCGTAGCACTATGTGTCAACAGTACTAAATTGTAAGACAATAGATATATGCCATCTGTAAAACGGACCAACTGACACCGTTTGAATATTATGCAATGAGCATGGAGTTTCCAGGATGGGGTGAGATTTTTTTCAATACTCTGATTTATCAATTTGTATACTCTCAACAGATCCCACCACCAAAACCCCCACCACCGGAGATGAACTTCATACCATCCCCGAGTAACACAGACTTCGTATATCTGGTGGGGTTGGAACATGTAGTCGACTACCTCACCAATGAAGATCGGTGAGTTTTCAATACTATCAGCGTTTTAGTACAGCGTCCACGCTTGTGAACAATTCTTTAGATATGGGTACGGTTGCGAAAAATGTCTTTAATATTTACAGAGTGATGTTTATTATTGTGTTTTTGTCTTAAAACCACTAATATGTATTCAATTTTTGAGTGGAAAGTGTTTTGAGTCGAAAAATCTTTTTCATCACAGTTTTTTACACATAGATTAGTAAAGGACTAAAGTTTATATTTAAAACTAAAATATTGTGAGTTTACCTTTCGAGTCGTAAAGTGTGACGTATATATTTTAAGATATTTTTTTTTATAAAATATATAAATAAGATTTAGATAGTGACATTCTACATGAAATGATAAAATAAATAGTATTGAATTTCTAATTCTATATTCGATATTGGGTCTACATTCTACAAAAATACCCAAATATCTGGTTTGTAACTCATTCCGTTTACAAGCTACAGACCCGAGACAGCAGAGTGACCTTTATGATAAAGGACAGGGTATAGGATCCCATATTTGAAGACTCTTTTTCCCCAACTGTATCTGCATGGAAAGCATTCAATCTAAACCTATTGCTAACCCACCACTGCTTCCTAAAGTGCTTCATAAATCCTACTTGATAAAGTTCATAGTCCTATGAGTCACATTGAAACTTAGGGTGTAATTGTTTCTAGGACAATGATATTATAACGTGCAATTGCTTGGTCATGCTTTCATAATAAAATGGCAGGGATGGAGACTGGTCAGTATTTTCTGTATAATTAAAAGTATTTTCAATTGGGGTCAAGTTTGTATTGTCCTTTTGATTTGTTTTATGATTTATTGATGTTAAATTACTAAGGGCTGCACGTTTATAAGTTAAGCGAAGGGCACACCGCGGGTGACACCCTAACTTATCCTTTTTCTCACATTAAAACTGTTGTCATTTTGTCCATAAATAATTGAAATATGTACCTAACTTTTTTCAACTTTTGTTGTATTTTTGTGGTGTGTCCATCGTACTTTCTTCAGTATTACACTAGTAATTACATTTTCCATTCGTTTAAATGGTACAGACTGAGTCAAACTTATTGGCGGCTGTTATATTAGGCACGGAACACTGCGCAGTAGCGAAAAGGAAGATATGCGGTACATTCGAGATGACTGTACCTGCGCAAAGCCGGCTCGCAGCACACTTCACAGCCGCCATTAAGTTTGGTTCGGATTCTATATAATGAAGATCCCAGGATATTTATTATTATTTACTGGCGGTTTAACCTTTACTGAAATCTTACCAAGTTTTTATTGATACTTTGGATATTTACTAAACTTGAAAGGTTGTTTAATTCGGAAAAATGGAATTTTAAACTTTATACCGCATGTAAAGCGTTATTTGTCGATTGTCAGGTCGATGTGTTGACCGTTTGCTTGGCGCATATTCAAGGTATTGAAGAGACAGAGGGTTAATCCTCGTATTTTCGTATCAATTTTACATTAGAGGACTTCAATACAAACTAAAAACGTCATGTGAAATATCAAAATAACTAAAACAAATATCTTACTAACTTATAATATGATTAAATAAAAATTCAAGTATTGTTACCGGTTCTGTTGTTTATAAACTAAACTAAGAAAGAGATACTGGTGTCGATTCTGTTGTAAATCGCATTAAACTAATTTTAATTACATTATATCTCTTTCTTACAAACATTATTGAAAGAGGATAGATCATATTTAGAGTTCTCGTCGTCCCCGCGAAACAGTTTCAAAAGAAGAGCATTGCTCTCCCTTTTTGCACAGCTTTTGATACGCGAAGTACACTTGCGACATCTATTCATATTTATATTTGACAGATCACTTGGCGCAGTTGATTAAAATTCCACCTATCGCGCCGCAGGTCGTGGATTCGATTCACATACTGGAGATGCATTTGTGTGCATGAACATGTCTGTATGTTCTGAGTGTAATTATGTATATTGAGTATGTATTTACAAACAAAAAAGTAGTATATGTATTATCTCAGTTATCTGGTTTCCATAACTCTGCTTAGTTTTTGATCAGATGACCGTGTGTGAGGAATGTCCCAGGATTTTTATTTATATCTGTGGACGTAAGCAATTTTGATGACGACTAAATTCAAGTTGAAAACAAGCGTTGGATTAATTTGACAGGACTAAATTTCTTACATCTTTTTCTTATGTTCTTTGTTAGAAAGAGATATAGTGAGACTAGATTAGTTTAGTTGTAAACAACAGAATCAGCACCATTGACGCTTTCTATCGATGTCTGTACGTAGCGTGCACAGACATAAACCTAAATAGATGAC